>CP139508.1:337345602-338008516 GCA_021014915.2 Artemisia tridentata subsp. tridentata
CATCTACCTTAGGTGCACAAGTTCTATCAGGTGTTTCATTATTTGATTAACTGGTTTCACCTACAGGTTTTGCATCTATCTCAGTAATGAAAGATAATTCCTTACTAGGAGGGGCAAAGGCACTTTTGACGGGGGGAGCCACTTCATTGTACCCTAAACCACTACCTCTTCTTAGTATTTGACTTCCAATTGACTTATTTATAAGATCAGTTGCAAACTGTTGTTTTTCAATTCTAACAACATGTTTCTCTTTATCAGATAAAGCTAAATCTCTAGCTTTTTCAGCCTCTTCAACTCTTTTGTTTAGCACATTAATCTCATAATCTTTCTTAATAATTTCAACTTCTAGTCCATTAATCTTATCAACATACTCTACTTCATTCTGTCTAAGAAAGTCAAGTTTTTCTTCTACTGATTTTAGGCCATGTACATAACCTAAATTATCAAGTTTTAATTTTTCAACTTCCATTCTTAAACTTTCATTCCTAGATTTGAGTTCCTCAACAGTATCTATGCATGATTTAAATGAACAAGCAGATTCATTAGATACCTCAGAGTCTGAACCAGAGGATGAAGAAGCATAGGCCATTAGAGCAAAATTGTGTTGTTCCTTGGTGTCTCCTTCAGCCATCAAAGCCAAGTTAGGTCCATCCTCAGCTTGGTCACTCCAGTCATATTCACCCAAGCCATCACAAGATATCAAAGCAGAAGTAGTCTTGGCCTCTTCAATAGGAACCTGCCTTGTATTCTCCCTGTTCTTCTTGGGTGCTCTGCACTCCCTAGCAAAGTGACCCTTTCTCTGGCAATTATAGCACTCAACCTTTGACTTGTCAAATCCCACCTTGTTGTTTTGTCCTCTGTACTGGAGTGCTCTTCCAGTCTTCTTCAAAAATCTCCTAGCCCTCATAGTAAGCATGGCCATCTGCCACCTCATGTCAATCTCCTCAAGGTCATCTTCATCAATCTGATCCAAATCTTGATCAGTAACAGTAGTACTTGTGGTGAGATCAGCCAAAAAGGCACAAATAGCAGCATCACTGATGTTGTCACTATTTGTACTAGCAGCAGAACCAGATGTGCCAATAGCAGAAACAACATGACCAGCAGCAGAATGGTTTTCTTGAGAGCTACTAGAAGCCTTGTTGTTTGAGGACACAAAGGCAAGATTGTTTGTGCTAGAAGATGAAATGGATGATCCTTTGACTTCAGATTCATATACCTTTAGATTGTTGTATAAATTATCCAAAGTCATTGTTTCAAAGTCAGTCTTGTTCCTCCAGACCACTGTATGAGTATTCCATTCAGATGATAGACTCCTCAGAAACTTCAGATTAATGTCTTCTTGAGCAACAGTAACCTTTAGAAGTGCCAACTGACTTACCAGCTTCTGCAATCGATCATAAGTATCATCAATGTTTTCATTACTCAAGGCCATAAAAGTTTCAAATTGATGCTTCAACAAATTCTTCCTTGACTTTTTGGTGGCATCATTCCCACCAAATCTGAGTTCAATTGCTTCCATCAAGCCCTTAGCAGTCTTTGTGCTACTGAAACTCAATTGGTACTCATTGGGTATCCCCATTAAGAGGATATTGTGAGTCTTAATCTACAGTCTCCTCTGAGCCTTCTCCTCATTAGTTTTAATGGGTAATAAAGTAATCCCATCAGCAGCTTTAGCAAGTAGTGTATCTCCATTCTCAATGACTTCCCACATGGAGTAGTCAAGCATCTTCATGTACTGCTCAATCCTCATCTTCCAGAGTTCATATTCACCAACCTTGAGCATTGGTACCTTTGAAGCAGTTACCATATGATGAGATTCAGATTCCATTGCTTTAGAAGATGATGAACAGATCTGAGTTTTTCAAACATTCTTCTTGGTATCAGTTTCTATATCACAAGCTCTGATACTACTTGTTGATTCCAGTTGAGCTAACGATCTTGTTAATTATCTTAGATGTAGATCTAAGACAATAGGTATAGAAACTGTTCTTGAATAGTTATTAAGTATTATGCGGAATCTAATACTTAATCTTAAGAAGAATCATACTTAGCTTATTTCTTCAATCATCTCAGAAACCCAGCAGTAGAATGAATATACCAGCAGTAGAATGATTTAGCCCAGCAACAGAATCATACTTGGTATATTTTCCTTTAAGAACTTTGAGCAGTATGAAGCAGCAGCATCTTAAATCCCAACAAACATATAAACACATATGAAGGCCACAAGAACCCTTACCTTCCTGTGACAGCAAGAATGAACCAAAACAAGGAGGAAAACCAAAGGAAAACGCCTAGAAAATCCTTATGTGTAAACCGTATTAATACTTCTTGTAACCCTTCTTTCTTGCCTTGTAAATCACAACCAAAAGTCACCACCAACCTGGTCTTTCTCTTCTTTCTTGTGTCGTGTGTTTATGGAGAGGGAGAAAGATTTTGTGTGTGTGAATTTTTTTTTTTGAAACCGTATGTTATGAGAGGAAAAATGGGAAAACGTGTGATAGTATTTTAGGGTGATATAGTATTGCCGATTTTGGTGACACAAGGATCATTCATAGTTATCCTTTCAAAGAAAATGTATTTGGACTTGTATCATGTGTAGGTTCATTTAGATGGGGCATTTTTATACATATATTTGTAGCTTAGGATTAATTTAATTTATAAGGTAATGTGTTTATAATTAATTTAATTAATTTAGTAACCTTAGGTTATATAATTCATATTTTTATTATATAGTTTATGTGTTCTTGTAAAATTCAAATTAGAGGGGTAATTTAGGGATTTCAAACGATTGGAAAATGAGGGTTTTACAACTCTTCCCCTCTAAAAAAAAAAATTCGTCCTCAAAATTGGAGTCGTAAAAGTTAGGCGGAGACGTATCAATCACGAAAAGAAATGACAATAACTAGCCTCACGCTCGGAGGGATTCTTCCAAAAGCATCTTCTCAAACAGAATAGTTTTATTTCTCATGACTCGATCCCGACAACTAGGATTGCCCCAGGCTCTCCACATAACATACAAATCATAAAAAATCTCGATCCAAAAAATACGGAACACATACATGACAGATGATATTTGAAATCCCACTAAGAGATACATTAAACACATATACACATGTGGAAAAAACGGAGATAGTGCTGAACGATAAAACTTCATCAACTCTATCCAGATTCTGAATGAACTAAGGAACTTGCTAATAATCAGAGAAGCACATACCGAATCATCATACGTATCAAGAGTTTCATAAAGAGGTGGGTAACATATTCGTACTGACGATCAATTAAGCACATATCAGAATATCAAAATGTATCAGAAGACATAACGGAATCGGTAGAATAATCGCACGGATCAGAATAAATCTAAGGTCTAACGTATCGTGAACTAAATCTTCCTCATACGCCAAAACGCCCAACACTGATGTACGAAACATCACACGGAACACACAAATTCCCGGTCTAAAGTTTCAGAATTTCTCTTCCAAAATGATAACTAATCCATTAGTCATTGAATTAACTCAAGTCCTTCAATAAACAGCTCCCTAATCTAATTTAACCAAAAGGTGTTCTTCATCTCTGTCAACACATCTTCCAAGCTCGAATAGTTGTTCAGCTTATCCATCGGTTTTAAGGTGCAAAGCATTACTAACTCGAGTCTGGTCCCTCAAGCCTTCAGTAGCTCTTCCTAGGAATGTGATGTAGAAACGCGAATCTCTGACACGATCACCGCAGGTGCGCCATGTAGCTTGAATAATCTTCTGTCGAAAGAAATCACTGCCAATCTTCCAAGTGAGCCGACCTAGTCAAACCGTCCACTACAAATCAATTCGTGTTGTCCTTCCTAAATGTGCGTGGAATTCTCGTTACAAAATCCCTGAAGGTTTAATCCCACTACCACATTCGAACATCTAAACTAAGGGAAATTCACTCGTACGTTGTTGCTGAATCTTAACATGTTGACACTCTAATCACTTCGCCACCAAGGTACTCGCAATCATCTTCTTATCATTCCATCAAAATTCTGCTTCAAGTCTCTATGCATACTAGTACCACTAAGATGAATAGAGCAAATAGGGCTGTGTGCTTCAATCAAAACCACTTCCTTCAAGTCTTCAACCTAGATCATATTCCATCGTCTTGCTCCTGAGCTTCTTCATGTTTGTCACAAATCACTCCCAAGTCATGCGTCGAATAATTCACATCCTACGGTTCTAGCTGTATTGATGCATAGCCGATAATCTTCCCGTGTTGCATAAGGACATAGCTAAGTCTCCTTCTTGAGTAGAAACAAATCTATTTTCAGCTTCTCAAAATTCTCCTCTCATTCTTCATCCCAATCCAAAATTTACTCTTCGAAAATATAACATATAGCTTCTTCTAATGTAGAAATCTCAACCCAGAGTACTAAGATGATTTCCGTGTTTCTCTTTCATCTCTGAATATACCAATATGTCATACTATGACAAATTGTCCAAGTATTCATGGAAGACACGATTTAATCAAGTTCATAGGAATAGTCGGAGCAGTAGCAAATACAATTGGCATTACCACACTCATAGAGATCATAACGAATACGAAAAGCAAATTTTAAGAACATCTTGCACGTAACTGAAGATAATTAGATCTTAATTCAATCATTGAGAAAATTCACACCCAGAAATTGATAAGACAAATCATTGTTTCGAGGTAACGGATAACGATGCTAACCACCATACGATTTAGCTTCCCGAGTTCCATACACAACTTCATGCTATCATTATCCTTCTTCATGAATACAACTAGAGTACACCACAAATACACACTCAGACGGACAAAACCACTTTCTAACAGCTGGTCCTTCACTTCTTTCCATTCACTAATGACATAAAACACAGAGTTTCAGAATGAGGCAAAACGTTGCTCTTATACGGATAGGGTTTCTGAATCAACCACTTACTGATCTCAGACACTGCTCAAGATCTCCTATGATCCCAATAAGTTCAAGTTATATGATGTAACTATTATCACGTTGGCCAAGCGTCATAATACTTGCATCATATACACATGCCTTTATTGCAATCACAGTCTACCTCGAGTCGTGAATAAACAAATTCTCATACCCAGATCAAAAAAAATTCACACTCAGATGGAAGTCCTGATAGTTCATTTAGGAATACATTACGAAAATTTCAAACAACCGAATAACTCTCGAGGCGAGTTTCATCAAACGATATATCTTCACAACCGCGACAGATTAACGTACGAGCTTTTAAAACAGAGGTGATCATAATTATTTACCAGGTTGGGAACCATGGTACAGAATTCGAGTTTCTCAAATCGCCATAGATTACAAATCTAATATGACTGTTGTTAGCATTTCGATGCTCAGTCAACAAATCCATATTCAAAATAACATCGAATTAAACATTCCCAAAGGAAACAGATTAGTGGAACGAAACTTATTCTCAAATATCTTCAAAATGTGCTGGACAATTCCGATACTTGTGACGGATAATCACAAGATTTCTCATAGGAATAGAAATGAGTATAGCAGATTCTAATAGTGCAGAGGGAACCTTAACATGCTTAGCAAAAGCAAGGGAAACCATAGAATGTGTTGAACACATCGGATTCATACATATACGAATTCTCTGAACGAACGAAAATGTATCTAAACGAATCATAAATGAATCGAAGATCGAAATTCGAAAGAATGTGGTCACATAAGAAAGTGAAACTTGTAAGGCATTACTACAAAAGTCTCAAAGTATTCTAAACTTATGTTGCGTATCTTGCTAAATTTTCTAAATCTCTGGAATGAATAATCTTATAATGGCTTAGCTGAAATCAGAGGCATAAATCAGAGTGGTGCGGAAGAAAGATATCTAACAAACGCCTTATCACATAATCTACCCAATCTTCACTGGTCATACTAAAGTTTTCTGCAGGGGAAACCTAAGGCAAAACTCCAAGTGTCATTTCATAAGCTCCTATAGTGCAAACCTAAGGGTCCAAATCTTCACAGGCCATAACTTATGTACTACAAGTCGCAGCCTGGGCTCTGATACCATAATTGTAACACCCCAACCCGACAAGGGCTAAAATGCTACATTATGGTGTCAATCAGAACATACAAATGCAAGCGGAAGACTTATAAACATAATAATTACAAGGTATTCTAATGATAGAAATGAAATACTAACTCTATACATAATGATTTCCAAAACTGAAATACAACTCCAAGCTCAAATCTAACTGAAGATAAATCAAAATCTAATCCAAGAGCAAATGGGTATCTATCGTCAGGGTGGTCCACTAAGGACTCCTGTGCACTCTTCACTCAATCCCAGCTTCCAACCTAAAACCTGCCGCAGGAAAAGAAATGCGGCTGAGCTTAAAAAGCCCAGTGAACAGATATACAAAGCAAAGTAATGAAACTGAAATGAGAAAACAGAATATGGTGCATTAGGGAATAACAGAAGGTATATCAAAATGTATCAAAGGTGTAAAGGTTGTCAGAAACCTACCACGAGCCTAGAAACATATCATATCATAACATTATATCATAATCTTCATAAGTAATCATAAGTAACCAAATGGAGTGATCAGCTCCCAAAATTGTGAAGGGCATGTATTGCACACAGTACCAATCACCAAAAATATATCATATTAACATAACAGATCATATCTTGGATGCATCCATACGCCCCTGCAGAAATCATAGTGGCCAAACATATATCCTTGAGCTCATAAACATATAACAGAAAAGGGACGGGATGGAACATCACTCGACCACCCTAGAGTCATGCCGTTGGTGCATCAATGACATGGTCAAGGAACCCCATGACTAGTGAAAGCTCGGGTATCAAACTGAAGGTCAAACAGAATGCCATAGTAATGATATAGAATCTAAGGTCATCAGAAATATCATAATCATAGGTTCATATCAGAGGGTGCATAGCAAAGGCTCATATCAAAGGCTTATATCGTAGTGTCATAAATAGAAAGGCTCATAGCAAAGGCATCAAAATTAGAAGCTAAGCAATCAAAAGATTTGAAAGGATCATGAGAAACCTTATAAGAAAGGTCAGGATATCTGTACCTTCAACCGCAAATGAAACCATTTCACAAAGATCGGAAGTTACTCCTTCTTCAGCGAATCTACACGAATTAATGACCGTTTTATTATTTAAGAACTATTTCATAAGTTATTACTGATTCATCACTTGTTGTTGAGCAGAGTAACATATTAGGGTTTTCTTCTATTTTTAGAAACTTTCCATTTTTAGTAACCTTCCATATTTAGTAACTTTCCATAATTAGTAACTTTCCTAAATTAGTAACATTCCAACCTCGGGTCACAATTCACAATTTAACAACTTAGGGTTTCATTATCAAAAATTAGGTTAACATATGACCAAAAGTATCCGTATTAACGTTACAAATGTTATTAAGGTCAAGACACATTCAATGGGTTGAGGTTATACTAAATTCTTAACTTGAAAGATGACTGCACAGACACCCTGAAAGTTTGCATTTGGCTACCCCATGAGAACCATTCAGAAAAATCTACAAAAATTCCAGGAAGTCCCACATAACTTAGATATTACTCCTGTAAAAGGAGAGCTCTTAACTCTTTATGTTTTGAGAATGAAAAATCAAAGAGTTTGAATGAATTTTATTTCCAGATTATCAGATTTTACACCCGATCTCTTAAAATTTAAAAACGTGACCAAATGAACTCAAAACGACTCCAAACCAATTGGATCAGTTAGTAAAATCTTTAAACTTAGTTTTAGACTTAAGAAACTCAAAAAAACATGTTGGGATCATTCTTTTATCCACCATACAACCCGACCCAAAATTCTGCACAACAACACCTCATAAAATCACAACCAAACCCTAACCCTTATAAGCCCTACTCGACTCCTAATTCGACCGCAAAAGTTGTACCCACTTATTCCCAGAAGGTTCACATGTTTTTAGACCAAAACCCATCATTTATTCCTTTATGCCAAATCGTTTTACAATTTTAATAACCGTTTAACTCTCGTTAACCTTCACATAAAATCATGATTTGCGTAGTCCTTATAATTGCCGTATTTTATTTAATCCTTTAAGGTTTATTTCCAAACTTCAAGCCATCATTTTAACATCTTTTAATTCTGATTCAAGAGTATTTCAAGAGGTCTAATACAATTCATCATGGGTCGTTCCATAGTATACTTTTAAACGGATTTGAATTAGGGTTTTAAACCTTTTGTTGAGAGCCGTATAACATATGTGTTGAAAACGATTTTATGGCTTGAATAGATGAATAGAAAGGAACATATAAACACATATGAAGGCCATAAGAACCCTTACCTTCTTGTGACAGTAAGAATGAACCAAAACAAGGAGGAAACCCAAAGGAAAACGCCTAGAAAACCCTTATGTGTAAGCCGTATTAATACTTCTTGTAACCCTTCTTTCTTACCTTGTAAGTTACCACCAAAAGTCACCACCAACCTGGTCTTTCTCTTCTTCTTGTGTCGTGTGTTTATGGCGAGGGAAAAAGATTTTGTGTGTGTGAAATATTTTTTTTTGAAACCGTATGTTATGAGAGGAAAAATAGGAAAACGTGTGATAGTATTTTAGGGTGATATAGTATTGCCGATTTTGGTGATATCAAGGATCATTCATAGTTATCCTTTCGAAGAAAATGTATTTGGACTTGTATCATGTGTAGGTTCATTTAGATGGGGCGTTTTTATACATATATATGTAGCTTAGGATTAATTTAATTTATAAGGTAATGTGTTTATAATTAATTTAATTAATTTAGTAACCTTAGGTTATATAATTCATATTTGTATTATATAGTTTATGTGTTCTTGTAAAATTCAAACGGTAATCTTTAACATTTGCGTGTCATGAGGCTTAGGGAAATATATATATATATATATATATATATATATATATATATATATATATATATATATATATATATATATACAGCTATATTAGTACTACTCTAAACTACGATTGTAAATCTCATGCAATCGCCACCACCACCACTCCAAATTAGGATTATAATTCCCCTAGAATCCTACACATGTATTTAACTGATTCTATATATGATTTACTTATGGTTTTCACCCAACGCAACTTACTTCTTACTTCAGTAAGTACTGATATTTATTTCAACCACCGCACATACCCTTGAAAATATTGAAATAAATTGTTTACTATTAAACTCTATGAGCTCACCAACCATTGTGTTGACACTTTTAAGCATGTTTATCTCAGGTAATTAGCGGAGCAGGACAAGGCATGGAGCGGGCATTATAACTCTGATAAATTACGTGGTGTAAAATAAAATATGTCAATCTTTTCAAACTACCACACTCTTTTATGGGATTTTACAAATATGATATTTCCCGTTTTGTAACGGAATTATTACTTGAATGACAAACATCTTTCAAAACGTCTCTTTTGAGCTGTTTTCTATGATTATGACTTCGATCCTCCCCGTAATACCCCAATTAATCTTCCGCTGTTAATTCATAAATTAGGGGGTGTTACACATGCCCATATTTTTCCAAGAAAAGAAATACAAACTTTCATTTATTTTTATAAACCTAAATGGTAACATTTAATCACGACTTACAATGAGAAATAAAGTGATGCTTAACTTTAGACATTTTATTTCGCACTTAGTCTTTGTAAAATCTTTTAACCAAAAGGTTTAAAAATTGCCTCAGCGTCTAACGTTTATATGTGATTATTTCCCACAACTTGTCTCGGTTATTTCTAGACCAAAGACTATTCATTTTCGAGGTCTTATTCGTTGTACACTTCCAAGAGCCAATACGCATAAACATTTAGAAAACTATTTTCAAACTTAAATGCTGCCACACAAGCAACAATAACACAACACTTTAAAACTTTTAAGTCTAATTAAACTTCGTTGAGTCTTGAACTTAAACTATGGACTAAACCATGCCTTAATAATTTAGGCCGTGTGTTGGTACCACACTCTCTCTGATTTACTTCGTTTACTGCATACTCTACTGAGGTGAGTTTCATAGCCCCACATTTACATTGTTTATACTTGTTTTCAAATACTCAGGGTGAGAATACATTGCTCGTTTTTAACATATGGACACAAGCACTTAAACGATTATACTCCCATAACCAAATGGACCGGCCAAGCCAAATGATTTGGCAAACCTGCCAAATGGACTGGCCAATCTGCTATGTACATATATAACCGAATGTATCGGTATGCCATTACCCTTTCTCGACCAAATGTACGGTCAAACAAATATTAAATCTTGTGGTCCACGCTATTTTTACATACTTAAACCTATGAACTCACCAACTTTATGTTGACACTTTAGCATAAGATGATAGTTTACCCTTGGAGCCGCTTGGCAATGGCATGGTCATAGGCGACTCTGATAAATAGTTGGGACCGCTTTATTTATTTTATGGGCCTATTTTCGCTCTACTTTTGAATAATGTAAATTTAACAGTTTTTGACCGGATCTACACACACTCCTTGTGTTAGATGTATACTTTGAATGATGTCTAGTCTAGCATGCGGAATTTACTAGCTATCACTTAGAAGATTTGTTTGTTTGTGTTCTGTATGAACGAATCAATAATGAATGAACAAGGAAAACAATATACTTCAACTTCAACGATTCAATATTATTAATGAATAATACGAGTGATCTCTATCACTAGGGTTTACAACCTTGAAACTTAACAAAACAATACGTACTTCTCTAATTGTTTTTTACCTTAAACCTAGGCAATCCTTTTATAGACTAAGGATTCCTTTGCAAGATAACTATCAATCTAATCGTATAAGATATACACAATATCTTTTCTATAATTATCTTACGCAAAGTCATAATCCGTACTAACTTCTATATTCAAACAGTACGAACAGCTCTTGTCTTCAAAACTCTTCAGCAGTACTAACTTCCATCTTCAGCCGTACTAAATGCTATAGCTTAATTTCCTAACAATCCTCCCCTAAACTTATGATTTCTTCCCAAATCACTAAGTTTCTTCAAATTAAGCTTCTTCTTCTTAATATGGAAAATTCTTTCAAACATCTATCACACCAATCACTTTAGTCTTTGACTTTTCTTTGCTCTGCAAGGTTGAAAATCTTTGTAACTAACAAGTCTGCCATCTCAGAGTCTTCTTCAGCCTTGAGTCTTCCTTGTACCATAGCCATTAACACAAATGATCTGAGTGGATAGTCCTTTTCCACCAACATATAGATTTCTATCCCATCTGGAGTAGAAACTCTATGTACTCCACATGATTCAAACAAATACCAATACACATCTTTAACTTGTGCTTCAAATCTCCACAATGACTCTCCACTATCAGGTTCATAGATTCTCTTCAACTGAACCCATAATTCTTTGTCTTTGTCTTCAATAGGATCTTTATCTCTGAATCTTTCTTTTACTAAGCTCCATAGTTGATTAAGATCTTCTCTGTCAAATCCTCTTAGTAAATCTTCAAACAACTTGTACCTTTCAAAAATATCACCAAGTCTGACTATCTTCCATCCTTTCATTCTTCCATCAGTGAACACTTCCCAGTCAATGATTGGATGTTTTACTTGTAAAGGTTTGATATATGAAGATTCTGGAACAATCATCATCATGCTCTTGATCTTCTCATTGGTTAATCCTTCTTCTTCAGACTTTTGTTTCTTTACAGCATCAGATTCAAGAACTTCTGGTTCTCTTTTCTTTTTCCTTGTCATGTCCTTCTTGCTTGAAGTATTTAGTCTTGCATATGCTTCAAAGAAAGCCTTTTCAATCTCAGCATCTAACCTTCCAATGAAGTCACTCATCTTGTAACTTGCTTGATTCTTCAAATAATGCTTCATGAAATTGAGTTTTTCCTTCCTGGTAGGCAACTTTGTCTTGTAACCTGACTTTTGCCTTTCTCTGATTCTGTGCATTAAGTCACTCCAAGTAGCTTCTCTGTTTGTCTTCAAGATAAATTCTTTGAGCTCCTCTGACTTTTCTTCTTCATTTAACTCCTGATCATTAAGAATCATCACAGCATGAGCTTTTATAATACAATCAGAATCCAACAAGTATTGAAGTTGCTCATTGAACTCTTCTTGATTAAAATCTTCAGTTCTTGTTCTATTCATGAAACCAGCTATGTTCCTTTCATCATCAGCAGCCATTTTCCTTGCTAATTCCTCATCTTGAGCAATCTGAGCTTTCTTAGCTTCTTCATCAGCCAAATCTTTTTCTATCATTTTCCTTGCAACTTCTGCATCATGATCTATCTGAACTTGAGTTTTTGGTTTTAATGTCTTGAGCCTTTCAAGTTTTTGAGTTGCTTCCTCTTCTTCTTGTGTCATAGCTCTTTTACCTTTGTCTGCTCTTTTTCTTTCATAAACTAGCTCAGCTGAAGTATCACCAGTTGGAACTGCTTGATGCTCTGTCTCAGCAGTTGGAACTGCTTCAACAGTCAGAACGTTTTCTGCTTCTTGGGTATCAGTCTGAACTGCTTCATGTGCCTGTTCTTCTTCTTCCATATCTACATTACCAGAACCTATATCAAATTGTTCTTCTTCCTCTTCATTATGCCTCCCCTGAGAACTTGATCCATCTTTGTCTTTACCAAATTTCCTCCCCTGTTTGGAAGAATTTCCACCATCAGCATCATCTGAATCATCTGAGTCATCACTAGAAGAATCATCATCCAATACCATTCTTGCCCTTTTCTGCTTGAGTTGATATTTCAACTTTTTCACCTTTAAAGATAACCTGTTAAAGATTTTAGCAAAATTCTCCTTGTGGGTTTTGAGCTCTTCCTTGGTGCTTGCAAGATCTGTCTCCAAACTATCAACTTTGGCAACTAGCTTGGTACATAATTCCATCAATGCATTTTGGTTAGAACTACCCTCATCACTTCTAGCTGTGTGACCTGCTAGGAGAGGTGAATCATGGGGAAAAGATCTAGGAATCACTCTGGGTGTTTCCCTTCTCCTATAAGTGATGTGTAATTGAGATGGTTGGGTTATTTCAAGTACTTGAGTGGATGTGTGATGGGGATCAGTTGGGACTGCTGACCCTTCACCCAACTCAGTTTGAAGCATTTGAGGAAACAATGGAACTGGTTCCCCTTGAAAAAGTCTACTAGCCATAGCCATGTTTTGAAAAACTTTTGATTGAAGGCTAGGAGTAGCAAAAATTTCTGTTGGTTTTGTAAGCAGGTATGTCTTTTTATTCAAAAGTGTTTGAACAAACCTGGGATACATTAGAAACTTGAATTTGCTGTTAACATTAAATGCCATACCCTCAAAAATAAATTTTGAAAAGTTAAAAACATTGTTTGTAGACAAACAAATGAGAGCAATAACAATATTGCTACTGAACTGCTCCCAAGCAGTCTTTTTAGGACTTAAACAATGTAAAAGGGTATGTATCAAAAATCTCCATTGAGGTGAGAAACATCCTTTTTGAAAAGTTAATTTGTGTTCAAATGTATCATACCCCATTTTGGTAAGTTCTTTCCATATTTCAGTGTTGTGCATAGTGTTAATACCATCTGAGTCATTTAATTTAAGATGTCTCCTAAGTATAGACTCGGTAACAAGAAAAGATACACCATCCACTTCAGAATGAATTTCTAAGTCTCCAGCTTCGCTAGTCAAGACAGTAGCATTCTGCCAGAACTGTGTGATGTGTGAGACATAAAGAGTAGGAGAAACAGTTAGAGAATACCTTATGTGAGAGTGGTTTAGAAAGTCCACAATCTCATAAAACTTTGGTCCATCTCCTTCCTTTGTTTTCTCAAGAAACGCAACCTGATTATGACGCTTAACAAATTCCAATCCAGCCATTTTTAGTGATGAAAAATGAAAGATTATAGCAATACGATGATCGTTTAAATTGGAATTGAGGTTTTATGTAGTCTATTGGGGTTTATAGGTACTGTTTAGGGTTTTGCGAAATATACGTATGAGATAAATTATCTTTAGAAATAGAATAAATGAATTTATGGTAAAAAGATAATTATCTTCTAAAAAAATCCCTATAAGTACTTTAAGAATAATGGTTTTACCCCAACGGCTATAAAATTAATTACTGACAGATTTTTACAACGGCTAGTTGAGCCGTACTAACTTTGTACTAACCGTACCAACTGTTGGAAAAATTTTGTTGAGCCGTATGAACTTATTGAAAAGGATTTTAAAATACCATGGCTCAAACATAGTTTTTAGCAAACTATCAGCTATCAACGGATTTGATATGTCTTTACCAATAGCCGTTTGCTTTGGACTAGCCAACTCTTCACACTTAGATATGGTGAGCTGATAACCATACAATTTTTGGTAAATTGTCAACCATCAACGGATTTGATTAGTCTTTACCAGAAACCGTTTGCTCTGGACTAGTTGATTCTTATGTGGGTTAGACATGGTGAACCAATTACCATTTGTTGTGTGCAGAGATCACACACTCAGCTCCAAATCACCATACAGTCCAAAACATATTAATTCCTTGGTGCTTTTCATCCATAATCTGCAAGTGTTAGTCCAAAAACAAAGAAACAAGCCACAAAGAACTTGTCTCACAATATAAAAGTATATGACTAACATTGCACTCAAAAAGAAAAATTAATTTCCTTGTGGAACCCAAGCCAAAACAGACTTAGGCTTTCCTCTTGCATCAACATAATTCATTCTTTTCAAAACAATTTTAGCACCATTGGGTGAGTGGGAGGTCTAACAGTGTTCACCCTAGGACTTGAATACCTATTTACCCATTTATCACAAAAGGCTGCAAGATGGTCAAAACTACCACACGAGTAACAAGCTTTCCTATAGCAGACAAAATCATCCCCTAATTGGTGAGATTTGAGGTCATTCCAATTCCTTTGGTTACCTCTTGGCTTGTTTGTGGTTCTATACATTTCTGCATACCTAACTGTTGGTCTAAAAGGTTTAGCATTTGATCTAAGCCTAACAGTCTCAGTGTTAACCATCTTTGGAACTTTTGGTTGGTCCACCTTAACACTAACAGGCTTAACCACAGCCTGATCATCCTCATCATCAGAAGTCCATTCTTCAATGATTGGAGCATCTGAGTCCTTAGCTGAGGACACCTTATCCTCAGAAAGTGAGGCATCACTTGCACTTTCATACACAAGTTTGTCAACTACATCCTTCTTGGGTTGAGGATCATAGTTAAGCACAGGTAATTGAAATTCAAGGAGTCCTGTGTGTTCTAAGTCTATGCCTGGGGGTGTTGGAATTCCTCTATAGGGAGGTGGAACTGACTTATAACCTAGGCCTGACTTAGCTTTATTTAAGATCTGACATTCAATTATCTTTTGAACACCTTTTGATGTGTATTCTAGTGTGTCTACACTCATCTCAATGTTCCCCTTTGCTTTCTTAACCTGTTCTAACTCATGTTTTAACACACTGATTTCATTCTCTCTAAACATTAAGTCTCTTTTAACAATAATCATATCATCAGAAAACTTTGACTCACTACTTTTATAATGAACAATTTGTTCTTCTAACACAGCTAAAGCCCTCTTATGATTTGCTAAGTTAAAAGCAGTTTGGGTTAGCTCTTTTCTCTGATCCTCATATCATTTCTTAAGAGTTTCTAGATCTTTTAAAGCTTCACAAGATTTAGAACATTTAGAAACTTGTACCTCAGAGTCTGAAAATTCCATGAGAGCAATCTCTGTAGATGCTTCTGCTTCCTCCTCTGCAATGTAGCTCCAGTCAAACCCTAAGCCATCAATGGCAACCATGTCTTTTGAGCTTGAATCAGTAACTTCCACCACTCTTGACTTGCTTCCATTGCCTCTGTTCTTTCCATCTTGTTGTCTTGGCAGTCTGCACTCCCTTGAATAGTGACCTTTCTTGTGGCAATTGAAACACTCAATCTTGGACTTGTCATACCCTGCAACATCATTGCTATTTATGACAATCTTCTTGCCAGTCTTCTTCAAAAATCTCTTAGCTCTCAAGCTGAGAAGAGAGAGCTGCCACTTGATATCCATCTCTTCCATATCATCTTCATCAATCTCTTGAAGATCTCCATGAGTCAACATAGTACCATTGTGCTGAGTAGTCAAGAAAGCACAATAAGTATTCTTATCCAAGAGTCCATTAGTACTGCCTGAAGTGCTAGCAGTACCAATATTGGAACTAGCAGTACCAACTGCTCCAGTCACATGTACTTCTTCATCTGGACTTGAGGTACTGTGAGTTGATACAAAGGCCAAATTGCCTGAGTTTGAGCTTGAGCTTGATCCAACAGACTTCTTAACATCATGTTCAACTATCTTGAAGTTGCTATAGAGATCCATTAAGCTCATGGAATCTATATCAGGCTTGTTTTTCCATACAACTACATGAATAGCCCATTCAGTTGGTAGACTCCTTAGAAATTTGGAGTTGAGATCTTCCTGAGGCATCTCAATTCCTAGAACAGCCAATTGACTCACTAGTTTTTGAAGTCTATTAAACAGATGATCTAGTGACTCGTTGCTTGTTGTTGAAAAATTCTCAAACAGTTGCTTGAGAAGAGTCTTCTGAGTTTTCTTGGTGGCTTCGTTCCCACCATATCTTGCAACAATAGCTTCAAAAAGGGTTTTAGCACACTTAAACTTGCTAAAATTCAACAACTGATCATTGGGAATAGTCATCAGAAGCAAACTTCTCGCCTTAACATCATTCTTGTGCTGTGCCTTCTCTTCAGTAGTGGTTGGCTTAGTTTATAGCTTAGTTTCAGCGACACCCTCAACAACGGTTGTTGTAGTTGCAGGTTTGTACGAATTCCCATCCGCAATAATCTCCCAGAGAGTATAATCTTGAACTTTGAAGAACAGCTCAATTCTTAATTGCCACATATCGAACTCATTGAGTTTAAGCATTGGAAGCTTAGCAGCAATATTAGTCTGACTTGTTGTTGTCTCCATGTCCATCTTCTTCTTAAACAAATTCGTCCGGATCTTCTAAACCAAAGTATCGGTAACCTGGCTCTGATACCACTTGACCGGATCTACACACACTCCTTGTGTTAGATGTATACTTTGAATGATGTCTAGTCTAGCACGCGGAATTTACTAGCTAGCACTTAGAAGATTTGTTTGTTTGTATTTTGTATGAACGAATCAATAATGAATGAACAAGGAACACAATATACTTCAACTTCAATGATTCAATATTATTAATGAATAATACGAGTGATCTCTATCACTAGGGTTTACAACCTTGAACCTTAACAAAACAATACGTACTTCTCTAATCGTTTTTTACCTTAAACCTAGGCAATCCTTTTATAGACTAAGGATTCCTTTACTAGATAACTATCAATCTAATCGTATAGGATATACACAATATCTTTTCTATAATTATCTTACACAAAGTCATAATCCGTACTAACTTCTATATTCAAACAGTACGAACTACTCTTGTCTTCAAAACTCTTCAGCAGTACTGACTTCCATCTTCAGCCGTACTAACTGCTATAGCTTAATTTCCTAACAGTTTTTGTTAATGAATTTTATTCTAAATGATTGAGGTAAAAATCGTTCTTTGTACTTGTGTTGTGATACCAATTGAGTAGCACCCTAGTGATATGTATGCTTCTGCTGGACCCGATTTTGGGGGTGTTACAGATTGGTATCAGAGCCTTGGTTATAGAGAACTGGGTATTATTCAAACCTAGACTATAACTACTTTTACAAAAACGAAACCCTATGACCATCACATGTCTGCCTGCCAAGCCTGTTGCCTTAATTACTGTTTTACTTGACACAACTATATGCTATGCTTTACCGTTTGATGATTTATATCATACTTGACTTACACTATATACCAAAAGTATTTTCTACATATACATACCTTACTTGTCACAACTTACCTTCCCCTACACAATTTTACTACCCGACTCTGAGTTCGAACGCTCGCCCAGTTCTTTTGAAACACCTAATTTACCATCATCTAGAAATCCACCAATCCATTTGGTCATGACCTCAACCTATCGCCTTAAAACATGTTTCCTCGAGACATCTACTCTTAGGACACATCACTATTAGGTCTCACTCTTCCTTCATTATTTTGAAGGGACATGTCATTTGGGAAGCAAGACCTAGTCTCCGCAGCCATGTGACGACTATTAATCTATGACAAGTGTGATTATCTATTCAATTGTGTCTCTTCTTTCATGGTTGATTTTGCCCGCGTATTCTACCTGTGATGATTGTACCCTCGTGTGATACCGTTCTTTTTATTTGAAACCTCATTCGTCGTCATCTTTTATGATGTAGATAAATGGCTCCTACAAGAAGGACAACCAAGACCACACGCGGTCGACCTGCTACTACCACTCTTCCAACTGGGGATGGAGCAAACCCGCTTATTGTGAATCAAGCCATGCTAGATCAGTTGGTTAATGACCGTGTGGCAGCAGCACTGGCTGCAGCGAATGTAAACAACTCGACTACTGATGTCGGAACCTCAAGACCTACAAACAACAACAACCGCGGCTGCACCTATCAGGAGTTCCAAAAGACCATGACTGGAGGTTTTGGAGGAACCGAGGGAGCTGTTGTTTTGGTCAGATGGATTGAAAGGCTGGAGACTGTGTTTTGAATATGTAGTTGTGCGAATGAAGACAGGGTTAAGTATGCATCATTCACCTTCATGGATGTTGCTCTAACCTGGTGGAATAACTATCTGAAGTCTGCTGGCTATGACACCGCTTACACAATGCACTGGGAAAACTTCAAGGAAATGGTACTCAAAAAGTATTTCCCTCGCAACCAGGAACTGAAACAGTGTTTTTATATAATTATTATAAACACACACTCCAAAGACGTTATTGATCATGCTCACGACGACCCAGGAAACACCAATTTAACCGAAGCTCAGCAAAAACATGGGGAACGCTTAAATCCCCGCGAGTGCTACAAAACCAAAAACATTTCACAACTCACCCTTATTTAAACTAACACTCACCTTTTTATTACATGCCTACACTTTTAATTTAAAACTAAATAAAACAAAATAAAAATCAATATATATATATATATATATATATATATATATATATATATATATATATATATATATATATATATATATATATATATATATATATATATATATATATATATATAAAACGATAAACGTTTTATCTCTCACTCAACCCTACAAATTCACCATCTCTCCCTTCTCTCTCTCTCTCTCTCTCTCTCTCTCTCTCTCTCTCTCTCTTCTACGTCTTCATCCCTACCATCTGGTAAACTCAGATCTGACCCAAATCAATGAAAACAAAACTACAAAATCGGTCCCTAGCATCGCAGTCGGATCCCCTTTTTGTCTAAACCCTCGAAGTCAACGAATCCCACCAAGAAGATGTTGGAGATGAGGGCGATGGTATCCTTTTTGGGCTATAGATCGACTGATAACGGGGATAGGAGGGTCAAACACTCCTTGTTTAATTTTTTTTATAACCCTAGTCAATTCACAGCAAGTCCAAACAAACCCAAGATTTATCAAAACAAATTCATAGTTTGTATACTAAGGGCAAACGTTTTCTGTGTCGAAAGGGGGTGTGGATTGCTTGCTTGAATCGGATTCGGGTTCCTTTTGATTCTCTTGATATCTTTGTTAACCGACTTCAATTATCTTGTAAGGATTCTGAATTTGTTGTTTTTCTTTATTCGTTCGAACCTACGAATAATATGAGTTTCATTTACTTGTTGTTGATGTTTGATAATCTTCCCGAATTGTATTGTTAAAATGATTGTTGCAAGTAAGTGGTATGCGTAAATGCGAAAAATTATTACGTTGGTTTTGATAAATTGAATCGGTCATAAACTATTTGTGGTAAATTAGTTAAACTTGTTATTGATGAATCGGTTTGGGAAAGATTTGGCTATAAAACATTGTGTTAAAGTTTTGTGTGGTAAGGTTTTGAACCGAGTCGAAAACCAGCTTTTAGTATGGCTCGAAAATGGAACTTAAAATGGTTTGTGTTGTTTAGTTAAGCCAAAAAGGACTGAGTCAGTTTGAAAGTCTTCGCACACGTGCGCCGTTCGTAACACTTAGATTTCTGTCGTGTTGGTTAGGCTACTTTGGTGCCGGTCATGCACTTGTCGAGTCGGAAAGTGGTTTAAACTTAGCCATGTTTCAGTTGGGACAATAAACAGTTAAGCTCATATGCTCTAAACAATATGCCGAAGTCAAAATGATCTTGGTAATACCCCTTGTACAGTGTCAAAGTGAAACAAGTCTGTTTACCTTTTTTTTTCTTGTTATTTCTTTGAAAGATTCGACTTGGGCCAAGCCCATAGCCAAACATATTTTTAACCATTTTCGGTAATGAGCCAAGCCCAACATATACCAAACTTCTTGATTTATTTTGGGCCAAAGCCCACACAATTAAGTACTAAGAAACCGAAAGTGGGCCACAACCCATCCACGCCTATAAAAGTAACGGAAATAAATAATGTTAACTTTTACGTATACCGGCCTTTTTCGCACTTGAGCTATTCCATGGAATTGTTTCGATTACATTGTATCGATAACATTATCACGACACGTCCTATATCAACATATAAAACATGCTTTATCACCTAATACTCTATAAATGTATTTCCCAAAACTATAAGACGCTTTACAAAAACTAAACGTACTATATAAGCTATTTAAGTTATACGTGCTTGAAAAGGAAACTCTATAAAAAAACGAATTAAAATTTTATAAACCTACAAAAATGACTACTACTTAGACGGATATTTTCACATAAAACAACAAGCGCGTATACACGGGTCATGCCCATATTTTTCCAAGAAAAGAAATACAAACTTACATTTATTTTTATAAACCTAAATGGTAACTTTTAATCACGACTTACAATGAGAAATAAAGTGATGCTTAACTTTAGACATTTTATTTCGCACTTAGTCATTGTAAAATCTTTTAACAAAAAGGTTTACAAATTGCCTCAGCGTCTAACATTTATATGTGATTATTTCCCATAACTTGTCTTGGTTATTTCTAAACCAAAGACTATTCATTTTCGAGGTCTTACTCGTTGTACACTTCCAAGAGCCAATACACATAAACATTTAGAAAACTATTTTCAAACTTTAATGCTGCCACACAAGTAACAATAACACAACACTTTAAAACTTTTATGTCTAATTAAACTTCGTTGAGTCTTGAACTTAACTATGGACTAAACCATGCTTTACTAATTTAGGTCGCGTGTTGGTGCCATACTCTCTCTGATTTACTTCGTTTACTGCATACTCTACTGAGGTGAGTTTCATAGCCCCACATTTACATTGTTTATACTTGTTTTCAAATACTCGGGGTGAGAATACATTGCTCGTTTTTAACATATGGACACAAGCACTTAAACGATTATACTCCCATAACCAAATGGACCGGCCAAGCCAAATGATTTGGCAAACCTGCCAAATGGACTGGCCAATCTGCTATGTACATACAAACCGAATGTATCGGTATGCCATTACCCTTTCCCGACTAAATGTACGATCAAGCAAATATTAAATCTTGTGGTCCACACTATTTTTACATACTTAAACCTATGAACTCACCTACTTTATGTTGACACTTTAGCATGTATTTTCTTGTTTTAAGATGGTAGTTTACCCTTGGAGACACTTGGCAATGGCATGGTCATAGGCGACTCTGATAAAAAGTTGGGACCACTTTATTTATTTTATGGGCCTATTTCCGTTCTACTTTTGAATAATGTAAATTTAACACTTTTTGTTAATGAATTTTATTCTAAATGATTGAGGTAAAAACCGTTCTTTGTACTTGTGTTGTGATACCAATTGAGTAGCACCCTAGTGATATGTATGCTTCTGTTGGATCCGATTTTGGGGGTGTTACAGAAACCACCATTTTTGTATGGTTTAACATCAAATCGAAACACACTCTTCCATGAATCTTGAATTCTATAAATTAGCACCTCTAGGATGATCATTTCTCACACCTTCACCACCATTTCTTGTGATTTTTTGCATATCTCAAGCATTTTTCACAATGACAAAATCAACCAACTCTTCACCACCCTCAAGACCACCTAGAAGAACCGCAAGGGTAAGTGTAAAACCTTGTTGTTTTGTCAACCTAAACTCATCATCATCAGACTCTTCACCACTCAACATCTCATCTCCTATCCATGATGAAAAATTCCTAACTTTAACCACTCCAACACCTTCACCTATCATCGTAGCAACCCCACCACCAATAAAGACACCAGTAGCCACCATACGACCTCCCGCTCCATATCAAATACCTAAATCACCATCACCTCCCAAGTCTCCAAAACTTCAACCCATAGAACTCTTTGCTACACCACCAACGTCACCACATCCATTTTTGGGCAACTTCGAGGACTTACCACCAAGATCAACAAATCCACCACCTCTTCCATCTTTTGCTTCCATTGAGCGTATCACTCATGAACAACCACGGGCATCTTTTATGCCAAATGAACCTTTTAATTGTGAACCATCTCAACCTCAACCTTTACTTTTTCATCCCGTTTATAGGGAAATCCATGGCCCACTCTATGGAGACCATGCTCCACCACCTCAACCCTTTTCACCTACTCTTAGGATTATTGACGAGTCCATATGGATTGATCCTCCACAAACTCAAGATGAAATCAATGATGAACTAGGCCACCTCTATGCCTTCTCCAACATGGTGGATTCTCACCTCCATGAAGCTATGCAACTACAAACCACCTTGCTTTCTTCAATCATAGCTCCACCAAATCCCAACCACCAATCAACAAGTGTTCCACTACCACCACCAACAACAAATGAACCTTGTCTACCACCAAACTTCCATCACCATGGTTGCTCCATGTGTGAAAGAACCGCTCATCTTAGTGAAAGAACCAAAATAATGGTTCATGAACTCCAAAACAAGATGAGGTTCATTCTAAATCACATCCTCGACCGTCTTAACGCTCTTTCTCATCCTCCACAATAGATGATCAAATTAGGAGCTTCACATCTTAGGACTTTATTTTTCTATTTTTCTTAGGATTTTTATTTCCATGTTACTTTTATTTTTCATTTTCCTTTTCTAGAAATAGGACTTTTTATTCATTTTTGTCCCATCATTTTGACTTTTGTCAAAATGAATTTTACTTAAATGAATGTTGTTCGATTATTTGTGTGTTGGTTGTGATATTTATTATGTGTTGATTGTGTTACATGTTATATATGGTTGGTTTGGTTTATTTATCACTAACCATTATTTTGTAGCACTCAAAATCGATGCACCTTATACTTGGCACCCTAACTTGGGGGAGTATTGACCAAGGGGGAGCTAATCAAGCTCAGGTTTGCACTACATTCCACTACGCCTTTCTTCTTTTTGTTTCGACAAAAAAGGGGTGAAAATATTAAACTCAAAATTCACACATTTTATACAATTTAATATTCTAAATTGATTTAAAAGTTGCATAAAACTAGTTTAATCTATATTTTTTAAATACTTTCACTTTATTTATCTCATTACTTAAAAATAAACTTTATGTTTTGTCCTTAACAAAAAAGGGGAGATTTTTAATTCAAATATCGTCTAAAAAATATTTTTTGTATTTTACGATCTTTGCTATATTTTGTTAACGACAATTATAAACTTTATTTTAGCAAAACATAAATATAGTTAAGTCTTTTACATATATAGTCACAAGTCTTTCATAAACACAAAGTTAAAACATCACCTAACTAGTATATACATTTTACAAGTTCACTTTCATATACATTTTAATCTAAAAATGGAAATTTACTATGACATCATGGCATGCATCATCTTTGAGATCTTTGGAAGATTTTGAAGATCATTGGAAGATATCATGAATGTCTTGTTTAGATCTTTACTTAATGAATCCTTGGAAAGATATGAAAATATTTTGGTTAGATTTGATAAAGAATTTTGGAGATTTTCTGTCAGGTCCCCGCGGAACCAAACAGGTACACGGACGGAACCCTGTATTTGGTTTCGTCCCATCCATGGCTTGCTGAGGCTTTTTGCCTATAAATAGCAAGCCACTCCATGTTGTTTCCTCATCACTTACGAGCATAAACAACATCATACATTCTTTCATTCATATCTAACTCATTCATATTTCATATTTCATTTTAGTGAACTTCTTTGTAGCAAGAAGATCAAAGCATTACAAGGTTCAACAAAACGTTGTAAGGCTTGTTAGTTTGTCACTGTGTGAATTGTTGTTATTCACACATCATTGTTTGTACCAAACAATCATAAATCCTCTGTAGTGATCGGTTAGTATTTTAATCCTCAAAATACATAGTGTGACATGAGTGGTTGTACCCTTGTAAAAGAACTCGACATCTAGCTTTGTGTCAAAAATATTGTGTAAGCGACGTGTAAAGGTTTTCTCCGTCGGTTAAAGGAGCTTGTTGATTAGTGAAGAAAAACTCTCGAGTTGGAAACTCGGGGAGTGGAGTAGGGCAAGGAAAAAGAGTCCTTGTAGACCGAACCACTATAAACAATCGTGTTGTGGTTTGATCGTTTCTTTCTTTACATGCATATTATTTATTGTTTGTTATTTACATTAGTTGATATTCACACGAAGTACTCAAAGCAAATAAATTTTAAAACGGTAAAATTATTCAACCCCCCTTCTAGTTTTCCACACAAAAATTTGATCTTACTACCATTTTATAAATGGCGAACTGCTTTCCTGTTACCCCGTAAACTGCTCTACAAATCGTTTAGCAAAACGATTTCATAAAACGTTTTGTTGCCTTGCTACGATGTTATGAATCAAACTGAAAATCAAAATTTTGACTTTGCTATAATTTTATAAACAATGAATTATTTTCCTATTATCCTATAAGCCATTTCACAAATAATTTCACAAATCATTTTGTAAGTCGATTTACTGTTTTTGCTACTATATCAGAAGCTAGACCTTAGGAGCGAATCCCACACCTCTACCTGAGTAATCGAGTGTGGCAATGGTTGGGATTGACACCTCCCGTTGGCCAAATCCTCTTATAACAATACTTACGACTCTAGTATTTGAATGGCACCGTACGAGGCACCTTATGGTCGCAAGTGTCGATCACCGACTTGTTGGGTAGAAGTTGGGATACCTAACTTACTGACCTTGAACTTGTTCATGAGACTACCGAGAAGATCGTTCAGATCAAAACCGAGTTGCAAGCTGCCCACGAATCATTAGAAGAGTTATGCTGACAAATGACGTAAACCTCTTGAATTCCTAGTTAAAGCCTAGATTAGTCTTTAAGATTCACCATGAGAAGGTGTGATACGTTTAGTAAACGTGGAAAGCTTAATCCTCGCTATATTGATCCTTTTGAAATCCTTGCTAGAGTTGGACCGGTAGCTCACAGACTCGAGCTACCGTTAGGGCTCAGCAGTGTTCCCAACATTTTTATATGTAATGTGAAGAAATGACTTGCCAATGAGGCAGTTGCTATTCTTTCGGGAGAGATCCAGATTGATGAATGTTTAAACCTTGTTGAGAAACCTATCGAAGTCATGGACAGTGAAGTCAGACGACTTTAGTAATGTCGTATTCCTATTGTCAAAGATCGGTGAACTCTAAGAGAGGTCCTGATTTCACGTGGGAACGTATGGATGAGATCAAGCGTAAGTATTCTCATCTCTTTTCAACTCTAACGGGTAACTTGAATTGAATCGCGAGGACGCGATTCCTTTTTAAGAAGGTGTGACTGTAATACCCCGTAATTTTCCCGACGTGTTTTATTCAGAGAACCGTCGATTTATTTTGATTGTGGTATTATTTATGACAAACTAGGAGTATGTGTAGTCGTTTTGATTGGAAATATTATTTTGAGCCCGATGGCGTTATTCTCGCGACTTGAATCTACTGTTTACTAGCCTAAACTAGCCCCTTTAGCTTATAATGAAAAGAATAGCGAAATAACACTTTAAGCCCCTCACCTCATTTTCGTTTACAGTCCTTAAGATTTGTAGGGTTGACACTTTTGGCACATTGGGACTATAAAAACCCACTTATAACTCATTTAAGGCTTCATCCCTTTCTCTCCAAACCATAGCCGCAACACACAAACACCACCACCTCTGACCACCATTCTAACGCCACCACCGCCGCCCTATCACTTCATTTCCATCATCCAACACCACCCTACACCACTTATCTCCACGTTTGTGAAGTAAACGCGTGTTCTCGCGCCACCTCTGCCCCATATTTCTTTTGTTTTCATTGTATACATCGAAGGTCAGGATAGATCGTGAGCCAAAAATGGTCTAGAAACACCGAAACACCCCTCGTGGTGGATCAGTGTTGATCAAACTAATGGGAAATGAATTTTTTTAATAAAAACGTGAATCAAATTTGTGGTATCATCATTTTGTTTCGGTTCGTGTGTCAAGAGTTTGGTACCATGAACTTAAGCTCATGGCCGTGACTATTGTTGAGCTTATAAGAGCTTTTTGAGCTTATTATGGTTTTTGATTTATTTTCTTCTTTTGTCCTTGGTTGTACTCGTTTAGGCCGAAAAACCATCTAGGGTTTAGATTAAATTCGAGTTTTGAAATTTGTTTGGAGTTTGGACTGAGTTAACTTGGTTGCGGGATTGTAGCCGTGACCTCCTTTGTTATCCGTTTGGTTTGTTGCTGTCGACAGGTTCGAGCCGAGACCCTTGGTCTCGGCATGGTAAGTGAAATGGTGTCCTTGTGGTTGTAATCTTGTTGAGGGTGTTTGAAACTTGATCGAATTGGTTGTTAACGAGCCATAGGTTTAGTGGCTGTGATGATATGTGATTGATATTGGACTTGAGAATTATACTTGTGATTGTTTTGAGCGACGTCGAGTGCCACCGAGACTTTGTAGTCTCGGCGTGGTATCGACAAGCCAAAAAATGGATATTAGACTTGTATTTGGACTCGTGGATATTATTGTTCTATTTGACCCGAGTATATTAGGACACGGTGTAGCAACCCGTAATTTTTCACGTCAACATTTATTTTCAAACTCCAATTTACAACTTTGAGATTTTACAAGAACACTTTCTACGTATAACTCTTTAGTTAAGTAAACATGAAACTAGGAGCAACCCTCTTGAGCACTATGAATTTGGACTA
The DNA here is from genome assembly GCA_021014915.2 of Artemisia tridentata subsp. tridentata. Taxonomy (NCBI): domain Eukaryota; kingdom Viridiplantae; phylum Streptophyta; class Magnoliopsida; order Asterales; family Asteraceae; genus Artemisia; species Artemisia tridentata. The sequence goes on from CP139508.1 coordinate 337,372,772, forward strand.
TATTTAGTGTATCACATTCCGATACCTTGCTCGTACTCCGGTTCACAATTTTAATCCCTGAGACAATTCCCTTTTATTTATTTACGATCGTTAAATTAACAAACGCTATTCGCAAATTAAAAATTTAACACCCGATATACCCAATTCTCCCAACGATTATTTCTAATGTATTTTTATACTTTTGAAATGATTACCAAAGTTCCAAAAATATTTCCTTAAGCCTAAGGTAAATTCTTTATATCTTACGTTTAATTACGTATAACTTTCGTTAATCACCAAACCGATAACCAATACCCATTTTTAATACCCAATACATTCGATATACCCATTTTACATAAAAACTTAATCTCCTACTCCTACCCTTCACATGTTGCCGCCGCCCCCCCCCCCCCCTCTTTAAATGCTAGACAAATCTTCAAACTTCATCATTACTAGACAATCAACCCCAAAACATGAAGTTGTAACATCAATTTGGTGGCTTAACCAAGCAAAATGCCCCCCCCCCCAATCGGCCAACCATTAAACACCTAGCCAATAATATTTTTTTGACCAACTATTCTAAGTTTGAAATTCTACAAATATAAATACCTACATACATATCATTAGTAACTAGTTAGAAAGAAAAAAAAAGGTATATCTCACTCATTCTCACATACAAGTCGACACAACCAAAGGAGCAAGGGAGGAGGAGATCTTGATTTGGCTAATTCAAGTATCATTAGAATACTCTTGATTTGCCTGGAATAAATGCACTTTGATTTTGATCCACCAGCTTGTCTAATACCATCTTAATTTTGTTAGTCAATATTTTGCTGATGCATTTATAGACAACATTGCAGCAAGCAATGGGTCTAAAATCAGATACTTTTAATGGAGTTGTCATCTTAGGAACAAGTGTGATGAGTGTTGCATTCACTTCTCCCAAAAGCTTGCCTTTCTCAAAAAATTCCTTAACAGCCTTGCAGAAATCAGTCTTTACCACATCCCATGCTTTCTTGTAGAACTTTGAGGTGAATCCATCTGGCCCTGGTGCTTTGTTATCCTCAATATCAAATAAGGCTTCTTTGATTTCAGCATCTGTTACTCCACTAGTCATTTTAACAGCATCTTGATCACATACTTGCTTATTGAAAATTCTAATATCTCCTTCATCCACACTTCTAGCAGTTGAGGTTATTCCAAGGAAACTTTCAAAGTGGGAAACAAACTGAGGACCAACTTGATCACCAGTGTATTGAGATCCATCTTCCCTTTTTACAACATGGATTCTGCTCCTGTTTAACCTCCCCTTTAACACTTTGTGAAAGTATGCTGAATTCTTGTCACCATCTTTAAGCCATTCAACTTTAGCCTTTTGACAAAATAATTTTTCTTCATCTTGTACAGCAATGTTGTAGTTGTTCAGGGCTGCAACTTCTTCTTGTCTCAGGCTTCTATTGAATGGGTCTTTATCAATCTTGGCTTAAATCTCATGTAATTTCTCCTTAAGCTCTGCTACTTTGACAAAAAGATTTCCATTTTTCCAATTGAGATTGTTCAGGTGAGGTTTGATTGCTTTTTGCTTAGACACTAGCTTATAGAATGAATTTCCTTCAATTGGAATATTCCATTTGTCACTGATAGTGCTCTTGAATTCTTCTTTATCAACCACATAGTTAGAAAATCTAAATGACCTCTTTTGCTTCTTCAGAATTCCAGGGAAATTAAGGATTGCAGTGCTGTGATCTGATATGCCATAAGGTAAAAAAACAACATTAGCATTACTATGTTTAGATAGAAAAACAGTATTGCACATTACTTTATCAATCTTATTTAGGCCTGTGGCATTTGGTTTCAAGAGGTTTTTGGTCCATGTGTATTGGAATCCAGAGCTGCATACGTCTTCCACTTCTATTTCATTCATACATTCTTGAAATTCTAGCATATCATGAGTAACATGAGCAGTCCCTTTTGAATGATCTTCAACAATGAGGCTCATATTGACATCTCCCATAATGACTCAGGCTTCATTTTTCACCAAATGGCTATAAATACCCAAATCCTTCCATAGTTCTCTCATGTCTCTCCCATTATTAGCAGTATAGATGAAAGTACAGAAAAACCTAGTATTAGAATTCAACACCTCAATCAAGTAAAACATAGTCTGGCTAGAACAACGAACAAGGATGCAGTTGACCATATTTTCATTCCAACCAACCATAAGTCTACACCCTTTTCTGCTCATGCTAAGATTATGCTGCCAATTCCAGCTATCAAATACTTTCCTTCCCACTTTATCAATTATGTCCTTCCTCATGTGTATTTCAAGGATTGCACAGACACACAATCTTTCATTCCTTATTAAATTCCTAATTTCATTCTGTTTAAAAAGCTTACCAAGTCCCTCTTATGTTCTAAGCAGCAATTTTGCAATCCATGAAATTATTTGCAGAACATATCACTAGGATTACCTTGGACTTCATTGTCTGTCATGAATTTGTCATTATAAGACTTGTCCACATAAACATCATTGTCATCCAATTCAGTCACATCCTTCACACAATCCTCCTGACTCTTATTCCCATTTGTCTTATTCCAATTGTCTTTCAAATAATTCAACATTACCCCGGTCCATTTGCTTGTTTCACTGAATGGTGGGTAGACTTTTGATTTGATGTATTCATCCACAATACTTTTGCTTATTTCATTCATTCTAGTACCATCATCCTCCCCACCAGTGTCTTGTAAAACTGCGTACTTATTAGTTGTACTTTTAATAGAAGATAGAACCTTTTCTTGAACATTCCTTGCTTTCCTAGGTGTTGTTTTCTCTGTTCTATGAGCCTCTCCATTATCCTTATTTAGTGTCTTCTCCTTAGCTTCCTTCTGATTTATATTACTCTTGTTACTCTCTTTAGGTTGATACACATACTTGACTTTTGTTCCCCTTCGTGCTTCCATATTACTAGCATTTCTCTGTACATTTGCCTGCTCTTATTGTTTCTTCCCCCTGGTTCAGCAGCATTACTTCTAGCCTTTTTCACATTTTGAAATCCATCTTCACCACCACTTGTAGCTTTAGTGTCCTCTTTAGTTATGTTTTGCCCACACTTTTCAGTAGTATGCCTAAACACTTTGCATTTGTCACACACAGGTGGCTTCCAGTCATGTTCAACTTTTATAGTGTTAGCAGCAAACTTCTTATTCTCTTTATCACAATAGACAATATCAATAGTGTCATGTATGCCCTTTCTTGCATCAACTTGAATCAGCACTCTAGCATAACCTATTCTATCAATACCATGGTTACACATTTTGTAGTCATAGCATCCATGATCAGAGGGTTCCCCAGTCTACTTGCCAAAGCACTAATCCCTTTCAGGGTTCAATCTTATTTTGACCCATAGAGGAATCACATTGGGTTCAATCTAATTCAAATCAACACTTAAATCCCACTTTTGGACCACCATTGGTTTATTATTGACCATCCATATTCCATTCTCAACAACAGTTTGCAGGCCAGTCTCATTATTGAATTTGAAAACAAAGTTACCATTTCCAATTCCTATGATGCTTTTTAACCTATATATCTGCCCCACATTCTGAATAAATGGTAGTTTAGCTCCTGCTCATGCATTTTATAACCAACAAAATAGCCACAAGCTGTTAGTTCCCACTTTTTACTTCCCTCATTAACTATTTCTTCATCAAATATCACCACTTCATGCCCATCCTCAGTTATTCTAGTAGGTATCATGCTTAATTTGCTCATACTATCCTGACTGTTCTGCACTATACTAGCATAACTGATGCGCTTGATGTGTCGTTGCGGTTTAGCAGTTTTAATGCCTACTCAAGTTTTAAATTTATATTTAGCCGACTTATCAATAACACACACACTTAACGAGCAGTGTACCCGGTCAGTATGAATATAATGGTAAGTAGAGTGTCGATCACTAAGAGTGGAACGTATTATCTCGTTATTCTAATCAGTATTTTAATATCCTAACGCAAGGGGGTTTCAGCCTGAGAGACTGGCACGATTTGTTTGCAATTAAATAATAAAATAAACCAATAGGCACGAATCAGCAAGTAGCACACACGTACACAGATAGATACTTGAGACAATAAGAGGGTTGTCCTTATGATTAAGTAGATTGTCACTTGTTTTATTGATAGCTTTATATGAAGTGTATGTAGTTAACCCTTTCTCGTTGGTCCTATTCTTATCGGCGAGTAAACCCTTAATGATTACTTATGTCTAATAGTTATTCCTAAGTGATCAATTTAGTAATAACCGTGGGAGCCACATTATGTCCCGCAGTCAAATGCCCGCAAGCCACTAATAAACACAGAGGTTATCAATGCACTAATAAGTAGTAACCAAAGACATCAACATATAAACTTTAATTGATGGGAAAGCAAGTATTAAAGGGAGTGCAATCTTTCGTTGTCACATTACACAAGCCACCAATCCTGATGAATTAAAGTTTGCTAACACAATAAAACAAAACTACTTAATGAATTAAATACATGCAGCACCTTCTTACAGCTCTTGTATCTTTGATTTGGGTGTGTATTGTGCTGCCTCCTTGACTGAATTCGTCCTTCGGTTCTTCTGTTCGAACTTAGGTTATGATGTTCCGAACTTGTAATTCGTCTGGTCTACGGGGTATTTATAGTTTCTGTCTGAGGGAAGATGCGGCGCATCTAAGGAGTAGATGCGGCGCATTGACTTAACTTCGCGTGGGGTCCAAGATTATAATATTCAGGAATATTCGTACACCGCCAGAAGATGCGGCGTAACTCCATGATTAGATGCGGCGCATGTCCTCTTGTATCTTGGATCGTATCTGGTGATATCTTGATAGAGATGCGGCGCATGTCATGAGTGAGATGCGGCGCATCTAGAGCAGATTAGTCTTGATCTTCTTCATTTCACTAGACTCTTTACTTTATGCATGTTTTGCTCCATTATTAGTCCAAAATCGCCAAGTTTCACCAAATGCTTGTTTTTACCTGAGAATTACAAAAGTAAACGATTAAGTATCAATCCTCATACATAATATAGTAAAACAAGTCAAATTAATAGGATAAATGATAGTAATAAAATGTACTTATTTGAGTTCATCAAATATCCCCCCACTTGAACTTTACTTGTCCCCAAGTAAACCTTAGAATTTTTTTATGAAAATGTATCCTAAAAGATGTTAGGATTTATTTTTATATTTAAGCATGTATTCGTTTATTTCATAATCACACAACTAAACACTTAACGAATTAGAAGTATAAATAAAATAATTCGATAAAAGCAAATCTAATTGTTTAACTGTCCAGTCGCGACGAATATTCTATCATAAGCTTGGCAAGTATACACATCTCCACCACTAAAGCTAAGGAATAACAAGTCTAAAGCGGTAAAAAGGGTTTTTAGGCTTAAGGGTTAATTATTCTCTTTCACTATCGATCTCAAATTCCAGAAAAGGCGACAAAATCACAAATACATGATCGAATCCACGAACACGATACTTGCAATTGCTTAAATCCTTAACTCGAATAGGCTAAAGATAGGTCCAAACTTCACCAATAATAATATATCAAAAAGGGCGACAAAATCATAAATACATAGCCGAATCCACGACTACGATACTTAAGATTGCTCAAATCCCTAATCTCAATAAATCAAAGGTTTGGTTGGATAAAGAATAATGAAGGGCATGGATAACATTTGGGATATAAATTGGTGTAAAAATAAAAATAAACAAAATAAATAAATTAAAATCCTAAGTGTGGTTAATCAATATCCCAACCATCCCATGAATAAGACTCATATCATTGAATAACTCACGCTTTAACACTTGAAACACACGCTTTAGGTAGACACAAATTATACTCAACAAGATCTTAATCAAAGAATAAACCTTAATTGGCGTTCCCATAACTGCCAATTCCCATTCAATCCATAGATATAGTACAACAAATAGTGGTGATATCGACCACTTACATAACATTACATCGTTGGTTAAAACAAACTTCCAACCTTCCCTTTTTCTTTTCTTTTCTTATTTTTTTTTCGATTTTTTTTCTTTTTTTTTTTTTTTTTTTTTTTTTTTTTTTTTTTTTTTTTTAAACTTGAAACATAAACATAGATGTGTAAAATTTCACCACATCACTATAACTTTCTTTCCGGATAATTTTTTCATACTTTTCATACTTTCAGAAATAACGGTAATAGCGAAAGTAGTAAACACACGAAAAATAAACTCAAAAATATACAATATTTACTTTCACTCCAATTGCATTGTGCAATTTCCCGACCTAACCAAAGATAATGAATTACGCACGCGAACACAGGTAATGTAAGGAAACACACTTTGCCTATAGCAATTAACCAAACCACGGATTTTAATCTACAGGGTAGGCTAAGGTGTAAGGGTGTAACGAAACATTTTAAACATAGGTGTAAGAAACGAAAGGAATGGCTCTGAGTGTTTTTCTAGGGGTATCTTACTCTAAAAATGAGAGTAACAAAGGGTTTATACGGGGGTTAACTAACCAGTGTAGTTAGTTAATAACACATAACATAATAAAGGCCATTTGGGTGTAATCCTAGAATTTTACCAATTTAGACAAGTCATTCCAATTATATAAATAATACTCATTATGGTGGTCTCGAATAGTATACAAGCCAAGTTCTAAAGTTTACAAGTCACCGGCACACTCATAGATTTGTGAATTTTGGAAAATCACAATTTTTGAAAATAACGTCATGTGTGCAGTTATGCAACTTAGATCTTAAACAAAAACATGCTAAAAAAAAAATTTTAAGTTTGATATATTAAGCACATTTTAAGCATATTTTGAAAAAGTTTATGACAAGTAAATGTTAAGTGTTCTAATTCTCCAATCCCCCCACTTAAGTTAAACAACGTCCTCGTTGTTTGTATAAAAGGTAAAAACTGGAAAATAAAAGAATTAGAACAGAAAAACTCCCTTGAGATTTGCTCGGTATGATCCTCCATTAGTATAAGAGCAAAAATCAACTTCTTGTGGATGAGAACGTTAAAGCTTCATACTTGATGTATCCACAGGAAATCCAGGAAACTATAATACCACCAATGCTTTAAAACACACCTAAGATATAAAAGGTTCAACTTGCATAATACATTAGTAGTTAGGAAAAAATAAAACTTAAAAATTAAAACTGAAAATCATCAGGTCAGTCGATGCGCCGTATCTTATGGAAGAAGATACGCCGTATCGAGCCTGGAATTAATACGGATCAGAATAAAGATGCGTCGCATCCTTAACCAGGGATGCGCCGCATTAAAATAAACTGATAAAGAGTTTTAAAGTCGAAAATAAAAATGCAGAAAAATAAAATAAGATATGACCATTGCAGGAGATGCGTCGCATCTCAGAATTGAGATGCGCCGTATCCTCATGCGGGCCTGACTGACTCGACACAGAACAGAATAATAAAAATTTAAGATAAGCATGGGTTGCCTCCCACGAAGCGCTTGTTTTTGTTCGAGTCACGAGCCTGACTCCACCCTTATTTACTGTGTAATGGGGTGTTGTTCCTCCCACTTGGGATCAAGTGCGGGTGATAGTAGCAATAAACACGAAAAGAGTGTAAATTTGCTATTAAAGATGGAAGAAATACATAAAGATCATACCTTGGCAATATACGTACATCATTCCTATTCTTACCCGGTTTGGTTGATAAATTGGATGACTTGACCACTTCATCTGAAAGAGTAGCGTGTTGAGGAAAAATGAGTCTCCTTTCTTCTTGGTTAGTCTCTTTGGTAGTAAGGCGTCCCTTGACTTCCGCAGAAGATGAGAAAGGGTCTTTAGCAAGTAAAAGTTCGAGTTCCTCAATAACCTTCATAGGATCGAAATCATCATCTTCATCAATCATAGCAATGTTTAAGAGCTCATCACCAAACTCTTCTTCGAGCTCCACCAAATACGGGTTGATCACAGGTGCTTCAATAGGTAGTGTCATAAATTTCACCTCATCATCTTTATGTTTTGCAACCTGTTTAGGAAAACTAGCAAGATTATTAGTAACGGGATTAATAATATTAAATAAATTTGTACCACTTTGTGTTGTAAGTGACTCCAATTCATCATTTGAATCTCCATCTTCAACAAGTGGTCTTGCAATTTCAGCATCGTCCCGAATTTCATCATTAAATAGGTAATCCCAGATTTCTTCAAAATCCCTCGTTGGGTCAAAATCTGGTTGAGGTATGTCTTCATAAACTATGGCGTCAAATGGTTCAAAATCAAAATTAGAATACTTTTCATCTTCATCCGTTGGATTGTCTAATGGTGGTAATACGATTGCAGAATATTCTTCAACGTAAGGTTCCGTATACACATCATCATCTTGTGCAATCTCCGGAGAAAAAGTACTATCAATAACAATTGCCGGAATTGGTTTCACGGTATATGAATCTTCTTCATCATCATTTGACATACACCAAGTGTGTCGAAACGGCAATTTGTTTCTTTCTTTCCTTGACTTTTCTTGCCCTAAAATCAAGTATTCTTCCATAGTGATTTCTTTCGTCTCAATGACTTGTGCACCATATCTTGCTCTTTTCCAATCATAGTTCTCATAATTGCTCAAGGCTCTTTCCTCTTTAAGTCTGATATATTCTTCCATTGTAATATCTGGATCGTCCATCTTCCTGAAATAAAACTTACTCGTGCAAAAGAAGGGTGAAACGATCAAAGTAAAATAAAAGCTTCTGATATCTGCTGTTGATGCGCCGTATCCAATAAATGGGATACGCCGTATCTTAATACGTTAAAAATAAGTCAAACTTTTATTCAGAAAAGCAATACGCCACGCTCGATAAATCAAATGCGCCGTATGTTTAAATAATCAAAAATTAGTTATACTTATAAAAATTTTAATGCGCCGTATCAGCAAAAACTAATACGCCGTTACTTCATTACGTTTCAAAATATAAGATTTTTGATTATTATTAAAGATGCGCCGTATCGACAAAATCGATGCGTCGCTTCTCGTTATTTAATGAATTCGAAAACTATTTTTAATAATTAATGCGCCGTATCTGTAAAAACAGATGCGTCGTATTGCGTTAACGTTTAAAAAAAATTCTTATTAAAAACAGATACGCCGTATCTTGGGGAAAAGATGCGTCGTATCGAATTAATTAAACGCGTTGTATTTAAAAAAAAAATTAAACGAAATACGCCGTATCTGAGAGATCAGATGCGCCGTATCGTTTGATTTAGCATAGTACAACGATAGCAGAACAGAAAAAATACGAAAAATAAAAACAAAAAATAAAAACACACGACGAAAATAAAACACACAAAAATAAAAGAAAATAATTAACACACAATACAACAAATATGCAAAATAGTACAATGATGCAATTAATCTAATAAAAAGAAAAACCTAATTAAAATACTAATCAAATTAACAGATAATAACAATTCACTCCCCGGCAGAGGCGCCAAAAACTTGATGCGCGTGATGTGTCGTTGCGGTTTAGCAGTTTTAATGCCTACTCAAGTTTTAAATTTATATTTAGCCGACTTATCAATAACACACACACTTAACGAGCAGTGTACCCGGTCAGTATGAATATAATGGTAAGTAGAGTGTCGATCACTAAGAGTGGAACGTATTATCTCGTTATTCTAATCAGTATTTTAATATCCTAACGCAAGGGGGTTTCAGCCTGAGAGACTGGCACGATTTGTTTGCAATTAAATAATAAAATAAACCAATAGGCACGAATCAGCAAGTAGCACACACGTACACAGATAGATACTTGAGACAATAAGAGGGCTGTCCTTATGATTAAGTAGATTGTCACTTGTTTTATTGATAGCTTTATATGAAGTGTATGTAGTTAACCCTTTCTCGTTGGTCCTATTCTTATCGGCGAGTAAACCCTTAATGATTACTTATGTCTAAAAGTTATTCCTAAGTGATCAATTTAGTAATAACCGTGGGAGCCACATTATGTCCCGCAGTCAAATGCCCGCAAGCCACTAATAAACACAGAGGTTATCAATGCACTAATAAGTAGTAACCAAAGACATCAACATATAAACTTTAATTGATGGGAAAGCAAGTATTAAAGGGGGTGCAATCTTTCGTTGTCACATTACACAAGCCACCAATCCTGATGAATTAAAGTTTGCTAACACAATAAAACAAAACTACTTAATGAATTAAATACATGCAGCACCTTCTTACAGCTCTTGTATCTTTGATTTGGGTGTGTCTTGTGCTGCCTCCTTGACTGAATTCGTCCTTCGGTTCTTCTGTTCGAACTTAGGTTATGATGTTCCGAACTTGTAATTCGTCTGGTCTACGGGGTATTTATAGTTTCTGTCTGAGGGAAGATGCGGCGCATCTAAGGAGTAGATGCGGCGCATTGACTTAACTTCGCGTGGGGTCCAAGATTATAATATTCAGGAATATTCGTACACCGCCAGAAGATGCGGCGTAACTCCATGATTAGATGCGGCGCATGTCCTCTTGTATCTTGGATCGTATCTGGTGATATCTTGATAGAGATGCGGCGCATGTCATGAGTGAGATGCGGCGCATCTGGAGCAGATTAGTCTTGATCTTCTTCATTTCAGTAGACTCTTTACTTTATGCATGTTTTGCTCCATTATTAGTCCAAAATCGCCAAGTTTCACCAAATGCTTGTTTTTACCTGAGAATTACAAAAGTAAACGATTAAGTATCAATCCTTATACATAATATAGTAAAACAAGTCAAATTAATAGGATAAATGATAGTAATAAAATGTACTTATTTGAGTTCATCAATAACTCACCCCTTTTGTGGTAGCACTAGTACAAACATCAACACTAGTTTTAATAGTTTCAGAGGACTGTACATTCACAGGTGTTGAGGATTGACTTACATTGCAAATTGGCCCTTGCTGGTTTTGAGTTTCACAATTTTGACTATTCTGTACTATACTAGCATAACTCACCCCATTTGTGGTAGCATTAGTAAAACCTTCAACACTAGTTTTAATAGTTTCAGAGGACTGTACATTCACAGATGTTGAGGATTGACTTCCATTGCAGAGTGACACTTGATGATTCTGGATCTCACACTCCTTCTGTATCACCTTTTCACAATTATTGTCAGCATTCTCATCCAAACAGTCCTCCACATTCCTCTCATCATTAGCTACATTCATCTCCCGCTTATCATTTTCACAAACAGTTTCCCCTATCTGAGTACTATCAATCAGTTCAACTAATTCACTATTTTCCTTTCCTTCATTAGAATTCTTCCCCTTATTCTTGCCTAATTCACAAACAGTGTCTTCAAACCTAACTGGAACCCTAGTTTGACGTTTTGATGATCTTCATTTATTTGATTTAATAGACATGATTATTCACATAGAAATCAATTCCTATACACTAATTCTTCAATATTATATCATATAGCTCCAGAAAATTAGGGTACGAAAATGGTGCCAAAACTTCAAATTTGGGGGATTTTAAAATACTGAACAAAAATCAAATTCAATCTAATCACTATGTGCGGAATGATTAGACGAATCGAATGATGGTATCAGATTTGAAAAACACTAAGGAAATGATGAAGAAATTAAGCTTTTAGTGAGTTTTAATGGTGATAGAAAATGCGGGAAAAAGTTGTTATGGGAGAGAGGAAAGTTTTACACTTGTCCAGTAAATCAACACTTAATTTCAACATTTCGTGTTTTCTCACCCATATTTTTTGAAATGGACCACAAACTGCAAGCCAAACGAAGTCGTAATCATCCAAAACATGATAGAAAAAAGTGTTTGGCATATGTTGGTTTCTTTTTGGTGTGTTACCAGTTGGGTATATTAATCAATGAGTACCGAATATCACTTAAAATCGTGTTATCACTTTCCAACAGAAACTATTCGACCCTATGCCTGGGTTACACGAATATCTCTATGGGATAAGACCAAGTGGTGTTCTTGTTTTAGGCAAAAATCAAGAACCTGTTCGCATTCAAGTGTTTAGTGTTTGCATATTGTATATCTATGCAGATATGTTATGATCTCTATTTATAATAGAGATTACTCAAACCCTAGCCCATGGAATTATGAGTGATTAACGACCCATTAATCATACCATAATAGTTTCCATAATAACAGGGATCAGTGGTTAAACGAGCAGCACTAACTTCCAGAAGTACTAACTTCCAGCAGTACTAACTTATGCCCAGCAGTACTAACTTTGCCCAGCAGTACTAACTTTAGTACTAGCAGTAGTAACATTAGTACTAGTAGCATTAACTCAGTGAAGGATTAAACCTTCTGATGAGTTACTCCAAACCATTATTAGAGTCAGGGTAGTCAGGGACCTGATGGCTGTACACTCCGTACCTCCAAGCCCATTACCAAGTGTGAACTGATCCCTCAAGTGCACAAAATTTTCCAACAATCCTCCCCAAATTTAGTTCACTTCCTTTGCATGAAAAATAAACATTAAACAAAACATGTGCATAAATGAAAATATCTTGAAGATTGAATTCCCATCATAGTACACTACACGTTCAAATATTCAAGAATCAGGGTGTTCTAAGAATTGAACCCTTCAACCCATTTGAATACTTGAAGATAAAATACACACAAGTTTTCAAACACTTTAACGCTCATGACACTAAATAATCCATGTGTCCATATCCAATTCATAAATGTTGTAAAAGCTAAAAGTCCATAGCTGCCTGAAGCGGCAAAACTTCAACATTCATATAGGTGGTTCCTCTTTATTCATGCTCATGCTTAGCACTTTTTCAAAGAAATTAATCATTGGGAAGTAAAGACTTCATCCTCCTTTTCAGCAGGTTCCTGAGCACAACCTTGGGATGATTGTAAAACATGTGCTCCAGTTCACTAAATGTTTAGCTTTCCACATTGAACTCAGCTCCCAAGTTTCCTCAGGAGGGAGTTGGGTGTCTTAGCATTCAGTGACTAAGTTGGACCTTAAACCCATCCCTTTAGCAGACTTTAAAACCAAGTCTCTAGCCAAACCCTTCGTCAAATGATCAGCTAAATTTTGTTGAGATCTAACAAACTTTATAGATACCACCCCATTCATGATAAGCTCACAAATCATGCTATGCCTGACACCTAAGTGTCTAGACTTCCTATTGTACATCTGGCTATAAGCCTTTGCCGATGTAGCAGCACTATCACAACGGATAGAAATAGGTGCTATAGGTTTAGGCCACAATGGAATCTCAAGAGTCAAGTTTTTCAACCATTCAGCTTCTTTACCAGCAGCTGCTAAAGCCACAAATTCAGATTCCATTATTGAACTGGTGATGCAAGTTTGCTTCTTGGATGCCCAAGAAATTGCACCTCCACCAAGTAGGAATACCCAGCCACTGGTAGACGAATTGTCTTCTGTATTACTGATCCAACTTGCATCAGTGTATCCTTCTAATACTGAAGGATAGCTAGTATATGAGAGACTATAATTCATTGTCTTCTTCAGATACTTCAGTACCCTCTGAACTGCTTGCCAGTGATGAGCACTAGGATTACTAGTATACCTGCTCAGTTTACCCACTACAAATGCAATATCAGGTCTGGTACATGTCATGACATACATTAGGCAGCCAAGCACCCTAGAATACTCAAGTTGAGATACAGCTTTGCCAGTATTAGGCATCAGCTTCTCAGTTGTATCCATAGGAGTACTCACTGGAGTACAATCAATGTAATTAAATTTCCTTAACACCTTCTTAATATAATGAGATTGAGAGTTAGAAATTCCTTTACTTTCATGTTTAATCCTTATACCAAGGATAACATCAGCCTCCCCCATGTCCTTCATGGAGAACCTTGATGATAAAAATTCCTTTGTCAGGTCAACCTGATTTTGGTCAGTGCCAAAGATCAGCATGTCATCAACATATTGGCAAATGATGACTCCTTTACCAGATTCATCAAATTTGCTATATACACATTTGTTAGACTGGTTAAGTAACTAACCACTAGACAAAACCACTTCATCAAATTTTTGATGCCATTGTTTAGGTGCCTGCTTTAGTCCATACAGAGACTTAATCAGTTTACACACTTTATTTTCATTGCCAGGCATGATGAAGCCCTGATGTTGGTTCATATAAACCTCCTCATCTAAGTCACCATTTAAGAAAGCTGTCTTCACATCCATCTGATGAATAATCGGATTGTGAATTGATGCCAAAGCAATCAGCAATCTTATGGTACTAATACGTGCCACAGGGGCATAAGTATCAAAGTAGTCTATCCTTGACTTTTGTTTAAAGCCCTGAATGACTAGTCTAGCTTTAAACTTTTCAATAGTTCCATCTACCTTCATTTTTCTTTTGAAAATTCATTTGCAACCTAGAGGTTTGCAACCAGGTGGTAGATCAACCAACACCCAAGTGTTTTTGCTCATGATGGAATCCATCTCATCGTTTATTGCTTCTTTCTAGAAAGCAACATACTGGGACTTCATTGCTTCTTCAAATGTTTTGGGATCATCCTCAACAATGAAGCAATAGGAGTATCGGTCAGAGACCTCATCCTTTTTCCCTTCAATTAAATATAATTGAAACTCAGGTCCAAATGATTTTTGAGTCCTGACCCTATTGCTCCTTCTGAGCTCAGGTTCAGGTTGCTGAACCACAACCTCATCAGAGGCTTCTGAAACACCAATGTCATTAGTTCCATTCGGAATCCTTTGACTTGGTCTAGGGAGTGATGAGAATCTATTCTCATCAAAGATTGCATCTCTTGATTCAATTATTTAGTTAATTGAAATTTATTCATTAGGTTCAATAACATATAACCTATATGCTTTGGAATGCTCAGCATATCCAGCAAAGATGCATTCAATGCCTCTTTTACCCAAAGTTTTCTGCTTTGGATCAGGGAGTCTTACAACAGCCCTACAACCCTATTTATTGGGAACCCTATTTAATAAGGGGTAATCTTGTTCCTTTTATTGGGAACCCTATTTAATAAATAGCAAGCTGTTAACATAGCTTCACCCCAGAACCCTTGACTCAGCCCTGAATAGGACAACATGGAATTAAACATCTCCTTCGGTACCCTGTTTTTCCTTTCAGAGATACCATTTTGCTGAGGAGTATAGGGAGCAGTCGTTTCATGGATTATTCCAACAGACTGAAAATACATAGTATCCATGTACTCACCTCCCCTATCAGTCCTTAACCTTTTGATTAGGGACCCTTGTTGTAATTCAACTTCAGTTTTAAACACTTTAAATTTATCTAATGCTTCATCCTTAGTATGTAACAAATAAACATAAAAAAACCTAGAAACATCATCAATAAATGTCACAAAGTATTTCTTATTCCCCAAAGAGGGAGTAGCATGTAAATCACATAGGTCACTATGAATTAGCTCCAAAACTTCAGTTTCACGTTTTACACTTTGAAAAGGTTTCTTAGTTATTTTGGTCATCATGCAAGTTTTACACTTTTCAGTGTCCATATCAAAGGCTGGGATTAACCCATCCTTAGACATATCTCACATTCTCTTAAAGTGTACATGGCCAAGTCTAGCATGCCATAGGGTTGAATCATTTAGTTTAGAGGTTGACATAAAGGCTGAATTAGCATTATCATTAACAATATTAAGCCTGAACATTTGATTACACAAATAGCCAAAATCAACAAACACACCATGTTTAGATAAAACAAACTTATCAGATTCAATAACTTGTTTATAACCACAATTATTCAAAACACTACTATAAACCAAGTTCTTTCTAATATTTGGAACATGTAACACATTAAACAAAGAAACAATCTTTCCAGAACTAAATCTTAAATCCACACATCCTCTTCCATGCACCAGGGTTGTTGACTCATTTCCCATATGAAGAATAGAACCATCATTCAGTGACTCATAGGTCTTGAACCAGCTTCTATCTTTACAAACATGGATTGTTGCTCCAAAGTCAACCCACCACGCAACATCATCATCCTGCACAAAGTATGCCTCAGATATATATGTAACATAATAAATTTGAAAAGACCTATTAAATATATTCTGACCTTTCAGAGAATTGGTATTACCACTCCCTGATCCACTTGTGCTTGATCCATTGGCTTTGTTGCCAACTTTAACACCCTTACAATCTTTCCTGAAGTGTCCAGGTTTCCCACACTTCCAACAAGTTGCTTTTGGCTTCTTGTTAAGATAAGCTTTGGTGTTATCCTGATGCTTACGTTTTCCCTTGTTGTCATTGTACCTGGTGGAATTGTTATGCACCACCATATTAACAACTGATGGACCAGTAGCATTGCTACTCTTTGGCTTATCACTGTATTGCGCTCTGAGTGAATCCTCAATGCGCAAATGACTGCCTAACTCAACAAGAGCTAATTCATCCTTCTTATGTTTCAGCATATGCTTGAAATCTTTTCAAGAAGGAGGGAGTTTATCAATGACACAAGAGACTTAAATAGTCTCATCCATGTTCATTTTGTGTTGTGTGAATCTACCAAGTATACTAAGAAGTTCATTGTATTGTTCCATGACAGGTCTAGAATCGACCATTTTGTAATTGTTAAAATTACGTAGAAGGAACTTTTACTTGATGCATCCTCAACCATATATTTGGCTTCCAAGGAATCCCATAGTTCTTTACTAGATTCCACATTTTGATAAATGTCAAAAAAAGGATCAGACATACCATTGAGGATTAAACCTCTGCAAATGTAGTCGTCATTCTTCCACTTGCTCCTTTTCCTTATATCCTCCACAGTTGCATCATCCCCATCATCTGGAATAGTAGTGCTCATGACATACACCACACTGATGCTTGACAACAAGAAGTGCATTTTCTTTTTCCATCTTCTGAAATCGACACCTTCAAACTTTTCCAGTTTTGAAAAGTTAGTAGCCATTTGCCTCATAGCAATAGCCATTGATTATCACTAAATAGTTTCTATTGATTATTGGTTTTTTGTTGGTGTGTTACCAGTTGGGTATAGATAATCAATGAGTATCGAATATCACTTGAAATTGTGTTATCACTTTCTAATAGAAACTATTCGACCCTATGCTTGGGTTACACGAATATCTCTATAGGATAAGACTAATTGGTGTTCTTGTTTTAGGCACAAATTAAGAACCTGTTCGTATTCAAGTGTTTAGGGTTTGTATATTGTATATCCATGCAGATATGTTATGATCTCTATTTATAATAGAGATAACTCAAACCCTAGCCCATAGAATTATGAGGGATTAACGGCCCATTAATCATACCATAATAGTTTCCATAATAGCAGGGATCAGTGGTTAAACGAGCAGCACTAACTTCTAGTAGTACTAACTTCCAGCAGTACTAACTTATGCCCAGCACTACTAACTTTGCCCAACAGTACTAACTTTAGTACTAGCAGTAGTAACATTAGTACTAGCAGCATTAACTCCATGAAGGATTAAACCTTCTGATGAGTTACTCCAAACCACTATTAGAGTCAGGGTAGTGAGGGACCTGATGGGTGTACACTCTGTAACTTCAAGCCCATTACCAGGTGTGAACTGATCTTTCAAGTGCACTAAATTTTCCTGCAGCATACAAGGTTTCAATCACATGGAAAATATGACCAATCATGCGTGTATATGTCGACATGTCGTCGATCTATAAACTTGTCATCATAAACATGAAATTGTAACTATAAACGTGTGTATTATTTTAAAACAAGGATTAAATAGCATCAATGGTTTAGGTAATACACTGACGAATATGGTTTTCCACTCGATAGATAGTGGTGCAAATTTATGGACGAACTCAAGCCGGCTAGACTCAAGAGTGTTAAGCTAGCTCAGCGAGTCTTCATGATGTACGCTTGATGTACTTTTATCTCAACTTTGAACCCAATAAAGAGTAGACAAATCAAGTTATCAAGGTCAAATAAAATTAGACATGAGTCATTCGTCACTCGATGAAACAGTAGTAAATTAAAGGGCAAATGACACAAAAATGCACTGAAAAGGCGTCCAACAAATTTTTTCAGCTGATTTAGGTTTTTTACTAACTTTCGTTAACCCACTTCGTTAGTAAATTACATGTTTGGTCTTTAAATTGGTATAATCATTTATGTTTGGTCCTTAAATTTTTTTTTTTCTAAATTTTTTTTTTCGAAAATATTTTTTGAAAAATTTTTTTTTCGGTTTTTTTTTTGAAATTTTTTTATAACCTTTTTCTCGAAATTTTTTTTTCTAAATTTTTTTTCCAAAATGTTTTTTGGAAAAATAAAATTTAGAAAAAAAAAGTTTTTGAAAAAAAAAAATTTGGAAAAAAAGTTTTTTTTTGAATTTTTTTTTCAAATTTTTTTTTTTCTAAATTTTACGTTTCGAAAATATTTTTTCGAAAAAAAGTTTTAGAAAAAAGAATTTTTAAAAAAGGTTATAGAAAAAAAAATTCAAAAAAAAAAAAAAATTTACAAAAAAAATATTTTCGGCAAAAAAAGTTTCCAAAAAAAATATTTGCGAAAAAAAATATTTTCGAAACAAATATTTTAGAAAAAAAATATTTAAGGACCAAACATGAAATGGTTATACGAATTTAAGGACCAACAATGTAATTTACTAACGAAGTAGGTTAACAAAAGTTAGTAAAATACCTAAATCGGCTGAAAAAATTTGTTGGGCGCCTTTTTATGCAAGAAAAAAAAAAGAGTACCCTGATCGAAAATGGACCCTAAGTTCAGTGCTTTTTTGTGCCATTTGCCCTAAATTAAGGGTCCGTTTGTTATGGGGTATTAGGATTTAGGAGTGACTATTGAAGTCATAAAGTTAGTTTGATACAGGTTGTAGGATTTGAAATCGCCAGTCAATATCGGATATAAAGGATTATACAAATCCTCATGGGCATGGTGGGGTTTGAAATTTGGATTGTCTTTTTTTCTTTTGATGGACCACACTTTTATATAATTTGTTGTGTGGTGGGTCACATTTGAATTGTTTTATTTCTCTATTATTTAAAAAAATATTATATTATATATTTTTTCTCTCTTACATTAAATCAAATCCAAATCCAAATCCAAATTCAAATAAAAATCCTAATCCTAATCCTAAACCCATCTACAAACCAAACGGGCCCTAACGTTAAGAAATATTTCATTCTTTTTGACTTTATATAGTAAAATGTGACGCATAAAAATAAAGTTTGTAATTAAAGGTGACACACGCCAATTGTCTTTGTTTCAGTCGGTCACATTAAACAACATAGACACGTTCAAGGGTCATAACACAATCAACTTGGGATCCATAACTCTTTTTTACTAATTGAATTGGTTATGACTTATGAGATATTATATGCACAAGACTAAACAAATTTATGGTTTTTTATGTTAACATAAGTCTGAGTACAAAGATAATAATACTATTTACTCGCTATTACGTTGTTTACTAGGTTGATCACATCGATTAGATGAACATCGTATCATTGTGCATGTGCTTACGTGATTTATGTTAACATGAGGTACTACGACTTGCCAAACAAAATAACAACACACATTCAAACTTTAACATACTACAGTAATATATTTATATTGAAATAAATATCTCTTTGACAAACTTATGATACTTGAGGGTTAGTTATGTAACTTTTCTTAGTGTTATTTTACTAATGCTAACTTTTGTCCAGCTTTGTAGTGTTTTGTTTGTGTAGGGTTGATTGTGTAAGTTGGTGCTATATAAGCTCTCTAACGAGCTAGGGTTTCTTATTCAGTTTCTCACACACAAGTTTTCACCTACTAGTTTCTTTCTCTCTCAATATAGCTGATCATCATCATGTGGGTTTTTTGTGTAGTTTGGGTATTTGTTTAGTTTAGATTAAGATCTACTTGATCTTGATAGCTGTTTCTGGTTTAGTTTGATTGTTTAGGTTTCTAGGTTTGGTTTAGTGAGTGAGTCTTTGTAGACAACACCTTATAGAGGGAATGTCATCTTTTCTTTTGTATTGTAAGGCAAGCACCTGTTTAGGGACTTGTCAACTGTGTTTATTGTTATAATAAAGATCACCAACGGGAGGTTGGTTGGGTGATTAGTTAATTGGGTTGTTTTGGTACCATTTTTACATGGTATCAGAGCTTTAGGCTTTGATCGGTTTGCTTCTTAGTGATTCTTGGTTAGGGTTTTGGTTGATTCAACATCCCTGTTGTTGAATCTTGGTGGATTTTGGTTTAATTGCAAGTTGGTGTTCTCAATTGAAGATTTAGGGTTTTTTCTTGAAACCCTAGATTTTGAGGATTTTTGATTCTGTTACAATTCAGAGTTTTTGATAGCAATTAATTGGGTTTCTGACAATTAATTGTGTTCTTGGTGGGGTTTTCTTTGAAACCCTAATTTGACATTTGGGGTTTTTCGTTTCTGGTGGATCTGTGGTTCGATTGGATTGGTTCTTGGTGGCAATAACTCTAGACTAAGTGAATCTAGGGTTATTGCTCTGTCTTCCGCTGCTTGTGACTCTATAAAGCACTGTAAGTTGATTTCTTCTTTAAGAGACCTTTGTCTTAGTAAGAGTGGGTGCAAACGGACAGGCTAACATCTTGACCTGCCAACATTGATTGGTACGGAAGCCTGCTCTGGTCTGTCCCAGTCTGCTCTGCTGGACATTTGGATACTCTTGGGTGGACATTTGGTTTCTTGGTAGTTTGGTATTTCTGATATCTGTTTGTTTGGTTTATCTGTTTGGTGGTTGTTTGTTTATTGTTTGGTTGTTAGTTTTTTTGTTTTTGCTTGTTTAGTTGTTTATCTGTTTGTTTCTTGCTCGTTCATTATGGCTATTATGATTAGTAGTTTAGATCAGAGTAACCCTCTGCATCTGCATCCTAATGATTCTAATTGTGCATCTGTTGTGAGTATTAAACTGTCTGGTGTTGAGAATTATAGGGTGTGGGCTAGTGCTATTAAACTTGCTATGCAAATTAAAAATAAGATGGGTTTTCTTGATGGTCTTGTCTTAGGTCTGCTTATGCTGCTAATCCCTTGTTAGAGGCTCAGTGGGATAGGTGTAACGCAGTAGTTCTAAATTGGATTGTTAGTTCTTTGTCTCAAGATGTGTATCTTGGTCATGTTTTTTCTGATAATGCTGCTACTGTGTGGAAAGACTTAAAAGACACCTATGATAGAATTGATGGTTCTGTGGTATTCAATTTGTTGCAAAAGATTAATACATTTAAACAAGGTGGTTTGCCTGTTTCTGAATATTTTCATAAGTTGAGTTCTCTTTGGAGAGAATTTGACATTCTTACTAAACTACCTGATTGTGTTTGTGAGGCTAGGACAGAATTGAATGATCATGCAAAGTTGTTGAAGTTGATGCAATTCTTTATGGGTCTTGATGACATTTATCAGCCCATTAGGAGTAGCATCTCAGGGAAGTCCTTCCTGAGGTTAAAGATGCTTTTGTCATCATTTCTAGAGAAGAATCCCATAGAGGGATTCCTACTACTTCTATGAAATCTGAGAAGCCTTAGGTATATGCTTTTGTGTCTAGACCCAATGTGAATAATGTTAATAGAAGAAATTCTAATAATAACTGGTCTGGTAACAACTCTAATAACAATAACTCTAATAATAATAGAGGGAATTATGATAGTTTGTTGTGCAAACTCTGTGGTTTGAAAGGACATACCATTGAAAGATGTTTTGAATTAACTGGCTATCCCCCTTGGTTTTAAAAGGAACCCTAATTTGAAGCTTGCAACTGGTTTTAATAATAATAAAAATAATAATGTTGAGGCTAAGGGTTTGTCTGGGTCTAATGGTGATGGGAAGAATAGTGGAACATTTTCTTTTACTAATGAACAGGTCATGAAGTTGATGAATCTTTTGAATGATAAGACTGGTATTGTTGCTAATGCCACTATGGCAGGTAGTGCTTCATGTTCTTTCTTTAACTGTAATGTTTTCTTTAACCAACACTTTCATAAGTTTTTCTATGCTAATATAAAAGTGGGTGGAGTCAATTATCATCTGGGTTGGATAATTGACTCAGGTGCTAACCCACATATAACTAATAACACACATAAGATGTTTGGTGTTGTTGATATATTTGATTTAAAACTTACTGTTGGTCATCCTAATGGTACTTTGGATAAAATAACACATGTTCGAAACTTAAGATTGAATAATAATGTGGTTTTGTTTGATGTGTTAGTTGTGCCTGAGTATTCTGTGAGTTTATTGTCTGTTCATAAGATGATTAAAGATAGTAAGCTTACTGTTGGTTTTGATGTAACTACCTGCTATATTCAGGATTTGAAAAGGGAGAGTGTTCTAAGGACTGGTAGTGAGTTTGGTGGATTGTACATTTTTGATAAGGATCCTACTTGTCATGCTGTGACTAATCAGAGTGAGTTTTGTGTGTATCATGTGTCTAAAGAGGTCTGGCATAATAGGTTGAGCCATCCTGCTAATCAGGTTTTAAAATTGTTAAAAGGTTCTTTAAATCTTACAAATATTAATCATGAAGGTCTTTGTGAAGTTTGCCATAAGGCTAAACAAAATAGGGATTCTTTTCCTTTAAGGGAAAACAAGTCCACTGTTTTTGGGCAACTAATACATCTTGATGTATGGGGTCCTTATAAAGTGATTAGCAGGGAGGGTTTTAGATATTTTTTGACCATTGTTGATGATTATAGCAGATCTGTTTAGGTGTATATGCTTAAAACCAAAGATGAAGTGTTTGGTATGTTTGTAAAATTTTACAATCTTATTTTAACTCAGTTTGATAAAAAGGTCAAGGTTATAAGGTCTGAAAATGGTACTTAATTTGTGAATAATAAAATGTCTGACTTTATTAATACTATGTGAATAATAAATCAGACTACTTGTGCATATACACCACAACAGAATGGTATAGCTGAAAGGAAACATAGACATCTTTTGAATGTTGCCAGAAGTTGTTAGGAATATAAATATTCATATGAAAGACTCGGTCACCCCGAGTATCTATTAGCTTTAAGTTAGCTCGTAGGCTTATTAGTATTAGTTTAGTCATAGTAATACTAGTTTAGTCATAGTAATATTTGTGGAAGTGGGTCGGGTCTTTACCCACTGTCAGCTCATTCCACAGCCCATGTGAGGCGTTTATATGTAAGTATATATACCCTTTCCCACCCAATGGAAAGGGTTGGATGTTCACTTCATTTAAAGCTAATACATTGAACTTTCTCTCACTAGAATATCCCATTCTCTCTCTTTCTCTCTATAGAATTCGGTGTATACACAAATCCGACCTTGTGTTATGATATCCAACATCTTACAATTGATATCAGAGCTCATGGTTTGATTAGCTAGATTGTGTGTGCGTTTTCTTGGTTAGTTTAGATCAAAAATTTGGTTTTCGAAGGTTTATGGGCTTATTCTTGGCTTCCTTTGATTCTCACGTTTGTGTTGTTAAAGTTAGTGTTTTTATAGTTGCTATAACCTTCTAGGATCAAGTTGTGCAAAAGAAACCAAGCAAAAACATTCAAAATGGTGATTTTTAGGTGTTTTTAGATGAAAAAGTTCGTTTGTCTATCTTGCGATTTGACTCTCGACATAAGTTTCTTCACTGCGATTTGAGTCCTGCGATTTGATAGTGACATTTTTGTGTTCTGCGATTTGATAGTGACATTTTTGTCTGTTGCGATTTGTCGTCTAGCTATTGCGATTTGAGGGCTATGATTTGAAGGTTGCGATTTGGTCACTTGAGATTTGGCTTCTGTGATTTGAGTCTTGCGATTTGAGAGATACGATTTGAGGTTTCACTGCTGCGATTTGAACTTTGAATTTTCAATATTGCGATTTGACTAGTTTCTTCACTGCGATTTGCTCCTGATTCCTCATTGAGATTTGCTCAAGTGCATTCACTACTTTGTACTCAAACCATTACACAAACTCAATTCAATCAAACCTAATCACAATGTAACTTAACTTAAGAGTGATTCACCTAATCCAATAAACAATCATTTCTTTTAACATACAATCACTAATCATTGTACCGATCCAACAATTATCATAACACATCCAATTTATCATTATCTCACGGTTTCTTCTTGATTTTGTAAAACTCCGCGAAAGAAAGGATTTCTCGGTTTAAATCATAGATTTGTAAAATCCCGTGCATGTTTATACAATGTCTACTAATTCAGATTCCTTCATATCTGAGGTACTCAAATTGTACGACACGAATGATAAACATAAGACTTCCAATCCTGTACAACAAATAAACGTGTGTGATTCTGATAATGCTGATATGGAATCGTCTTGCTCGAATTCTCAAGAGAAAGAGTTTCATCAACCACTAATGTTGACTAATGAAAAGGAAAGTTGCATTGAATGTTTTCGATTACTTCCTTCATGTCTCTAGGTTCTGTTTGAACAACCTGGATACTTAGGAGGATACAAACGTGCATTCGCAACACTCTTTGGTCAAGATGTTTAGATTTTCACAGCCAAAATGATTCTGTATTTAGATCAACTTGAACAACAACTTGAAAAAAGAAAATTTTCTGAAGGGAAATCCATGGCTGCCTTCTGTGTGATCAACAACCAACTCCAAGGGTTCATTGATTCGCAATTCACTGAGGATTATGATTATGACAGTCAAATGACGAAAAAGTGTTTTGCTAATTACACTGGAATTGAGGTTGACATGTTCAGAGTTACACTACTCCAACTCATGAGTAATGTTAAGGGGTTGATATCACACATGGTGTGGATGCAGATCTCAGACCAGTAAATCATTCAAAAGCTCAGGGACAGAGTCAGATAAGCATGATGATAGCAACAGCTCAGGGACTGATATCACACATGGCGTGGATGCAGATCTCAGACCAATAAATCAACAAGTACCATCTGCTTCGGTACATCTGTCTGATCAACATAATGTTCTTTCTAATGAATGACAACATACTGATCAAATTAAACCTACTTATGACACATATCTGTTGGAAAATACTGATAGCAATATCACCTTTGATTCAACAAATATGAGTCATAAGGGGGTAAATTGATCAGGATGCTGAACATGATGATGCGTCAAAGTCTTTGCTTACGACTGAGTTTTTCAAATCAAATGATATGGTTGAAAAAGAAGTTTATAATGAGCTTTCAAACAGATTTTTACAGCTTGAAAAACATTTTATTTCACTTGAAATCGCAATGCAACAAAAGGAAGAAAGTTTTCAAACTAACCTACCATGTAAAAATCCGGAACTCCCTGAATTCCGTGAATTTTTTATGAAAAATGATTTGAAAGCTCAGCTAGAAGCCAAAAACTTAATGATCAACAACCTGAAAAACCGTATGGCTGAGATGTGTAATATGTGTAATGAAGTTAAGACTAAACATAACAATGAGGTTATTGCAACAAAAAAAGCTGAATTGAAACATAAAGTGGCTAAATTACTTACTCAAAATGAGACTTTGAAAAAGCCTTGCAAAAACCTGTGTGATTCAATCAAAGAAACTAGATCTAAGATTATAGAACAGACAATCTCTTTGACTGCCAAAAATGATGAATTCAAAGCTCAAATTCAAGAGAAAGGTTTCACAATTATTGCCCTAAAGAATGAGTTAAGGAAATTAACTGGAGATGGTGTGAACACTAAGTTTGCAAAACCATCAACCTTGGGAATGCCAGTTTCACAACCTCTTAGAAACCACACAGTGTTTAGACAACCAACTGTGTTTAGATCTGAACGACCAAAATCTTCTAAACCGAGGTGTGCAACCCAAGTTGATGCGAAACAAGTTTTGTCAAAACCAGTCACTTCACAATCTAGACCAAATGATCAGACCGTTAATGTTAGTTCTAAGGCTAATTCTCACAAGTCTAAAGCAAAGGAAGTAAATGCTCATGCTAAGGTCTCATCCCTTAAGACTAGAAACCACAACAGGCCCGTAAAACCAAAGAGTCATACTTTGAAACTTGGTAGGCAGATTGCTGTAGGACTAAGAACTTCTATCAACAAGCATTCTACTATGTATGAGAAATCCAACACTCCTAGATCTTGCCTTAGGTGGTTACCGACGGGTAGAATTTTTAAGATGGTTGGTCTTAGATGGATACCTACTAGTATAGATGGCATTTCAAAGCTTGACTATGAAACTCCAAAAGGTCTGGACACCGATGTCACTAACTCATATAAAAGCAAGCAAAATCGTCATGTTAGTGCAGGGAATCTATACTTAAGTGCAGGTACATCGACCATTTCCTTCAAGGAAAAACTCAGAGTGTGGCGGCCAAAAGGACTGCAATCTCCTACTTTGGGGGTTCAGGAAACTCAACAGTGATTTATATGCAAAATGATTTCTGAGCAAATCAGCTCAGAACTCGTGCCGCAACGATCTATCTTGGGAAGAATATCGGTGGTTATTCTTCATGTATCCTTTGTATATATCTTAAATCAAAACGTAGAATAGAAATATACATGTCTAAATTGTAAATAGATATATAAAACCTATGAAAACCATAAAAATTTGAAAAACTCAAAAAAAATACAAAAAATAGTTCATCTAGGCATGTCTTCTGTTTATCGATAACATTTACGGTCCTAGAAATGTCATTCAATAATGACACGGGTCTTTAAATGAAGCTCGAGCAGAAGTTAAAGTATATGGTTAAAACATGTCATATGGCTTGCAGTTACTTCAGACTATAACCCGTTCCTCATTATGGGGAAAGCACGTCGCCAAAAAGACGGTTGTTCCTCCTACTGGGTAAATTTCACTCGGGCATGGATTACTTTATATCCATGTTTCTTTGACTTGATGTACGTTTCAGTGCATCATTTCTCGTATAAGAAGAGAAGTCTTCTTTACATTACAAGTACTATTCAATCTATGATTCTTTAGGAAAGTATTTGTGCTAAACTTGGTGGTACCATGATTTTTGAATATCAATCAGAATTGAACTTTTCATAAAAATATATCACTCAATCAATATCTACAGCTATTTAAATAGAAGACGGGTCATCGATTGAGGGGGAGAGTGATGATTTCAAAATTCTATATCATCAAAAACAAGTCACTTTGTACATTATAAGCAATGAATTTAATGAAACCTGTTGTTATGTGTCAGTGTATGATTTTTAATTCAAATATCTTTCAAACTCATCATACCTGACACTAACATTCTCCCTCATTGATTGAGGGGGAGCATAATAATGTTCCATTATCAGAATACATTGAATCAGACCACATTGTCTCCCAAAGTTTCTAACTTATTTAAATCAATTGAGATCCCAAATCTCAAAAGGGTTGAAATTTTTGATCGGGGGAGAGAATGTGATTTAAATATGAAAACCTGATAAAAATGTGATCTTTTGGACTCAAGTGTAGGCTCTCCCATATGTGCTAAACTCTTTCGTGTATCGATGCACATATTGAGGGGGGGGGGGCAAATGGTTTATGATAGCAAAAAGGATGTGGCATCTCATGTGAGCGCGACTCAGACTTCACCAATGAATTGACGAAACAAAAACTTGTCATTAATCGAAAGGACATTTCCTGGCCGGGTAATAATTTCAAGCTGGTCTAACCAGTGATGTAAGTGTGTCACGAAGAAGACGTGTCTAAGTAGAGTGTACCATTTCGAGAAACTTTCTATGGACTTGACCAGGCCGGGTAATAATTTCAAGCTAATTTAACTAGTGATGTAAGCGTGTCTCGAATCGGTCATGTTCACTGAAAGTGGATCAATTCAAAAAAGTGTTAACTCCACCCAACATGTGCAAATTTATAATAAAATCATCCGAGCACATGTTAAGGGAGAGCATTTGAAAAGTATAAAACTCTCAAAGTGTTGGCAAAATGTGTTTCATAATCATAAACACTTTGAGAGATTTTTCAAAGGATTTGGTTAACGGCAACATAGGATAGTCATGAAGTTATAAGGTGGCTAAGGTTAGGAAAACCGTCCTATGATCCGCCAGATCCGGAGGGATCTACCCAAGGACAATACCGAATAGTTAGTATTAGAAAGTCCTTAGGTATGATTATGAAAAAAGGAGTAGTATGAGAAAGGAGAAAGAAGGGGTTGAAGAATTAAAAAGAAATGTAATGAGAAAGGGTGAAAAGAAATAGCCCTCCAATTATTCAACCTTAGGGCAGAAACCGGGTTCAATTCGTATGCTACTGGTTGTTACTAAGGTTACGCTGGTATTGAAGACAAGACGTCATGGACCCAGTGACGCACTGCACTAAACCTTCTAGCCACTCAAGTTCTCTTAAAAGAACTTGTTTCATTCTCACGGGGAACCCAGCATAATCTATCGACCGCTCATTACGAGTTATGTTGATATTGAAATAGGAGACACCGCTCCAGTCTCCGACTACCAAAATTGCACTAATCGAGTCTAGAGCCGCGAGATACATCATAAGATCTCATAGGAACACTTGATACATCTACACTGGCTGTTCAACATTAAGGATATCAGTTGTAAACTTATGAGTCCTACGCAGATCTTTGCAATCTGCCAGAACATTTATGAGGGAACTTACAAATGTAATTCTCAGTGATTGAATGGAAATTCCTGCCAGGGTCAACATCAAACAGCCCTGAAAGTAGGTCACTTAGGTAATTCCTTGTGGATTATGCTTAGTGGTCGCGGCGGTTTCAAACGGTCTACAGTCATGGAGTGAACTCCAGCGACTCACCTAATCGTTGATGTACTTTGGTAGATCTTGTAAGCCCTCTCGGGGGTATCTGATTTAGGAACGGTCTTGGTAAGGATTAGAGAAAGTTTTCACACTATGCTGTTAACAATCTCGAAGTCCGAACCTGTAAGTACCGGACATTTTATTGCTAACTGTCGTATGCAGGAATCCCTGGCGGTTGCAGATGATTACAGAAAAGATGTCGATTCATCACCCCATGCTCACACTTCATCATCATAATCCAAGAAATCATGATAAATGAAAGACTTTCAACACCGCTTCCGCTATTTTGATGCTGAATATCATGATCCAGAAAAGTGTGAGCATGCCGGTCTAATGATCACTTTATCACAAGGATGCAACAGAACAAAGAGAACGACACACAAACTACCAAAACTGATGATTGCAATGAATCCTCAACCATCACACTTACCAAAGGAACATTCATCAGAAGATCATGATTTAAAGTACAAAGCTTACCAATTATGAAGAATCAAAGACTACGAGCTAAGAAATTAAAGTTCATTAGAATGCTAGAATTCAAATTGTAATTTCTGGGGTGACCTCCCTTAGGGGGAGATTGTTAGGAATATAAATATTCATATGAAAGACTCGGTTACCCCGAGTATCTATTAGCTTTAAGTTAGCTCGTAGGCTTATTAGTATTAGTTTAGTCATAGTAATACTAGTTTAATCATAGTAATATTTGTGGAAGTGGGTCGGGTCTTTACCCACTGTCAGCTCATTCCACAGCCCATGTGAGGCGTTTATATGTAAGTATATTTACCCTTTCCCACCCAAGGGAAAGGGTTGGATGTTCACTTCATTTGAAGCTAATACATTGAACTTTCTCTCACTAGAATATCCCATTCTCTCTCTTTCTCTCTCTAGAATTCGGTGTATACACAAATCAGACCTTGTGTTATGATATCCAACATCTTACAGAAGTCTTATGTTTCAGGGAGGGATTCCTCTTGTTTTTTGGTCTGAATGTGTTTTAACTGCTACATATTTGATTAACAGGCTTCCTTCCTCTGTTTTGAATGATAAGTCACCTTTTTCTTTGGTGTATAATAAGGAACCTAATTTGTCTCATTTGAGGAGTTTTGGATGTTTGTGTTTTGCTGCTATTTTAAAAGGGTCTGATAAATTTTCTTCTAAGTCTGAAAAATGTGTTCTAATTGGTTATGCTAGTGGTAAAAAGGCATATAAGTTGCCGAGTCTTGAAAATAGGTCTGTTTTGTATTCAAGAGATGTAAAATTTTATGAAACTGTTTTCCCTTTTAAAATGAGTCAAAATCTGTCTTCTGAGTTTGAGTCTGAAGTTAAAACTTTAAACTTCTTTGATTATGTTGAAAATAAGTCTACAACTTCATCTGAAACTCCTGCCCCTAATCCCAATGATGATTTTCATGAAGGAAATACATCTGTTGGTAGAGAAGGTAGGAAACGTCAACCAGATGGGGTTGTGGACACTTCTGATCTGGGTAACCTAGAACTGATACAACATCCTGTATCTGATAGTATTCCAAAGCAACCTGGAAATGATGTTACTTCTGCCACTCCCTTAGATGACAATTACAATTCTGAGGGAAGTTTTGATCCTGATTTTGAGGTTCCTATTTTTCAAAATGTGTTTGATAATGAAACAGAGAAAGGGAGTCATAGGAGGTCTAGTAGACCTTCTAAGTTACCTGCCAAATTGAATGATTATGTGTTTGATTCTGAACTTAGGTATGGCCTTAATAAGTATGTTAATCATTATCTGTTAAGTGCTGAGAATTGTTGCTTTGTCTCCAATTTAAATAGAATTGTTGAACCTATTTCTTATGAGGAGGCTAGTAAAGATGTTAATTGGTTAAATTCTATGAATGAGGAAATGCATGCTTTACATGAAAATGATACTTGGGAGGTAGTTGAGTTTTTAATTGGTAGAAAACCAATTGGTAGAAAATGGGTTTTAAAAATCAAGTATAAGTCCACTGGGGAAGTGGAGAGATATAAGGCTAGGTTAGTGGCTAAAGGGTTTGGTCAAAAAGAAGGTATAGATTATGAGGAGACCTTTAGTCTTGTGGTTAAAATGGGTACTGTAAGATGTTTGTTAAGTCTTGCAGTTCAAAAGGATTGGAATTTTTTTCAAATGGATGTTAATAATGCTTTTTTATATGGGGATCTTAAGGAGGAAGTGTATATGCTTCCTCCACCTGGGTATTTCAAAGAAGGTAGTAACAAAGTGTGTAAATTGAAAAAGTCTTTGTATGGGCTTAAACAAGCTCCCAGACGATGGAATCAAAAGTTGTCTGAAGCTTTGTTTGAGGCTGGTTTTGAACAATCTAAAAATGATCATTCTCTGTTTATCAGGAAAAAGAATAACACTGTGTTATTCTTATTTGTATATGTTGATGATCTTGTTATTACTGGTAATTGTGAAAAAGAACTTGAGCAGTTTAAAAAGTTTTTAAGTAACAAGTTTAAAATCAAAGACTTAGGTGAGCTAAAGTACTTTCTTGGTATTGAGGTCTTAAAAACTAAAACTGGTCTATGCTTAAATCAAAGAAAATACTGTCTTGAGTTGTTGCATGATTTTGGGTTACTTGCATGTAGGCCAGTATTAACACCTTTGCCTAAGAATATTGTTTTAGCTCATAAAGAAACTGACGATGATAAGTATCTAAAGAATTTTACTGCTTATCAGAAGTTAGTTGGTAAATTGATTTACCTTACTATGACTAGACCTGATATTTCTTATGCGGTTCATTATCTTAGTCAACATATGCATGCTCCTTTGCAATCTCATTATGATCTTGGTTTAAGAGTTCTTAAGTATTTGAAACTTGCTCCTGGTAATGGTATTGGGTTTAATAAAACTCAAGGTGGTTTTAGAGTCACTGCTTTTTCAGATTCAGATTGGGCCAAATGTCCTATTACTAGGAAATCTGTTTCTGGATATTGTGTTTTTGTGAATGATAACTTGGTGTCTTGGAAGAGTAAGAAGTAAGCTACTCTGTCCAAGTCATCTGCTGAGGCTGAGTATAGGTGCATGGCCTCTACAACTTGCGAGGTTAAGTGGATTTTGAAAGTGATGACTGATCTGGGTGAAACTGGGTTGATTCCAGTTGAGTTATTTTGTGATAACAGGTCTGCTGTTCAAATAGCAGCTAATCCTGTTATGCATGAGAAAACCAATCATTTTGACATTGATGTGCATTTGGTTAGAGAGAAAGTTGCTTCTGGGCTTATTAAAACTGTGAATGTTGAGTCAAAAGAGCAAATTGCTGATATTTTGACTAAAGCACTTGGCTCTGTTCAACATGCTTATTTGGTTAGAAAACTGGGCATGGTTAATCTTTTTGTTTCATAAGTTTGAGGGAGGGTATTGAAATAAATTGTTGGGAATTAAATGTTCTGAAGATTAAGTATCAAGAATTAAACAGTTCCAACTGCTGATGTATATTCTTAGGACTGTTCAAGTTATAACTAACCGTACTAACTGGTAGTTATAAAGAAGGTACTGCTAGTCGATACTGCTGAGTGGATAATTGTCACATATACAACTACTGGTTGGATAAGTATTGAAAAGATATTTGTGTACTAAAGTCAAGTATATACAGTAGATAATATCTTTTAGCAAAGTGATCAATAACAAGTTGTGTACTCAGATACATGTTGTATCTTATGTACTGACACACTCAAGATAAGTTAGCAAGTAGTTTTGATAAGACTTAACAATATTGTAAAAGATCTTTTCTTAACATATAAAAGAAAGATCTTAGTTTAGATATAAAAAAAAGTCTAAGTGTCTAAGAGAGTGAAAGGGTTGTTAAGTGTTTTTAGAATAAAAAACTCTCAAGAACATAGAACACAAATATCACAAGTTGTAGAAAACATAAGATTCAAGGTCTTTGTAACCCTAGTGATATTGAAGATCACTCGTATTATCTTGAATAATATTGAATCGTTTTGGTGATAACATTGCATGTCATTTGTTCTATATACACAAGCATAACTGTTCCATTTCCATAACACAAATAACCTTCTAAGTGTGATTAAGTAAATTCCGCGTACATGATCATATTAACTCAACATATCATATAAACAAAGTACAAAAGGTTTAACCACCTTAACAGTGTATCGAACCCTCATCAATTGGTATCAGAGCAAGGCTGATATAGTTGATTTAGAAGAAGAAGAAGAAGAAATGGACGTTGAATCTATTCATACCAATGTTGCTGCTAAAATACCCATGCTCAAACATAATGAGTTTGAGATGTGGAGGCTAAGGATAGAACAATATTTCCAAGTGCAAGACTATGCACTTTGGGAAATTATTGAAGATGGAGACTCTTTCAAGCCTACCACCACTACATCAACAGTTGACGGCAAAGTGCTGATAACTCTGCAGATGAAGCCAAAATCTGCAGAAGAAATAATACTGAAGAAAAATGACTTAAAGGCAAGAAGCATTCTGATGATGACCATTCTCAATGATCAACTTCTAAACTTCAGCAAGTTCAAAGATGCCAAGTCATTATTTGAAGCTATTATTGCCAGGTATGGTGGAAATGAAGCCACCAAGAAAACCCACAAGACACTGCTCAAACAGCAGTTTGAAAACTTCTCCTCTACATACAATGAATCTCTTGACCATATGTTTAACAGGCTTCAGAATATTGTGAGCCAACTTGCTATCCTTGGGGTTGAAATACCTCAAGAAGATTTGAACTCAAAATTTCTGAGAAGCCTACCAGAAGAGTGGGCTATGCATGTTGTTGTCTGGAAGAATAAGCCAGGCCTTGATATAATGGAGCTTATAGATTTGTATAGCAACTTTAAGATTGTGGAGCAAGATTTGAAGAAGAATGGAGGTACTAGTTCTAATACTGGGAACATGGCATTTATGTCAACTCCTAGTACCTCAAAATCAAGTGAAGAGGTAAAAGTTGTTGATGGTGTTGGTACTGCTAGTTCATCAAGCAGTACCATAGGTATTTTAGATGAAAAGACTTGTTGTGTATTTCTTACAAGTCAAAATAATGGGTCCATGCTCACCTATGAAGACCTCCAAGAGATCTATGAAGATGATCTGGAGTAAATGGATCTAAAATGGCAAATTTCTCTTCTTAGCATGAGAGCCAAGAAGTTCTATCACAAGACGGGGAAGAAACTTGTAATCAGCAACACTGATGCTGCTGGTTTTGATAAGTCAAGGATAGAGTGCTATAACTGCCACATGATGGGTCATTTCTCAAGAGAGTGCAGAAGACCAAGGCAGCAAGATAGCAAGAACAAAGGTTTTGGAAGCACATCCAAAACAAGGGAGGTTTCTGAGCCGAACTCAAAGGCTATGGTAGCCATTGATGGGCTAGGTTTTGATTGGAGTTTCATGGCTGATGAAGAAGAAAATTCTTCACAAATGGGACTCATGGCTTTTTCTACTTCTGAGGTACAATCTCATAAAGCTTGTTCAAATGATTGTACTGCTCTTAAAGAATTACACACTTTAATCAAACATTATGATGACCAAAAGAAAGAGTTAAGCAGAACTTTTCAAGAGTTAGTAGATTATAAGTGTGGATTAGCATCAACAGAAAAGCAGATCTTATACTACAAAGAAAATGAACTTGCTTTTTCTGATGACAAAGCTCTTCTAAGACATGAAATTTTCTTTAAAGATGCTGAAATTAAGCTTTTGAGAGAGGCTGTTGATAGGGTCAAAAAGGAAAATAGAAACATTCACTTGACTACACAGACACTAGAACATGCTTCTAGAGTTGTGACCAACATAATAGAATGTCAAGTGATTAATAGAGCTAAGTCAGGAGTAGGATATAAGAGTGTCCCACCTCCATACAGAGGTATCCCTAAACCCCCAGGGATTGACCTAGAAAATTCAGGTATTCCTGAATTTCAACAACCTGAGCTACAATATGGTGTACAACCAAAAACTAAGCTAGTTGTTGATGCACCTAAGAAAGTAAGTGAAAGTTTAAGTAAAACTTTACTTTCTGAGGACAAGGTGTCCTCTGATAGAAGATCAGATAGAGTAGTCATTGAAGACTGGGTATCTGATGATGAAGAAGATGATCAGGTTATGTCTAAACCTAAAGTAGTTAAGAAAGCAGGAACAAGGGTTCCTAAAGTGATCAAAAAGGATACTGTTAAGCCTAGTTCAAACATTAAATATGTTAGGCAATCAGTTAAATATTGTGAACAATATAGATCCACTAGCAAGCCCAGAGGTAACCAAAGAAATTGGAATGGCCTCAAGTCTAACCAATTAGGTGATGACTTTTTCTTTTATAATAAAGCTTGTTACACATGTGGTAGTTTTGATCATCTTGCAGCTTTCTGTAACAAATGGGTATCTGGGTATGAAAATAATAGGGTGAATTTCAAAAGGCAAACTCCTCAAACTCACTTTCACTCTAAGTCTAAGAGTATAAAACCCAGAGCAATTTCGACAGCAGTTCCTACTGCTAGGCAAGCAGTTTCAACTGCTAGACCATTCATGACTGTTAACCCAAGACTAACAGTTAAAAATGCAAAAACAACTTTCAAAAATGCATCAAAAACTGTTATAAGGCCCACTCAATCAAAAGTAGTGGTCCAAAAACAAGTTTGGAAACCAAAGGGTAAAACTGCAAAGCCATCAGTTAATACTGCTAGGCAAGTAGTTAATACTGCTGCTTGGAAAAATCGGGCAAATGCTATTAAGGCCTCAGCATGTTGGATTCTTAAATCCAATGTTGCATCAACTGTTCTTAAAAGATTAAATTTCATTGATGCAAGAGGCAGATCCAAGTCAGTAATGGCTTGGGTCCCCAAAAGAAACTGATACTTCTCATTTCTGTGCAGGAACATTCAAATGATAAACAAGAGGATCAAGGATACTCAGATAGTGGATGTTAAAGGCACATGACAGGCAACAAGTCTTATCTCTCAGATTTTCAATCAATAGATGGAGGCTATGTTACCTTTGGAGGAGGTGTTGGTGGTAAAATTTCCGGTAAAGGTACAATCAAAACTGGAAATTTAGATTTTGAAGATGTGTACTATGTAAAAGAGCTAAATTATAATCTTTTTAGTATCTCACAAATGTGTGACAAAAAGAACAAAGTTCTTTTCTGTGACACTGAATGTCTTGTACTTTCTCTTGATTTTAAGATGCCTGATGAAAGTCAAGTGCTTCTTAAAATTCCTAGAAAGGGCAATATGTACAGTGTAGACATGAAGAACATTGTTCCTAAAAAGAATTTAACTTGTCTTGTTGCAAAGGCCACATTGGATGAATCAATGTTATGGCATAGGAGGCTTGGTCATATTAACTTCAAAACCATAAATCAAATTGTTAAGAATGGTTTGGTAAGAGGTTTACCTCAAAAACGTTTTCAAAATGATCAAACATGCATTGCTTGTCTTAAAGGCAAACAACACAAAGCCACTTGTAAGCCCAAGATTTTTAACTCTATTAATCAATCATTGTTTATGCTTCATATGGACTTGTTTGGTCCTACACATGTTAGAAGTATAATGCATAAGAGATATTGTCTAGTTATTACTGATGACTATAGTAGATTTACATGGGTTTTCTTTTTAGCTACTAAGGATGAGACACCTAGCATCCTTAAGACTTTCATTACTGAGATAGAAAACCTAGTAGACAAAAGAGTAAAAGTCATTAGATGTGATAATGGGACAGAGTTCAAAAATAGAGTTATGGATGATTTCAGCAAAGAAAAGGGTATTAGGAGAGAATTTAGTGTTGCTAGAACTCCACAACAGAATGGAGTTGCTGAAAGAAAAAATAGAACACTAATAGAAGCTGCTAGAACTATGTTAGCTGATTCTAAGCTACCTATAACTTTTTGGGCTGAAGCAGTTCACACTGCTTGTTATGTCCAGAATAGAGTTTTAGTTGTTAAGCCTCACAATAAGACATCATATGAACTTTTTAGCGGTAGAACTCCTGCAATAGGATTTCTTAGACCTTTTGGATGTCATGTGACAATTCTCAATACCTTAGACCATCTTGGAAAATTTGATGGCAAAGCAGATGAAGTTTTCTTAGTTGGATATTCTCTCAATAGTAAAGCATTTAGAGTATACAACTTAAGAGCTAAGAAAGTAGAAGAAAACCTACATGTGGAATTTTTAGCGTATAAATCCAATGTAGTAGGTGAAGGACCTAATTGGCTATTTGATCTAGAGTCTTTAACCCATTCTATGAATTATGTGCCTGTTGTTGCAGAAACTAATGATTTTTCAGGTCCACAAACAACAAAAGAGGCAGGGTTAGACAAGGAGACAACTCAAGATCATGTATGGATGCCAATAAGTACAAGTGTGGTTTCAACTTCAACCAATGGAGACTCTTTTTCTGATAAATCAAAAGAAGGAGTTGATGATGAAAACAAGGAAGATGTAACTGAGAAACAAGATAGTCAAGTTAGCAGTTCAAAAGCAGTTTGTACTGCTGAGACAGAGCATTCTATTGCTGGCCCTTCAGACTCAACTGAAGTAGATTTCTCAGATAATGAGGTGGATTTGAGCAATATCACACCTAACTATCAAGTTCCTTCAACCCCACACACAAGGATTCACAAAGTCCACTCCCTAGAAAATGGGATAGGAGATGTACAATCAGGGGTGAAGACAAGGCAACAACTGATGTCTTCAGACCAACAAGGGCTTCTTGATGCCCTTTATGCTTCAAAATAGCATGAGTTTTCAAACTCTTGCTTGTTTGTATGTTTTCTCTCACAAGATGAACCAAAGAACATTCTAAAAGCCTTAGATGATTCAAGCTGGGTAGAGGCTATGCAAGAGGAGCTTCTTCAGTTCAAGATTCAGAAGGTATAGGTGCTAGTTTATTTACCAAAGGATGCAAAGGTAATTGGCACTCGATGGGTTTTCAAGAATAAAAGGGATGAAAGAGGAATAGTGATTAGGAATAAGGCTAGATTAGTAGCCCAAGGGTATACACAACAAGAAGGTATAGACTATAATGAAGTCTTTGCTCCAGTAGCAAGACTTGAGGCAATTAGGCTTTTCTTAGCTTATGCTTCATTTTTAGGCTTCACAGTTTATCAAATGGATGTCAAGAGTGCATTTTTATATGGTACTATTGAAGAAGAGGTTTATGTCTCACAACCTCCAGGTTTCATTGATCCTGATAATCCAGACAAGGTGTACAAAGTTGTAAAAGCTCTATATGGCCTGCATCAGGCACCAAGAGCTTGGTATAAAACACTTGCTTCCTATTTAAAAGCAAATGGATTTCAAAGAGGAAAGATTGATCAGACACTTTTCATCAAACAGCACAAGAAGGATCTTCTGTTAGTTCAGGTGTATGTGGATGACATTATCTTTGGGTCTACAAGGAAGGAAATGTGTTTGGAGTTCGAGAAGCTTATGCATGATAAGTTTCAGATGAGTTCCATGGGGGAACTTACATTCTTTTTGGGTTTGCATGTTAAACAGTTATATGAAGGCATATTTATTAGTCAAGATAAATATGTTGCTGAGATACTAAGGAAGTTCAACTTTGCTGATTCAAAAATGGCAAGCACACCAATGGACTCTGAGAAGCCTCTTCCAAAAGATTTAGATGGAGAAAATGTGGATGTACACACTTACAGATCTATGATAGGATCTTTGATGTATCTTACATCATCAAGACCTGACATCATGTTCTCTGTTTGTGTTTGTGCAAGATTTCAAGTAACTCCAAAGGTTTCTCATTTAACAGCAGTCAAAAGGATTTTTAGATATCTCAAGGGTCAACCTAGGTTGGGACTATGGTATTCTAGAGAATCACCTTTTGACTTGGTAGCATTTTCGGATAGTGATTATGCTGGTGCTAGCTTGGACAGAAAGTCAACAACTGGAGGATGTCAATTCCTTGGGTGTAGACTTATCTCATGGCAGTGTAAGAAGCAAACAATTGTTGCTACTTCAACAACTGAGGCTGAATATGTAGCTACTGCAAGTTGTTGTGCTCAAGTCTTATGGCTTCAAAACCAACTTCTTGATTATGGGTACAATTTCTTAAACACACTGTCATTCATATTGATAATAGTAGTACAATTTGCATCATTAAAAATCCAGTACAACATTCTAAAACAAAACACATTGAAATTAGACATCACTTTATAAGAGACTGCAATGAGAAAAGATTAATTCAAGTTCTTAAAATTGCTTCAGAATTCAAACTTTGCAGATCTGCTAACGAAAGCTTTTGATGTTGGAAGGTTTCAATACTTGGTAGCAAGTATTGGTATGCTAAATCCTTAAGATTTTTAATATGTGTGGTTTATATATATATTTTATGTTTGTACTGATATCTTTGTAAATTGATACTGTTAATAGAACAGTTAGTACTGCTAGTTCAAATTTTGTTTAAACAGTTCATACTGTTGGTCATATTTTAAATACTGCTATAAGTCAAATGCTATGCATTTTGTTTCTTGGTTTTGGACTAACAATTTTAGGTATGAACTTTGAACAAAATAGAAATTTCAAGTGAAATGGAAGCAGCAGAATGATAATGTCAGTTGCTAACATAATAGGTTTATGATGGACTGAGTTTGGGAATTCTTAACAAAGATTAACATCTAAGTTAACTAATTCTTTAAAACTGCTTTCTTGAAACCTAGTTATCATATTTCACATTGAATTGATGACTTAGTTGATCAGATAGTAACTGATGCAACTCACTTTCTATCATTTTATACTTTTAAGTATAATGAGCAAGTCTAAGGACATCTGATAAAAAGAACAGCTAGTAAAAGTGAATCTAACACTTGTGTTAGAGGCAACAATTACTATGAGCTGGAAACCCTGTCAAGAAAGCCTTTTGAATAGGTTTATCTTTACACAGGCAGTTATTTATAACTGAAAAACATTGGTTCTCACACAACCAGAGGTTACTTTAAACCGAAATTTTGATTAAGTGTCTGTTATACACTTAATCCCTTCAAAATGGTTGAAAGCAGTATGGTTTTTCATAATCAAATCATATACATACTGATAAGGAAAAAGTTTCTTAAAACGATTTTCAAAGAGACTCACAAAAACCATCAAATGATGGACCATGAGTCAAAATGCCCCATGAATTACCTCTCATAGGAGTTAACACACCTAAAAGTGATGAGGGCAGCAAATTAAACTCTTAAGGAATTGATGGCTTCATGTACAATATTTGATGGATCGTGTTTTGG
Organism: Artemisia tridentata subsp. tridentata; assembly: GCA_021014915.2. Lineage (NCBI taxonomy): Eukaryota > Viridiplantae > Streptophyta > Magnoliopsida > Asterales > Asteraceae > Artemisia > Artemisia tridentata. Next base: position 337,412,662 of record CP139508.1, read on the forward strand.
TTATCATATTGTGAATCGGGAGGTCTTGGATGATGATAGAACATCATCTCCATGGTGAAGGTTAGAGAGAGAAAGTAAGAAGGATAAAGAGGAAACTATGTGTTTATTGATAATAAGAGAAAGGTGAAAATTACACACAAAAGCTTCAACCCTCCTAGTGAAGTCTAGGAGGTGTATATATAGAGCCAAAACACATGACTTTACAATATTGACGATTCTAGTCCATGTGTTTGTGGCAAATAAGATAACTAATGTAATCACACATATGTTGTCACATTTTGGTGCGAGAAGCGTACCCAACAATCTTCCCCCAATGTGGCAACATATGGGATTACTTACATCATATCCTACAAGTAAAAAATACAAATAAAGAAAGGTCTTCATAAGCTCTTCATGTGCTGAGGATGATTACAGTTGACGCTCTTTGTCTATATCTTGTACCTCGGCTTGAGAACTTTTCTTCACTTGTAGTCAAATGATGTAATAAACATGAATTGGATTAACTTCCCCCCAATTCATGCTGCATGTCTTTAACGGCTTCTTCGTACACTTCTTATTGGTGAAGTTTCAGAATCAGCTTCCCCCCAAACTGACAACCGTCTTCAGCAGATTCGAAACTTTGATGTAGTTAACACGTCTTCTAACTTTTGAAGGTTGTAAGTACGCAGCGGAATTTGTAGATGACATCGTAAACCACACCACGCAAATCTGACTAGTACTAAGTAACGATTATGCTCAATGCGAAAGTCTCGTTCGGGGGTAACATGCAAGAAATTAGCAAGATCTTCTCACATAAGTAGGCTACTTCGCACATCACACCCTGCGAAAGTTGAAACGATTACACCAAAATCACAAAACTGAACCACTGATCATCTCTGCGGACGTCTTCCGGTAGTAATAAAATTGTAAGCTCGATCACGTGAGTCTGTTATGCGTCCCCGATGTGCACATTTCTTCCCCCTGAATGCATATCCATCTGGAAAAAGAGTCTTTTCGCAAAGAATGCAAGAAAAGTCAAAGTATATCTACTCTCTCTTCCCCCACGATGTCTTCGCGGAATCGGAAGCATACACACTATGGTTACGATGGAAACGGAGGCAGCGTACACCCTGTATGTCCAATTTGTCGAAGATGTGTGAAGTACCATAAATAGCCCGTGAGAATCAACTGCTGATAGAATCTCTACTCTTCTATACTCTTCTCATCTAACTCTTTACCGACCCCATTATCATTCTGACGGCTTTTTGTAGTGACCACTGATGGAGAAAACCCAGTATTACGAACTTGAGACTGAAGTAAAATAACCCAAGCTTGTGACTTAAACTTGCACTATTGTGTGACTAAGTACCTATACTGAGCACTACAACGTAACTCCTTAAAGCATAGGTCGTTTCATATACCCATCCAACCATCCTTTTTTGTATATGAACTCATCTTGAATTATCCACATCTTTGTGTGACACTTGAGCACTACAACGTAACTCCTTTAAAGTGATGGCTATACACTGTGAGCACAATAACGTAACTCCTTACATCAGGTATAACGAGATAACTCAAGTCTTAATCATTTTGAAGGTTATAAGCTCGAACAAGGATCTCGAAGAATCATGCATCCAACCAACCCCGATATCTTCAAGATACTAAGTACACGCACCCGTGATATCCCACTTCGACCTCAAATAAATAATAAAGAATCAACTCCGTAGTCACATCTTGCGGTTCAATACCCAACACTAGCCTTTTGACGGTTTAAGTGAACTATGATAATGGTTTTATCCCGATCTTGTCAAAAACGTATCCCCATGAAAATTATTCATTTTGTCGCAACGAAACAAAAAAAATAACCATTAGCCATAACAATTTCAGCCCATTATAAAAAAAATTCAGCTCATTTTAATCTAATCGTTAAATGGACTGTCCATTATCAGAAGATGAAAGGCAGGCCAAAAAAATGAATCCAACAGCCCATTCAATTCAACACTAAGGCCAAGCCCATCCAAATCCATAACAACCCTAAAATTATGGGTATAAAACGTCATAAAATACTAATCTTTAACCCTAATCTCATTCATCCTAAAATATCCGCCTACCTCTTCACCTAAAATCCTCCGCCCCCACACTTCATCATACATAGACAAACAAAATCTCCATCAACTCACATATCACGCAGCAACACAACTTCTCCTCTCACCAACCTTATCTCACCCTCATCCAAACTCATCAAGGTCTCATCGATCACCATTCCAACAGCATAATCCGATCTCAAATTCATCATGACATCGCCATCTCTTACATCCATACCAACCAAGCACCATTTCGTCATGGTCCATTGTAGGGCTCGGGTAGGTTTCAACACATTTTTTTTTATACGTTTTACTTGTGTCTTGAACGAATAAAAGAAAGGGCATAGCACCATTGTTATGAACCTTATCTTTTATATTCGGATATAAATAGAAGCTAGACCTTGAAAAGGAATTCGATCGATGATGGTTTTAGTTCAAGCACCAAAGATCTTAAACGATCTGTGATAGTGTTAGAACAAAACTGAGATCTTCAATTGTTAATTAATTTGTTGTACGTATGATGTTCGAATCGTGTTTGTAGAGATAATGATATTGATTGTGAGTTGGGGAGTGATGGTGAGGGTCCATCGTAGTGTAGTTTAGGACTGGTTTTGTGTTCATGTGAGATGATAAATCTGTGATGTAATTATCAGTCTTGTTATGAATATTAGTGTTGAGAAGTGATAGGGAAGGTCCTGGTTGTGTTTTAGAATAGGATTTGTAGTATATGGTTTTGTGGACTTTTTGGCTGTAGTGAATATTTTGGACTTGCTTTGACTTATGATGTGAAAACTGAAGTCCACAAGTCAACGATAATGGTTGTTGTGTGTCTGCTCAACTCTTCATCTTTATTCTTATAATTCTTTTCAATTTGCGAAAGGTTAATCCGTTGACCGGTGTGACGTTGACCCGGCAATTGCGAGAAAAACAGTCCTCAATTGCGAAAATCAGTCTCCAATTGCGAGAAATCTTGCAATTGCGAGAAACCTTGCAATTGCGAGAAAACTTGCATTTGCGAGACGCAATTGCGAAAAACTTCGAATTTCTTTACAAGAAATCGAATTCCGAAAGAAGAGGGTTTCTCGGAATTGCTTTACAAGCAATTTCGAGAAAAAGGGGTTTTGACTTTTTGACTAAGAAATCCGGCGAGATTCCGGCCAAAAATTTCCGACAATCATTTCCGTCCGCCTTTTTGCTACCCAGTTTCCGACCACTTTACGAATAAATCATCAAAAAAATGAACAGATACAACCATTAATCAGACAACATATTCCGACCATTTCAGACTATAATATCCGGCCACTTAATCTTCACGGGGAGATCCAAAACAGTCGCAACAACAAATGATAAAAAATGTATACAGGACTGATAAAGGACAATATTTTGATACTCTAAACTATTGAGAAACTGTATATAGTACTATTTTACTAGAAAATAATGACCAGTAAAAGCAGCAGTGCAACAGATTAAAAAAATAGTTTAGATTCACAAAAAAATTATACGATTTTGACAAGAAAAAATACAACAAATCAACCAAAACTAATACCGTGGCTCTGATACCAATTGATGGATCGTGTTTTGGTTATCATATTGTGAATCGGGAGGTCTTGGATGATGATAGAACATCATCTCCATGGTGAAGGTTAGAGAGAGAAAGTAAGAAGGATAAAGAGGAAACTATGTGTTTATTGATAATAAGAGAAAGGTGAAAATTACACACAAAAGCTTCAACCCTCCTAGTGAAGTCTAGGAGGTGTATATATAGAGCCAAAACACATGACTTTACAATATTGACGGTTCTAGTCCATGTGTTTGTGGCAAATAAGATAACTAATGTAATCACACATATGTTGTCACATTTTGGTGCGAGAAGCGTACCCAACAATATTGTCTGAAAACAAGTTCACATTGGTATATCAGATAATGATAGGATGATGGTGAGAGATCTTCCAAACAGGGGAGGAAATGTTATTTGCAATCCAGGGGAGATAAATGTCTTAGGGGAGGAAATAAATCCCAAAGAAGGTAGATTAACCAATGAAAGGGAGGAAAAGACAAGAGCATACAAGATGATGACATAGAGGTTGAAAATGACAAGAACAGAGCTGATTCTGGAGTATTATATATATTCAGAAGGGATGAAGCATTCCAAAGTAGAAAGTTCTATCTAGGTCAAACGAAGAAAAGTTTTAATTTCAGTTCACCACGTTTGTTCATCACTTGCAAAGGCATGCTGATAGATGATTTCACTTGTTGAAACAAGCATCCAAGATACACAGCACCATTGCCTCTTATAATTCCTCCATCCAAGGAAATTGCACCATCTTTTAGGTCATGTTTGAAGACTGAAGATGTGTATTGATATTGTTAAAGTCAAAGTAAATGGCAGATGAGCTACTGAGAAAGGTATTCAATCTCTCAGAACAGAAGAAAGTTCAGTCCAAGGGTCTGACTATGAAGTATTTGCAAGATCCTCACAATCATGATTTAATTCAGAAGAAACATGATGATTAGAGAATTCACATGTTTAGGGGAGGATTGTTGGGAATTAAATGTTCTGAAGATTAAGTATCAAGAATTAAACAGTTCCAACTGCTGATGTATATTCTTAGGACTGTTCAAGTTATAACTAACCGTACTAACTGGTAGTTATAAAGAAGGTACTGCTAGTCGATACTGCTGAGTGGATAATTGTCACATATACCACTGCTGGTTGGATAAGTATTGAAAAGATATTTGTGTACTAAAGTCAAGTATATACGGTAGATAATATCTTTTAACAAAGTGATCAATATCAAGTTGTGTACTCAGATACATGTTGTATCTTATGTACTGACACACTCAAGATAAGTTAGCAAGTAGTTTTGATAAGACTTAACAATATTGTAAAAGATCTTTTCTTAACATATAAAAGAAAGATCTTAGTTTAGATATAAAAAAAAGTCTAAGTGTCTAAGAGAGTGAAAGGGTTGTTAAGTGTTTTTAGAATAAAAAACTCTCAAGAACATAGAACACAAATATCACAAGTTGTAGAAAACATAAGATTCAAGGTCTTTGTAACCCTAGTGATATTGAAGATCACTCGTATTATCTTGAATAATATTGAATCATTTTGGTGATAACATTGCATGTCCTTTGTTCTATATACACAAGCATAACTGTTCCATTTCCATAACACAAATAACATTCTAAGTGTGATTAAGTAAATTCCGCGTACTTGATCATATTAACTCAACATATCATATACACAATGTACAAAATGTTTAACCACCTTAACAGTGTATCGAACCCTCATCATAAATATATCATTGACAAACTTATGATACTTGAGGGTTAGTTATGTAACTTTTCTTAGTGTTATTTTACTAATGCTAAGTTTTGTCTAGCTTTGTAGTGTTTTGTTTGTGCAGGGTTGATTGTGTAAGTTGGTGCTATATAGGCTCTCTAACGAGCTAGAGTTTCTTATTCAGTTTCTCACACACAAGTTTTCTCCTACAAGTTTCTTTCTCTCTCAATATAGCTGATCATCATCATCTGGGTTTTTTGCGTAGTTTGGGTATTTGTTTAGTTTAGATTAAGATCTACTTGATCTTGATAGCTGTTTTTGGTTTAGTTTGATTGTTTAGGTTTCTGGGTTTGGTTTAGTGAGTGAGTCTTTGTAGACAGCACCTTATAGAGGGACTGTCATCTTTTCTTTTGTATTGTAAGGCAAGCACCTGTTTAGGGACTTGTCAACTGTGTTTATTGTTATAATAAAGATCACCAAGGTGAGGTTGGTTGGGTGATTAGTTAATTGGGTTGTTTTGGAACCATTTTTACAATTTAAGACAACGCCACTAGCCGAGCCATGAATTTTCAGAGTGGGCCGGCAGGCATGTGTACAAGAACTATCAAAGAAGTGCCTCAACACGCCACAACTACTACTTTACTCTGATTCCTTTTATTATGCATTTATGAACTGCATACAACTTTCTCGATTCGAATGCAACTTATCCTTTTTCAGACGGATAACAAACTACGGGATCCTCTCAACAAATCCATCATAAATCCGATCCGAAAAAGAGAGAATAAGGTAGTTTCATTATGGTATCTTTAAAATCACACACAAATTAAGTTGTTAATATCATGACACAACCCTTGCGGTAGTTTCGGGATAAGGCACCACTTCAAGCGGGCGCAAGCTTCTTAAGAATATTAGAGAAGAAAACTAGAGACATTTTTATTAGACAAATCTTACCTTTCATTAATGAATGATGCGGTATATAAATACCGAATAAACCCTAACTTGTATCACAAGTCGATTACAAGATAGATATCCACAACAACGACACTTTCCTAAAGTCCTTGTGACACGTTGGGATGGCCGTGACTAGCTCGACCGCGTCCTACACCTCCCATGTCAGTCGTAACATTCCCCTCTCCTTCAAAGTCACCTTGTCCTCAAGGTGCTGCTTCAAAATCTTGCCTTATGTAACCCCATGATCCCAAACTTTGACTTGTAGTTTAGTCCCTTGTGGATCACATGTTTTGAGTTGTGAATTTGCCTCTTACAGATCATACTCAAAGAGCAAAGTATGCCTACACAAATGTTGGCACATCAGTCGGACAATGAGTTCAAATATTCTTTCATAGCATAAAACTTCATTACTTTGATTGAAAGTCAACCAAACTGGACTCGCAGTGGGATACTTTGATTCACAAATGCATATTTTAGTCACAAATGCATACTTTAACACTACATCAGGTGGCTTACATTTCTGCCCAACATCATCTATCTTATTCACCTGGCCATGAGGCTCCAACATGTTTCTTCCATCTTCTCTTGTTGCTACGAGAGGAATTTGTTGACGTTGGCTATTACTTTCTTCCATACTATTTTTTGCTGCAATTGGTTTGATTGGTACCTGGTGATCAATTACCGTATGATCCACTGGTTCCCCTGAGTTGACATCGCTTGGTTTGGCGATGGTTGTGATGGGCCATTGGTCCTCCAAACAAGCCGCTGTTGTACGGGCTAAGGATAAGGCTTCTCCTAAAGTTGTAGGATTCGACCTCAATAGTTCCCAAAGTTGTAGATCCGTGAAGCGTGCTTCCGTTGCACGGGCTAATGAAAAAGCTTCACCTAAAGTTATGGGATTTATCCTTAAGAGTGCACATTTTAGAGCTGGTTTAAGGCCAGAGATATAAAATGATTTAAGTAAGTTTTAAGAGATCCCCGTTAATTGATTTTTAAGTACCTCAAACATACTCTAATATTCGGCCACTGTACTCATTTGCAAGAGCTTAGATAGTGCGTCCTGATCGTTGTTGCTTGATGCCATGAATAGTAACTCGAAGAAAAGAAAAAAATTCTGATGAACAGTACCAATGAACAGTACGATGAATACTGTGAACAGTACCGGTGAACAGTGTCGGTGAACAGTACCTTTTTTTTTTTGGAACCCTAATTTGGTAGCCCTCTCAACGAGGACTCTCAATGAAAGCACCAATTGATACGACCCTTGCGGTAGTATCGGGATAAGGCACCACTTCAAGCGGGCGCAAGCTCTTTAAGAATATTAGAGATATTTTTATTAGACAAATCTTACCTTTCATTAATGAATGACGCGGTATATAAATACCGAATAAACCCTAACTTGTATCACAAGTCGATTACAAGATAGATATCCTAAACAATGACACTTTCCTAATACGACTAAATAAAAGATAGTTATCAAAAGGCGTATCATTTCCCACTCCTTCGGAAATCACCAATTGATACGACCCGTTGAGGTTGTATCGAGATAGGGCACCAATTCAAGCGGGCGCAAGCTCCTTAAGGATATTAGAGAAGAATAGAATTATTTATTTGACAACTATGCTTTTCATTAATGAATGACACGGTATATAAATACCGAATAAACCCTAACTTGTATCACAAGTCGATTACAAGATAGATATCCAAAACAACGACACTTTCCTAATACGACTAAATAAAAGATAGTTATCCAAAGGCGTATCATATCATGAAGATACAGGTTTAAGCAATAAACTATGACTTAATATGGAAAATTCTTCTGAAAAGTTCTTTTATTTTTTGTGTGATCGAAGCACGAGTTAAGTCACACGATGCAAAAGACGTGCATCACACGAGGGAAGACAAGAGGGACAACTGCAAGATCAATCACATATACTACAACTTACTGATCTTTCTATTTAAATAGACAAAACGTGCAATCAATAAAAGTCGATAAGAAATAAACGTCCGAATCAATTGGTCTATCTAAAAAGTAAACCTACCGAAAGACAGACTAGCTTGATATGCAACATCTACTATACTAACACCCTCTATGCTGCAAAAGTACAACCCCCCTATACACTAGTGTACTATTTGTCCTATTATGTTTGTACCTTTTATTATTTTATTTTTTATTTATTTATTTTTTGTCTCTTCTACTAGAAGCAGTTTTTTTTTTGCAAGTATTTTTTTGGGTAAATTTGTACAAGTATAGTCTTTGTAAGTTTTTTTTGTGTAAGTTTGTACAAGTCCTTTGATTCTTTTTGGCATTCACTTTTTTTGTGTAAGTTTGTGTAAGTTGTTTTTTTTTTTTTTTTTTTTTTTTTTTTTTTTTTTTTTTTTTTTTTTTTGTCCAGAGTTTTCACGTTTTTGGCATTCATTCACGGGTTTCATTTGGGATGCGATGTGAAGGGACAATAGTCCTTTTGATTCTTTTTCTTTTGATTATAAACACCAGTTTCACAATAAGCAGTTTCACCCATTGAGTTTCACAACAAGCAGTTTCACAACAAGTAGTTTCACAATAAGCACTTTCAAATAAGCAGTTTCACATAAAAGAAACCACCATCAGAACCAATAAACCATCAATCAAAACCAATAAACCACCATCAGAACCAATAAACCATCAGAACCAATAAACAATCAGAACCAATAAACCAATAAACAAATAAACTAGTTTCACAATAAGCAGTTTCACTTAAAAGCAGTTTCACAACAAGCAGTTTCACAACATCAGTTTCACAACAAGCAGTTTCACAACAAGCAGCTTTTTCACATAAGCAGTTCTACGATGAATACATCACCGTTTTACACGAACGAGGTATCATTTTACGCTATTACTTTGAAAAATAAAATGAGTTTCAAACATAAGTAGTTTCAAATAAGCAGTTTCACATAAGCAGTTAAACATAAGATGGCTCAGATTGTTTTTTTTACACATATGGCTGCAAATTTGAAGGTTGCAAAATGTTTGCCGTCCATTCGGTTATGCCACGCCAATCGACAATTTTTTTTTTTAATATTTTTTTTTTTTTTTTTTTTTTTTTTGTTTTTGTTTTTTTTAATCATCATCGCCTTCAAAACTGCTATTAGATCATAAACTGCTTAAAGTTTCAACAAGATCAAAAACTGCTTAAAGTTTCACATAAGCAGCAGTTTCACATAAGTAGTTAAACATAAGCAGTTTCACAACAAGCAGTTTCACAATAAGCACTTTCAAATAAGTAGTTTCACATAAAAGAAACCACCATCAGAACCAATAAACCATCAATCAGAACCAATAAACCATCCATAAACCACCATCAGAACCAATAAACCATCAGAACCAATAAACAATCAGAACCAATAAACAATCAGAACCAATAAACCATCAGAACCAATAAACCACCATCAGAACCAATAAACCATCAATCAGAACCAACATAAGCACCAACATATAGGGGGTGTTAGAATAACACAATTATGTGAAAAGCTTATTGTGAAACTGCTAACTAGACCCTTTTTTTAGATCTAACCACCATCAGAACCAAGCATCATCGGTGTTAGATCTAAAAATGGGTTGAGTTTTAGATCTAAAAAGATCTAACCACCATCAGAACCACCAAGAAACCCTAACAAAGTTTTAGGCAGTTTTAGATCTTTTTTAGATCTAAAAAAAGGCGTGTGTTATCCTAACAAGAAACCAACCAGACAAGAAACCATCTAGTTTTAGATCTAAAATGATCTAACCAAAATAAGTACCAAGAACCACCAACATAAGAACCACCAAAGCATCACTTTTAAATCTAAAAAGTACCAAGAGTCGTTAACATAAGAACCACCAACATAAGAACCACCAGCAGTTTTACCTACAGATCTTTTTTAGATCTAAAAAGATCTAAAAAAAAGTTAAAATCGCGTATACTTCAATACCACCCCACAGACTTCCCATATCCCACCCCATCCCCCATCCCATCCTTCTACACATTTATTAGATCAAAACCACCATGATCTACAAACAAAACCGCCATCAAAAAGTAGTTTTTAGATCAAAACCATCAAGAACACGGTTTTGAGTGAGAGAAAAGAGAGAATATTGCAGAGGAGAGAGGGAAGGGGGCAGGGTTGAGTGAGAGAAAAGAGAGAGTCAGAGTGTATTATTGGCTGGGATGAGGGGTGGGGTAGGATATGGGAAGTCTGTGGGTGGGGTGGTATTGAATACACGCGGTTTTCACTTTTTTTTCTTTTTTTTTTTTTTTTTTTTTTTTTTTTTTTTTCTCTAAGACAAAGTAAAAAAAAATTGTTAATTTAAAAAAAAAATAAAAAAAGTAGTTAAAAAAAGTTGTAAAAGTTATAAAAAATAAAGTAAGTTGTTAAAAAAAAAGTTGTAAAAGTTATAAAAAATAAAGCAATTTGTTAAAATAAATAAAAGTTGTAAACGTTGTAATGTATTTTCAGGTGTTCAGTTCTCCCGAGCAACTAACTGATTGGGTGCAAAATATAGCTCGAGGGATCGGTTTTGTTATTGTTAAAAAAAGAACCAAAACAGATAAGGGGTATTTGTACGCAATCCAGTATGGGTGTTCAACGGGTGGGAATTATGTATGTGAAGGTTTAGAAGATGAAATTAAACGACAAACCAGTACCTCTAAAACCGATTGTCCATTCAGATTAGTGGCTAAATATTCACAAACACAAGGTTTTTGGAGGTTGAGGGTGAAGGGTGATGGGCATAATCATGATTTTGCAGAGTCGTTGCATGGTTTCCCATATGCAATGAGACTAAAGGATGATGAGTTCAGTTTTGTGCAACAATTGACAGAGTATCACGTACCACCACGTCATATACTTTTGTCAGTAAATGAGCGTAATCCGGATAACGTGTCTAGCATTAGAACTATATATAACGCACAAAATAAGATCCGTGGAGCCCTAATAGGTGATAGAACTCCAATCCAAGTCCTTTACTCACATTTGATGCATTCAGGGTATACATATTACAAGAGGGTAAATGAGCATAATGAGCTTGAGGAACTATTTTTTGTTCATCCCACGTCATATGCTCTATGGTGTACATTCCCTGAAATCATGCTAATGGACTCAACATACAATACCATGTTGTTTAAATTATCATTTTTTGAAATTGTTGGATTAACTTCAACAAACAAAACATTTTCAATGGCGTTTTGTTTTTTGGACAAAGAAAGGGGGCCTAATTTTCAATGGGTATTGCAATGTGTGAAGGAGGTGATAGAGGAAAGATATTACCCGCGTGTTATCATCACTGACAGAGATTTAGCGTTGGTTGGGGCATGCAGAGAAGAATTCCTGAACGCAAGCAAATTACTCTGTCAGTAGCTGATGAACTCAAATAAGTACATTTTATTATCATCATTTATCCTATTTATTTGACTTGTTTTATTATATTATATATGAGAATTGATACGTTAATGTTTACTTTTGTAATTCTCAGGTAAAAACAAGTATTATGTGAAACTTGGCGATTTTGGACTAATTATGGAGCAAAAAAAGCAAGATGTTAAGAGTCTACTGAAATGTACACGATCAAGATCATTCTGCTCCAGATACGCCGCAACATACTTCGTACATACGGCGCATCACTATCAAGATTTCACAAGTTACAATCCAAGACGGCAAAGGACATGCGCCGCATAGAGAAATGGAGTTACGCCGCATCTTAAGGCGGTGTACGAATATTCCTGAATATATTAATCTTGGACCCCACACGAAGTTAAGTCAACGCGACGCATCTACTTATCCTATGCGCCGCATCTAACCCTCAGACAGAAACTATAAATACCCCAAGGCCAGACGAATTTCGGGACACTTAGCGACACATAGCTAAACTCATAAGAGAAAGACAGAAACCCTAGGAGACGAATTCAGACATATTAGCAGCACAAGACACACCCTAAACGAAGATACAAGAGCTGTAAGAAGGTCCTGCATGTATTCAATTCATTAAGTAGTTTTGTTTTATTGTATTAGTACACTTTAATTCATCAGGATTGATGGGCCGATTCCATGTGACTACGGAAAATCATGGGCACCCCTTAAAATTGCTTTCCCATTAATTAAAGTTTATATGTTGATGTCTTTGGTGACTTTTATTAGTGCATTGATAACCTCTGTGTCTAGCTGAGCATTGCTTGGGTCGCCATGCCCCTTCCTCGCCTATTTATTCTATCGTTTCTAGGATAGTAGGATAGACATAAGTGATCATTAAGGGTTTACTCGCCGATAAGATTAGAGCCAACGAGAAAGGGTTAATTATATACACTTCATATAAAACTAGCAATAAAACAAGTGACAAGCTACTTAATTATCAGGACAGGTCTTCTGATTGCGTGGTTTTGTAACCTTACAACAGGTTTTACCTCTAGAGGGATCTCAAGAGGCTTACAACCCCACCAGGCAGTGTACCTGACCGATGTAGTATAGTGTAGTGGTAAGTACGGGGGATTGATCGTTCTCCACAGGGAATAGTGTTCGTTAGGTATGAAAGACTACTCTAATTAGGTCTAAGGGTTGAGGAAGATTCTTTTTATGTTTTTATATTTTTATGAAAGCAAGTAAAATCTCGGTTTTGAAAGAGTGGGCGGAATTAGTTGCTAGTCAACTAACCCAAATTACTACGAATGCAAATAAAATAAATAACTAAAAATAAAATGTGGTGAGAAACTTATGTGTAGAGAAATGTGTTTACTTAGATTTCCTTACTCCCTAACTATCTTTTACCGGTTAATTAGTGTGTATTAGTTGCGTGGATGACGGGTGTATTCCTTAATACCATTCGTGGGGTGGCGTACTTACTTCCCCAACTCTACAAGCTCCTACTTCACTCCTATGTCGAGCCGGCTAGGAAGCTCCTAACATGGGATCACTAGAATTCGCTTGTGCATTAAATACAACCATAAAAACCTTTAGTACGCGTTTGGTTCATGTTTCTTAAGACGTTCAAGCAAGTTACCGAATAGGAAGTTAGCCAGTTTTCTTAAGCCTAACATAGATAAACAATCATCCAATACAACTAACAACACACTAACAACCAATAATCAATAGCTAGGTTTCATTAGATCTAAGCAAACACAAGATAAATTTAGCCTAACATGTTAAACAAAAGACAAGAATAAGATAGAATCAAACAACACATAGACATATTGAATGATTAATTGATAACTTATCTTTCAATGAAACATGGAAGATCTCAAGGCAAAAAGCCCTGAAAAAGTAGCTAAAATCGTCTTAGGGTTTTCTCCCAAAATTCCACACACTAAGCCCTTCCTAATGACAAAAAATTAGAAAACTATATATAGATTTTTGGATCTGACGGCGTCACCTTATTGAGTGTGACGCCGTCACCTCGCCGCTTTTAGGGTTCCCGGATGACCATCTTGACGCCGTCCCTCTTTAGCTCTTCAAAAATCCATTCTGGCTTATCAAGGCTTGACGCCGTCGAACCATGAACGTGACGCCGTCCCCTTATGATTTAAGCCGTGACGCCCTTGATCAAGTTAAAGCGTGACGCCGTCAGAATTTACATGCAATTTTCACTGGCTTATCATGAGTAAATTTCACGTCCACCTTTTCTTGCCAAAGCATGACGCCGTCCAGAGTAAATTGTGACGCCGTCAAAGGTAACTTTCAGCCGATTCTTGAGACTTTGCCGTTTTCTTCACTTATATGCTCCAAAAACGTCCAAAATGCCTCCTTTTCCAGATTTCTCCTAAAAGTACCTAAAATGACAAAAGGAACGATTTAGGGCAATATTTGATCAAATAAATATGATTTAGGGCTTAAATGACCCCTTAAAAGCGGTACACTTTTCGCCTCATCAAATACCCTTACACTTGAGATTTGCTTGTCCTCAAGCAAATGCGCTTTTATTCTAATCAAAATACAAGTTAGGGGTCATTTAATGCTAACATAAAAGTAATTACAACAAATAATCGTTCCACTTCAATCATAATAAGCACGGAAATTACATACTAGCACCTCACAAGTAGTGTTTAGATACTCACATCTCTCAAGTGTCATCAAAATAAATCTCATAAATGAAAACGGAAAATATCTCTCACTACCTGTCATAGCAAATAGATTACCATAGGCTTGGGAAAGGATCGAAAACCTCCTCCACTAGGCGTAAGCACCTAAGATAAACTATCAAAGAGGGCTTTTAAATGGGTTATAACGTAAGGTGTAGGGAAAAGGAAAACACGGTTTTGTTGGATAAAGGATATTTTACTGGTGGCGAGTTAAAGATCTTGATCAATTACATGTACTATACAATGTTGCTAAGCCAAGACTCGACTCAACTTAAGCTAAAAACAAAATAACAAAAACATAAAATAAACATAAAATGAAACGGGATGGTAGTCCGTATGTTTTTTTTTTTCTATTTTTCTTTTTCTCATTTTTTTGTATTTTTTTGTATTTTTTTTTTTTTTTTTTTTTTTGACATACACTTTTGCCCTACCATCCAAAATAATACATCAAAGGGGCATTGCATCCCCCTTACACTTGAACTTTTACATAACTTTACAAATACTAATCTAATGACTCGAATTAAGATAATTAAAACACTTGGAGTACTTTTAAAACATTTAGCATATATGGGGGTAATAAATGATGTTCTTCCCCATTACTCCATTACACTAGTACTTTACCCATGAGTCCCAATCGTCCCAAAACAATATGTACAAGGATATGACTCGACTTAGCAACCATATAATCAACTAGATAATTAACTTGGGTTTAAACAAATGTTGTAACAATAATGCACTAAAAATGAGTGCATACAAGGTAGGCTAAGGCGATTTGGGTGTACATTTTAGTGGGGTGTAACAAATTCTTCCTTTAAGTAAAATGCTTAAAGGTCGAAACGAAAAGACAGGCTCTGAGGGGTGTACTAGGGGTATCGTGTACTAAGAATGAGTACAACGCAAAGGGTGTGGGAGAATTACTTGACCAATGTAGCCAACGTAATTATAACAAAAACACAGGTGTAAAACAATGGGTTAATCCTAATGCCTCTTATCATGTAGTAAATCTAACTACACGAATGTAGTCTCACTTGTGGCCTCGGAATGGTCCTAACGCAAGTTCTAGAATCTAAGTGCTACCGGTACACACATCATAGCATAAATGCTTTTCCTACCAATTCTAGGGGCGAACCTCACATATTTGGGGTGGAAAATTTTTTAGTGGTACGGTTTTTGTGCTAGTCATATAATTCCTATCCATGAGACGCTTATTAGAACTAAAGTTTCACTCCTATATGTTGTAAAAAATTTTAAATTTGGCACTAAAATTACCTTAACAAGTATTTCTCTCAGTTTTATTACACATCTACCATCAAACAAACAAAAATCAAGCGCAATTGTATTCTCTAAAATCGTACTTTTACCCTCCCCTTACACTTAAGATGAACATTGTCCCCAATGTTCAAATAATAAGATGTAAAAGCAAAAAGTAAAAGAATGAAATCAAATACTCCCCTGATTCGCTCGGTGGATAATGAAATTACACGGTTAAATCTTCCTCCAAAGAGAATGTTGAAACTCCATGACTAATGCATCGCCATAAGCTTGATTCCATAAACATCTCCTTGTCCAAAATAACCTGTTAGACCTGAGAAAACAAACACGAAAACCTGCATAACATCGGCGGGATAAAATCTATATATAAGGATATAATGCTTGTGGAATGATAATTTTGCAGATTCCTGGAGATTATAAGTTGGAGATTTAATAAAAACTTTTTATGAAAACAAAACTTTCAAAAATTTCTGGAAATTAAATCTGACGCCGTCAGGTTATAACCCCTGACGCCGTCAGAAATGACCTGACAAAAATTTTCATTTTTAGTTTCCGGAAAATTTCTGGAAAAACCTTTACCTTACTTCCTGGAAATCCTGCAAAACATCATTATGACTCGATACAAGCATTTGACTCAAACAAATACTAATATGTATGTTAATTTATTATTATTACGATTCATGTTCATATGTGTTCTAATAAACCGATTTAGATTTCCCTTACACTTATCTTTTGCAAAATACCTTTATATGTAGTTAAGACGAAGTTAAAAACAACATAAAGCATTTTCACAATTTACTTTTGAACATGAATCAATACTAATAAAAATTAAACACACGTACGGAAACAAATAAAAACAAACAAACAAACAAATAAACACACAAAGCAAATAAAGCAAATAAAGCTTGGGTTGCCTCCCAAGAAGCGCTTTTCTTTATTAACGAGTCTTGTAGCTAGACTCAAAGTCACGCTACCCTATGTAAGTAAGCTCGTCATCGAGGACGTCTTTAGGGTTAAGCTTGGATTGAAGTTTCCTATTGGTCCGCTTAGTATGATATATCTTTTCAAACTTCTCTCTATCCGGGTCATACAACGTCATCTTAATATGCCATGACCCATCTCCATCTTTGGGTGGTTTATCCCAATTCCACTTATGATCATCTTCCTCACAAATCCACTTATTCATTCCTAGGTTAATTGGCAAAACTCCTAGGAAATCAATCATCTTTCTAAAAACTAGAGGGTCTTCAAATGGATCCAATTCGGTGTCCCTAGCCAAGAGTTGCTCCACCGAATGTGTTCGGTTAACAAAGTCCTCTTCTAGGTAAAATGGGCGTTGGGGTCCTATGAAGTCTCTATCAATCCAAGGTCCATATCTAGATGGTCTCCTATTTGATTCTAGCCAATGTGGTGTTGGTTCCTCACTAGTATCATAGGCATGTTTCTTAACATCATAGACTGACCAAGTATCTCCTTCTCCTACCGCTATCTTGGATTCCTTACAATCAATCATAGCACTAGCGGTCGCCAAAAATCCTCTACCTATCAACAAGGGGCATGTAGGGTCGCTAACCATATCAAGGACGTGGAAATCGGCTAAAATGGTTAGTTTTCCAATGTGCACTAACACGTCCTTAACTACTCCAACCGGGTAAGCAACACTTCCATCCGCTAAGCCTATTATCACCTCGGTTTCTTCAAGTTTTCCTAGTTTTAGAGAGGTGTAGAGAGGTAACGGAAGTAGGTTAAGGCTTGAACCAAGATCGGCTAATGTGTCATAAGCCTCCGAATTACCGATCTTGCAAGGTAGAACAAATAAGCCCGGATCATCTAACTTCTTAGGTAGCTTGTTTTGAACAAAGGCGGTCCCTTTTTCGCCTAACTTGAGCTTCTTCTCATCCAACTCATCATCAACCGGACTTTCAAGGTGGAGCTCCTTGAATTCTTCGTCAAGGTTTTGAGTGGGAGGTGTTTCAACTATGTTGTTGACCAATTTGGATGTCATAACTTCTTGGTCATTTGGAACGACTTGGGTTTGTTTGAAACACGTGCTCATGGAATTGACCGAATAATATTGTGGACAAGAACTAGGGGACGAAACCGATGAAATAGCGTTGACATTTAGTTTCGGGTTCTTGACCGTGTTGCTAGGGAGTGCTCCCATTTCTCGGTCATTGAGGGCTTTCAACAAGGTGTCAATCTTATCGGTCATCTCGCTTTGTTTTTGTTTGAAATCGGCTTCAAACTTGGCTAAACGAGCTTCTTGAGATGCCATAAATTGAGACATCAATCCTTCAAAGTTATTGGTACTACCATTGCCGGAAGGATTGTTGTTGAAAGTACGGTTCGAGTTGGAACCGCTTGATTGGAAACGATTAGGTGGGTTGGAAGAATTGGTTTGTTGTGAGTTTTGGTTTTGTTTCCACCTAAGGTTCAGGTGATTTTTCCATGAGGGGTTGTATGAATCACCATAATGGTTTGGCTCGGGTTTGAAAGTGTACCACTTGTCTCCCGCTCCGTCGGTACGCGAGGATGCGTAGTCCACAAAAGCTTGTTCGGGGAGTTCCATGCAATCACGAGTGTCGTGGGGACCACTACATAATTCACATGAAGAAGTGATTTTGTTCACTTGGCTTGAAGGTTTAGGAGCCTCGTAGGATTTCATGAGAAACTTGACTTGGTCTTCAAGTTCTATGATCCTACGGTCGGAAGTGCTTGAATTGTTCGAAGGAAAAGA
Source organism: Artemisia tridentata subsp. tridentata (assembly GCA_021014915.2). NCBI lineage: Eukaryota > Viridiplantae > Streptophyta > Magnoliopsida > Asterales > Asteraceae > Artemisia > Artemisia tridentata. Next base: position 337,431,055 of record CP139508.1, read on the forward strand.
TATTGCCTTGACCGTTTTATTCAAATCACGGGGATCACTCCAACTCTCGTTGTCATAAAGAGCAAGATCCTCTAGGAGAGCCCATGATTGTTCCGCACTTAGATCACGTAGCTTGCCACCGGCCGCTTGGTCAATGGTTTGCCTCGTGGAGAGATTGATATGGTCATAGATGATTTGGACTTGGAGCCAAAGTTCTATGCCATGGTGAGGGACTTTTTGGAGTAAGTCCTTGAATCGAGTCCATGCCTCGTAGAGAGTTTCGCCTTGACGTTGTTGGAACATCAAGATATCATTCCTTAGCTTGGTAGTTCTTCCCGGTGGGAAAAACTGAGCAAGGAAACGAGTGGTGAGATCATCCCAAGAGGTGATGGATCCTGCGGGTTGACGTTCTAGCCACTGACTAGCTTGGTCCCGCAGAGAGAATTGAAAGAGACGCAATCGGGTCGTCTCTCGAGTGGCAACATCAAGGTCTATAGAATCAACGATTTTAAGAAAGTCCTTGAGATGTTGATTAGGATCTTCAGAACGAAGTCCATGGAATGCGCATCCGCTTTGCACCAACCGGATGGTGTCGGATCGCAAGGGTGTGATATTGGCTCCTTGAGTGAGCTCAATGGTGTTTCGATAGCCATGGTGGCTAGGACGGGAATACTCTCCTAAAGTACGGGCTCTAGGAGGTGGTGGTGGTTGTTGTGGTGGTGGGTTGTGTGGGTTAAGGATATTACCATCTTCCATGATGTCGGATGGTATGGTTACGAACAAAGACACGAAGAAAATAGATAGACTAAAGAAATCCTAGAAAAATAAAATAAAAATCTCACTAGAAAGGAATCTAGTGAGTAGACCTAATAGAAATAAAAATTCAACCTAAACAATAACTATTCCCCGGCAGCGGCGCTAAAAACTTGATTGCGTGGTTTTGTAACCTTACAACAGGTTTTACCTCTCGAGGGATCTCAAGAGGCTTACAACCCCACCAGGCAGTGTACCTGACCGATGTAGTATAGTGTAGTGGTAAGTACGGGGGATTGATCGTTCTCCACAGGGAATAGTGTTCGTTAGGTATGAAAGACTACTCTAATTAGGTCTAAGGGTTGAGGAAGATTCTTTTTATGTTTTTATATTTTTATGAAAGCAAGTAAAATCTCGGTTTTGAAAGAGTGGGCGGAATTAGTTGCTAGTCAACTAACCCAAATTACTACGAATGCAAATAAAATAAATAACTGAAAATAAAATGTGGTGAGAAACTTATGTGTAGAGAAATGTGTTTACTTAGATTTCCTTACTCCCTAACTATCTTTTACCGGTTAATTAGTGTGTATTAGTTGCGTGGATGACGGGTGTATTCCTTAATACCATTCGTGGGTGGCGTACTTACTTCCCCAACTCTACAAGCTCCTACTTCACTCCTATGTCGAGCCGGCTAGGAAGCTCCTAACATGGGATCACTAGAATTCGCTTGTGCATTAAATACAACCATAAAAACCTTTAGTACGCGTTTGGTTCATGTTTCTTAAGACGTTCAAGCAAGTTACCGAATAGGAAGTTAGCCAGTTTTCTTAAGCCTAACATAGATAAACAATCATCCAATACAACTAACAACACACTAACAACCAATAATCAATAGCTAGGTTTCATTAGATCTAAGCAAACACAAGATAAATTTAGCCTAACATGTTAAACAAAAGACAAGAATAAGATAGAATCAAACAACACATAGACATATTGAATGATTAATTGATAACTTATCTTTCAATGAAACATGGAAGATCTCAAGGCAAAAAGCCCTGAAAAAGTAGCTAAAATCGTCTTAGGGTTTTCTCCCAAAATTCCACACACTAAGCCCTTCCTAATGACAAAAAATTAGAAAACTATATATAGATTTTTGGATCTGACGGCGTCACCTTATTGAGTGTGACGCCGTCACCTCGCCGCTTTTAGGGTTCCCGGATGACCATCTTGACGCCGTCCCTCTTTAGCTCTTCAAAAATCCATTCTGGCTTATCAAGGCTTGACGCCGTCGAACCATGAACGTGACGCCGTCCCCTTATGATTTAAGCCGTGACGCCCTTGATCAAGTTAAAGCGTGACGCCGTCAGAATTTACATGCAATTTTCACTGGCTTATCATGAGTAAATTTCACGTCCACCTTTTCTTGCCAAAGCATGACGCCGTCCAGAGTAAATTGTGACGCCGTCAAAGGTAACTTTCAGCCGATTCTTGAGACTTTGCCGTTTTCTTCACTTATATGCTCCAAAAACGTCCAAAATGCCTCCTTTTCCAGATTTCTCCTCAAAAGTACCTAAAATGACAAAAGGAACGATTTAGGGCGATATTTGATCAAATAAATACGATTTAGGGCTTAAATGACCCCTTAAAAGCGGTACACTTTTCGCCTCATCAGGACAGGTCTTCTTATTGTCTCAAGTATCTATCTGTGTACGTGTGTGCTAATCGCTGATTCGTGCTCATTAGTTTAGTTTTCTATTTAATCATAACCAAACCGTGCCAGTCTCTCAGGTTGAAACCCCCTTGCATTAGATTAGGTTGTACAGCTAACTTAAGATATTAAAATACTGATAAGAATAATTAGATAATACGTTCCAATCTTAGTGATCGACACTCTACTTACCATTATATTCATACTGACCGGGTACACTGCTCGTTAAGTGTGTGTGTTATTGATAAGTCGGCTAAATATAAATTTAAAACTTGAGTAGGCATTAATACTGCTAAAACCACAACGACACATCACGCGCGCACCAAGTCTTTGGCGCTGCTGCCGTGGATATAAAAGAATTAGAGCACATCACACGCACATCAGTAGCACATTAACCAAAATTTGCTTCAGTATTGCAGAAATAGATGCAATTCGCTAAAAGAGTAGGGGTCCATTAAAGGAACATGGGATTGGATGGTTAAAGCTCCGACATGCGGCATATTCACGCATTATTATCAACACCTACAACGCAGCTTCGGCCAGACAACAACATGCAGAGTTGAGGCTTAACACGCGTTGTTGAAATTATACTTGGGCAACACACAGTCCAACTTAGACATGTTGTTGAGTTCGATCGATAAGATTCTGGTTTTGCAAGAAACTACGATAAAGGAATCTTTTAACAGAAGCAAAAATGAGAGAATGAATAAATGTAATATACCACTATTTGCATAATTGTGGTATAAAGTTTCCAAATATGCTTTGGAACTCATGTTCGATGAACTCCAACTGTCGATCGACACCCAAGATTGTACTCATCAGTTGCGGTTAGTTTATGGGCTACCATGCTTTCACGAACTGCTTTACTATCGGATTCATAGTAAAAATCCACTGTTACAAGGCCTATAACACAAGGACAGTAACACAAGGACAGTCCCTTCCTGCTTGCCCGGGCCCTGCTTAGCTTCAGCAAGACACTTGCTTGCTGCTTGCCCGGGCCCTGCTTAGCTTCAGCAAGACACTTGCTTGCTGCTTACCCGAGCTGCCCTCTCTCCTCTGGCTTGCTGATTTGGCGCCTCCAAGCGCCATAGTCTCCCGTTGGTCGACGGTAGTCTCCCTCCTGCGGTCGGTCGACGGTAGCACGTCCCTTCTAAAAAGTTGAGCTCCAAAGAAAGAAACCGTAGGGGAACTAGCTTCTATCTGCTTCAAGTATATTAAATTTATGACTTTTAAGTTATTTTCCCCATTAATATCAGTAATTTATATAAGTCACTTTTAATGAATGAAGATATGGCCATTCCACTGGATACAGTTGATATTTTTTGGAAAACCCTATCTGTTCCGTGGCCTAGTATCAATACTGAAGTTGGTCCTTCTTGTGATCCTGATGATGATCCTTCTTGTGAAGATGACATACAACAATTTAAGAGTGTTTTTGACAAAATGTCATCGTTTGTGAAGAAAAGTATGTTAAAGAAGGTGAGAGGGATATACAATCCCGAATCTGTTGATATACGTCAACCTGCTGTTCACAAAAGTACTCGTGGACGTCAAAACAACACAAACTACAACCACAGCTAAACTGCCTTTGCTCAAGTAGAATGACTACGAGATATGGAGCCTCAGGATTGAGCAGTGCTTCTAAGTGCAGGATTATGCACTTTGGGACATTATTGAGAATGGAAACTCCTTCACTCCCAAAACTACTGAATCAACAGGAGAAGATGGAGTTAAAACCATAACTGTATCTGGTCCTGTTACTGCTGATGAGAAGCTCTAGAAGAAAAACCATGTTAAAGCAAGGAGCATGTTGTTAATGGCTATCCCCAATGAGCAACTGCTGACTTTCAGCAAATACAAGGATGCTAAAACCTTGTTTGAAGCCATTACAACAAGGTTTGGTGGTAATGAAGCTACCAAGAAGATACAAAAGACTCTGCTCAAGCAGATGTATGAAAACTTTAGTGCTTCAAGCACTGAATCACTTGACCATATCTTCAACAGGCTTCAGAAGATAGTCAGCCAACTGGTTGTGTTGGGTGTTGAGATCCCATAGGAAGATCTAAATTTAAAGTTCTTGAGAAGCTTACCTTTTGAATGTAACACTCATGTAGTAGTCTGGAGAAACAAGCCAGATCTTGATACTGTGAGTTTTGATGATTTGTACAACAACTTCAAAATTGTTGAACCGGAGATCAAGAAGACTGGACACTCAAATTCCAACAATGGGAACATGGCATTTGTGTCATCTCCCAGTAATAGCAGTCTAGAGGAGGTTCATGTTGCTTCAGGGGTTAGTACTGCTAGCCCTAAAGTTAGTACTGCTAGTTCTCAAACCAGTACTGCTAGGTTAGGAGATGATACTATTTATGCTTTTCTGGCTAGTCAAGCTAATGGGTCACAACTTGTGCATGAAGACCTAATTCAAATTCATGAAGATGATCTTGAGGAAATGGATTTGAAGTGGCAATTACCTTTACTAAGCATGAAGGCCAAAAGATTCTTCTAAAGGACAGGGAAGAAGATCACTATCAATGGTAGTGATACTGCTGGATTTGATAAATCAAAGGTATAGTTTTACAACTGCCATAAGTTGGGACACTTTGCTAGGGAATGTAGAGGGCCTAGAAACCAGGAAAGAAACAGGGGATCTTGGTCTCAGAAGGGAAACAGTAAGGCTGTGAATGAGGAGGAGTCTTCTTCAAAGGCAATGGTGGCTATAGATGGACTTGGTTTTGATTGGAGCTTCATGGCTAAGGAAGAAGCACCAACAGAGATGACACTGATGGCTTTCTCTGACTCTGAGGTACATACTGTTAAAGCTTGTTCAAAATCCTGCTTAGCTTTAAAAGACTGTGAAACACTTAAAAAATAATACGATAACTTGAGAATAGAGTTAAACCAATCCAATTATCATTTAGCAAATCATAAAAGAGGCTTAGCTGTTGTAGAAGAACAACTAGTGTTCTATAAAAAGAATGAAACTGTTTTCACTGAGTACATAGCTGTGTTAAAAAGAGATATCATGTTTAAAGATATGGAGATTAAAGAGCTTAAAAATCAGCTAGAAAAGATTAAGCTTGATAAAGATAGCATTGAGATGCATATAGAGAAATATGCAGGGCCAACTAAAAGTCTAGATAAAATTGTAGAATGTCAGCTAACAAACAATTTTAAGAAAGGTCTAGGCTATAAAAGTGTTGCACCACCACATAGAGGGAACTTTCCAGGCCCAAAGCTTGATCTGTCCCATTTAGAGGAAGAAAAGGAACCTGAATCTAAAGAAGTTAAGAGTGATAGTGAGAATAGTTTCAAAGAGGTTGGTGAAACTTTTGACACATCTTTTGTTGAGGAGAAGGTGTTAGGAGAAAAGATGAATTCAGATGCACCAATTATTGAAGATTGGGAATCTGATAATGAGGATCAGGTTGAGTCTACTCCTGAGGTAGAAAAGCAAAATACTGCTCCTAGTGATGCTAAGGTAAAAATTGTTAAACCTAAAGAGCAAATGAAACCAATAGTCAAATATGCTTAGATGTATAGACCAAACAGGCCTAGGGGTAACCAGAGAAATTGGAAAAATTTTAAATCCCAACAATTAGGCAGTGATTTTGTTATGTACAATAAGGCTTGCTATACTTGTGGTAGTTTTAATCATTTGCATGCTTATTGTGATTACCATCTGGGGAAAAGGATGGTACATGGGAATACAAGGGTGAATCAAGACTGTTTTTCAAGAAATTCTCACCCTAGTATTAACAGATATATGGATCCAAAATTAGTTTTAATGAAGAGTGGCCTAAAAACAGTTAATACTGCTAGACCAGTTCATACTTCTTACCCCAAATCATCAGGTGTTAGTGCTAAACCAGCATCAAGCTTTTCTAAACCTGCACAACACACTGTTAGAAGGCCCTTTCAGTATAAAACAACATTATATAGCCAAACAGCTAAGACTATTAGGCCAGCAGTTTGTACTGCTAGACCAGCAGTTAGTACTGCTAGGCCAAAATTTGCTGTTAGGGGAAAAAGGGGCAATGCTGTTAAGGCCTCAGCATGTTGGGTATGGAGACCTATCAAACCCAATGGTGCATCAATCACAATGAAGAAATATGAATACATTGATGCACGAGGCAGATCCAAGTCAATAATGACTTGGGTCCCCAAAGGAAACTAATTTACTTTATTTTATGCGCAGGAACATCCACAAGATGATAAAGAAGATCAAATATATGCTAACAGTGGATGCTCTAGGCACATGACAGGGAACATGTCCTACCTCTCAGATTTTAAACCTTTTGATGGAGGATATGTTGCCTTTGGGGGAGGAGCAAGAGGTGGAAAGATCACTAGAAAAGGTACAATGAAGACTGGTAAACTTGATTTTGAAGATGTGTATTTTGTGCAGGAACTTAAGTTTAATCTCTTTAGTGTCTCACAAATGTGTGACAAAAGGAACAAAGTTCTTTTTACTGACACTGAATGTCTTGTCCTGTCTCCAGATTTTAAGTTACCTGATGAAAGTCAAGTACTACTTAAGGTTCCTAGAAAGGGCAACATGTACAGTGTTGATATGAAGAAAATTGTTCCTAAAGAGAGTCTAACTTGTCTTGTAGCAAAAGCCACATTGGATGAATCAATGATATGGCATAGGAGACTTAGTCATGTTAATTTTAAAACCATAAATAAGATTGTTAAAGATGGTTTGCTAAGAGGTTTACCTCAAAAACGTTTTGAAAATGACCAAACTTGTGTTGCTTGTTTTAAGGGAAAACAACATGTTAATACAAATAAACCTTCAAAACGTTTATTTATATTTTATGATCTTTCTATGTTTTGTCGATAACAAACGTAAAATCATTTTAATGAAATAGATAAAATACGTAAACGCTTTGAGCCAAAATTAACTAAATCATTTCACTAAAAAAATATATATTAAACATGTTTAGTTAAGTAGTTTACATGAAACCAAAACTATTTTATAAAAACACTTTAGTAACATTTGTTACTTATATTTTATAAAATACATGTTAAGAAAAAGCTAGTAAACACTTGGACTATCCATGATCCAAAACCAAGTCCATAACCAATAACCCATGGAGCTTTGATCCATAACCCATGACCCAAGACCCAAAGTCCATAACCCATAACCCAAAGTCCATGACCCATGACCCAAGATGTCTTTGACATCAGGCATGACATCAACTATCCATGGATCATAACCCATAACCCATAACCCGGTTTGTAACCCAAAATCTGTACTGGTTTACCCAGTTACTCGGATCACTCGGTTTACACTAGCCGGATCCCTCTGGGAAGGGATCTAGTGAAACCGTGTGAATAGTAGGCAGTTTTGCCTATAAATAGTGAGCCATTTCTCTCTTATCTCTCACCCCTTTTAGAGTTTACTTCTCTCTATACTCTAAACTCTCTAACCTCATATCCAAGGATCTTTCCATGTAGTTTCTCTTTGTGATTCTCTAGGTTCCTTCCATAAGGCGAGATCACAACCTCTCGAAGACGTGCAAGCTCGTGATATGGGTTGCTTTGATTCTTCTCTTCCAAGATCACATAAGTGATTCTTGTTCTTTCTTTCTTCTCAAAGGGTTTTGTAGATTTGTTGAGTCGATAGGTGTAAAAGGACGTTGGATCCTTTAGTTAAGTTGTATTGGGTGTGTTGGTTTGGTCCGCCGTGCTAAGGACCCAGTATCTAGCCTTGTATCGGATAAAGTGTAGGCGACTAAGGTTTGGTCTAACTTGTGTGAAAGACCCGGTATTTAGCTTTGTACCGGATAAAGTGTAAGCGACGTTGTGAAGGCTCCTTCGCCTTGTGACAGGAGTTTTTGTTGTGCAGTGATTACGAACTCTCGAGTAGGCGACTCAGGGAGTGGAGTAGGGCAAGGAAGGTGTCTTTGTAGCTGAACCACTATAAATACTTATGTTGTGGTTGTGTCTCTCTATCTTTATATCATAGCTTAGATTTATATACTTTAATCTATCAATATCCAACACGTCAAAACTAGATTAACATAAGTCGATCAATAAGTTTTATGAAGTGATTTTAATCGGTAAAACTATTCAACCCCCCCCCCTTCTAGTTTTCTACAATTGGCATCAGAGCTTCGTTACCAAGTTTCTTATATTATATTGTACTTTAAAAGCTTGAAACGATCCGTGTATGTTTGAAAACTACAAAGAAGGATAAATCTTTTGCAAAAATTGACATATAACTCATTTTTACAAAAGTGATAAAACTTTCTATGTTTAGGATATTGATAAGTTTATTATTATCTATTATATTCTAACAAATCTTCTTTGAGAAATCTTCAGTTTAGGAATCTTCGAAAACTTCATCCTATCAAAGGATAAATGGATTTTACACACAAAAGAATAACCTAAAGAGCTATCGACCTGCTTTACTAAAAGGCATTAAGGTATTTTAAAAGCTCATGAAGTATTTCGCGTTTCAAAAACCATATAAAGAGATTATACCAAAGGTATGTTTTCTTAGTGATAATTAGTCATTTAAAATGTTCTAATTGCTTATGGTTAAAATGTGTATTTATATGTGTCTTTCTCTTTTAAGATGTGTTAACATATACTTGACCTCCTTTTTTTCTAAAACCATATTTTTTTATTGGTCATAGTTTAAATGTATATCACCTAAGTGTCATATCTATGTGAATTATATGTTAGTCACGAAATCAAAATTTTCAAAAGTCTCTCTTCACAAATTTCCACATTTTTTAAACCATCAGGAATAGTATTCCATCAATCCCTCCTCTCTTAAACTCTAAGTCCTAGTTACTTAGGATCATCAACCATATATTCTTAAGTTAGCTCAAAGGATTAGTAACAACCAATACGGATTAGTAACAACCAATACATAGTAAAACCAAACGGTCAAAACCTTTTTGTACCTGCTGTCTACCCGGATCCCTTCGTTATAACGGGCCGGATCCATTTTAGAATGGATCCGGAAGAACCGGCGTGACATACATCAGCTTAACACCTCATCTCATTTTCCTTCTCTTCCCAAATGACCAAAAACGCATATCTCTTCTTTTTAGGCTATCATCTTCCTCTATCTCAGAATTCCAATCACCTTCGTAAATAACCACATTCTCCTAAAAACTCTCTCTTTTTAGCAAGGTTAATTAAAACATTCCTACCAACTTAAGTATGTAAACATAAATCGTATCTCATCTCATACGGATGATATTTCGAAATGATAGATCAAGCATTGTTAATACAAGTAAATACATAGTACTTAAGCAATCAACCAACTTTTGTTAATCTTCTTAAAAACCTCATGAAGCACCATCAACCAAAACATGTTGTTTCCGCCTTTAACCCTAAAATCGTCACACCAATTTATAAACCTTTTAACATGACATCTTCATCACCTTATTTGTTATGCATTTGCATTAATTAAACGAAGTAAAGTATCATCATTGTTACTCTTCGTTAGGCCATTGTAGGAATAGAAATTTTCCTAAGTTAAGAATGAATACTGGAGAACTTATTGCACTAGAAACTCAATTTGACCTAACGGTTGAATTGCTTCCAGGAGAGAAGTTGGGTATGTGGTATACCCGTAAAAATGGTCGTGTTTAGCCTTAATTGAGCACCGCTAGTAATACTCTCATAGTCATTCTTTCAAGACCAATAGGGAAATGATAACAGTACTAATAATGATGGTACTGCTGAGCAGGATGTTAGTACTGTTGTGCCAGATGTTAGTACTGTTGGGCCAAGTGATTGTACTGGTGGACCAAATATTGAAACTGTTTTTCCAATAGTTAATTCTGCTCTACATGCAGGATTATTTGATGACTTTGAAATGGATCTGAATAATGTTCCTAACACATATGAGGTTCCTACAACTCCCCATACAAGAATTCACAAGGATCATTCCCTTGATCTTGTGATTGGAGATATACAGTCTGGTGTAAAGACAAGAAGGATGCAAATGGAGGCAGGTGAACAAGGTTTTGTCAGTGCTATCTATGAAGGGAAGACACATGAAGACCTTAATGCTTGTTTATTTGCTTGTTTATTATCTCAAGATGAACCCAAGAAAATTGCCAAAGAACTAAGTGACCCATCCTGGGTAGAAGCAATGCAGGAGGAGCTGTTACAGTTCAAGCTGTAAAAGGTGTGGGTATTAGTAGATTTGCCTAAGGGTAAGTGGGAAATTGGAACTAAATGGGTGTTCAGAAACAAGAATGATGAGAGGGGTATTGTGATTAGGAATAAAGCAAGGTTAGTAGCATAGGGGTATACTCAAGAGGAAGGCATAGACTATGATGAAGTCTTTGCTCCAGTAGCTAGGATTGAGGCAATACGGCTGTTTTTAGCATATGCTTCTTTCATGGGATTCACAGTATACCAAATGGATGTGAAAAGTGCTTTCTTATATGGAACTATTGATGAGGAAGTTTATGTTACTAAACCACCAGGGTTTGAAGATCCTGATCATCCTGACAAGGTCTATAAAGTGGTGAAAGCACTGTATGGATTGAATCAAGCTCCTAGAGCCTGGTATGAAACACTGGCCACATACTTATTGGACATTGGATTTCATAGAGGGAAGATAGATAAGACATTATTTATCAAGAAGCAAAAAGGAGATATTTTTCTTGTCCAAGTATATGTGGATGACATTATTTTTGGCTCTACCAAGAAGGAGATGTGTACTGCTTTTGAGAAACTTATGCATGATAAGTTTCAAATGAGTTCTATGGGAGAACTAAATTTCTTCTTAGGGTTACAAGTCAAGCAGAAGCAAGATGGTATATTTATCAGCCAAGATAAATATGTTGCTGAGATGTTAAAGAAATTTAGGTACACAGATGCCAAGATTGCAAGCACTCCTTTTGATAAAGAGAAGCCTTTGCTTAAAGATGCAGATGGTGATGATGTTGATGTTCACTTATACAGGTCGATGATTGGATCATTGATGTATCTTACATCATCCAGACTAGATATTATGTTTGCTGTGTGTGCATGTACCAGATTTCAAGTCACTCCTAAGGCTTCACATTTCCATGCTATGAAGAGGATTTTTAGGTATCTTAAAGGTCAACCTAAATTGGGCCTTTGGTATCCTAGTGATAGTGACTATGCTGGTGCAAGTTTGGATAGGAAGTCAACAAGAGGTGGTTGTCAATTCCTAGGAAACAAGTTGATATCATGGCAGTGTAAAAAGCAGACCGTGGTGGCTAATTCTACAACTGAGGTTGAATATGTGGCTGCTGCTAGTTGCTGTGGACAAGTACTCTGGATTCAGAATCAAATGCTGGACTATGGGTACAATGTTATGAACATCATGATATTAATTGAAAATAACATTACCATTTGTATTATTAAAAATCCTGTTCAACATTCTAAAACAAAACACATAGAGATTATACATCATTTTATAAGAGATTGTAATGAGAAAAAGTTAATTCAAGTTGTTGACAATTGGGCTGACTTACTTACAAAAGGTCTTGATGTTGGAAGGTTTCAGTACTTGGTTGCAAGTATTGTAATGCTTAATCTATAAAAGTTTTAAACTCTTAGTGTCTTTGTAAAGTTTTGTAAAGGATGTGTACTGGTAGTTGTGGATACTGCTAGTATGTTGAGTTTGTACTGGTAGTACAAAGTTTGTACTGTTAGTACCAGTTAGTACTGCTAAGTGTAAATTGTTAGTCAAATTTTATACTGTTATGTAGAAAATGATTTGGTTTGTCTTTTCTTAGTTTTGGACTAACATTTGCAGGATAAGAAGGCAGTATAATTGGAGTTTATGATGTGTGAGAAGCTAGAGTGGTGGATTGATTGCTGTCATAATTGATTCATGATAGAAGAGGATTTGGGGATCACTTGACAAAGGTTTTACACCTAAGTTGGGAGGTTCTTTAAAGTCTTATTCTTGAAATCAATTTATGCTTATCAGGTGGTATTATTGAACATGAATTGATGGCATAGTTAGTCAGATAGTAACTGATCTAACTCACTCTTTACCATTTTATACTTTTATTAGTATAATGTGACTAGTCTGGTATTGAGAACAGCGAGCAAAAGTGAATCTAATGCATTTGTATTAGAGGTAACACCTGCCACGAGCTGGAAACCCTGTCAAGAAGGCTCTTTGAATGAGTTTATCTGCACACATGCAGTGTTTACACTGAAAATATTGGTTCTCACACAACCAGAGGTTAAATGCAACCGAAACAGATTAAGTTCCTTCCTTTACACTTAATCCCTACCAAATGAATGAGTGTAGTATGTTTTTGAAAGAAAATTGAGTTTCTACTGCTAAGAAATTTTTTTTGCAAAAAGTTTGTACTGCCAGGCAACATTTTGTACTACTAGTGTAAAGCTTTGTACTGCTGGGTAGCCGTTGTACTGTTTGATCATAACCGTCTTTCTAATATAGCCGTTGAGTAGTTTTCGCTCGTTTACCTTACTTATAGGGTTACTATTTTGGATAATTATCTTACTTTCTTCATTTTCATATTTCTTCTTTCTAAAGATAAGAATTATTCATTCAATAAAATCTGAAACCCTAAAGTACTCTTTATAAACTCTCAATTGGCTCTATTAAAATTTCAATTCACTCATATACGATCATAACCCAGCAAACATATCGAAGTTTTATTACTTCTAATGCCGAATTTAGCTTTTGTCGATACACATAACATGGTGGCTTTCTTGGAAAACCAGAGGGAAGCAATGATTTTCATCAGATGGTAGACTTTCTAAACTCTACCCATATAAGGTATGCTCTTACTATCAACCCTACTATCTATATCTCTCAAATCAAACAGTTTTGGCAGACTGTCACTGCCAATACTCTTGAGAATGGAGACAAAGAGTTAATTGCAACAGTTGATGGCAAGACAATCACTATTACTGAATCATCTGTTAGGAGGCATCTCCATCTAGCAGATGACAAAGGTATTATTGTTTTGCCAAATACTGAAATTTTTCAATATATTTCCAGAATGGGGCATGGGCCAACTGATGACAAACTGACTTTTCAAAAAGGTCAATTTGCCCCACAATGGAAGTTTTTCATACATACCTGTAACACCCCAACCCGACAAGGGTAAAGATATCACAATAATGGATTCATATCATAACAAAACAAATCATACATCTACAGTAATACAAAAATCTCAAAGGATACAACGAAATACTAAAACTTCAAGGTTACAAATGAGAACTTCCAAAAACTCTAATTCTAAAATACATTATCTTCTAGTCAACTCTAATCCAGAATAGCTATCAAATCTTTTAAGTCCAAAGGTACACTCTTCACTCATTCCTAGCTTCCTACTAAAACCTGCCGCAGGAAAAGAAATGCGGCTGAGCTACGAGAGCTCAGTGAACAGATATAACGATAACAAAAGCAGTAACTGATAGCAGTACAAAGAAAATCCGGAATACAGATCATACAGATATAATCAGGGTGAAGGAATAAGAGACAGGAATAAATAAGGAATAAGGTTAAGGAAAAGGAAAAGGGACAAATAAAAGGAAATAAATAAGGTTTATAAGATAAGGAAAACAGAAATCTATCACGAGCCCAGATAACAGATAATATCATAACAGTGTAACAATATAATCAATCTAGAGGGGTTACCTCTCAAGTAACCAGATAATATGAGGGGTGACCTCATGTATCAAATTGGAGTGATCAGCTCCCAGATATATGTGAAAGACGTGTATCGCACACACCATCAGTCACCAGATAAATATAAACGAATAACAAATAACAATTAACCAGATACAGATCAAATCTAGGATGCATCCATACGCCCCTGCAGACAAATCATAATCATAATGGCCATATCAGATAACAAATAAGGGACGGAACAGGTCATCACTCTCCTGCCCTAGAGTCATGTCAAAGGTGCATCAATGACATGGACATGAAACCCTCATGCCTAGTGATTGGCTCGGATATCAAACTATAGGTCAAAGGTTAGATGTACTATCAAAATAATCAAAAAGTCATATCTTAAGGGTACATGGCAAAAAGGTTCATGTCAAACAGTTCAGAAATAAATATCAAAGGTTCAAATCAGAGTTTATCAGATTAAGTTTTATATCAAAGTTTAAGATCAGATTAAAAGGACTACATCAAATGGTTCAGAAGAGTATATCAAAGATTCGTAATTAAAAGTTCGTAGCAAAAGTTCATTTTAGAAGTTCCTGTCAAAAGTTCACTTAAAGCAATCCTTTAATAATGGTTTTCAATAAAATGGTCTTTCAGAATAGTTTTCATAAAATAATCTTTCAAAACGGTTTTTCATAAAAATATTCTTTAAAACTAGTTTTCACAAAAGTTAACAAATGTCATATAAAAATAGTATCATATCACCATTCATAACCATTCTTTTAAAATAACTGATTTTTCTCAAAACATTTCCAGGTCATAATTAAAAAGGTTTTCACATAACAGATTTTTATATCAGAGGTCGTAACAAAAGGGAATCATGAAAAAGGTTCAAAGCAAAGAGAATTATAATAAGGACATCAACTCAGAAGTTAAACAGGTCAGAACATGAAAGAGATCATAGAAGGCTCACAAAACAAAGAGATCACATGAAAGGTTCACAAACAGAAGGGAACATAGCAATGGTATAGGGAATCCTAATAAGGAAAATGAAAAACTGAAAGAAAAGGAAATGAAAAACCCTTACTGAAAAAGGGCAGAATATCTGTACCTTATTAGCAAAGCAGAATAAGCAAAACAGACACGGAACAGACATCAAGACTTCTCCTTCTTCACACCTAAAGAAGTAGAAGACGTAATTACTACAGATTCTAGTTCAGATTATTACTTTTAGTTTACCTATCCATTTTAAGTAACTTTCTATTTTTGGCAGGTTTCCAGAATTAACAGATTTCCATATTTAACCAAATATTAATATCTCAGATTATGTTAAGTCCTTATTTAAGGCTTATTATGGTATTAAGGTATCTTTTAGAAGGTTACAAAAGTTTAGGGTTTATTATGACAGATTTTCATAGTTCAGGGTTTTAATTATAAATTTATCTAATTCAAAGGCATAAAGTGAAATTACTTTAAGTTACTGACTTAAATACTTATTTTATTCAGAATGACATCTTAATCCTTTTAGTTTCACAATTTATAGATTATACCCCTCTAGTTACCATATTTACAAAACAAACCCTAGATTTACATAATTTACAAATTAAACCCTACAATATCCATATTTACCAAACAAGCATCTTATTTTACATAATTATAGAATGTAACATCAGAATTAAGTATATTACAGATCAGATCCCTCAGAATTCAGAATTTACATAAATGGTCCTTTAAGTTTACAAAACTTATAAATTAAATCATAATTTCATAACAATTACATATTAAGCCCATAAATCCTCAAAATTACACATTACAATTTTAATATCAGTATTTACTCAGAATAACATCAAGATTCCAGAATTTACACTTTTAGTCCCTCTATTTTAATTAATTACAAAACAACCCTTATAAATACAATTAATTCATTATCTTGCAATATTTACACTTAGGACCCTCAAGTTATATTTTTACCACATTACTACAGATGTATATAACATTATAAAAATACCCCAAAATTTTCAAAGTTGGCAAAACAGGTCCTTACAATTTTAAAATCAAATTGGATTGCATAATTAAATTCCTAAACAAGCCCTAATCTCATCCAATCATCATACCATAATTTTCCAATCATCATTAGCATTTATTACATCGTATTTCACAAGAAAAACCCTAACCCTAATTCGTACTAGGGTTTTATCAATTTTTCTTAATTATTTTACATAATCCGATTTAAACAATAATTAGCATCAATTAATCTAGGCTTCTAAAAATCAAGTGGCTATTTTTCCTAGCTTATATTAACATCAAAGAACATATAAAAAATATGGTTGCACCTCAGAAATTCATATAGTATGATTTACGAATTAAGTTTTTTTTATGCCTTTTATTTTCGTATGCCTTAATAACCATGTATGATTCGTGTTTCTTATTTTTATTAGGTTATATTCGACCTATAGATCACTAGAAAAATGCTGGATAATTTTTAGAACTTAAGAATAAGTCGTGAAAAATCATTACCTCTCGGATGACACAATCAAAGAAAACAATTACAACGAACAAACGAAGGCTTCTAAATTCAGGTTCCTCTTTTTCTTAGCTTCTTTAATCCTTGAAGAACACCATAAAATTGCTAGAACACTTCCAGAAAATCAGATGGATGAGAAAAGGGATTTTTGGTTGTCGACTTTTAGGGTTTCGGTATTTCTTTAGAAGAAAATAAATGGGATTGGCTAATAAAGGGATAAGCCGTGATATTTGGATGGGGAGGGCCTTAGGAGTCGGCTAAATCAAAATAAAATCAAAAGGATTTGATTTGGTAAACCTTTTCCTAATATAATTTGTACTTATCTTGTTTTTAATAGTTTTAAATAAAAATAAATACTTAAGTTAATATTTTCGGTTCACAATAATTTTTTTTGGACATTTACAAATGTTAAAATGTTGTCTTAAAATTATTTCACTTTATATGTAGCTCATTACCAGAAGTTTGGAATTAATTTGGTACTTTATATGTGTTTTAATTAACTTTTAAAGTTTCAGGGGCAATTTGGTCATTTTACATGCTTTTAAATTTTGGGTTTTACAATACCATTCTTCACTGTATAAGTCCAAAGAAAACCTCATGGGAGCAACTCAGTAGCAATATTGCAACTGCTCTCATATGCTTATCAACAAATAGGACTTATAATTTTTCAAAACTGATTTTTGATGGTATGGTAAAAAAATGTGGATAACAAATACAAGTTTTTAATGTATCCAAGGTTTATACAAACTATTTTGAACATAAGGAAAAGTTTGCTTCTATCGAACAAAAATATCTATCCAACACCTTGCCTCCAACAAAAACTTTTCAGTAACATGAAGATGGCTTCTAAAGGTTATAATGGGGTAGAAGTACCTTTATTTGAAGATATGCTTGTACATGTACAGGGTGAAGGATCAACAATCCCAGTTGAGTCCTAGCATACACCCATCAGTGTTCCATCATCATCACACACCCCAATTATTTCACAAACCTATAGGAGAAGGATCAGAAAGGAAACTGTGGTACCTCAGCCCAGTTCTCCTACTCATACAATTGTAGTAAATGAGGCTGTCTATGACAGAGTGGAAAGGGATACCACTACTGTGTCTAGCTTAGAAGCAACACAGGTCAGTGGTAACATCATTAAGACCCCACCCATGGCAACATCAAATGTGTCAAGTCCTCATGGACTTGGTACAGGTGATGGAATTCCCAGCCAAATGGAAAATATGGGGGCTCTGATCCACCTAGTCTAACTAGGGTTGAAACTGAGTCAATGCCCCATGATTCACCTCTCTGGATATGTAACACAAGCCGAAGTGATGAGGGCAGTATGAAACTTAAGGAATTTATGGATATTTGTACCAGGTTAATTGACAGGTTGAATGGATTAGAAGATGAATTGAAGCAGACAAAGGTTCTTTATGGTGTTGCTTACAAGTAATTGATTGAAAAAGTGAAGAAGTTAAAGCATAAAGTCAGAGCCCTTAAAGCAAAGAGGAAAGCTAGTATTGTGGACTCTACAAGCTCAGATGATAATGACTCTGCTGATGACTTGGATAATACTTCCAAACAGGGGAGGAAAACTGATGCTGAGACTCAGGGGAGGAAATTGCAATTTAATCAAGACATGGATGGTAATTTTGATGCAGATATGGATGAAGATATGCAGCAAGATACAGAGCCAGTCAACCTTGAAGAAGGCACATAATTAGTGAATCTTGTAGATATAGAAGATTTTGTAGACACAGCTACAAGTGGAAGCACTGAAGGTACTTCTGGATTAGTGCAACAGGTTATTGAAGTATACAGGCAGATGGAAGAAGCAGTTCAAACTACTGAAGCAACACATGGTACTGCTAGTATTACACTTGGTAATGCTAGTCCAACTTGTAGTGCTGCTAGTAGAAGATCAGACAAAGGTAAGGGGATTATGATTGAGTCCGATTTACCAAAGAAGAAGACGAAGGATCAAGCTCAAATTAGTTTTGATCATGAATTTGCACAAAGAGTTCAAGCTGAAGAACATGCCAAAATATTAGAAGAAGAAAGAATTGCAAAGTTTATGGTTGAACAAAAGCTGAAGGGTGATGAAGCACAGAAATTGATACAAGAGCAAGAAGATGCACTGTTAGGTCGGAGTATTTATAAATCAGATAGGGCAGCTATTCCAGATGAAGAAAGAGAAAGTGCTCAGAATGATTTGATTGAGGTAATTAAGAAGAATCAGAGTAAGAAGATGGCTGCTAGGAAGAAACCTCCAACAAAAGCTCAAATCATAAAACACATGAATGAGTACTTAAAGCATCAAGACAGTTGGACTGCTAGTCAACTGAAAGGATAATCAAATGAAGAGATTGAGGCATTGTACTTTACTGCTTATAAAAAGGTACAAAGTTTCATTCCTATGGATGCAGAAGAAGAGGGCAAGAGGACTAAAAGGTTTGGTACATCTTTAGAGTCTGAATCTTCCAAGAAGCAAAAGATTGGAGAAGGTTCTTCTACAGCAGAACAAAAAGGAGAAGAAGTGTTAACTGATGAGCAGCTTCAACAAATGATGATAGTAGTTTCAGAAGAAGAAAGGCTGAATATTGAAGCATTGGAGGCCAAGTATCCCATCATAGACTGGGAGATCTATGTTGAAGGTAAAAGAAAGTATTGGAAGATCATTAGAGCAAGTAATCATACTGAAGCATATCAACACTTTGTGGATATGCTTAAGGCATTTGACAGGGATGATTTAGTCAGACTATGGAGCTTAGTAAAAGACAGATTTATAGCAACAGAGCCAACTGATAATATGGAAAGGATGCACTGGGTTCAGCTGATGAGACTTTTTGAAGCTAAAGAAGATGACAAAATATTGAAGTTTGAAGCAGATAATTTGACAACAGAATGGTATTTGTATGATACATGTGGTGTTCACCATGTATCTACAAGAAGTGGAGCTGACATTTATATGCTGGTGGAAAAGGAATATCCTTTGTCAGCTGGTGCTTTAACTGTGATGTTATCTGTTAAACTCATGGTAGATGAAGAAACTGAGATGGCTAGAGAACTACTAAGGATGATCTATCTACAGTGTGAAAGAGTTATGAAGGCTGGAAGACAAGCTGCAAGAAGATAAGTGTTTGGAAGAATCCTCACAAGACAAAGATAATTCATGAAACTTGTTGATTTGGAGGTAAATCACAAGTTTAGGGGAGGATTGTTGTGAATTATTTCACCAACAGTTTGTACTGCCAGGTATAAAGATTGAACTGCTGAAGATATAACTAACAGTACTAACTGAGTTAGTACTGCTAGTATAAAAGTTTGTACTGCTAGTATACTGAAGATTGCTTATAAAGATGGTACTACTATAGAAGACGCGTTTTGTGATAAGTATAGAATAGATTCAGTATATATCTTAAAAGATTAGAAGATACGTATATTGTATATGAATAGTTATCTTGTAAAGGACTCCTTGTGCCTATAAAATGAGGTCCTAGGTTAAGGTGTTAGATATCTTTTTAGCCGTGTGTTTTGTTAAGCTTCAAGGTTGTAAACCCTAGTGATATTAAGATCACTCGTATTATTTGCTTAATAATATTGAAGCGTTTTGGTTATAACTGTTTCATAAATTACTGTTCCATTGATCATACTACATTGTTTATATTCTTCTAACCACTAAAAAGTAGATTCCGCATACTTTTGGGTGTGAACCAAAGTTTGGTGTCAACAACCGAGTGTGAGGGTTATCATTGTTAATGGCACTAAAGGGTAAAATATTTAAAAGATGGATGGCCATATTAAGTACTTCGACCCAAAAGTGAGGAAGGAGATGTGCTTGAAGTAGTAAGGACCGAATTTTTTCATTAATCGTGCATATCATACGTTCAGACTTACCATTTTTTGGGACGTTTTAGGGCATGAAAACTAGAATTGAACGCCTTTAGTTGTTAACAATTTTTGAAGGGCGTGGTTTTCAAATTAACCACCATGGTCACATTGAAATGACGTAATTTCACATTTAAATCGAGTATTAACAAAACTACGAAACAAATAAACTTAGACAAAACATCCAACTTATTAAATAACCGGTAAGCCCACACATAATGAATGGTAGAGTGTACAAGTGAAATGACTTAATTTCACATTTAAGTCAAGTATTAAAAAAATTATTATTAAACAAAATAAACTTAGACAAACATCCAACTTATTAAGCAACGGGTTCAGTATGGTTTCTATTCATTTTTACCTTGAAATGGTGAATTGTATTAATAACTGAATATGCAAATTAAATCTTAGAAACATCAAACTTTGTAGACATGCCCACAAAGCTGAAAAATGAATAGACATACAAATAACCAGCTAAACAACTGAAAACCCTAAAGTTTATAACAATCACCATTCTTCTAAAGTTAGCACATTGTAGCAGGCTAAACTTTAGGCAACCATGGAGAAAATATCCTACTTGACTACATTTCCACATGGAGAAACACCCTGCCTAATAACACCTGTAGCCCATACAAATGCTACTAGAGGCTCTTGCCCACAGGCATCATCAAGATAGGAAGAAAAACTCCTGTTCCATTGAGGCTCAAATGCACAGAGCTACATTTCCATTACTGGCATCAGTCAAATGTATAGAGTTACCCAAGGAGACATCCCACGCCTTGACTACATTTCCCAGACCTTTGCTCAACTCAGAACCAACTGACCCTCCCAGAAAGCAATGAACAGAACAAAGGCTAGGCCTCATCAGGCTGGCATTCCACCAAACATTCTGGAAACCTACTTTATGAGAAGACTACTAATCCAAATAGACAGAGCAGGGAATCTAAAACTTGTTACCACTCCAGGCACCCCAAGATCAGATTCCTGATGGCTACTTGGACTATTCATTGCACAAGGTTGTCCTGAGTTTTGCAGTCCCCTAATTAACCATAGCCAAAATAAATCAAAGAGTGTATGTCCTAAATAACTTGAATTAAGAGATCAATATCACACATTCTAAGGAACTTTATTTAAGAGATAAAAATGTTGTTTTAAAAGGAAAATCAATGATCAAAACCACTAAAGAAAAGACATATGTAACAAAATCCACTTGGCTTTCTCAATTTCAGCTTACAGAGACTACGTCCAAACTTGTCCAGCACCGAGCCACAGGACTAGCCTTGTCTTAAATAACGGCGATTATTACACTACAAAAAAAAAACATACAAAATATTACGTCATGAATCAGTTGTGTACCAACAGATACATCATTAGTGGAAAGCGTAGGGTTATATTAGCAAGCCAAATGCGTATATTAAGAACATATATTCTAATGGAAAGAGTTAGACAGGTTGACCGTCACCCAAAGTTCGTGTGTTTCAAATGCTTAAAAACTCCTAAAGAGAAGATATTAAACTATTTTATAATAATAAATTTATACATAATGCTATACATCGCAAGTCAAACTTTTATATATTATAGACCTTAGAGTCTGCATTGGTTAATCGAATAGTTATTAACACAAATAAACTTACTGCACGTCTGCACTGGCTATGCTTTCTATATACGTAGTAATAAATAACAAGATTTTTAAAAAATGAAACCCAGAAAATTTTGTTAATGTATGTAAGCTATGTCATTGAAAAGAAATATTGTGGCAAGTTTGAGTTCTTAGAATATGTAGGTATGTAAAACAGACGTAACGACATACCTTTTTGCATCTAACACACCATATACCATCCTCCTTTGAAAGAACAGTACTATTTGGATTCTGGCACCAATAGCCACCGCAGATGACATACACATCTGTAAATAGATGTCATATGCAATGGAGGGGATGAAATAAATGGAGATGAAATCATTTAAGAGTTTTGGAAACTTACCGGCGTATCGCTTCAGAACCTCTTCAAGGTTTTTGGGTACAAATCTTCCATTGACTTCCAATTTGTGATAGCTATCAAGTGACCCAGTCGTACCCAATTCTGCCTCCAAGAAGGCCATAACATGCTCTGGCTTCCTGTGCATGCTGTTCAAAGTAACCAGTGAGCATTTTAGCAACCAACGAATTCTAAAATAATGAAAAAGTGAAAACTAGCGGCACAGCAACATAATAAACGGAAAATAGATCTTATTTGTGTGGGTCTAAACGGCCTGGGCAAAGGTGGGTTGAACTCCAAAGCTTTGCCAATTGTTAAATAAAAATACATATGCATTAAAACAATTGTTGTGTTAATTATGATTAACAAAGACAACATTTAGACACCAATTACAAAAGTCATCAAATGTGGACTAATTGCTTTTCTGATTTGAAAGTTGAAATGTTCCCCTTTCAGCTAGTTTGTTTGATGTGACCCATTTAAGATGAAACACAAACCAAATTGCTTCATTCACAAGTGAATGGGTTAAAACTCCCACATCTAATTAAAGAAATGGATATGGTGGAAATGATCGTAAAGCAGGACATACGATTGGCAAAGGTCCTTAAAATTCACAATGACAGTCTTTTTTATTCCTTCATGACGAACCCGTGGTGGGCTCATATCTCTTCTTTCAACACGACGAGCACGCTGAACAAAGCAAATGAATAACCAAAAAACAGTATTAACAAAATGAGCAGAGCATTTTAAAATTCAATTCATATCGTCGTTTGGTAAATTTACTTGCACTTTCAAATATTATATACCTGTGGATGGTGATAAGCCATTTTAATTGATCAAGTATGAAGAATCTGCAATTCTAACCTTTCCTGGTCAAGAAAAAAACAGAAAAAAATAATACTATCAGAACTTCATGACATAGTTAAAGAAACTATCATCGTCCTTGGTTATAATTGAAACACTAATCACATGATAAAACAACCACTATTATCGACGTATGCTACCACATACATGTGACTAGTTAAGCATGAAGGTAACTCAAATAACAGAAGAAAAAAAAAATCCTCACTTGTTTGGTGTTAATAACCATTAAAAGCGCACATGATGCAATGATGCGCTCAAAGAACCCACAAGGCCACAAAACAATTAGGCAACATGTCAGCAACATGGAGACTACATTCAATCATCAAATTATATGTTACAAATTCAATCTAAACTGATTTTTGTAATGTACAAAAGTACTGCTTATTCCAATCACATATAATTAAATAAGCGAACACTGTGAAAACTGCTTGATTACTTTTAAGGTGATCATTTACTTTGGATTGCTTAGAAAATTAGAAGCATATTCTTATTTAGAATATAAGACTTATGAAATAATAAAGTGTTTATATTAGTTAACAGCCGATCTGATGCTTTTTCAAATCAACTAGTCCATTACAACGTATTTAAACAATCAAAAGCTTTTCAATAACCCTAACCGAAAACGAACCCACTGTCAGCCAAACCATTCGTTAACATACAAAACGATGATAAACAAAACAGAAAGTTTGATATCAAACCTGTTTCAAACTACAAACCTTTAAATATATTGTTTACATGCAAGTGCGCTAATATTAACGGAATAGAATGTGATTTAACTAACAAAAGATGGAATAAACAGCAGATGTTAAAGCAGTTGAAAATTAAGAAAGTGATCAATAGATTAACTATACCTTACAATCGTAATTTTTTTTTTCGACGATTGATTGATATTTAGGTTTGTATGAGGTTTAATATTATTGAGGCTCGGTGTATATATAGTGAAGATTAAAGATAGAATTACGTGATACCTTGCCATGCAAGTCAAGGATTTAACGGACTTTTTCTGATTAAATTTAGGAAACAAATGTGTTATACAAGTTTAGAAACTTATTTATTTATTTATTTATTTATTTTTTATTTTTTATTTATTTTTTTTATTTTTTGCATAATATGTTTAAATTAAAGTATTATTTGATTATATTTTGGATAGATCATAATAGGTTTTATTTTTAATCTTAACTTAATCTCCGTAGCATATGCATGCTTTCCATTTAACGATAATAATGTTGAAGTATATTTCTAAATTTGGAATTATAAGTGTCAACGAAACATTTAAGAGATGACTTTTTAACACCTTTGGTGAATACGAGTCGTCGCTAAAGGTCATTGGCGAGAACAAGTACTCGCTAAAAGGTCCTCGCCAAAACCTTGTCACTAATTAATACTTTTGGCGACGACTTGTGGATCCCACATATTTTCTCAGTCAAACGTTAAGAAACCGGGCCCACAGACTTTTGGCGGGGACAAGTCCTCACCTAAAGTTAATTATATTATTTTGTTAATTAATTAATTATTATAATTAATTAATTAATTAATCCATTTTCATAAGAAATAACTCAAGCCCAAAATACTTTTGGCTAGAATATATCTTCTCTTGGAATTTAATAATCATAACAAGTATATATTAAACATGTAATCACAAAAGAGCACGCAACGAAAGACTTAAAACAAATACCTGTAATTAATTAACCAAACATAAAGAAAGCGTACCTTTTAGCAATTCATGCAATTAGGGTTTATGAAAAACCCCCAAATTAAAATCAAATCATAAACCATAATAAATTAGGGTTTATATTATTCGACTTATACAAAAGTCGATTAGGGCAAAACACAAACACAAGTGGTGTTTGTCCTACGTTCTTGTAGACACGTATTAGTAGTGATTCGATGCGAATGCTAGTTTCTTGATCACAATAACAAACCAAACACTTTTGATTGATCAAGCAAATCGAATCCCTTAGGAGATAAGGAAGTCGATCGGCCAAGAGCAAGGGAGGAAGAAGAAGGATAAGTTTGGCTTGTTAGGGAACCAAGATTAACCAACTAATGATACTAGGGGTTGTATATATAGTGTGGTAAACTTGGTGTCCAAGTTTGAGTGGGATTAGGTAATCCCTTAACCCAACCGATCGGCCAAACAAGCCCAAGGGGATTCTAGATCCTTCTTGGCTTGTTTCCTTTTCTTAGTCTTTCCATCTTTTATTTAACGATCATTAGTCCATTACCGTTAAGCAATAACACCCGTTAAGTATTTATTATGAATTAACAATTAAATATAACTATTATATATTAATTATTAAACATCGATTCTCATACGTAAAGTTTGCAATCCCATAGTCTCGTGTTCGAATCCAGTTATACATATATTAATTATATCCACAAACTTAACAACTCCCTCTTGGATATATCTTAATATAGGTAATGACATTGGTTAGCGTCTAGCAAACACGCCAATGCCCCCAGAACTACCCTCAGTGTGGTTCCCTAGAAAACCATTTAATGATTCATCATTATACTTATCATTTTATTTCTAATACCACGTTAAATATGGATATGGATCTTAGTCATTCCATTATTTAACTATTATGTTTCTCGTTATATCTGATTGAAGAAGATTACCAAATCATCTGAACGTATTCCAGATAGATCTTGGGTACGGCCGTACAAACATCTTGTCAACCCTACGAGAGGCCCAACAGTAATATACTTCAAAGCAAATTCAAAGGAATAAATTCTTTATTGACTACGAGCAAAACTCATGAATTTCACAACACTTCTAAAAATAGCCCTTATTACTACCTGTTACGGATAGTGTTAGACTATTTCACAGAAATGGGCTACACCCATGACAATTTCCTGGTATCTCAAGTCTGAGGATAACTATTCATGATTTACTTGATGACAAGGATCCATAAAGTACAATCATGTGGTTGAGATCAGTCCTATATCCAATTTATTGAATATCATGTGAATTTGGCATGACCACGCATCAATATACATAAGTATATTCTAACTAAAACTCAGATTTGTCTTAATTCAACCATATATATTCCCATATGATTGATCGACAACGGACTATTTAGAATAACACAAGTTATTCATGGATTTAAAAATGAAAATATAGGATAAAATCTATTATTAATGAAAATAAACGTACCAAGTATTTTAATTCATTATAAATAATAATTGCTTAACATCCCTTATCCAAATACTAATTAGATCAATGCATGATAATTCTAGTTAATGAATTTTGCCTCAAGTCATGACAATTATACTTGTTGACAATTATGCCTCAAATCATGACAATCATACTTGTCGACAAGGCATAATTCCAATTAACTTTGTTAGGAATTAAACCTAACAGTTGGTACTGTCAGTTATAAGTTAGTACTGCTGATGATCATATTGAAGAATACACTAACAGTACTAAGTCAGTTAGTACTGTTACCATTAGAAGTTAGTACTGCTTATAATTTTTGTAAACGTGTAATAGATAATTATAGAAAGAATTTTGTGTTATTCCTACTTATATAGAATTATAGTTATCTTGTACAGGAATCCTTGGTCTATAAAAGGATATCCTAGGTTAAGGTTTAGATATACAGAAAAATATCTTAGTCGTACGAATAGATTCAAGGTTGTAAACCCTAGTAATAGGAGATCACTCGTATTATTGCTATAATAATATTGAATCGTTTGAAGTTAAACAATTGTCTCTTGTTCATACACTGTTTCATTCAATTACTCAAATATGCTTCTAAGTATAACAAAGTAGATTCCGCATACTTGGTTATATCAACTCAAAGAATCACATACGCGTTAACAGGACTAACATCCTAAGTGTATAATCAATCCGGTCAAGTGGTATCAGAGCCAGGTTGATACTTTTGATTTAGAAGAAGAGATGGACATGGAGACATCTACAACCAATGTTGCTGCTAAGTTACCAATGCTCAAGCCTAATGAATTCGATATGTGCAGATTAAGAATTGAGCAATTCTTCCAGGTGCAAGATTATGCACTCTGGGAAATCATAGATGAAGGGAATTCTTTCAAGCCTACAACCATTACAACTGTAGTTGAGGGTAAGACTGAAACAACAGTGCAGAAAAAGCCATTGACTGCAGAGGAAAAGATCCAGATGAAGAATGATCTTAAGGCAAGAAGCATGCTGCTGATGACAATACCTAATGATCAATTATTGAACTTCAGCAAGTTCAAGTGTGCAAAGACCTTGTTTGAAGCCATTGTTGCAAGATATGGTGGGCATGAAGCCACCAAGAAAACTCAGAAGACCCTACTCAAGCAACAATTTGAGAACTTCTCAGCTACAAGCAATGAATCACTAGATCATATGTTCAACAGGCTACAGAAACTAGTGAGTCAGCTTGCTATTCTTGGAATTGAGATACCTCAGGAAGATCTCAACTCCAAATTTCTGAGGAGTCTACCATCAGAATGGGCTATGCATGTGGTTGTATGGAAGAACAAGTCTGATATAGATTCCATGAGCTTAATGGATCTATATAGCAACTTCAAAATTGTGGAGCAAGATGTGAAGAAGGTTGCTGGAACAAGCACAAGCTCAAGCTCTGGGAATTTGGCCTTTGTATCAACTCCCAGTACCTTAAGTTCAGTAGAAGAAGTCCAAGTTGCTGGAGCAGTTGGTACTGCTAGTTCAAATATTGGTACTGCTAGTACCTCAAGCAGTACTAAAAGACTTTTGGATGAGAATACTTATTGTGCTTTCCTGACTACTCAGCACAATGGAAATATGTTGACTCATGGAGACCTTCAAGAGATTGATGAAGATGATATTGAAGAGATGGACATCAAGTGGCAGCTCTCTCTTCTTAGCATGAGGGCTAAGAGATTTTTGTAGAAAACAGGCAAGAAGATAATCATAAACAACAATGATGTTGTTGGATATGACAAGTCAAAGATTGAATGTTATAATTACCATAAGAAGGGTCATTATTCAAGGGAGTGCAGATTGCCAAGACAACAAGATGGCAAGAGCAGAGGCTTTGGAAGTAAGACAAGGGTTGTAGAGGTTACAGACTCAAGCTCAAAGGCTATGGTTGCCATTGATGGCTTAGGGTTTGACTGGAGCTAAATTGCAGAGGAGGAAGTAGAAGCATCTACAGAGATGGCTCTCATGGCTTTCTCAGATTCTGAGGTACAAGTTTCTAAGTGTTCTAAATCATGTGATGCTTTAAAAGAATTAGAAACTCTTAGGAAACATTATATTGAACAGAGAGTAGAGTTAAACCAGACTGCTTTTAATTTGGAAAATCATAAGAGAGGTTTAGCTATTTTAGAGGAGCAAGTTCATTATAAAAGTAATGAGTCTACTTTTAGTGATACTGTAGTTGTGCTTAAGAGAGATATATTTTTTTAGAGATGTTGAAATTAGTGTGTTAAAACATGTGTTGGAAAAGTGGAAACAGGCTAAAGAAAACATTCAAATGAGTGTAGACACATTAGAGTATGCATCAAAGGGTGTAACTAAGATCATTGAATGTCAAATTCTAAATAAGGCTAAGTCAGGTCTAGGATATAAGTCTGTTCCACATCCTTATAGAGGAATTCCTACTCCCCCAGGCATAGACTTAGAACATACAGGTTTAGATGAATTTCAACTACCTAAGATGGAATATGGACCTAAACCTAAGGAGAATGAAGTAGTTGAAAAGCCTGTAGAAGTAAGTTTTGAGAGTGCAAGTGATAAATCACTTCCTGATGACAAGGTGTCATCTGCTAGGAACTCAGATGCTCCAACCATAGATGATTGGACTTCTGATGATGATGAGAGTGCTCAGGCTGAGGTTAAGCCTGTTAATGTTAAGATAGAGGAACCAAAAGTTCCTAAGGTGGTCAAGAAAGATACTGTTAGGCCTAAAACCAATGCTAAACCATTTAGACCAACGGTTAAGTATGCTGAAATGTATAGAACCACAAACAAGCCCAGAGGTAACCAAAGGAATTGGAAAAACCTCAAGTCTCACCAACTAGGTGATGATTTTGTCTGTTATAGGAAAGCTTTTTTTACATGTGGTAGCTTTGACCATCTTGCAGCTTATTGCAAGAATAGGGTAACTAGGTATTCTAGTCCTAGGGTGAACTCAGTAAGACCTCCCACTCACCCTACAAATTCTAGAATGATACTTAGATCAGTTCTTTTAAGGTCTGGCCCAAGACCAGTTCATACTGCTAGACCAGCAGTTCATACTGTCAGACTTAATAAAACTGTTTACCCACGACCAACAGTTCAAGGTGCAAAAACAACTTTTAAATTAGCACCAAAAACTGTTAAAAGGCCATTTTAAAACAATGCAGTGATTAACAAACAAGTTTGGAAGCCTAAAGTTGCAATTGCAAACCCAACAGTTCATACTGCTAGGCAAGCAGTTAATACTGGTAATTTTAAAAACACTGCTAAGGGAAATTTGGGTAATGGTATTAATGCATCTGCATCATGGGTTTGGAGACCACTTCAATCAAATGGTACTCCAACTGTTCTAAAAAGGTTTAATTATATTGATGTAAGAGGAAAACCTAAGTCAGTGATGGCTTGGGTTCCACAAGGAAATTAATTCCTTGTTGGAGAGCAATGTTAGTCATATGCTTATTTGTTATGAGGCAAGTGCTTTGCATTTTGTTTCTTTGTTATGGGACTAACAATTGCAGGTATGGATGATAAGCACAAAGGAATTACAAGTGCTTTATGTTTTGGACTGAATGGTGAGATGATTTGGAGTTCAGTGTGTGATATGTGCACACAACAAATGGTTATTGGTTCACCATGTCTAACCCACATAAGAACCAACTAGTCCAGAGCAAACGGTTTCTGGTAAAGACTAATCAAATCCGTTTATGGTTGACAATTTACCAAAAATTGCATGGTTATCAACTCACCATATCTAACAGTGAAGAGTTGGCTAGTCCAAAGCAAACGACTATTGGTAAAGACATATCAAATCCGTTGATAGCTGATAGTTTGCTAAAAACTATATGTGAGTTATAATGTTTCAATTCATATAAGTTCATACTGTTCTTTGAAAATTTTTGATAATGGTTTGTACTGCTAGTGCAAAGTTTGTACTGCTCAACTAGCCGTTAGAACTGTTGTGTCAGTAATTAATTTTTGTTTAGAAACTAGCCGTTGGAAGATAATTGAGATTTTTACTGACTTAGTTACGGTTTTTAAGGGATCCTCTTCTAGATATTTTAACTTTTATTCTATTATGATCTTATCCTAAAATAGAAAGTTAAAATTTTCTTTAAGTCGGTCAATAGAAACCCTAATTCTCTCAATAATATCTCATCTCACTTTCATCTTCTACTTTCTAACCTAAATTTTCACTATTCACCACAGTCAAATCAATTTTTACTGAGAATATTATGGCTAATTTGGATTTTATCAAGACGCACAACCAGGTTGCTTATTTGGAGAAAACAGAGGAAGGGGATGGACCAAAATTTTATGAGATTGTGGACTTCTTGAACGCGTCTCATATTAGGTATGCTTTAACTGTTTCCCCTACTCTTATTGTCTCTCATATCACACAGTTTTGGCAAACTGCCATTGTCAAAATTAGTGAAGAGGAAGACATAGAAATTCACTCCAAAGTGGATGGCATATCTTTTGTTGTTACCGAATCTACTCTTAGGAGACATCTTAAGTTGCAAGATTCAGATGGTATCAACAATATGCTAAACACTAAAATTTGGCAAGAAATTGCTAGAATGGGGTATGATACATCCAATCAAAAACTTACTTTTCAAAAGGGATGTTTCTCCCCACAATGGAGATTTTTGATCCATACTCTCTTACATTGTTTAAGTCCCAAAAGAACATCATGGGAGCAATTCAGTAGCAATATTGCTATTGCTCTCATATGTCTGTCAACAAACAAGGTTTTCAATTTTTCAAAATTTATATTTGAGAGTATGGTTGCTAATGTAAAAAGTAAAACAAAATTTCTTATGTATCCAAGATTTGTTCAAAGCTTTTTGAATAAGAAAAATAATTTGCTTAAGCAACATAAAGAAAATTTTCCTACTCCTAGTCTACAACCAAAAGTTTTTCAAAATATGGCTATGGCAAGTAGATTATTTAATGGGGTAGAAATACCTCTATTTCCTGAAATGCTTCAAGTTGTTCAGGGTGAAGGGTCAGTAAACCCAATTGATCCCCAACCAACACCCACAATGGTTCCTGAAATAACTCATACACCCCCAATTATCACAACTTATAGGAGAAGGACCACAACTAGTCTAACTAGAGTGGAAACTGGATCCTTGCCCCATGACTCACCTCTCCTAGCAGGTAACACAGCTAGAAGTGATGAGGGCAGTTCTAAACTTGATGAATTGACGGCTATTTGTACCAAGTTATCTGCAAAAGTAGAATCTCTGGAAGAAGATGTCAAAAGCCACAAGGATTACTTTGCCAAGGCATACACCAAGTTGACACTCAGGGTGAAGAAGTTGGAAGATCAACTAAAGAAGAAAAGAGCTAAGGTGGTACTTGATGAAGATTCTTCAGATAATGGTTCAGATGGTTCAGATGATGATGGTGATGATTCTCCCAAACAGGGGAGGAAATCTGGGAAAGAACAAGGGGATAAGAGATCTGGAACTAGTGGAAGGTATGAAGAAGGTACTAGTAGATTGTATGAAGAAGGTACTGCTGGTGATGATACTAATATGGGTGAGCAAGAGGAAAATCAAGGTACTGCTGAGAATGTTGAAGAAGCAGTACAAACTGCTGATGTTAAAGAAGTAGCAGTACAAACTGCTAAAGATAAAGGCAAAGGTATTTTAATTGAGAAAGATGAGCCACAGAAGATACTTAAGCCAAGAACTCAAATGCAGATAGATTATGATGCAGAAGTGGCAAAGAAACTTCAAGAGGATGAACAAGCAGATGAACAAGCTCAGATTGATCTTGATGCAGAGTTAGCAAAGAAAATGTCTGAAGATGATGTGATTGATTTTATGGAAGAAAAAAGATTAGAAAAGATGGCTTCAGATACACAGATTACTCAAGAAACTTTTGATGAACAACTACAATACTTGTTAGACTCAGATCCTATTGTGAGAGCACAAGCAATGCAACTTGTTGAAGATGTGAGTTTAAGCACAGAATAGAAGTCAGCAAAGCTTACTGAGTTCATTTTATCAAAGAATAAGGAAGTTTCTTGGAGTGATCTTATGTAGAAGATAAGAGATAGACAAAAGAAAGGATACAAGAAGAAGATGCCTACAAAGAAAGAACAGATCAGCTTCATGAAAAGTTACTTGAAGAATCAGGCTTTTTGGAAGCAGAGTTACTTTAAAGGAAGATCAGATGCTGAGATAGAGAAAGCTTACTATGAGGCTTATGCTAGAATCAACAAGCCAATATCCAAGGATTTTACAATAGATATTGGGCATGGTAAAGGAAAGAAAAGGGAAGCAGAAGTGTTTGAGTCAAATGAATCAAAGAAGCCAAGGACTGAAATTGAGAGCTTAATCAAGAACATGATTGTGGTAGTTCCTGAATCCACAAACATCAAGCCAATACAAGCAAAACACCCTATTATAGATTGGGAAGTATTCACTGAGGGAAGAATGAAAGGGTGGAAGATCATGAGAATTGGTGGAATAACTGAGAGATACAGATTATTTGAAGATTTGCTTAAGGGATTTGATAGGGAAGATCTCAATCAGTTGTGGAATTTAGTGCAAGAAAGATTCAGAGTTGCAAATCCTATTGAAGATAAAGATAAGGAATTATGGGTTCAATTGAAGAGGCTTTATGAACCAGATGGTGGAGAAGCAATATGGAGGTTTCAAGCACAAGTCAAGGAAACTTCTTGGAAGCTTTTTGATACATGTGGTGTTCACAGGATTTCTACCAAGGATGGGATAGAGATATATATGCTGGTGGAAAAAGACTATCCACTCAGATCAGTTGTTTTATTGGCTATGCTATCAGCAACACTCAAGGTTGAAGGAGAATCTGAGATGGCAGATGAGTTAGTTAGAAAGATATTTTATCTTGCAGAGGAAAGGAAAGTTGGATCTAAGAGATTGATTTAGTAGTGTTTGGAAGAATCCCCCCCCCATCATTTACAGAGTTTAATTCAAGAAGAAACTTAGTGATTTGGAGAGAAATCATAAGTTTAGGGGAGGATTGTTAGGAATTAAACCTAACAGTTGGTACTGTCAGTTATAAGTTAGTATTGATGATGATCATATTGAAGAATACACTAACAGTACTAAGTCAGTTAGTACTGTCACCATTAGAAGTTAGTACTGCTTATAATTTTTGTAAACGTGTAATAGATAATTATAGAAAGGATTTTGTGTATATCCTACTAATATAGAATTATAGTTATCTTGTACAGGAATCCTTTGTCTATAAAAGGATATTGTTGGGAATTAAACTAACAGTTGGTACTGCTTATACATAAATTAGTACTGCTGAAGATCGTTCAAGAATACACTATCAGTACTAAGTCAGTTAGTACTGCTGGTAGAAGACTTAGTACTGTTTATTTGATAAAGACAGAATCGTGCATGGATAAATATAGAAAAGATATGATGTATATCTTATTTGTATAGATTGATACGTATAATAGTTTACTTGTAAAGGACACCTTGTCCTATAAAAGGAGATCCTAGGTTAAGTTTTAAAAATATGCATTATTATTAGAGCTTCAAGGTCTTATTGTAATTCTTGTGATATTCCAAGATCACTCGTAATATATTGAAGCTAATCGTTTGGTTAAACATTGTGTCATTATTTTACTGTTACATTCGTATAAACACATACATCACCAAACACAAAATCTTCTAAGTACTTGGTAGTAAATTCCGCGTGCTACTAAGTATATACTCAAAGTATCTTCAACACAATCCGTGTGTTTAGATCCGTCAAGTGGTATCAGAGCCAGGTTTCTGATACTTTGAGAATTAGAAGATCCAGAAGTTCTTACCAAGAAGATGGACATGGAAACACCCCAAACCTCAATTCTTGCCAAACTCCCCATGCTGAAACAGAATGAATACGATCTATGACGGCTCAGAATTGAGCAATATTTCATGGTGCAAGACTATGCACTATGGGATATCATTATCAATTGTGATTCCTTCAAACCGACTACTTCTGAGGAAACACATGCTGATGGTTCTAAGACCACAAAGCTCAATACTGAACCAGTGACTAATGATGAGAGAATTAAGAAGAAGAATGATCAAAAGTGTAACACCCCAACCCGACAAGGGTAAAGATATCACAACAATGGATTCACATCAGAACAAAACCAATCATACATTTCCATTAATACAAAAATCTCAAAGGAGAAAAAACGAAATACTAAATCTACAAGGTTACAAAAGAGAGCTTCCAAAACACTATTTCTAAAATATATTATCTTCGGTCCAATTCTAAGTCCATCATAGCTATTCAATCTTCTAAGTCCAAAAGTACACTCTCCAATCATTCCCAGCTTCCTACTAAAACCTGCCGCAGGAAAAGAAATGCGGCTGAGCTACGAGAGCTCAGTGAACAGATATAACGGTAACAAAACAATAATAGATAGTAAAATCAAGAAGGTCAGGAACACAGGTCATACCGATAACTCAAGATGTAGAAATGCGATGTCAGGAATAAATAAGGAATAAGACTAAGGAAAAGAAAAGGAACAAGTAATAGGAAAATTCATGAGGTTCAATAGATAAAGAAAACATAAATCTATCACGAGCCCAGAAACAAGCCATATCATATCATCGCAATTGTCACTAAATAGAGTAGCTAGCTCCCAGATATGTGAAAGACGTGTATTGCACACACCATTAGTCACCAAATAAATATAACAATAAACAAATAACATAACATATACAGATAACAGGTCAAATCTAGGATGCACCCATACGCCCCACAGATAAATCAATAATCATAAATATATTGGCCATAGCAAATAATAAATAAGGGACGGAACAGGTCATCACTCTCCTGCCCTAGAGTCATGTCAGAGGTGCGTCAATGACATGGGCACGAAACCCTCATGCCTAGTGATTGGCTCGTAATATCAAACTGTAGGTCAAAGGTCAAACTTACTATCAAATAATCAAAAGTCATATCCTAAGGGTACATGGCAAAGGTTCATGTCAACCAGTTCAGGATTATATATCATAGGTTCAAATTAGACTTTATCAGGTTAAGTTTTATATCAAAGTTTAAGTTCAGATTAAAAGAACTATATCATATGGTTCAAAAGAGTATAACAAAAGTTTATAATCAAAGTTTCATATCAACAGTTTATCTCTAAAGGTTTCTATTTAAAAGTCCATTTAAACAATCCTTCAAAAATGGTTTTCATAACAACTGATCTTTCAAAATAGTTTTCTTCAAAATGGTCTTCCAAAACTTTTAGTAACTTTCATTAAAAGTGATATTACTTATTTAAAAGTAGTTTATCCCCAAAACGTTTCATATGTAGTCTAAGAACGGTTCAAAATCAGTTAGGTTCAAATAAGGATTTAACAGCTTAAGGTTTATATCAAAATCAATTTAGCTTTATAACAAGTATACTAAATTAAGATTCAAAACAAGGTTCACAAATCAGGGTTCAGGACAAGAGATCAAATACAAAGTTCATGAAAGTTCACAAAACAAAAGATCACATGGAAGGTTCACAAATAAGAGGTCACATGAAAGGTTTACAAACAAGCAGGGAACATAGCAATGGTATAGGAAATCCTAATAAGAAAACGAGGACTGAAAGGAAAAGGGGAAATGAAAAACCCTTACTAAAAGAGGCAGAATATCTGTAACTTGTTACGAACGCAAGAACACAAAGATAAAGGCTGACAAGATGAGATTACTCCTTCCTCGAACCTAAGGAGTAGAAGACAGAAGTCCAAAGGGTTTTTAGTTATATTTCCATTATTAGTAAGTTAATAATATCATAGATTAGGTTAAGTCCTTATTAAGATTATTATGGAAGTAAGGTACATTTTATCAAGTTACAAAAATTTAAGAGTAATTATGACAAGTTTACATAGTTTAGGGTTTCAATTGAAATTTCATTAAATTCAAGGGTCTAACATGAAACTACTTTAAGTTACTGATTTAAATACACACTTTATTCAGAATGACATTTTAATCCCTTAAGTTTCACAATTCACAGTTTATACCCCTTTAGTTATATAATTTTCAAAACAAACCCTACATTTACATAATTCATGTTTTAATCCCTATAATATTTATTTTTACCAAACAAGCACCTTATATTACAAAATTACAGAACATATCCTCAGAATTACATGTAGTATAAATTTGACCCCTCAGAATTCATTAATTTCACAATTGGTCCCTTAACTTTACAAAACTTACAATTTAAATCATAATTTATTTATAGTTACATATCAAGCCCATAAATAGTCAAAATTACACATTCCACCCTTAATGACATTACTTACTCAGAATAACTTCAAGTTTCTAGAATTTACACTTTTAGTCCCTCCATTTTAATTAATTACAAATCGTACCCTTTAATTATCATTAATTCATTTTCTTGCAATATTTACACTTAGGACCCTCAAGTTATATTTTTCCTACATTTTTACTGACCTAATTAACATTATAAAAATAACCTTTAAGTTTCAAAGTTGGCAAAACAAGCCCTTGTCATTTATGTTCCAAATCGTATAACATGTTTTATTAACCAAATCCAACCCTAACTCATCAAATAATTATACCATTAATTGTTTAAGGATTTTTCCCAATTTTCTCCATTTTCACATAATATACGGTTTTAACAAAAATCAAAAATAATTAATCTAAGCTTCTACAAATCACATGGCTATTTTTCTAAGCTTATATTAACATCAAGTAACACATAAAAATTATGTTCATCATCCAGAAAATTCGTATGATATTATTTGCAAATTACGTGTGTTTTAACTCATTATTTTTCGTACGCATGATTTAGCTTGCATGATTCATTTTTCTTATTTTTCCTGAGTTATATACGACCTAAAGATCACAAGAAAAATACTATATTAAGTTTACAACGTAAGGTTTGGTCGTAGGAATTTATACCTCTTGCGTATGATTATAGGAACAAACAATTCGCCACGATCACACGAGTGCCTTTAAATTCCAACTCCTATTTTTCATAGCTCCTTAAGATTATTGTGAACACCAAAAATTATTGGCTCAGGTCCAGAATGTCGAATAGGGTTTTGGGAATTTTTCTTTGTCGTTGTATAAGGGTTTCGGTATATAGGTTTAAAAAAAAATAAAAGATTTGGTATATAAAATATATAAACCGACCTAGGAGGTGATAAGAATCAGAATTTTCGGTTTTATAATTCCACACAATTTAGGATTTGTTATTTGATATCTTTTCCTAATTTATTTTGTATTTATCTTGTTTTAAAAGATTTTGTAAATATAATTAGTTTTATTTAATTCATTTCGGTGCATATATAATTATGTATATATATTTTGTAATTTTTTGGACATTCAAAATAATGTAATGTTGTCCCAGAAATTAATTCATTTCATATATGGTTCGTTTTCAGAAGTTTGGAATTGTTTCAGAATTTTATAGCTTATTTATATAGGTTTTATAATTTCAGGGGTAATTTGGTCTTTTTACAAGTTATCTGAATTTCAGGTATTACAAAAAGGCTAGGAATTTGTTACTCATGGCAATTCCTAATGATCAAGTGCTAAATTTTAGCCAGTATGAGACTGCTAAGACTCTTTTTGAAGCAGTGGTGGAGAGATTTGGTGGCAACGAAGCTACCAAGAAGGCTCAAAGAACTCTACTTAAACAGAGTCATGAGAAATTCAGTGCCTCAAGCAATGAAACTTTGGATCATATCTTTAATAGACTTCAAAAGATTGTCAGCCAGCTAAATGTTCTGAAAATTGTGATTCCACAAGAAGATCTCAGTATGAAGTTTCTCAATAGTCTACCTGCTGAGTGGAACACCTATGTGGTTGTCTGGAGCAATAAGCCAGAACTGGAAAAGATGTCACTGAATGAATTGTACAACAATCTCAAGATTTTTGAACAAAAGGTGAAGGAAAGAGGAAGCACTAGTTCTAGTTCTGGAAACACAGCATTCTTATCATCTTCCAACAATAACAGTTCTGATGATGTTGAAGCAGTTGATACTGCTAGCCCTAAAGTTAGCACTGCTAGTGTAAAAACTAGTACTACTGGCTTGACTGAAGAGACCATATATGCATTTGTGTCAGAACAATCTGGTGGGTCTCAAATCTTCAATGAAGACCTTCTTTAGATTGCTGAAGATGATTTGGAAGCTATGGATTTAAAGTGGCAGTTGGCCTTGATAAGTATTAGGGCTAAGAAGTATTATCAAAGAGCTGGGAACAAGATTACATTCAATGGAAGAGATGTTGCTGGGTATGATAAGTCCAAGGTGGAGTGCTATAATTTTCACAAGATGGGGCACTTTGCCAGAGAATGTAGGAGCCCAAGACAGCAAAACAACAAGGGTCAAGGGTTCAAGATTTAGCAAGGAACAAGGAGAACAGTGAATGTGGAAGATGGTTCTTCCAAAGCAATGGTAGCTGTTGATGGAGCCGGATTTGATTGGAGCTTCATGGAAGAGGAAGAGCAGGAACCAGCCAACTTGGGATTAATGGCTTTCTCAGACTCAGAGGTACATATTGTTCAAAAATGTTCAAATTCCTGTTCTGCTTTAAAAGATTATGAAACTCTTAAGAAATAATATGATGATCTTAGAGTAGAATTTAATCAAGTGAATTTTAGTCTGTCTAATCATAAAAGAGGACTAGCTGTTTTAGAAGAACAACTTGATTTTTATAGAAAGAATGAGTCTAACTTTAATGATGATATAGCTGTGTTAAAGAGAGATTTGCAACTGAAAGATGACAAGATGAGTGGACTTGTATATGAACTAGAGACACTTAAGAAAGAAAAAGAAAATATAAAGTTAAGTGTTGACACTCTAGAGTACACATCAAAAGGGGTACAGAAAATAGTAGAGAGTCAAATACTTAATAAAGCTAACTCTGGTTTAGGTTACAAGTCAGTTACACCCCCAAATAGAGGAATGTTTGTCCCTCCAGG
Source organism: Artemisia tridentata subsp. tridentata (assembly GCA_021014915.2). Taxonomy (NCBI): domain Eukaryota; kingdom Viridiplantae; phylum Streptophyta; class Magnoliopsida; order Asterales; family Asteraceae; genus Artemisia; species Artemisia tridentata. Next base: position 337,470,476 of record CP139508.1, read on the forward strand.
AATTGATTTGGCTCATACAGGTTTAGAAGAGTTTAAGGATATGGATTTTCCTGGATATGGTACTAAAATTAGTGAGAATCCTGTTAAATTTGTTAAGGCTGAGGATTCTTATGTTAGTGCAAGTGATAAATCTCTCTCTGAGGAAAAGATGTCTTCTGGTAGGAACTCAGATGCTCCAATTATTGAGGATTGGACTTTTGATGATGATGAGAATGATAAGGTTAGGAATCAGATCAAAGAAGTTGTATCTAAGAATAGGTATGAGGTTAAAAAAGAAGTAAAACATGCTCCTAAGGTGGTAAAAAGTGAAAAAGTAAGACCAGTTAGGAATAATGTAAAATATGCTGAGATGTATAGAACTAAGAACAGATCACCAGTTTCTAAAGATAATCAGAGGAATTGGAATCACTCAAACTCTAAGCAATTGGATGATGAGTTTGTTATGATTAGAAAAGTATGCTTTGTTTGTGGAAGTTTTGATCATTTAGCTGCATACTGTGAGTTAAACCCCTAGAAGAAGCAAGTCTTTAGAAAATCTAGGGTGTACAGGAACACTAATTTTTGATAGGGTAAATCAACACAGTTCTAACAGATTAACCCACCCTAATCATAAGATGACACCCAAAGCAGTTATGGTAAAATCTGGGATTAAGCCAGTGTTAACTGCTAGATCAAACAAGAAGGCTAATAACAAACAAACTGTTACAGGTGTAAAATCATTTTCAAAACATACACAAACAGTCCATAGACCCTTTAACAAGAAAATAGCATCAATCAATCAGAAATGGGTACCTAATGTTAAATATAATAAGCCAGCAGTCTGTACTGTTAAGTCAGTAGTTTCTAATGTTAGACAAGCAGTTCCTACTGCTAGGAATTTTAATGTTGTTAAGGGTAAATGGGGCAATGCTGTCAAGGCCTCAGCACATTGGGTTAGAAAATCTACCAAACCCAATGGTGCATCAATGACTTTCAATAAATTTTCTCATATTGATGCACAAGGCAGATCCAAGCCAGTGATGGTTTGGGTCCCCAAAAGGCACTAAAACCTTTCTTTTGTGTGCAGGAACATCCTTCAAATGGTGAAGAAGACAGAGGCTACTCAGATAGTGGATGTTCCAGGCACATGACTGGTAACATGTCATACCTTTCAGACTTCATTGCTCTAGATGGAGGACCTGTTATCTTTGGAGGTGGTGTTGGAGGAAGGATTACTGGTAAAGGTGTCATAAAAACTGGTAATCTAGACTTTGAGAATGTGTATTTTGTACTAGAGCTAAAGTACAACCTTTTCAGTGTATCACAAATTTGTGATAAACATAACAAGGTTTTATTCACTGATACTGATTGTCTTATTCTTTATCCTGATTTCAAGCTACCTGATGAAAGTCAAGCATTGCTTAAAATCCCCAAAAAGGGTAACACATACAGTGTTGAGATGAATAAACTTGTTCCCAAAGAAGGTCTTACTTGCCTTGTTGCAAAAGACACATTGGAAGAGTCAATGTTGTGGCACAGAAGGCTTGGTCATGTTAATTTCAAAACCATTAACCAAATTGCTAAAAATGGATTGGTAAGAGGTTTACCAAATAAGATTTTTCAAAATGACCAAACCTGTGTTTCTTGCCTTAAGGGTAAACAACACAGAGCCTCTTGTAAGCCCAAGGTTCATAACTCAAATTCTCAAGCTTTATATATGCTGCATATGGACTTATTTGGTTCTACTTCTGTGAATAGCTTGAATTTTAAAAGATATTGTTTGGTTATTACTGATGATTATTCCAGGTTTTCTTGGGTTTTCTTTTTGAGAACTAAGGATGAGACTAGTGAAATCCTTAAGTCATTTATTGTTGAGGTAGAAAACCTAGTTGATAAGAAAGTAAAAATAACCAGATGTGATAATGGAACAGAATTCAATAATAGGGTTATGGATGATTTTTGTAGAGAAAAATGTATTAAGAGGGAATTTAGTGTGGCTAGAATCCCCCAGCAAAATGGAGTAGCTGAAAGAAAAAATAGGACCTTAATAGAGGCTGCTAGAACAATGTTAGCCGATTCTAAGTTACCTATTTCAATTTGGGCTGAAGCAGTTAATACTGCTTGTTATGTTCAGAATAGGGTTCTGGTAGTGCAACCTTACAATAAGACTCCTTATGAGCTTTTTAGAGGTAGAACCCCTGCCTTAGGCTTTATGAGACCTTTTGGTTGCCATGTCACTATATTGAATACCAAAGACCAACTAGGAAAGTTTGATGGGAAATCTGATGAGGGTTTCTTTGTTGGTTATTCTCTGCACAGTAAGGCTTTTAGGGTGTACAATAAAAGCACCAAGCATGTTGAGGAGAATCTGCACATAGAATTTCAGGAGAATATTCCTAATGTTGCAGGTGGTGGTCCTGATTGGCTGTTTGATCTTGATATGTTGTCAGATTCTATGAATTATGTGCCTGTTACAGGTACAAATTCTAATGATCATGCAGGTGATGAAGATTTTGATGAAAAATATGTCTTAATGCCAATCATGGAAGAAAGTCCATTAAATACTTCTTCTTCAAAGATTGATGATGTTCCATCATCAAGTGATGCTGCTAAGGAGAAGATTGTTAATGACTCTAGTGGACAGAATGGTAAAGAAGCAGAAATTCCTGAGAGCAGTACAAATGGAGTTAGTACTGCTGAGCCAAATGTTAATACTGCTGGACCAAGTCAATCTAATATTGATTCACTAGTTAATACTACTCCTCAAGTTGATGATTTTGATTTCTTTGGAGCTGGTCTGCACAATATGCCTATCACCTATGAGGCTTCCTCTACTCCCCAAACAATAGTTCACAGAAATCATCCACTTACCAATGTCATAGGAGATGTACAATCTGGAGTAAAGACTAGAAAGCAGATTCAAGATCCAGATCATCATGGCTTTCTTAGTGTTGTTTATGAGGAAAAACATCATGAAGATGAGCATGAGTGTATGTTTGTATGTTTTCTATCTCAGATAGAACCCAAGAATGTGATAAAGTCTTTAGAAGAATCTAGCTTGGTTGAGGCAATGCAAGAAGAACTGCTTCAATTCAAAATTCAGAAAGTTTGGGTTCTGGTTGATCTACCAAAGGGAATGAGAGTGATTGGTACTAAGTGGGTATTCAGGAATAAGAAGGATGAAAGGGGCATTGTGATAAAGAACAAAGCAAGATTGGTTGCTCAAGGCTATACTCAGGAAGAAGGGATGGATTATGAGGAGGTTTTTGCTCCTGTTGCCAGGATTGAAGCAATAAGGCTATTTCTTGCTTATGCTTCCTTTATGGGTTTTATGGTCTATCAAATGGATGTGAAGAGTGCCTTTCTGTATGGTACTATTGATGAGGAGGTTTATGTTTCTCAACCTCCAGGTTTCATAGACCTAGACCATCCTGACAAAGTTTACAAAGTGGTTAAAGCCCTTTATGGCTTGCATCAAGCTCCAAGAACTTGGTATGGGACTCTTGCTACTTATCTTATGAAGAATGGGTTCCATAGGGGTAAAATTGATCAAACTCTCTTTATTAAAAAGGACAAAAGTGATATTCTATTGGTTCAGGTTTATGTGGATGACATCATCTTTGGTTCTACAAAGAAAGAAATGTGCAGAGAGTTTGAGCAATTAATGAAAGATCAGTTTGATATGAGCTCTATGGGTGAGCTTACTTTCTTTCTAGGACTTCAAGTATAGCAGAAGTCAGATGGAATATTTATCTCTCAGGATAAATATGTTGGTGAAATTTTAAGGAAATTCCAATTCACAGATGTCAAAGTTGCTAGTACACCTGTTGATAAGGAGACACATTTGTTATTAAAAGATCACAGTGGTGAAGATGTGGATGTGCACATGTATAGATCTACGATTGGGTCTCTGATGTATCTCACATCATCCAGGCCTGACATTATGTTTGCAGTTTGTGCATGTGCAAGATTCCAAGTCAATCCTAAGGTGTCTCATCTAACAGCTGTTAAGAGAATCTTTAGATACCTTAAAGGTCAACCTAACTTAGGTTTATGGTATCCTAAAGAGTCTGCATTTGATCTGGTGGCATTCTCAGACTCTGATTATACTGGTGCTAGCATGGATAGAAAATCTACAACAGGTGGTTGTCAATTCTTGGGTTGTAGATTGATCTCTTGGCAGTTTAAAAAGCAGACTATGGTGGCTACTTCTACTACTGAAGCAGAATATATAGCAGCAGCAAATTGTTGTGCTCAGGTTCTCTGGATTCAAAATCAGATGCTTGATTATGGGTACAATTTCTTAAATACAATTATATACATAGACAATAGCAGTACAATGTGTATCATTAAGAATCCTGTTCAACATTCAAAAACTAAACACATTGAAATTAGACATCATTTTATAAGAGACTGTGATGAAAAGAAATTGGTTCAGGTTGTCAAAATTTACACTGATGACAACTTTGCTGATTTATTAACCAAAGGTTTTGATGTAGGAAGGTTTCAGTACTTGGTAACAGGTATTGGAATGCTTAATCCTTCAAAAGATTAATGTCTAAGTGTTTTTGTTTTTGTACTGCTAGTTGTGCTATTTGTATAATTTGTACTGCTTGATTATTTTAAGGTACTGCTTATGGAATTTGTTAGTCATTTGTGATAACTGTTAAAAGGAAAATATTGTGTATTGTGTTTTCTTTGGTTTTGGACTAACAATTCAGGTTAAGATAGTATTTTAATATGGATTGTGCTTTGGAAAGTATGGTGGTTTGAAATGTCAGGTGTGAAAGCTTGTCACACAACAAATGGTAATTGGTTCACCATGTCTAATCCACATAAGAATCAACTAGTCCAGATCAAACGATTTCTGGTAAAGACTACACAAATCCGTTTATGGTTGACAATTTGCCAAAAATTGTATGGTATTCAACTCACCATATCTTACAGTGAAGAGTTGACTAGTCCAAAGCAAACGGCTATTGGTAAAGACATATCAAATCCGTTAATAGATTCAAGGTTAAGGTTTAGATATAAAGAAAAATATCTTAGTCGTACGAATAGATTCAAGGTTGTAAACCCTAGTGATAGGAGATCACTCGTATTATTGAGATAATAATATTGAATCGTTTGAAGTTAAACAATTGTCTCTTGTTCATACACTGTTTCATTCAATTACTCAAATATTCTTCTAAGTATAACAAAGTAGATTCCGCATACTTGGTTATATCAACTCAAAGTATCACATACACGTTAACAGGACTAACATCCTAAGTGTATAATCAATCTGGTCAAACTTTGATCTATCAAAATTTTAAGAATACTTATTTCAAGAATTCTATTAGTGAAGTTCTTTTATGTGTGTACACGTATCTCATTTTGATATTGACACAATATTCTAGAAGCATGACAATCATCTTTCAAACTTCTAAAGTTTAAAGTATTCTTTATTGTTTAATGTATAATGCAATTATGCTCTTAGTTGAGCAGAACTAGTCAACATGGTCATTAACCAGGATGAAATCCTACCATGACTAGTATTGAGCGTTATCTCAATTTAACTAGCATCATTTTATACAAACAACAATATGCTCTTTAGAAATCCATAAACTTTAATATCTATTGTGTAATGTATGATGCCTTCTGTTGATCCCAAACACAGATCGATTCCTTAAGCTTGTTAGGATTTAAATTATTTGTAAAAGTGATGGTCATTTATTTCATTAGTAATATGTATGTCGTGTAGGTGTCCATGTATGTAAAGGCTTTGTGTTGAAATTTGTAATAAACAAGTTCAAAGAAATAAAAAAGCCCAAGTCCAACACAAAGCCCACCAAGCCCATAGATATTCCATCTAGGGCATCCCATCCTTTGTATAAATACACACTCTCACCCTCATTCTCATTGTGCCTCATTGTTATGTAAAGGTGAGAGTGTGTGTTTGTTTTCTTCCTTCTCATGGTTTATAAACATTCAACATATATTATATCATACGATCCATTCTCTCATCTTATTTCTTTTATATCTTTGAGTGTCACGTTAAGAATTTAATATAGTTATTAGTTGTGTGTTAAAGTTAGATTTCTAGTCTTAACAAGTGGTATCAGAGCACAAATCCTCTTATCGAAAAAAGAGGGTTTATAGAATTTGTGCAAGTTATCGAAATTGTGCGAAATCACTTTATCGAAATTGTGCGAAATCCTCTTATCGAAATTGTGGGAAACCATTCTTATCGAAATTGTGCAAACCCCTCTTATCGAAATTGTGAAAAGCCATATTTATCGCAATTGTGACAACTATCACTACTTGGCAAAACTGGTCCCTTATAGAAATTGTGACAACTATCGCTAATTGGCAAATCTGGTCCTTTATCGAAATTATGGCAGATTGAATATCTTTCGCAAGTTGTCAACTTTGGTCCCTTATCGCAAATACTTTGGCAGACTTTCCGCTATTGGCACAACCAGTCATCGCAATTGATTTTAACGATTACAACCTAAATAAATTTTATAAATTCGACTTGAACTTTTAATTTCTACAACATCAAAGCTTGCGGACTCGGTATTCTCTCGCTTGTATAAGTGTAACGAATACTTCGACAAACGGATATCTACTAGTTTGTATAAATTAGTTAGATTTTTATATAAATTACAAATTTATATAAATTAGATAAATTCTATCTAAATTGAAATTTTGCCATAATTTGTATAAATTTTGGTTTAAATTGAAATTTCTATAGAAATTGTCGTTTTATCTAAATTGTAATTTACATAACGTTGTCAAATTTGTGAACTCTTGATTTTGTCTAAATTATAGTTTAGTCAAATTTAGTAACTTTATCTAAATTGTAATAGTTTATCTAAATTGCACGTAACTTCAACCGATCTTCAACAAAGAATCAAGGCTTCACAAAATCAACTGAGTTTAACCTTCAACAACCACAACACCTATTTCTTTGCAATGATCCTGAATTAACTGAATCAACTTTATCATACAACATCAACAATGACTACTCAACAAGATATCCATGCAGCTGGTGCTGAAAACCGTCCTCCAATGCTAGAAAAAGGTAGTTATCTTCCATGGACAAGCCGTATGCTTCGATACATGAAAACTAAACCTAATGGACAAGGTAAACTCTTGATTAACTCCATCCAAAAAGGACCATTCAAGCCTCGTCAGGTTCAAGAACCGGGTAATCAAAATTTAGTACCTCCCGTTCCACCATCCTTTCGTGATCAAAAGGAAGAGGAATACATAGCAGATGATTGGAAACAAATTGAAGCTGATGACTTAGCCATGCACTTAATTCAACTCGGTTTACCGCAGGAAATATTTTGTGCTGTTGTCAGTTGTGAAACTGCTTATGATATGTGGGAACGAGTTCGAAGGCTTTGTCATGGTATGGAAATTGGTCAACAAGAAATTGAAAACAAGCTTCTGACTGAATGGGAGAAGTTCACATCCACCCCGACTGAACCAATTGAATCTTACTACACAAGGTTTTGTACTCTCATGAATGAGCTCATCAGGAACAAGTTGGCTCCAAGGCAAATTGTTCAAAACATCAAGTTCATCAACAACCTACCAGAGGAATGGGGACGATATGTCACAATCGTTAACCAAACAAAGAACCTTCATGAGGTAAACTATGATCAACTGTATGACTTTTTGAAGTAAAACCAGAAAGAGGCAAATGAAGTAAGGAAAGAGAAGCTAGCAAAACAACATGATCCTCTAGCATTAATTGCTCAAGCACCAACACCAACAACAGTAAACACACAACCATCATCATCCACTCCCACTCAAAACTTCCCGCAACAACAATTTGTTCCACAACAACCATTCTACCCACAACAACAACAAGTCATTCCACAACAACAATACCCACCATTCCAAGAACCCGAAGTTAATGACCAGGAAGACGCTATGGCTGCTATGTCACGTGCATTTGCTCTAATGACAAAAGCTTTCCAAGGATGCTATTCCACACCAACCAATAACAATCAAAGAATTTCATCGAATACTCGCAACAGGCAGATTGCACAGCCGAGTTTCAACATTGGTCATCAAGGACAAATGGTTGGAGTTTTTGGGAATCAGCAAGGATATGCTACAGGGTTTCAAATGGGTAATCAAGGGCAGTATGCAGGCAATCAGAGGGGTCAGTTTATGGGTAATCTGAATCAGTTGTGTCAAGTTGCTGGAAATCAAAGGGGTCAGAATATGGGTAATGAGTTTCGGAATGTTGCTGCTCTAGTTGCTGGGAATGTGAATCAGGGGAATATGAAGTGTTTTAACTATCAAGGTACTGGTCACATGGCAAGGAACTGTCCCACAAGGACAAAGAAGAAAGATCCAGCATATCTGCAGAAAGCATTGCTGTTGTCACAGAAGGAAACGGCCGGGTTAGAGTTGAGTGCAGAGGAGAATGATTTAATGGCTGTGATGGATGACATGGAAGACCTGGAAGATATCGATGCCAACTGCATCTTCATGGCCAACCTTCAAGAAGCAAAGTATGACACGGATTCTGAAGCACCGCCTGCTTATGATGTCAATGGAATCTCTGAGGTACCAACATATGCTACATGTCACAATAATGAAATGTTTGATATGTCACCTCAAAATGAACAGCATCCTGCGACTCCTACTCTCACTTATGATACATATATGGACTCCCCAAGTTGTAGTAATACTAATTTGGCTACTCCAGATTTGGATCCTAATGGAGGTTTCGGGTCACAGCATACTGAGAATGATGAGGATACACGTGCTTTATTTGAATCATTATTGAATAACTGTAGTATTGAAATCAAAAAGGTCAAAAAGATCAATCACGATGTTAAGGCCGCGAATGAGATATTGACCGCCGAGCTTGAGAGATATAAGGTAAATGAACAAGCTTTTGAATTTAATAACAAACGACAGTCAGAACTTGAAACTGGTTATAGAGATTCTATGTTAAGGGAGAAACATTTGAAAATCAAATACGACACTCTCGATGTTAAGTTGAACATGCAAATAAAATCCCTAAACAAGAAAATTTCTGAATTAACCACCCAACTTTCTAAACAAAAATCAATTTGTTCTGATCTTGAAAAAGAGAAGAAAGAATTGCATGCTAAGTTTTCAAAATAAGAAAATGATCTTCTTGATGAAATCATTGACAAATAAGAAAGCATTAAAAATTTGGAAGAATTGTTGTAAAAATGGGTCATTCAACACAAACAATTAATTTGTTAATTAACGATCCAAACCCAATTTTACATACAATGAAGAAAATGGCTATCGTTTGTGAAAACCCTTATTATCTCAAGAAAGCTCAGCAACATCAGAATGTGTTATATAATAGTAGTGTGCTAAATGATAACCATGATCCTCCTGAGGTTCGTGATTCCTATGAAACGATTGAGCTTTCCGAAGAGAGTCGTGTTAAAATGAGACAAATGAACCCAGAAATTAAACCAATTGATTATAACAAGCTTAATACATATTCTGGCGTTCATCTTGTGCACAAAGAGTCACCATTGTTTTTCAAAAAACCAGTGGCTGTTGCAAAAAGAAAAGTTGTTTCGAAACATCTTTCTAACATCGAACAAATATTCTCTAAGAACACTTGTAACACAAGTGAAGCTAGACAATATTTGGCTGATCTTAAAAGGAGAGTTGAAACGCTTCAAATGACTGTGGCATCCAAAACAAATAGTAACTACAATGATTGGTTTTCAAGTTTTCATACAGAACAGAAAAAGATGTTTGAAAAAGATATCATTCCTCCACTATCTGCAATTTATGCGGTAGTTCTGAATGTTGAAAGAACTTTTTTGAATGAAACTGCCGACTTTGTCAAGGACCACAAATCCCTGGTGAAAGAAGCTAATGAAAACATTGAACACATAAAAGTTTTGGAAAGATACAATGACACTCTCTTCGAAGTAGCTCTATCCACTGAAATTATGTCCATTATTTATCAAACATATTCTGTAGAGGATGATGAAAGACTTCGAGCTGAGACTTCTGCAATTTTTGAAAAATATGAACATGTGCTTGCTAAGATTGAAAAAGAAAATGTAACATATTATAAACAACTTGATCGGAAAAAGGAAGAATGTAAGTATGACAAATTATCGTACGAGCGTTCTTACCAAAACATGCAAAAGCAAATTGATCTTTTGAAGTCTCAGCTTGAAAGTCAAAATAGGAAGGGTGAGGAAACTAAGGACAAGCCAGTTGTTAAACCAAAAATGTCTATTTCTTTACCCTTGCCTAAGGAAAGTGTTGATAAAGGGAAAGCAGTTGTCGAAACACCAAAAGTGATAGCACCTGGCCTTTATAGGATTAGTCCCACTACTGCGTCTACCTCTACATCCCAAACATATAGGGCGATAGACAAAAGTGTGAAAGAAAATCCAAAAGAGACTAGGAATGCTAAAACAAATTCAAATGACAACAAGATAAATCCTAATGCGTGTGCCTTACCTTCTACAGTAGTAGAAAGTACCTCTAGGAGCAGCAGACCAAAGCCTAAGAGCAATACAAGGAATAGATTCTCGCCTGCATCTAAGAGTGAAATCAAGAATAAAACAAAAGGAGTAGAAGAATGATTATCGGTCGAACAACTCACAAGTCAACCTCTCACAAAGAAAAGTCAACGAGGAACGGTTTAACGCAAAAATCAAGTTATAATAAACCGGATAAGTGAATACCCGGGTCGAGGTCCCAACGAGGCGTGAAATTGAGAATATCGTGTGAGGTTCGTAATTAAAGTGCTTGAAAAGATGAGAGTTTGTTTTGGTTTTTTAAATAAAACGAAAATTAATAAACGCGAACGGTAAACTACGAACGAGTAAAAACGTCAAAATATTTAAAAATTAATCCTACGAGTACCAAAATAATTTTCCTACTTCCTAAATATAAAAAGAAAATTTTGGAAAAAAGAAAAATATTTTTTTGACTTTTTAATAATTTTTTATAAATTAAAAACTATTTAAAAGAAAATAATTGATTAAAAATACTAAATGGAAAAAGAAAATTCTGAAATTTTTTTCTAAAATACTTAATACTAAACTTGAGCTATGAAAAATATAAAAAGTGAAAATGCTTTTTTAAATAAGCCGAAAATAAGCAACAGCTCACAATAAGCTAAAAAGAAAAAAAAATAAAAATAAAAGGGTTTTAAATAAAAGTTTGTAAAGTCTAACTAAGAAGAGAAGTGAGTGCAGTGGTTGGGTTGCTTGCTTGTGAGCTAACTGTCCTGGGTTCGAACCCCAGGACTGTCAAATTTTTTTGCTATTTGATTTTTTCTTTGACTTTCTTTTTTAAAAACCAAATAAACAACATTGAATAAGCTACAACTAACACTACTTTTAAAACCACAAAATGAGCTCAGATCAGCTTAATTTCAGATTGATCAGACAATGCAAAATATGAAAAATAAAATTCAAAATCCAAATCTTACTATAACTTATCTAAATATGAGATCTAAAAAAAAGCTTAAGAGGCAAAAGAGCAAATGTTGCATACTGCTATTTTTTTTTTCTTTTCTTTAAAACTAACAAATAAGCCACTGACAACAAATAAACTCAAAACAAAGATCAACAAATAAGCAAATAAACTGATATTAAAAACATCATAAGCAGATAAAATCACCTATACTAATTCGACTTTCAAAAAAAAAACTGATATTAAACTGAAAATGAGAGTAGATTACAACTTCAAATAAGCAGAAAAAAACAAAGAAGCATAACATAAGCAAAAGCAACAACTACTTTGGATTTCTAAAAACAACTGATACTTAAATTAAAATAAGGGTAAATTACAACTGAAAATAAAATACAAAGTACCTTAAAAAAAAAAGCTAAAATAAACCTAGAAAAAAAGAAGAAGACTCGGCTGCTATTTATACTAAAAATATGTAAAACCCTAGTATCCAAGTGTGTTTCTTTCGTGAGAGTGTTTCCCTTGTGCGGTTGTGTTTCTTTATCGACCCTTGGATCACATCGTGCTTCTCACAACTTTAAATCTTGGCCGTGTAATCTTCTTTTGTGCCTCGGATTGATGAGGTGGAGGGGAGGGGACCAAGACAAGGTCATGTGGGTGGTTTGGCTTGTAGTGGTGGTGAAAGTGATGGGGAGGTTAGCGGAAGGATTAGGTTTAAGTGGGCGGTAATTTAGGGGTGAAGAAGAAGAAGTGGTGAGTTGGGGAATTAGTTTTAGGGATTTTGACCGATTGATTTGGGGATTTGACCAAACCACCCGCTTTATCTGTTTTTTAGTTAGAAGGGTGGATCGGGTTTTTTTGGTGGGCCGGTTTTGAGTGTTTAAGTAGGATTGGGTCGATTGTTTAGGGGATAGTGGGTTAGCTGGGTTTGGTGGATTGTGGTTTTTAGATCCGGTTGTGTTTTTTAGAGTTTAGGATAAATTTAGTTAAACACAAGGACCATAGGTGTAATTTATGAAACCTCAAGGTCCATTTCTGCCCAGTCTTCAAATTTCATCGACGGACCAATTTTGCCAATATTAAATAATCCAAGGGTCATTCTTCAAAAATATTATCTTTGACAAAATTTTCCCCGGCTTCGGCTCTATAAATATCTTTTCCACGTCTCGTGCTCATTTTCTCGGATTTTGCTTGATTTTGTCCCTTTTTCATGATATCCGTACCTGCATAGAAACAAACACAAAAACACAATATCTTTGGCATTTATGGTTAGTTTTTGGTCTATTTGGGTCCGGTTTTGGTCAAATAAAAGTATGTGTTTAAGCACATACCAAAATTCCCCCAGACTAAGATATTGACGTGTCCTCACGCAATGTTATAAAAACACGTTTTTGAAACCAAAAATTTCCAATCTCTTTTTACTAACCTTGAGAAGTAGCAAAATTTTCAAAAGAGATTAAGAAATCTTAAGTTCTAAAAGCTCACCGATTTTCCTTTTTATTATATTTTTGTATTTTTTTTTACCTTAATCATGTGACGGCTTTGTTGACAATCATTATCTCACGATAACTTTTAGGGTCATTGAGCAGGAAACACGACTCATAAAGAAGTGACCATACGGATAAAATTCGTCGTTCCTGATTTTTCACGAGTCCCCAAACTAAGCGTAAAAACGAAATCATTGTCTATTTATAAGTTAGATGCCAACACTACCCATGAAAGTTACTTGTGTAATTACCTCTTGCTCCCATTTTTCCTAATTTCCTCTATTTATTTTATTTTTGTGAGAAATGAATTTCTTCATATTTTCTCGTTTCGATATGTTTTAGTCCGATAAAGATACTAAATTAAGACGCTAAGTAGTTTACAGTCTTCTCTCGAGAACCGTTGCTTTGAAAATGAGGTCCACATCAAGGCTTTTATTTATATTTTTGACTTTTTCTATTTTTCTTTCATCACTTTTTTTTTTTTTTTTTTTTTTATTACTAACTTTTTTTTTTTTTTTTTTTTTTTTTTTTTTTTTTTTTTCACTTGCGTACCCTAAACGACGGACCTTCACGGTTTAAATCCAAGACCTTACACTTTCCGGCATAAAGGATCCAAGGGCCGTTACAACGGAGAGTTCCAAGACTCTAGACATTCCTGAAATGAGGATCTAAGGTGGTTAGACCAAGACCTCACACATTCCTAAACTAGAGGTCCAAGGGCCGGTGCAAGAGGGTAGCCAAGACCTAAACGCCTTCCGGAAATAAGGATCCAAGGCCCGATCTCGAATCCGTAGCTTAGAGCACTTAACTTATTATTAAACTTATTTATTAAGGAACCTTGATGTGTACCCAATTTTCAAAACAAGAATTCTTTTAAGAAGACTAAGAACTAATCATCGGCAAAACCTAACATCTTTAATTATTCTTACAGTTATATATTTTGAAACAATTTTGTGGGAGCAAAAGGCCACAAGTAATTTTGATGAGCTCTAAAGAGAACCAACTACTCCACGTTTAGCAATCTAACTTCTAAATAAACTCTATCATTTCTCGTTCTTCGCAAATTTAAAATCTTAAATAATAAGATCCGCGAATGCTTAGCCTTATAATCAAGCCATGCATATATAAAGTCGATACGGGAACTTGCAAACTCTTGAAAAGAATTCGCATTTCATAGCTCCTTGTGTAAAAGACTAGCACGAGCTTATAGATTATAAATGGTTAAGGGGACAAGCTAGGGCTCAACACGCCCGATCAATTCAGAATTTTATTCCTACTCTCACCAGCGGAAAGTCAACAAAAATGTCAAAATTTATTATATTTTTGCATAAATTTTTAAAATTTTCTCATTTTTTGGATTTTTTCAAATTTTGAGGAAAAACGGGGTTGCGAGAGAAAACGGCAAAAATGCAAGGCAAAAATCAAATCGAAAGATTACCCCCCCAGACTAAAACGAGACATTGCCCTCAATGTCTTAAAGGTAAGGGTTCTCCTACATAAATCTAAGGCCGTTTATTAATTATGCCAAAGATAAACGTAAAATGATAAGATTAAGGATATCGGATGAGCAACGAATGATGAAACTCGAGTGGAGAGAAGGCAGAACCATGAGCACGAGAGTCTTCATCAATCGGGCTAACCTGAACACAACACAGAAAACACGAAACACAACAAATGGAAGAGGAAACCCCTCCTCACGTCACTTTATTAGAAAATAGATGGATAAGCATGGGGTGCCTCCCACGAAGCGCTTTGTTTTGGTTAACCGAGTCACGTAGCTTGACTCGACCCCAAATTTAATTGTCCTTGGGGGAGCATGTGGAAAAAGAAATCTCCATCAGACTTTCGTTCAAGATGTTTGGATAAACATTGAAGCATACGAAAGTTCCACTCCGATGAGATACCCACGGTATTTTTAGAAAGAAGAACCAGAAATGGTAATACCGGGGTCAAAGATGGTATCCTCACTCCCGAAGGAGTGAAGGATGGGAGAAGCCACAGCATATGTGATGAAGAGCATAAAGATTTGGAAAATTATCATGAAATACTCTTCATCATCAGCAGAAGTTTTGTCAAGAATCTCGGGCGGGAGGGTCGGGATGAAATCTTCATGAGAAGGTACACCTCCCCCCAGACTAGTATCTTCCTCCAGATCAAAATAGAAATGATCGTATTCCAGAGGAGATAACAAAAGAGAGAGTTCATCGGAGAACTCCTCGTGATAGAGATCATTCAATTCGAAGAGAAATGAATCATATTCGGGAGGAGAGATATGAGCATGAGAAGTGGTACTGCCACTACTCGTCTCCTCCGAATGATCAATATCAAAGTAGAAGGCTTCAAAAGCCGGGATAGAGAAATCAGAATGAGAAGTGGGATTTCCACTACTCTCATCATCAAATATGAAACTCTCATATTCGGGAAAAGCATCCTTGAGCTCGAGCTCCAAAGGATCTAACGGCTTTTCCTTAACATCTTCCGGGGGAAAGGAAAATGGTTCATCAACTTTCATTTTTAATAACGAGACATCTTCCCCCGGATCACCATCGGGCTCAACAATTTTCGGAGAAATTGGAGCATCATCAAAGAACACCTCGATCTCTTCCCTCGAGATAACACTTCCCTCAATCGGAGGAGAAGGATGGGAAGACTCGAAAATGTTTGGTTCAGAATTCGGAGTGAGAGGTATAGAATTAATAGTCTCAATTCGATAAACCATTTCCGGAGATGGGACAAGTGGTGTGCTCTTAGAGCTAGCAATTTCCACCACTTCCGTTGTGGTCTCCGAATCTGATTCATCATCATCATCAAGAATACTCTTTACATCCGCGGAACAACTCGCAAACCATTTGCTTGAACCGGGTGTAATTTTCATAACTTTAAGCTCAGCACGTTTTTCAGAAAGACTCTTAACCGCAAATCTGGAAAGAATTGAATCACTTCTTGCGGAAGTAATTACGGGATCAGATTTTTGATTAACCGTAGCAACGTTGCATTTGGTGGTTAGCGGTTTAGAGTTCTGATTGATTTGAAACGTGACTTTTTCATCATCAACTCTTAGAGTTATTTCTTCTCCGTACACGTCAATCAAAGCCCGCCCGGTCCTCAAAAATGATCTTCCGAGAATTAGAGGAACCCGGGGGTCAGCATCAAAATCAACCACCACAAAATCGGCGGGAAAAAGGAATTTCCCAACCTTGACAAAGACATCCTCGGCTATTCCAAGTGGACGGGTTATGGTCCGGTCCGCAAGCTCGAGGGTCATGCAAGTGGGGGTATAATCGGGCAGAGAAAGTTTTTTCCAAACGGAGAGTGGCATTAGGTTGATGCTTGCACCAAGATCGGCCAAGGCGTAGCATTCAACCATCCCCGGAAATTCACATGGAATGAGGAATTTTCCGGGATCTCCAAGCTTCTCCGGAAGCTTTTTTAGGAGAACCGCTGAGCAGTGTTCATTTAATGGAGTTTTTGCTAATTCAATTAATTTTTCCTTGTTGCTCAATAAACTCTTGATAGTGGAAACAAACTTAGGCATCAGAAGTAAAGCATCCGCGAAGCTTATATCGAAATGCAATTCTTGAAAGATTTGGAAGATTTTTTCCATTTGATTTGAAGCTTTTTCGCGGAGCTTTTGATCATTCAATCTCGATGGATAAGGAAGTGTTGTTTTTATGGGAGCTTTTTCGGGCTCAAGCACATCCTTAAGTTTAGAAGGTTGGACAACCGGAGGTTGGACGTCTTCGGTCCTTCCGTTGTTAGTAGGAAGTTCCGTGTCCTTTGTCACCTCGGTCTCACGGGCGACTACCTTGGGAGGAAGAGAAGAAGCGGTAGTCGGAGCCGTGGGTCCATCATATGAAACACCACTTCTGGTGGTGATTGCTTTTATATCACCCCTCGGGTTAGCAATTGTGTTGCTAGGAAGAGAAGATGTTCCCGAGGTTGAGGGTTGATTCATTTGTAGAAATCCATTCATCATTTGCTTAAGCTCGTTTGTTTGTCGAGATATCGTCGTATCAATCTCCTTCCGTAAGTCAGCTCTCATATTGTTGATTTGACCTTGCATAGTTCGTATGCTAGCATCGGTTGCTTTCACATAACTCGCAAAGTCGGGAGAAGGTGCAACTTGGGGAGGAGGAGGTTGATAGACTTGTTGCGGTGGAGCTTGATAATTGTTTCCCCGATTTTGGTTGTAATTTTGATAACCTTGATTGGTTTGAGGAAAACGGTTTTGGTTGTTTTGAACGGGTGGAAAACCGGGTGGTCCCATTAGGTTACTAAGATTTTGAGGACGAAATCCTTCATTTTGATTGTAGTTTGCAGCTGCTACGGTAGCATTGTAAACTTGGCTATCGGTAGCTGCACAATTATAGTAAGGATGGGGACCACCACATATAACACAAGTTTCTGTAACTGCTTTGACGGGCTCCGGTTTCTGATTCTGGAGCTTAAACTCTTTCATCATCATCCGGATAGCATCGGCAAGCTCGGCCATCTCCGATGGATGGGCCGATGAAGAAGAAGGGGTGGAAGAATTCACTTTCGAAACAACCGGTTTGTTTCGTGAAGTGGGAACTTTGGATTTGTTTTCGATAATCGTTAAGATATCTTTCGGCATTTGACTCAAAATATTGCCACCGGCGGCTGCGTTGAGTGAATCCTGATCTGATTGAGTTAAGGCATTGTAGAACGTATCGATTTGATGTAATTCCGAGAAACCGTGATGTGGGCATTTCCGTAGGAGATCCTTGAATCGTTCCCATGCCTCACCAAAGTTTTCATCAAATAGTTGCTTGAAATTTGTGATTTCATTCCTGGCATTAGTCATTTTGGATGGAGGAAAGAAATAATTCACGAATTTCTTGACGAGATCTTCCCAAGTATTGATCGATTGAGGGGGTTCTTTTTCAAGCCAAATCCGGGCTGCCCCCCCAAGGGAAAATGGGAATAACCTTAATTTGATAGAGTCATGAGGGACATCCTTATGATGGTGTATGGATGTCAATTGGTTAAACCATCGGATGTGTGCATGGGGATCCTCCCTCTCAAAACCGTGAAATTGATTTCCCTTGACAATTTGTATTAAACCGGTTTCGAGTTTAAAGTTTGTGTTTTGAATCGGGGGTATAACAATAGCATCTCCGTATCCCACAGTGGGACATTGGAGTAACTCTTGCATGGTACGTTGATCCTCGGCCATTTCGGTAATGAGAGGATCGGGATTAGTACGAATCTCGGGTTCGACTAATGAGGCAGCACGTCTACGATTACGTCTTCGCGGAATTGCGACGAGTTCAAGAAAGAGACTCGATGACGAAGAAGAACGTGTGCGCATGCACCAAGAACATTAGGTTAAGAAGAATATTTTTGGGTTTTTTGGATTTTTTCAATTTTTTTGGATTTTGGATAAAAAATATTTACAAGATATTTACGAAACTTCACGAGGAAGGTTCTTCAAGTCACTAATCGTCAAACCGTGACGATATTGTCGCAACACACCTCCCCGGCAGTGGCGCCAAAAATTGATTGTCGTTTCAAAACAACTCACAAGTCAACCTCTCACAAAGAAAAGTCAACGAGGAACGGTTCAACACAAAAATCAAGTTATAATAAACCGGATAAGTGAATGCCCGGGTCGAGGTCCCAACGAGGCGTGAAATTGAGAATATCGTGTGAGGTTCGTAATTAAAGTGCTTGAAAAGACGAGAGTTTGTTTTGGTTTTTTAAATAAAACGAAAATTAATAAACGCGAACGGTAAACTACGAACGAGTAAAAACGTCAAAATATTTAAAAATTAATCCTACGAGTACCAAAATAATTTTCCTACTTCCTAAATATAAAAAGAAAATTTTGGAAAAAAGAAAAATATTTTTTTGACTTTTTAATAATTTTTTATAAATTAAAAACTATTTAAAAGAAAATAATTGATTAAAAATACTAAATGGAAAAAAGAAAATTCTGAAATTTTTTTCTAAAATACTTAATACTAAACTTGAGCTATGAAAAATATAAAAAGTGAAAATGCTTTTTTAAATAAGCCGAAAATAAGCAACAGCTCACAATAAGCTAAAAAGAAAAAAAATAAAAATAAAAGGGTTTTAAATAAAAGTTTGTAAAGTCTAACTAAGGAGAGAAGTGAGTGCAGTGGTTGGGTTGCTTGCTTGTGAGCTAACTGTCCTGGGTTCGAACCCCAGGACTGTCAAATTTTTTTGCTATTTGATTTTTTTCTTTGACTTTCTTTTTTAAAAACCAAATAAACAACATTGAATAAGCTACAACTAACACTACTTTTAAAACCACAAAATGAGCTCAGATCAGCTTAATTTCAGATTGATCAGACAATGCCAAATATGAAAAACAAAATTCAAAATTCAAAATCCAAATCCTACTATAACTTATCTAAATATGAGATTTAAAAAAAAGCTTAAGAGGCAAGACAAGGTCATGTGGGTGGTTTGGCTTGTAGTGGTGGTGAAAGTGATGGGGAGGTTAGCGGAAGGATTAGGTTTAAGTGGGCGGTAATTTAGGGGTGAAGAAGAAGAAGTGGTAAGTTGGGGAATTAGTTTTAGGGATTTTGACCGATTGATTTGGGGATTTGACCAAACCACCCGCTTTATCTGTTTTTTAGTTAGAAGGGTGGATCGGGTTTTTTTGGTGGGCCGGTTTTGAGTTTTTAAGTAGGATTGGGTCGATTGTTTAGGGGATAGTGGGTTAGCTGGGTTTGGTGGATTGTGGTTTTTAGATCCGGTTGTGTTTTTTAGAGTTTAGGATAAATTTAGTTAAACACAAGGACCATAGGTGTAATTTATGAAACCTCAAGGTCCATTTCTGCCCAGTCTTCAAATTTCATCGACGAACCAATTTTGCCAATATTAAATAATCCAAGGGTCATTCTTCAAAAATATTATCTTTGACGAAATTTTCCCCGGCTTCGGCTCTATAAATATCTTTTCCACGTCTCGTGCTCATTTTCTCGGATTTTGCTTAATTTTGTCCCTTTTTCATGATATCCGTACCTGCATAGAAACAAACACAAAAACACAATATCTTTGGCATTTATGGTTAGTTTTTGGTCTATTTGGGTCCGGTTTTGGTCAAATAAAAGTATGTGTTTAAGCACATACCAAAGAACACCCTAGGATTTTATCGCTTTCGAATAAGAAACATATGTCATCTGGATGTAATGTTAAGGACAATATTTCAAGTGCATGTAATGAATCTGTTTGCTTAATGAACAAGAAATCTTTGTCTGAAAATGTTTGTGATGATATTGTTTCTAATTATGTGAATGTGAATGCTCTGCCTAAATAGAAAGATGTGCCTTCAGGAACTAGTGCTAGGACCAGATATGTTAAAAGACTTATTAAACTAGCTAGGTCAACCACTAGTACCATATTGCCTAAGGATCATCTTAAGTTTTGCACATGGAAACCAACGGGCAGAAAGTTTACACTTAAGAATGGCCCATTAGAAATTGTTTCAAAAGAAAAAAATGGAAACCTTCTCTAAGTGTGATACATCTGTTACCTCTAACCCCATGGAACCAAATGTTAAACGGTTTCCATATACAAAATCATTTGTTCTTCGCAGGTCATTGAAATTTTTCTTTGGATCGTCGACTCGGGTTGCTCCAAGCACATGACCGGGAATCTGAAGCTGCTGATCAACTTTGTATGGAAGTTCATGGGAACAGTTCGGTTTGGAAATGATCCTGTAGCAGCTATTCTGGGTTATGGAGATCTTCTGTTTGGGAATTTTCTAATCACTCGGGTTTACTATGTCGAAGGATTGGGACATAATCTGTTTTCAGTCGGACATTTTTGTAATGAAGATTTAGAGGTTGCATTTAGAAGGAACACTTGCTTCGTTAGGAATTTGATTGGAAATGATCTCTTAACCAGAAATCGTGGAACCAATCTTTATGCTATCGACATTAACCAAATGGCCTCTTCATCACCAATTTGTCTCATGCCAAGAGCTGACGAAACTAAGTCCTGGTTGTGGCACAGACGTTTATCCCATCTCAACTTCGACACTTTAACAAAACTTGCCAAAGACAGCATCGTCACCGGTCTCCCAAAGTTCAAATACACCAAAGAACACTTATGTCCATCCTGTGAGCAAGGCAAAAGCAAACGGGCAACATACAAACCTAAAACCGTACCAAGTTCGGTCGATAAGTTACATTTGTTGCACATGGACTTATGTGGCCCAATGAGAGTTGAGAGTATCAATGGGAAAAAGTATATTCTTGTGATTGTCGATGATTATTCAAGATATACATGGGTAAGGTTTCTAAGGTCAAAAGACGAAGCGCCAGGCATCAACATCACCTTTCTGAAGCGAATTCAAGTCCTACTTCAAGCTCCAGTTAGGATAGTAAGAACTAACAATGGCACGAAATTCACTAATCAGGAGTTAAGAACATACTTTGATGAGACTGGAATCATTCACCAGACATCAGCGGTTAGAACTCCACAGCAGAATGGGGTAGTTGAAAGAAGAAATAGAACTCTTGTGGAAGCTGCTCGCACAATGCTGATTTATTCCAGTGCACCATTATTCTTATGGGCTGATGCTGTTGCCACTGCGTGTTTTACTCAAAACCGATCCCTAATCCATCCAAGATTCAATAAAACCCCATACGAATTAGTGAACAACAGAAAACCCAACATCTCTTACCTTCATGTATTTGGCGCTTTGTGCTATCCTACGAACGACAGAGAAGATCTGGGAAGCTAAAAGCTAAGGGTGATATTGGAATCTTCATTGGTTATTCAGATAACTCGAGGGCTTTCAGGGTGTATAATAGGAGAACGAAAAGGATTATGGAGACGATGAATGTGAAATTTGACGAGATTTCACAAATGGCTTCTGAGAGACTCGCTCTAGAACCCGCGCTTAACCCGATGGCTTCTAATCATATCGGATTAGGACCCGCACCAAATAGTCAAACTTCTAGACATATCAGTTCAGGACTCGTACCCCAAGGAGCTCAGTCAACTACAACTGAAAAACCGACAACTCAAGAACTGGATAATTTCTTCGAGTTTATGTATGATGAATACTATGGTGGAGCTTCAACAAATGCATCACAACAACGTTCCGCTGCACCCGCTCTACAACATCAACCACCACCACCACCGCAAGATGCATTAACAACAATCGAAGCTGACGCACCAACTCCCTCAACGTCATCTACATCTACTCCTGCAACTCCAGTAATTGAGAGTATGTTACCAAGAGTTGATGAGCAAAACCAAACCACACCAATTCAAGAAGAACAACAAAACGATGCTGTGTTAGAAGAAGAACCATTTGAAAACCCATTTGCAACGGAATCTGCTGAATCTTCTTCTAGGTTACAAGAACCCACCAACACGCATTCGTCAAATCCAAGTTACCCTTCTACGTTACAGTGGACTAAAGACCATCCAATAGAACAAGTCATTGGTGAACCTTCAAGGCCAGTACAGACGAGAAGACAACTCGCCACCGATTGTGATATGTGCATCTTTTCCTGCTCAGTCAGTTTAAAAGAGCCAAAGAACATTCGGGAAGCAATGGCAGACAATGCATGGATTGAAGCGATGCAGGAAGAACTTCTCCAGTATAAATTACATGACACTTGGGATTTAGTGCCAAGACCAATCGACAAACTTGTCATTGATCTTAAGTGGTTATGGAAGAACAAAAAGGATGAAGAAATGACTGTAATTCGCAACAAAGCTCGTCTAGCTGCCAAGGGATTCAGACAGGAAGAGGGGATAGATTTTGATGAGTCATTCGAGCCAGTAGCTAGACTTGAGGCGGTCAGGATTTTCTTAGCATACGCGGTTCACAAGAACATCACGGTCTATCAGATGGACATCAAGACGGCTTTCTTGAATGGAACTCTGAAGGAAGAAGTGTACGTGAGTCAGCCAGACGTATTCGTTGACAAAGATCATCCAGACTACGTCTACAAGCTAAAGAAAGCTATCTATGGTTTGAAACAAGCCCTAAGGGCGTGGTACGAAGAATTATCATCTTTCCTACTTCTTAATCATTTCACCAAAGGAACAATTGACCCGACCTTGTTTACCAGAAAATTCAAAGATGATATTTTGATTGTTCAGATTTACGTGGATTACATAATCTTTGGGTCCACTAATTCGGAACATTCAAAACATTTTGCAAATCTCATGAAAAGTAAATTTGAAATGTCTATGATAGGCGAATTAAAATTCTTCCTTGGACTTCAAATCCATCAATCCCATCGTGGTATTTTCATAAATCAGGCTAAATATACAATTGAGATTTTAAAGAAACATGAAATGGAAAATTGTGACTCTGTTGGTACACCAATGGTCACTTCACCCAAAATAGGCGCAGACTTATATGGGAAACCCATTGATCTGAAGAAATATCGGAGCATGATTGGTTCTCTCATGTACTTAACTACTAGTCGACCCGATATACATTTTGCTGTCTGTTTATTAGCACGGTTTCAGGCAAGGCCTACCGAACTTCACCTCTAAGAGGTTAAACGGATCTTCCGGTACCTACGAAGAACCATTAAGATGGGACTTTGGTATCCGAAAGATTCGGAGTTTACACTAACAGCCTTTTCAGATGCCGACCATGCTTGATGCCAAGTTACCGCAAAAAGTACATCCGAGGAAGCACAATTTATGGGAGAGAAGCTAGTAGGCTGGTCATCGAGGAAACAAGACTGTACGGCATTATCAACTGCAAAAGCCGAGTATGTGTCTCTATCTTTGTGTTGTGCCAAAGTTCTATGGATGCGGACACAGCTCACAGATTATGGCTACTCTTTCAACCGCATACCTATGTATTGTGACTCAAAAAGTGCCATAGCCATCTCGTGCAATCCCGTGCAACACTCTAAGACCAAGCATATTAGAGTCCTCTATCACTTCATAAAGGAACACGTTGAAGAGGGTACTGTTGAATTATTCTTCGTGAAGACTGAATACCAACTCGCCGATCTATTTACTAAAGCCCTTCCAAAAGAGAGGTTTGATAACTTAGTTCGACGAATTGGCATGTGAAGCCTAACTCCCGAAGAGTTAGAAAGTCTTCTCGAAACTTCTTGAATTTTATCTCAAAAAGCTTTGCTGTAAATATTTAAAAAAAAAAAGCAAAATACAAAATTTGAAAAACCCACAAAAACAATATACAAAAATAAAAAATTTCAAAAATACAAAAACAATATAAAATCAAAAAACCAAGAATATTATTCTCACGACATGTCTCTCGTATATATCAATATTCTGTACGTACCTAGAAAAGTTATTCAACAATGATACGGGCATGTACAGATGCTTGAGCGAGAGTTCATTTAAACTTTTCCAAAACATGTCGTTTCTCAAAATTTCTTCATGATGGCTTTCGTATACTTCAGTACGGAACCCGCACTTAAATGACGGCTTTCGTATATTTCAGTACGAAACCCATGCTACAATGATGACTTCTGATTATTTCAGATCATGACTCGCATTGTTAATGGCAAAAGAAAACAAAGAATCCTTGAGCACATGATCAAGATTTTTCAAAATCTTTCTCCAAATTCTGTGCTCAAGATTCTTCAAAAATGAAAACTCCCTCTTTACCCTTAAATGATTTTAAACTTAAATGTTTAGAAAATATTTGCTTTATTTAAGGGGGAGTATAAAATGAAAAAAAATGTTTCAAATCATGCAAAAATAATCCGTATATCTCTCCAAAAAGCTCTCATTTTAATCACTTGATATCAAACATATCACCATGTGCTATTTTTGAGGGGGAGGAGACGTGATAAAAATGTGATCAAAAGTTTAAAGATCATGGATTGAATCTCGAATGAGCTCTTCAAAAGACTCAGCATGAACCCTCGAATTGACGAAATTAAATGTCCGTTATCGAAAAGAGTTGTCCGGAATGGGTAATAACTTCAAGCTGGTTATCCAGTGATGTAAACGTGTCTCGCAAAGGACTTGTCTGATTAGAATGTACCAATTCGAGAGCTGATCATTGAATATGACCGGGATGAGTAATAATTTCAAGCTAGTCTAACTAGTGATGTAAGCGTGTCTCGCGAAAGTCATGTTCATTGAAATTCGATCAATTCAAAAATGCGCGAACTATACCCAACATGTGCAAATTTATCTTAAAAATGCATGAGTACATGTGAAGGGGGAGTATTTCAAAATGTAAAACTCTCGAAGTGTTAACTAAAATGTGTTTACTCATAAACACTTTGAGAGATTTTTCACAAAAGGTTTTATGGCATGTGATCAATAATCTAGGATAATCATGGAGTAATAATGTGATTATGGTTAGGTTATGTCCAATGATCCGCTAGAGCCGGAGGGATCTACCCATGGACAATTCCAATAGATTATAATTAGAAGTCCTTAGGAAAGATTGAAAAAAGGAGTAAATGTGAAAGGGAAAGAAGGGGTTGAAGAATTAAAAAGAAAAGTTGAATGAAAGGGTGAAAAGAAATAGCCCTCCATGAAAACTTAGGGCAGAAACCGGGTTAATACATCTGCTATCGGTGTTTACTAAGGTGATACTGATATTGAAGACAAGACGTCATGGACCCAGTGACGCGCTGCACCACCCCTCCTAGCCACTCAGATATCTCTTAAAAGATATTTGTTTCATTTCTCACAGAGAACACTACATAATCGATCGGCCTCTCATTTCGAGATGTGTTGATATTGAAAAGGTGGCACTCTGCTCCATGCCTCCGACTATTAAAACCAAAACGCACAATATAGAGTCTAGAGCCATGAGATTCATCAAAAATCTCTTAGGAACACTTCCATAAGAATACCCTTGTGTTCACCAAAAAAGGACACAAGGTGTACATGGGTCTTAATGAGATCCAAGGATCTTGCCATATATATCATGATGGTTACATGCTTCAAATGGTCTACAGTCGTGGGGTGATCTCCAGCGACTCACTGAATCGTGGGTACACTTCGGTGTGTCCGTGTAAGCCCTCTCGGGGGTATCCGGTTCAGAACGGCATGGGGAAGGATTAGAGAAAGTCTTCACACTATGCTGTTGACAATCTCAAAGTCCCAACCTATAAGCGCTGGATGATTTATCACTAACGGTTTTATGCAGCTACCTACAAACATCCATTAACCATCATCACATACATCAAACATCTTCACCTCAACATACTCATACTTATGAAGAACACCCTCATCAAAGCTTAAGTGTAAAAGTTCAAGACAGAAGGATCAAGTTAAAGACCAAGTGTTAAAGACGAAGTCAAAAAGCTAATCAAGATGTCAAGAACAAGTTCACACGATGAAAGATTATGAGGAGATTGTTAGCAAGGGGAGATTGTTAACATAAGTATACAATCCAAGATGTATGAGTATGTTGGAGAACACGATGCATCACCACAAAAAGATTTTGATCAAGGCAAGAACATCCACAAAAGATGATACTTTGAAGATCACGATTGCATGAAGGAATGAATATGACGACTATTCTACAACGACACACAAAGATCAAGACATTGAAGAAAAAAGACCAATCACCAGAGCATCATTGAAATAACCATCCCTTAGGGGGAGATTGTTAGGAATTAAATTATTTGTAAAAGTGATGGTCATTTATTTCATTAGTAATATGTGTGTCGTGTAGGTGTCCATGTATGTAAAGGCTTTGTGTTGGACTTTGTAATAAACAAGTTCAAAGAAATACAAAAGCCCAAGTCCAACACAAAGCCCACCAATCCCATAGAGAAGCCATCTAGGGCATCCCATCCTTTTTATAAATACACACTCTCACCCTCATTCTCATTGTGCCTCATTGTTATGTATAGGTGAAAGTGTGTGTTTGTTTTCTTCCTTCCCAAGGTTTATAAACATTCGACATATATTATATCATACGATCCATTCTCTCATATTATTTCTTTTATATCTTTGAGTGTCACGTTAAGGCTTTAATATAGTTATTAGTTGTGTGCTAAAGTTAGATTTCTAGTCTTAACAAATATTCTAAACATATAGAATATACGTATCTTTCTAACTATATAAGATATACACTGAATATCTACTATACATATCTATTCACACGTCTTCATCTCTTTGGCAGTACCTTATTTCTTCAGTATTTTACTCTAGCAGTACTAACTGGTTAGTACTGTTAGTTGTAATCTTCAGCAGTTCTAACTTTGGCTTGACAGTACTAACTTGGCTTGGAAGTACTAAGTGTGAAGTCATTTAATTCCCAACAATCCTCCCCTAAACTTGTGATTTACCTCCAAATCATCAAGTTTCTTGAATTAAACCTTTAAGCTTGAGAGGATTCTTCCAAACACTTCATCTTCTTTTAGCCTGCATGAAGATCTTCCTTAGCAGTTCTTTTTCCATCTCAGTCTCCTTATCCACAGTTAGTTTTTGCAGATAACATCACAGTGAGAGTACCCCTTGAGAATGGGTATTATTTCTCCACCAGCATGTATATGTTAATTCCAGCTTTTGTAGACACATGGTGAACTCCACATGTATCATACAATCTCTATTGTAATCCTAGATTACTGGCTTGAAACTTCCATAATTTATCACCTTCATCTGGTTCAAAAATCCTTTTCAACTCCACCCATAGCACTTTGTCTTTGTCATCTGTAGGATCTGTTGACTTGAATCTTTCTTTGACTAAATCCCATAGCTTCACCAGATCATCTCTATCAAATGCTTTTAGCATATCATCAAAATGCTGATGTACCTCAATATGATTTCCAACCCTGATGATTTTCCAACTCTTCTTCAATCCATCATCTTGAACTTCCCAATCAATGATAGGATATTTAGTCTGCAAAGCTTCAACATTTAGCCCTTCTACTGGAATTATGATCATCATTTGTTGTAGATCTTCTTCAGTAAATTCTTCTTCTTCCTGCTATTCAATAGTAGGTAAATCTTCATTAATCTTTTGTTTCTTAGAAGACTCTGACTCCAATGATATTCCTGCTCTCTTAACTCTTCTGCTTTCTTCTTCTGTGTCCATAGGAATAAAATCTTGGACTTTCTTATAAGCTTTGAAGTATAAACCTTCAATTTATTCATATGACCTTCCTGCAAGTTGACTAGCAGTGTAATGATCTTGGTTCTTCAAGTAAGTAGTCATATATTTCATCTTTTCTGCTTGAGTTAGAGGTTTATTCCTTCTTGCAACAACCTTCTTTGCATTATGACTTTTTCTAATCACTTCTAGAAGATTATTAAGAGCATTCTATCTTTCTTCTTCATTGATAGTTGCCCTGTCTTGTTCATAAATTTTTTGAGCTAAAAGCTCATCTTCTTTTTCTTGTGCCAATCTTTCTGCTTCAGCTGTTTCTCTTGCAAGTCTTTGTTCATCTAGAAATCTTGCAATCTTAAATTGTGCTTGTTCTTCTTCTTGTGCTTTCTGAGACATTCCTTCATCAAAACTCATCTGAAGTTGTACACTCTTCTTCACCTTTTTAGGTTGTTCAGACTCTTGCATAATCCTTTTTCCTTTGTCAGCACTGGTAGTACTAATTAAGGAACTAGTAGTACTAACTGGTTCAGCAGTACTAACCTCTTTAGCAGCATCAAGATCTGTTTCACCTATACCAGCATCAAACCTCCCCTGAGTCTCTGCATCTTCTTCAACCAAAGTTATGTTTGGATCTTGATCAATGTCATCTATTCTCCTCCCCTGTTTGGAAGGATCCTCCAAAGCATCGTCTGAATCATCTTCTTGACTGTCAGACTCCATAACGTTTGCCTTTCTTTTAGCTTTAATGGACTTGACCTTTTGCTGTAACTTCTTCACCTTCTGGATGAGCTTTGTATAGGCAGCACCATAGAGTTGCTTTCCCTGTTTCAACACATTTTCCAAGCTTGTTACTCTGGCTGACAATTTGGTACACAAGTCCATCAAGTCTTTTAGTTGCAGACTGCCCTCACCACTTCCAAGTGTGTTAACTCTTGGGAGAGGTGAATCATGGGGCATTGTGGACTCAGTCTCAACCCAAGGTTGATCAGCTGAGCCCCCCGTTGTATACTGTTGGCTAGGGTTTCCATCACCTGAATCAAGTTTATGAGAACTTGAGTCATTATATGTTGCCATGGTTTGGGTCTTACTTATGTTACCACTGTCCTGACCAGCTTCTAAGCCAGAGACAGTAGTGGTAGCCCTCACCATTCTGTCACCTTCTACATTGATAGCCTCATCTGCTACATTGGTATGAGTAGGAGATCTGGGCTGAGGAACCATAGATTCCTGTCTGATTCTCCTCCTATATGTTTGTGTAGTTTGAGGTTGTGAAGATGATGTAGCACTTATGGGTGTTTGATGGGACTCAACTGGGATTGTTAATCCTTCACCTTGAACAGTTTCACTTTGAACACTCATTGTTGAAAACAGTGGTACTTCTATCCCATTATAACCCTTAGAAGCCATCCTCATATTACTAAAAAGCTTTTGAGTAAGGCT
Source organism: Artemisia tridentata subsp. tridentata (assembly GCA_021014915.2). NCBI lineage: Eukaryota > Viridiplantae > Streptophyta > Magnoliopsida > Asterales > Asteraceae > Artemisia > Artemisia tridentata. Next base: position 337,499,849 of record CP139508.1, read on the forward strand.
AGGAGTTTTATAAACAGTTTTGTAAGATAGAAGTAGATTCTTGTGCTTGTTCAAAAACATTTGAATAAATCTTGGATACATTAAAAACTTGTATTTGCTATCCAAGTTTTTCACCATACCATCAAAAATCAATTTTGAAAAGTTAAAAGTCCTTTTTGTGGCTAAACAAATAAGAGCAGTTGCAATATTGCTACTGAATTGCTCCCAAGAAGTTTTCTTTGGACTTAAACAATGTAAGAGGGTATGAATGAGAAATCTCCATTGTGGGGCAAAATGTCTTTTTTGAAAAGTTAATTTGCCAGAATTTGACGCTGGAAAGATTTTCAAAAATTTCAGTATTAAGCAAAGAACTAATACCATCATCATTTGCTAGTTTGAGATGTCTCCTAACAGATGACTCAGTAATAGTCATGAATTTGCCATCAACTGTGGCATTTAACTCTTGTTCTCCATTATCAAGTGTATTGACACTAGCAGTGTGCCAAAACTGTTTGATTTGAGAAACATAGATAGTATAATTTTTTGTAAGAGCATACCTGATGTGGCTAGCATTGAGAAAATCCACTATCTGATGAAAGCCGTGACTTCCTTCTGATTTCTCCAAGTACGCGGCCATGTTATGCTTATCACAAAAATCCAAATTCGCCATTAAAATCAATGAAAGTTTGATTAGAGTGCTGGGTTATGATCATGTAGAAGAGTATGTGGGTTTGGTAAAGTCAATTGAGGTTTTATAGAGAACACTCAGCGTTTTGATTGGACCGACTGAATAAATATTTTCATTAGAGTGAAGAAATCTTATAAATTAAAGAAAGTATAAGAATTATACAATTTAAGAAACCTATAAGCGAAGTAATTGACAAAATTATCTCAACAGCTATTATTAAAAAAACGGTTATGACCAAACAGTATTAACGGATACCTAACAGTACTAAGTTTTAGCCTAGCAGTACAAAGTTATAGCTAGCAGTACAAACTTTTTGCAAAAACTTTTTCTCAGTAGTATTAACTCAATTTTCTTTCAAAACAACACTGCACTCAAACTTTTTGAATGGATTAAGTGTAAAGCAAGACACTTAATCATTTTTGGTTGCATTTAACCTCTGGTTGTGTGAAAACCAATGTTTTCAGTATAAATAATGCCTGTGAGCAGATAAACTCATTAAAAGAGCCTTCTTGACAAGGTTTCCAGCTCGTGGCAAGTGTTACCACTAACACAAATGTATTAGATTCACTTTTGATCGCTGTTCTCTATACCAGATGTCCTTGGACTAACACACTATCTAGCCTTCCAATGTCTCGAATTACCCTCCATGAAGAACACCAAAAAGCTTACTAAAAATGAATTCAAGATAGTAGAAAATTAAACCAACTGTAGTACTAATGATAAAAAGTAGTAAAAACCTTCCCCTCAAATGGTGCATGTATATGATTAAACACTCTATAATATACTTCCCCTGAAATCCATGTGTTAACCATTTAAAGTAACCATAAGAACTTTTCGAATAACTAACCACCATAGTATCGAACACCATGTAGTACCATCCGTGAACGAGCAGCAGGAAGAAGTAAAAATGACTACAGTAGTATTTGAGACCAAGCAGTAGTAACTTTGAAGAATAGTTCTAAGGTTTAGCAGTAGAAACCATGTAACAGTAGTAATCTTCCCCTTAACATGATAACTACTTCATCAATCTTTCCAATCATCATCAAAGTCCAAACAATAAGTGTAACAATATCTGAGATCTTGAACTTTGAAATCAAAAACAAACTTCTGTGTGTGTTCAACATCTCCATACCAACTGAGAACCAAAAACCATGTACTGTCCAATATCAAATATTGCTAGCAGTACTAAGAATATAGTATCAGTACTAAAATTATAGTAGCGGTACTAAAAATATAGGAGCAGTACTAAAAACTTAAGTAGTAGTACTAACTTCCTGAAGCAGCATTAAAAATCATAAGCAGCATCATTCGACCAATAGCAGTAGTAACTTACAAAGAGCAGCAGCATTAAAACATCGAGCAGCACTAACGATCATTCGAGCAGCATTAAGTCAAACGAGCAGTGTTAATAATGACGAGCAGTATTAACACAACTGCAGCAGCATTAAATCGAAAGCATAGAGCAACATTAACGTTCTTACCTCCAACTATTAGAACCTATGGACAGTAACGATCAATGCACTTAGGGTTTGACAATTCAACATCAACATCAGATCTCCAAGGGCTTACTTCCATTCAAAACGTAGCCTTACTTTTCTAGTAACCTCAGAAGACCAGTAACCACGCCATCATAAAAATTTAAGGTCGTCAAAACTCAACACGCGTAGTCCATCATCAGTTTCAAAACTACAACCTCTCATGCCCATCTTCATGTCCCAACAGAAACTGATTATGTTGCAACAAACCTAACACTAGAGTTTTTAATCAATCATGCATCAATAAAACCCTAAACCAAAAATAATATTGACACAGAATAATGCAGATTAAGGTGAAAGAGAAACGTTGTGAAGCACACAGATCAGCATAATAAACATAAACTCAATCTGGTAGAATACAAACCCTTATAAAGTTGAAAAAACCCTAATCGCAAAAAATATGAATCGAAGCAGCAGACACTTTAATCTTCAAAAGCAATCACCATGATGTATTACATGAATTATAAGCATCAACCAATGTCTAACAGACTTCCAGAATGATTTGTAATGTCAAAACAGAGAGATCAAGTACCACGAAACCCATAAAAATTGACTTACTTCCTTTTCTGCAGTAGATTCTTAAAAAATTTATATCTTTCAATAAATATCTCAAATTGAAGATCCCTCTAGTGAGTATATACCTTGATATATAGAGAACCTTCAGTAAAAATTTCGTTAAGATCCAACGGTTAACGAATGAGATATCTTTTTTTTACCACAGCACTGCAGAAAACTACGAAAATAAAAACCAAAGTTGATTTTTTTCTTTCTTCCACTAATAAAACCTTGTTAATCCCTAGACCATGAGCATCCTGATCTCTGATACCACCTGATAAACATAGGTAGATTTCTAGAAAAAATATTTTAAAGAACCTCCCAACTCAGGTGTAAAACCTTTGTCAAGTGATCCCCAAATGCTTTCTATCATGAATCCATCATTTACAAACAATCCACCACTTTTGCTTGTCACACAGCACCAATTCCAATCATACTACTTGCTTATCCTGCAAATGTTAGTCTAAAACCAAGAAAACACAATCCAGAGCATTTTCTTCATAACAGTATCAATTTTGACTAACAGTTTTAACTTAGCAGTACTAATTTTGCACTAGCAGTATTAACATATAACAATACTAATCCTTTAAAAAACTTTACAAAGACACAAAGAGATTAAAACTTTATGGATTTAGCATTCCAATACTTGCTACCAAGTATTAAAACCTTCCAACATCAAGACCTTTTGTAAGTAAATCTGCAAAATTGTTATCTGTATGAATTTTAACAACTTGAATTAACTTTTTATCATTGTAGTCTCTTATAAAATGATGTCTAATCTCAATATGTTTTGTTTTAGAGTGTAAAACATGATTCTTAATAATACATATAGTACTGTTATTATCAATAAAAATCATGGTGTGCATAAAATTATACCCATAGTCCAGCATTTGATTCTGAATCTAGAGTACTTGTCCACAGCAACTAGCAACAGCCACATATTCAGCATCAGTTGTAGATTTTGCAACCACAGTTTTCTTTTTACACTGCCATGATATCAACCTGTATCCTAGGAACTGACAACCTCCTATTGTTGACTTCCTATCTAAACTTGCACCAGCATAGTCACTATCACTATATGCCACTAGATCAAAGGGAGAATCTCTAGGATACCAAAGGCCTAATTTAGGTTGGCCTTTTAGGTACCTAAAAATCCTTTTCACAGCATGTAAGTGTGAAGCCTTAGGCGTGACTTTAAATCTGGCACATGCACATACAACAAACATAATGTCTGGTCTAGATGATGTAAGATACATCAATGATCCAATCATTGACCTGTAGAGATGAACATCAACATCATTACCATCTAAGTCTTTGAGCAAAGGCTTGTCTGGATCCATTGGGGTGCTAGCTGTCTTGACATCTGTGTACCCAAATTTCTTCAAAATATCAACTACATATTTATCCTAACTGATAAATTTACCATCTTCCTTCTGCTTGACTTGCAACCCTAAGAAGAAATTGAGTTCTCCCATAGAACTCATTTGAAATTTGTCATGCATCAGTTTTTCAAACTTAGTACACATCTCCTTCTTTGTAGAGCCAAAAATAATGTCATCAACATAGACCTGGAAAAACAAAATATCTCCTTTTTGCCTCTTGATAAACAATGTCTGATCTATCTTACCTATGTGTAACCCATTGTCCAATAAATACTTGGCCAAGGTTTCATACCAGGCTCTTGGAGCTTGATGCAAACCATAAAGTTCTTTCACCACCTTGTAGACTTTGTCAGGATAGTCAGGATCTTTAAACCTTGGTGGTTGAGTAACATAAACCTCTTCATCAATTACACTATAAAGGAAAGCACTCTTCACATCCATCTGATACACCATGAATCCCATAAAAGAAGCATAAGCAAAAAATAGCCTTATTGCCTCAATTCTTGCTACAGGAGCAAAAACTTCATCATATTCTATGCCTTCTTCTTGAGTTTAAACCTGTGCAACCAGCCTTGCTTTATTCCTAATCACAATTCCTCTCTCATATTTCTTGTTCCTGAACACCCATTTTGTACCAATTACCCACTTACCCTTAGGCAAATCTACTAGAACCCAAACCTTTTGTAGCTTAAATTGTAAAAGCTCTTCCTACATTGCTTCTACCCAAGATGGGTCACTAAGAGCTTTGATAATTCTTTTGGGTTCTTCCTGAGATAGGAAACAAGCAAACAAACAAGTATGAAGGTCTTCATGAGTTTTCCCTTCATAAACAACACTGATAAAACCTTGTTCATTTGTAGCATGTGTCATTCTGCTTGTCATTACACAAGACTGCACATCACTAATCACATAATCAAGTGAATGATCTTTGTGAATTCTTATATGTGGAGTTGAAGGAGCTTGATATGTAATAGGAATGTTGTTCATATCCACTCCTATGTCATCATCAGAAAGATCAGTAGAAACTGTTGGACTAATAGTATCATCATCTGGCCCAGCAATATTAACATTTGGCCCAGCAGTACTAACATCATTAGTACTGTTTTCAGGATTCTCTTGATCATCAACTCCACTTTATTTATTTCTATCTTCAGCACCCTTCTTTTTAGCATCATTAAAAGGTTGTGGTTCATCATTGCTAACATCCTTTGAAGATGAATCAAACAGTGAACCATCTTTCCACAGTGGCATCATAAGGTAGTCTTGGCTAGATCCTGTCTCCATGCTAGATTGACTTGCATCAAAACTATCTTTTGATCCTGTAAAATCATTAGAGTTTGTACCTGCAACAATTGGTACATAATTCATTGATTCTGTTAGCATATCAATATCAAACAGCCACTCAGGTCCATCTCCTGCAACACTAGACTTATTCTCCAAGAACTCAACATGCAAGTTTTCTTCCACCTTCCTAATTTTAGTGTTGTATACCCTAAAAGCCTTACTATTCATAGAGTATCCAACAAAGAATCCCTCATCAGATTTTCCATCAAACTTGCCTAAATGATCTAAAGTATTAAGAATGGTAACATGACATCCAAATGGTCTCATGAAGCTTAGAGATGGTTTTCTACCTCTAAATAGTTCATAAGGAGTCTTGTTATGAGGCTTCACTACTAAAACCCTGTTCTACACATAGCAAGCAGTATTAACTGATTCAGCCTAAAATGTAGTAGGTAACTTAGAGTCAGCTAACATGTTTCTAGAAGCCTCATTCAATGTCCTGTTTCTCCTTTCAGCAACACCATTCTGCTGAGGAGTTTTAGCTACACTAAATTCCCTCATAATACCTTTTTGATCACAAAACTTATTCATAACTCTATTATTAAACTTTGTTCCGTTGTCACACCTGATTATTTTTACTTTCTTATCAGCTAAATTTTCTATCTTAGTAATAAAGCTCTTAAGGATGCCACTAGTCTCATCCTTGGTAGCTAAAAAGAAAACCCAAGTAAACCTGCTATAATCATTAGTGACAACAAGACAATATTTCATATTCATCAGGCTACTCACAAAAGTTGGACCAAACAAGTCCATATGTAACATGAATAAAGGCTGAGTAATAGAGTTTTGAATCTTGGACTTACAAGTGGCTTTGTGTTGCTTTCCCTTAAGACAAGCCACACAAGTTTGGTCATTTTCAAAACATTTTTTAGATAAACCTCTTACAAGGTTATCCTTAACAATTTTATTAATGGTTTTAAAATTTACATAACCAAGCCTCCTATGCCATACCATTGATTCATCCAATGTGGCCTTTGCAACAAGATAAGTTAAACTCTCTTTAAGAACAATATTCTTCATATCAACACTGTACATTTGTTCTTTCTAGGAACTTTAAGTAACACCTGACTTTCATTAGCTAACTTAAAGTTAGGAGACATAACAAAACATTCAGTTTTAGTAAAAAGAACACTGTTCTTTTTGTCACACATATGTGAGACACTAAACAGGTTAAACTTTAACTCTTGAACAAAGTACGCATCTTCAAAATCAAGCTTACCAGTTCTAATAGTACCTTTACCAGTAATCCTTCCTCCTCTGGCTCCTCCCCCAAAGGTAACATATCAACCATCAAATTCAATGAAGTCTGTGAGATAGGACATGTTCCAAGTCATGTGCCTTGAGCATCCATTGTCAAAAAAGCCTGGACCTTCTTTTTCTTGTTGTGGATGATCCTGCATATAAAAATAAGGAAATTAGTTTCCTTTGGGGACCCAAGCCATTACTGAATTGGTTCTGCCTCGTTCATCAATATAATTATGTTTCTTCAATAAAATTGATGCACTATCATGTTTGGTAGGTTTCCAAACCTAACATGCTGAGGCCTTAACAACATTGCTCTGATTGCCCTAATAGCATTTACAGCTGCTGAATTTGGCCTAGCAGTATTAACTACTGGCCTAGCAGTATGAACTCTTTTATTAACAGCATTAACCTTTTTTTCAAAACTTCTGTTGGTAAATGGTGTTTTCTTATAAAAGGGCCTTTTAACAGTTTGTTGTGCTGATTTAGAAAAACATGATGTTGGTTTAGAACTAAAAACAGTTGATTTGGGGTAAGCAGTATTAACAGGCCTAGTAGTATTAAGAGGTTTTAGGATAGTTTTCATCAAAACTGCTCTTGGAGCCATGTTTATCTGAATATTGGGGTGAGCCTTTTTATCAAAACAGTTGTAATTCACCCTTGTATTAGCATCCCAGATACCCTTGTATTCCCATATACCATCCTTTCCCTTTGATGGTAATTTTAGTTAGCTTGCACATGGTCAAAACTACCACAAACAAAACAGGCTTTATTGTACATCACAAATTTACTTCCTAGCTGTTGGGACTTCTGATTATTCTAATTTCTTTGGTATCCCCTAGGACTATGTGACCTGTACATCTCTGCATACTTAACTAATTTCCTAACTGGTTTCTCTTGCTGTTTAGGTGCAACATATTCTATCTTAACAACAGAAGGAAAAACAATTTTCTTTTCTAACTTCTCTTCGGACACCAATTTCTCAACTAAGAGGGTATCAAAGGATTCCTTAACCTCTTTAAAACTATCTTCACTATCACTCTTACAAGTCTTTGATCCTAAGCTTTCAGTCTTAGACTCTTTGACCTCCTCTAGATGGGACAAATCAAGCTTTGGGGTGGGAAATAATCCTGTATGGGGAGGTGGAACAGCCTTATATCTTATACCTGTCTTGAATTTCTTAATAAGCTGACACTGTAGAATTCTGTCTATACTTTTAGATGACCCTACATATCTTTCTATATTAACTTCAATGCTGTCATTTTCTTTCTTAAGCTTTTCTAACTCATGTTTAAGCACACTAATTTCAGAATCTTTGTATGAGATATCTCTTTTTAATACAACAATATCTTCAGTAAAGATAGTCTCATTCTTTTTATAAAAAACTAGTTACTCTTCTACAACAGCTAACCCTCTTTTATAATTAGCTAGATTGAACTCAGATTGATTAAACTCTATTCTTAAATCATCATACTGAGTTTTGAGAGTTTCAAATCTTTTTAATCAGGTTTTTGAACAAGTTTTGTTAGTGTATACCTCAGAATCTGAAAGAGCCATTAGAGCCATATTATTAGGGGATTCCTCTTCTGCCATAAAGCTCCAGTCAAAACCAACCCCAATAATAGCCACCATAGCTTTGGAAGAAGTTTCTTCCAAGTTCATAGTCTTTCTGATGCTCTTTTGGTTCCTGGATAATCTGCTTTCTTGACTCCTATCTTGACTCCTATTCCTGCTGTCTTGGTTCCTTGGCCCTCTGCACTTCCTTGCAAAGTGGCCCAACTTATGACAGTTGTAACATTCAACCTTTGACTTGTCATATCCAGCAGTGTCACTACCATTGATAGTGATCTTCTTACCAGTCCTCTGAAAAAACCTCATTGCCCTCATGCTCAACAGTGCTAACTGCCACTTCAAATCCATCTCCTCTAAGTCATCTTCATGGATTTGTTCTAGGTCTTCATGTACAAGCAGAGACCCATTAGCTTGATTGGCCAAAATGCATACACAGTAGCATCACTTAAGGTAGTAGTACTAGCTTGAGTGCTAGCAGTACTAACTGGAGTGTTAGCAGTACTAACTCCACAAGCATTATTAACTTCACCAGTACTGCTAGGGCTGGGAGATGACACAAAGTCCATATTTTGAGAACTTGAACTTGAACTTGAGCTTTTAGTTCTCTTAACCTCTTGTTCAACAATCTTAAAATTGTTGTAAAGGTCATCAAGACTCATTGTGTCTAGATCAGACTTATTCCTCTGGACCACAACATGAGTATCCCACTCAGCAGGCGGACTTCTCAAAAACTTCAAATTGAGATCTTCTTGCGTCTTAGTTTCACCTAAGACAACCAGTTGACTTACAATCTTCTGAAGTCTATTGAAAATAGAATCAAGAGACTCTGTGCTTGGAGCACTAAAGTTCTCATACATCTGCTTCAGAAGAGTTTTCTGTGTCTTCTTAGTTGCTTCATTACCTCCAAACCTTGTTATAGCAGTAAACAAGGTCTTAGCATCCTTGTATTGATTGAAGGTCATCAGATGTTCATTGGGAAGTTCCATCAGCAACATACTTCTAGCCTTCACATCATTCTTCTTTTGGGCCTTTTCTTCTGTAGTTACAAGACCTGGTATTGTTTCAGTTGTGACACCTTCCACTGTTGATGCTTTAGGTACAGGTTTGAATGAATTACCATTCTCTATTATATCCTATAGAGCATAGTCTTGAATCTGAAAGTATTGTTCAATTATGAGCCTCAATATCTCATAATCACCCTGCTTGAGAATAGGCAATTTAGCAGTAGTAGAGGTTTGAGTAGTTTCAAGATCCATCTCTTCCTGATTAGTAGAGAGTTCTTCAGTAAGTTTCTTCTAGATCAAAGTTTCAGAACCAAAAGCTCTGATACCACTTGTTGATCCCAAACAAAGATCGATTCCTTGAGCTTGTAAGGTTAAGTTACCTTTGATAAATCCAAAATAACTTTGTTTGAAACTTTGTGAATATCAAAGAGTATGCGGAATCTACTCTTCAATACATAGAAGAATATTAACAACGCAATGTAACAGTGAACTTGAATGAACAACAATATAACCAAAATGCTTCAATAATATTAATCAATAATGCGAGTACTATGTGTAGTACTAGGGTTTACAACCTTGAAGCTTATATTGAAACGTACGTCTAACAACTTAACCTAGGACCTCCTTTTATACACCAAGGAGTCCTTTACAAGATAACTACAAATCTTTTAAACATATAGAATATACGTATCTTTCTAACTATATAAGATATACACTGAATATCTTCTATACATATCTCTTCACACGTCTTCATCTCTTTGGTAGTACCTTCTTTCTTCAGTATTTTACTCTAGCAGTACTTACTAGTTAGTATTGTTAGTTGTAATCTTCAGTAGTTCTAACTTTGGTTTGATAGTACTAACTTGGCTTCGCAGTAGCAAGTGTGAAGTCATTTAATTCCCAACACCTTCCAATAGTTTCAAGTTTTTATTGTCGGCTATAACAATTGTACAACAATTGCCATATTGTTCATTCATAAAATCTAGGAGCAACTTCAGGCTGAGTGATATGCTCCGAGCCTGTGTGATTGACTTTGGAAATGGGTGGGATACCCATTTGCCTTTGATTGAGTTTTCTTACAACAAAAGTTACCATGCGAGCATTAAGGCTGCACCGTTTAAAGCACTGTATGGTCGAAAGTGCCGATCACCTATTTGTTAGGTTGAAGTGGGAGAATCCCAGCTCACTGGACCGGATATTGTTCGAGAGATGATCAAGAAGATCATGCAAATCAGGAATCGATTGCAAGCCGCAAGTGACCGACAGAAGAGTTACGCATATGTGAGGCGTAAACAACTGGAGTTTCAAGTCGGAGACCGGGTTATTTTGAAAGTATCGCCATGGAAGGGCGTGATACGGTTTGGTAAGCGAGGTAAGCTAAACCCAAGGTACATTGGATAATTCAAGATCTTGAACAGAGTTGGTCTTGTAGCCTATAGACTTGAACTACCACCCGAGCTCAGTAGAGTACACCCTACGTTTCATGTGTCCAATCTGAAGAAGTGCTTGTCAGACGAGCCACTCGTGATTCCACTCGAGGAAATTCAGATTGATGGGAAACTGAACTTTATTGAGGAACCCGTCGAAATTATGGACCGTGAAGTCAAACAGCTGAAGCAGAGTCGTATCCCCATCGTGAAAGTCCATTGGAATTCCAATAGAGGACCCAAGTTCACCTGGGAGCACGACGACGAGTTCAAGCGCAAGTACCCTCACCTTTTCGGAACCACAACTGGTTACACTAACTGAAATCTGGGACGAATTTCAAAGTATGATGTAGGTGCTGTAACACCCGGTAACCTCCCAACCCTATTTTACTAGCTAAAATATTTACTTTTGCATCCCCTTAGCATTTAAACTTTTTCTAAACTTATTTGAACTTGAGAAATAGAGGATACCTTGGTAAACGTGAACGTTATCCTTTATTAAGCCGGCACAACCTAAGAATGCACGAAACGAATCGATTTACTAAATAAATTAAATCCGAGAAAGTTATACGTATTAATACTTGTTTTATTAGAAAAATTATTTCGAACTCAATGGCGCAAGTCTCGTAATTTAAAACGGCCGTTTGCTATGTCAAATGGGGCCCACAAGAGTTTTACTAAAAGAATAACTAAATTACACTTTCTACCCCCTCTTTGAACTTACACCGCCGCCCCTCACCTTTCTTTTGTTCACCTTTGCCCCCTCCCCATCATATAAAAGACCCCATATTAGGGTTTCTCCCTTATTTGATACCACCACCACCACTAGAGTTACTATTTCGGCGCTGCACCCAACTTCCGGCCAACTTCCGACCACCACCAAAACACCACCGCCGCATAGATCTCGAGTCCCACAACGTTTCTGGAGAAGATCGGAGCAAGAGGAAGACGTTGGTTCGTTATTGGAGCTCGCCGCCGCTACACCACCATCACCACCACACCACCACCACTTGCCGCCGCCTCCCCCACTTCACCTCTCACGTTTGGTAAGCTCACGCGCCGCCTTTTCATCATTTCTTTTATTTTGAAAACCCAAATCGGTATAAACCTAAACCTAACATTTTACAACTAAAACTAATCTAAAATCTATGTTTCTTACTAAAAACGTGTGGATCTAAACTTTCTAAACCTTAACTCATTCGAATCGTCATCGAGTCATGTGACTCGTGGTGTTTTCTTGTTTATTTTGTATTCGTTTTCTTTGTTTAAGCTTATTTCGTTATTGTTGTAGCTTGTTTGGATTTTGGAGTTGGATTTGGTTGCGTTTTGTGATAGCCGAGAGGTATAAGGCTCGAATAGGGTAGAGCCGTGACTCAAGGGAGTCACGGACTAGTGTGGTTTTCCTTTGGTCGAGTCTTTGTTGGTTTTGTTGTGATAATGGGTGAGCCGAGACTCAAGGGAGTCACGGCCAAGGTGTCTATTTGGTTTATCGAGTCGTATAATGGATTTGGTTGTCGAGTAGAGTGAGCCGTGACTCAAGGAGAGTCACGACTCTTGATTTTTGATGTTAGCCGAGACCATGTATGGTTTGGTTGTCGAGAGTGAGTCAAGCCGTGACTCGTGGGAGTCATGGCCATGTCATGGTCTAGCTAAACGAGACCTTAGTGTGTTTTGGTTGTTATATTAGTTGGTTAACGAGGATAGAAAACCTCGTCGTATCCTTTCGTGTCAAGTCATGGCCGAGGTTAGAAAACCTCGTCGAGAGTGTGTCGAGTTAGTCTTGGACATGGATTGTCTTTGTTGGGTCAAATGGACTAGTAAGCCCATTAGAGGTCTAGCATGGATAACCTTGGGCCGTAATCCCAAAGTGAGTCCATAGGTCATGTAAGTTAAATATTGGGCCGAAGCCCAATACATTTGGTCTATTGATTTATTTGTTTGTTGTAATGATCTATTTTCTGTTTACTAACTTATTTTGTTTTTTTTGTCAATTGGCGTTTCGGATGCTATTCGGGTAACTTGGGATATGATTTGGATTTGGAATGGACGTTATGATATAACCTATGCTTGGATGAGATTATTTGATTTACGGTATTAGCCGATGGACTTATGGATGATTTTGTACTTGAGACAGAATAGTATGTTAGACTCGAAAGAGCATAACATGTTAGGACCCGAATGGACACAAAATGGTCGATAAACTTGACACTAATATACACGCGAATGATAACGACTAAATATATATATATATATATATATATATATATATATATATATATATATATATATATATATATATATATATATATAACTTGTAAAATGTGATTAAAAATTGGTTTATTCAAGAGTCGTGACGACTTGGAAAAGTTACTAAAACGGACGCGTCATGTCCAAATTTCTATAAAAACCTTTTAGAACATAATCAATTACAACTTGTAAACGTCATAAAAACCTTTTGAAACTTATACATTTTCTTCCTAAATTATAACGTTTTACCGACTATTTGGGTTATGGGTAAAACACCGAAACAACCTGTTGATGTTTTCTTTCTTGTTTCTTGATTTATTCTTTCCTTCTTAATTCTTATTTCTTCTTCTCTTCTTATCCTCCTTCTACTTGTTTGTTTGTGTTTCGTCGACTATTATTATCTTAACTTTTCTTTATTATCCACACGGGTCATAAATGTTTACTTCTTTTCATCGCCATTGAAAACTAGACCTTTTTATTTTAATACGAGTACTCAACGAACTTTACTTTATAAATCACTTTGAGGATTATTTCTGAAACATGTTATCTAATACTAGGTTGTACTGAAGTTTACTTGCCGTGCTATTCCATCTAATCATATTGTGATATCTTATTTCCTCTGCTGCTAAGGTGTGATTCATAGCCCCACTTTACTGTTAATTTGTTTTATAAACCCATAGGGGAGATATATGCTACTTACTTTTATGAACACAAATTTTTAAACGTACGCTTTTCCTGACTAAGATGATAATGCTAAGTACCACCCTTGCCACAAGCAAGTCCCTCGATCATGAACCATTAATCACTTGCGAGTGAGCCCGAATATAGTTTATAGGCCTATAGGAATGACTAACCTTCCATGTAGACCAAGGACGGCAACATGTGATGTGCTATATTTGAGTTAACTAGGTAGTTGGCAAGCTATCAACTTGGGGGCAAATTTTGTGAATATTATTATTGTGATTACATCAATGTTATTGATGCCGGTTAACGTTTTGTGTGTCATGAGCTTAGCAACTATACGACACTTTACCCGATATTTGTATATGTTACTTATATCATCCAGACTTTGAAAATCTTGTGTTCAACTACTTTATTTTTAAACCTATGAATTTCACTCAACATTTGTGTTGACTTTTTAGCATGTTTTATCTCAGGTAATTGATGCATACTGTACTGGCATTGGGAGTGGTATGAAGACTATGGATGGCTATCTATTTTCACGTTCTACTTTATTATCTTTTATCATTCGAAAAACCTTTTAAGTTGTGTCTTATTATTCCGTTGTGCTTGACTTTTGAGAGATCTTTAAACTCTAATATTTTTCATAAGTTATGAATGATATTTTTTTTATCAAAAAGACTTGCTATGAGGTCGTTTTCTATGATTGCGACTGTCCTATCCTGAAGTAATATCCCAAACTATGTTCTGCTGCCATATTCCAAGTTGGGGGTGTTACAATTTATTACACTAGTTATCTTATAACTTTCAATTAGATATCAATGTTGTCAAATCATCTTGCATTCAAGCATGATACAATAATAACATGATGTACATGAAAAATCCTTGAGTCAGACTTACATTTCGTTCATGTTCTATCTTTTCAAAAGATATATATCCATTTATACTTTCCAAATGATATGTCATGTTTTATTAGATTTATTTACCACACATGTTTATAATAATAAACATATATTCCAAGGTTATATGTTTTACTTCCTAAATCTTTCAAGTGAAGTTTCATTCCAAACTAAGTCTTAACATTTAACTTATATGGAATGTTGCTGCCCATATACGATTTAAGAAACTTAACATAATACTCCCACTAGCTCTTAGGAATACTTAGGAGTTATCTTATTTTAATTAAAAATCAAAACATGGATCTGATACTTAAACATAAGTTTTATCTCCTAGATGCATGCATTAATCCATTCATAAATTATTGCACTTTGTACACTTTCAAAGATTATTTGAATTCAAAAACTCCTTTCGATTACTTACCATCCTCGCTCGATTAATCACTCAAGAAAGAGTTTTGATATTCCATTGTCATTTTCATATTAATGAAAATAGGTATGACAATTATCATCTTTATATATATTTAATTTGCCTAGGAAAGAATATTCAATCACAGTTAAATACTTAAGTGTGATTAATAATCTTGTTATAACACATGCATTAAATATGTGTACAATATTATCCATACGATTTCTACACAAAGATTTAAACCACTAGGGTTTCCTTATCTTTGAAGAAACTCATCATCATTCTCTAGTCTTAAATATTTTGATTAAGATAAACCAAGTTTCCAAAAATTGATTATCTTTATGGACAACATCTTAACATTAATAGTATGAGTAATTTGCCAAATTCAATATTTGCAATCTATCATAACGATTAACAGGTTCTCTATGATCCTGTAACTCATATTCCTCAACATATCAATCAAATATCTGAGATATCCTTGCGGATCTATGAATGAGAATTTCATCATCTTGAGGTCTATCATTTACATGTTTAACCTCATCATTATACTCACTAGTGTGTTTTAGAAGTTTGTCTATTTTGTAATTTTATCTCTACAAGATATAAAAACCTCCCACTTGCCTTTTGTAATTTAGAGGCTATCTATAAATACATAGCAAGTAGAGCAACAATACACTGTTCTCTTTTTGAGACATTACAAAACACAATGACAGTTCCTCACTCTAGTTTGTTAATGACCAGCTTCATCAGAAGTTAAACAAAATTAGAACATCATTTTAAGACTTAATGTGATTCATCACATTCCATAATATAATGTTGTCTTATTAATCTTCTAGGTTGGAGTCTTATTGAGTATATACAATCCATTTTCAATTTTCTAACCTTGTTAACTTTTGGAAGAAATGAAGTCATAGTTATCTTGAATCAAACGCTACAATAAGAGTTTGATTCTCCTAACTGAACATACCATAAACTTGTGGTATTTCATTAGAATTAATATTGTAAGGCAATCTAACAATATGTAAGATAAACATATTCCTTTCGGCTTACCTATTTACCAACTAAGTCAACTTAATGGTATAATAGAATTTCCAAGCCAATTGCATACTTTATAACACAAGTACTTTTTGACAAGTCACTTCATGTCCATGTCTCATCAAGAAGACATAAACAGTTATAATCTCACTATACGCTATAAGTCATTTATCAATGACTTTATGTATATGCCTTATTTAAGAAGACATAACAAGTAAACGCCTTACTTTATATTATTATAAGTCTTGTAACTATTAAAAGACTTCATGTTTATAAGAAGATATAAACGTGTATAACTAAAGTTATCATGAACATCACCTCTTGGTTTCAATAGCAATTTCAAGTTAATTTATTACTTCATTTATTTATGTCATTCCAAGAATACATAAATATTTAAATTTAAGTAGTATAAGATTACTTCATTTATTTTATATCATTCCAAGAATACATAAATATTTAAACTGAAGTAGTCTTTGTTACCATCTTGACACATGTTCTAAATAAGGCAATATTACATTTTAAGTATATAAGTCCTATTAGAACATTAGTCTCTTACCTTGCGGTCAAGAGAATCCTTTAAACTATATTTCTATGTGTTGTACCTTGCACACAATAAAGATTTCTCCCACTTGTGCATGGAACAACATCATGTAGCAGATAAACAACATGACACGCGTTTGTTTATGTGAACAATATGATTGTGTCATTGATATTAGCATAACAAGTAGATGTAAGACTACATTGTCTAGTAAGGAAATGCACATGACTATCCTTAAAAACATGAGTGTCTACAATTGAAAAGTAATTATCTTGAGACAATCTAGAGATAATATGGATTACTACCAAGATGACAAAGTTTGTAGCTCCCACGGAATTAGAGAACATTACAATAATTTCTTATTCAGTAATAAAACACAATGCTCCCACTGGATTTGACAACATTGTAAGTGTTTCATGACCAGTGAAAACAAATAGCGTACTATATACTTTCCTACACCTTTGAAAGCCCATATGTAATAATTACTTAGGTAATAAAAGAGTGTATTCTACTTTGTAGACGAGGGACTATCCATCAATGCTATTAACTTGAAAAATTGGGCATGCAATTTCTTCTTTAATAGGTCTACCATCCCCACAATGGTATGTAGTACCTTTAAATGGTCAAAGCAAAACAACTAGATAAAATGTACTAATTTTCCTTTAACCATTTTTTGCGGTAATTAGTCTAGCTTCTAATTTAATAACTCATAAAATGTCATACATATTTTCCAGTTAACCTAATGTCATATTTGTTACAAAAGAATTCAATCACCAAATGAGGGTGATGAAATCTCTTATGGAAAATAAAATGTTGAATTCTATTAACTATTAAAGTTTCCTATGAGTTATATTAGAATTTAGACAATTCTAATGTTCCTATCATTCCTTCCTCAATCATGAAAAGGAATAGGATTGAGTCTCACTCTTCTCTCATGGAAAGGAGACTTTGTTTGTCTTTTTAGTAATTTTTTCTCGATCAAACATTTGTTTGAAAGCAGAACCGAATCAATTGACCAATAAAAGACCAAACCACGTTTACGGTTTAATGTTAAATTAATACATTTAAAAGAATTAAAAAAAATTCAATTTTAGTATTTTCGATAAATAAAATACCCATTGGTTATTATTCATATAAACCATAGAATTTTCTTAAAGCTAGGATCCAAATTGACATAGTTCCATTACATCAGTTGATCTGATAGTAATGAAAGTATTCAACAAGGTAATTGTCGAACAATAATTGCCAAACATTTTACAATTCCTATATCATTATGGGACTTACAATTGCCAAACTAGTTGCAATGTAAGCATGTTTCATCCCATCTTATGCCTTGGGTTACTAGATCTCACTATCTAACTCAATTAAGTTGTCTAATCTAAAAAACTGTAAATTTATTCCAGCTACGGTCTCACGCAACGTGGAGATTTACCTTGTTACTCCAATCTAGTTAAGATCTCATATAACGTAAATTGCAACTTCAAGTGTTTCTTTAATTAGATGGCATAAACTTAAATTTTAAAGGATACTAATTTTGATGTGTGTAATCAAAATATGTACGAAGAAGCATGCACACATCTTCGTATCATAGGTTTTATTCCTATCTGGGGTCTGCCCTCTCTTCTTTTGCCTTACTTGGGTATAGCCTTCCCGTATGTTTAGCCAAAGCTCCGCTATAGTCCGCAACACCCCTGTCATGTCCAAAGGTTTCCAGGCAAAGAAGTCAAGGTTGGTCCATAGTAGTTCACAAAGGTCTTTCTTGCCTTTGTCATTAAGGCTCCCTCCTATTGTTATGGTTTGGTCCAAGAATTCTTGATGTATGGCCACTTTAATCCCTTCCTTCTTTTCTGGAATCTCCCCTTGAGCTTGTTGAGGTTCCGCAACCATTCTGCACTCCACCGGGATGACCTTGTCGTTGTGCAGGGTGTTATTACAAATAATGTCAAAAACTTCATTTGCATTATTCGGTCTCTATACGTTTTGATAATCATAAAATATAAAAACACGTTACGCAAAACTACCTTTGATAAGTTTTTAACCGAGGAATATCGTTTCAACAACGTACCGACTACAACATCACTTCAGGTATGGACAAACACAATACCGACATTAGTAATGTGATCAAATAATTTATTTTCTCAAACCCTTACATTTTTATGTGACAAAATATTTTTACAAAAGTATTTTTGTAATTAAAAATAAATGTTTTATTAAAGAAAATAAATTTGAAATTCAAATCTCCCAACAGCTATATTTCCCGCCTAAACCAGATAAGTTTTTCACCAGATAAACTTTCACCACATCAGGACAAAAATGGGAGCATCTGTCACGTAAATATGGCGACGGTCCCTTATATATAAAGGACCGTCCAACTTAAAGGGACCGTCCCCCACTCCTCCTGGTGCCTATAAATACATCACCGTTTTACTCAGAAAAACAAGCCTCTTTGCACAAAAACATTTTGTTCTTTCTTCCTCCTTTCTTTGAACACAATAACGTGTCGATATGTGTTTATAAGTGATCCCGTTACCCTCTATAAAAAAGTGCAAGAGAAGAACACTCGTATTCGTCAACGAAGTGTTATAGTCATGACACACACACACGTAATTTGTGTTACGACTCTCTTTTTCCCCCAAACTCTCTCATTTGTATATATTGTAAATTTTTATATCCGACATGTGTGTGAGTCATGATTAGGTGTGTTAGGATAAATACGGACAAAGTGTAAGTCAATGAGGTGGTGTATCTAGATTAGGACTTTGTGTTAGTTCGTGTGTCAGTGTGTGAAGACTTGGATTTGGTGTGTGTAACACCCCCAACTCAGAAGATGGCAGCAGGACAGAGCTTGGGGTGCTACGTGAGGGGTAAGACAATTACAATCATAGAAAACGATCTCATAATGAGACGTTTTCAGCAAAACATATCATTCGAATACAAAATTTAATATTTAGAGTCTAAAAGACTCTTATCACAAGTTGCAGCGGAAAATAAACATAGTTTTAAAAGATTATTCGAATGATAAGGTAGTAAGGGTAGAAAGTAAAGCCCATGATAGCCATCTTCAACCTTTAGCCACTCCTGGCACACACAACATGCATCAATTATCTGAGATAAAACATGCTAAAAAATCAAAACAAAGGTTGAGTGTAATCCATAGGTTTAGTAAATAATAGTTGAGCACAAGATTTTAAGTCTGGAAGATATAAGTAACAAATACAAATACCAGGTAAGCGTCACATAATTCTTTTCTTTTGCTAAGCTCATGACACAAAAAGCGTTAACCAGCACCAATAACCTTGGTGTAAGTCGACAGGAACCGCGGAATTTCATAATATAATTGTTGCCCCCAAAGCCAGGTACTTTGCCAGATACCTAGTAAAACTCAATTATAGTACATCACATGCTGACCTACCTTAGTCAACACGGCAGGATGGTCAAATCCTATAGACCTATAAACTACAATCGTGCTCACTCGCAAGTGATTAATGGTTCATGATCGAGGGACTTGCTTTTGGCAAAGAAGGTACTTAGCATTATCGCATCAATCAGGAATAACATACCAATAAATAATTGTGCTCATAAAAATAAGTAAGTAGCATGTATCTCCCCCATGGGTTTATAAACAATTTAAAAATAAAGTGGGGCTACGAATCACACCTTAGCAGCAGATGAACAAGATATCACAATATGATCAAATGGGATAGCACGGCAAATGAACCTCAGCACAACCTAATATATGAATAATATGTCTCAGCAATAACCTTAAAGTGATTTATAAAATAATACTCGTATTTGAAATGAAAATGTTTTATTTCAATGGCGTTTGAGTGAAATAATGTTTAAGACTCGTGTGGATACAAGATGTTAAAATAATAAAAGCCGGCAAACACAAATGGATATGAAGAAAGAATAACGAAGTGATGAGAAGAACTAAGATTAAGAAAAGAATAATTAAGAAAGACAAGACATAAAACATCAATAGGTTGTTTCGCTGTTTTACCCATTTCCCCAAGTAGTTGATAAAACATCGTGATTTTGGAAGAAAATATATAAGTTTCGAAAAGGTTTTTAAGATATTTAGTAATCATAAATGATTAAGTTACAAAAGGTTTTATCGAAATTTGGGCATGATGCGCCCGTTTATAAAGCATTTCCAAGTCGTTATGACTCTTGAATATAAGTTTTATTGCCTCATTTTACAAGATAAATATATATAATTGGACACTATCATTCGCGTATATATTGGTTGTCAAGTTTATCGACCATTTTGTGTATGTTCGGGTCCAAATATGTTAAGCTCTTATGAGTCTAACATACTCTTCCGTCTCATTTACCAAAATCGTCCATAAGCTCATCGGCTAATACTGTAAATCCAATAACGTCCAATTCTCATCCAAGCATAGGTAATAACAAGTATCCAAGTCTAATGTCCAAATCATATCTCATGTTATCCAAGTAATTAACCGAAACACCATATCGATAAACAAACAATTAATAATTGACAAAATAATAAAATGAAAGACATTATGGCCCAAGTGTATTGGGCTTTGGCCCAATACCCAAGTCATACTCTAATGGACCTTCTTTGGACTTTCGGCCCAAAGTTATTAATACTTAACCCATTTAGGACTTATCCAAGTCCAATCCGACTCGACACTAACCCGAGGTTTTCTAACCTAGAGTCTTACACGACTGAGACTCCCTTGAGTCTCGACTAGACTCATTCAATCACCAAGACCTTGGAGGTCTCAGCTAGACTCATTCCTAACTAGTCGTGGCCCTCTTGGGTCCCGACTTATACCACTTGTTACTAAAACTAACCCAACACTTACACGGCTACAAACAAACTCGACCAAATTAACCATAAACCTTGGCCGTGACTCCTTGAGTCACGGCTCGACTTCACCCAAGCCTTTGGAGCTGTCGGCTCAATCACCAAAACCAAACCAAGTCCAAAACTAACACAATAATCTAGGCTATGCCATGACTCATTTGAGTCATGGCTCGAGCCTACTCGAGCCAATAGGCTCTCGGAATCCATATTACGCTAATCATAATCCCATCCAAAATCCAAACCAAACACAACAAATCCAATCAACCTCAAATCCTATATTAAGCTAACCCTAACCCTAAACCACATCGTAACTCACTGAGTCACGGTTAGACCACACACGAGCCATAGGCTCTCGGCATCAACCATCCTGGACCAACTCGAGACCAATCACATCCAATAATCCAAACCGAGCTACAAACAGCAACAATAAATTAGAAATGAAAGAAATAAAATAAAAATAAACAACTCACCCCGAGTCAACTCGAGTTGACTCGGTGAGTCACCCAACTCGGATGGAGTTCGAGGGTTTCATGGCAAAATACTTTAGATCCATAAGGTTTTGGTTAAAAACAAAAGGTTTTATAAATGTTTATTAATGTGACAACCCATAATTTCAGGTCATTTTCCAAACATCGACAAGTCACTATTTACGGATTACTATTTATCATTTACTATTCACCAATCACTATTCATCATTTTTAAAGTCAGTTTGAGACTTTGAGAAGTTTTCAAAATTTTCACTATTCACGAAACACTATTCATTCCCGGGGGAAAATCACTATTCATGATTATCATTCATCATTACGTAAACTAGGTTTACAGGTATTCAAATGCGCGTAACCAGTAGCATCACCATCATATTAAGTCATGCACGGGTTTGTGTGATTTTCATTAACGTATGTGTATTTATTTTATAAACGTTACCACTTAGTCATTACTACGAATAAAACACTCGACACTCCCGACAGTGATCATAATACATTTTCAAACTCATTATAATGATATAAGCATTATATTATTACTTTACCTGGTGTTTTTAAATCGTTTGCTATATTTCTCGCTAAACGCTTATAACCGACGTGGTTTGCGAAATTTCAACCCGATAATTATTCTAAAACCCGATTCTTGCTAGGAATATGATTTTACAATTTTTACAACTTCGTCATATTTTATTTTAACTCGTCAAGATTTATTTCTAGTTAACTCGATATCCGGTAACACCTAATGTATACACAAACAACTAATACTTGCTTAAATGGGGGGACAAGTTCTTTAATTAGCAACATATTCTTTTCTTTTTCCTTCCATGTGCCGCCCCCCCCCCCCCTCCCCCCTAGCCCCTAAACTTCCAAATGCACTTGATTGGTAAGACTAACATTAATGCTTAAAGACTATATGTTTTGATTTAATTTCCATAACACTTACACTTCTACTAATAACTAGCAAAACATCAAAGTTTTCTCTCTCTTTCTCTCCATATTGATCGGCCAAACAACAAGATCAAGGAGGATCCATAAATTTGTCAAGAACAAGGTATAATCTAGTCTCATTTACACTCCTAGTTAGGATTTTGAAATAAAAATCCCTAGGTTACTTACTCATTTCTCTCCAAACCACCTCAAACCTTCAAGTAAGTGGTTCATATGATTTTTCAATCTTTCATACTTTCATTTGATGTATTTTTTTGTTCTAGCAACTAATTATGCAAATATATATATATATATATATATATACACACACATATATATATACACACACATATATATATATATATATATATATATATATGTTACATACCACTCAATGCTTAATTTTTCATTTTTAACAGAGATCTATGGATATTTAGTGTAACCCCATGAAATCCACCATTGTTGGTGATGTTTAGGACTCCATGACACCCTAAGAAGGTGTATGGTAGGATTTGATTAGTTGTGGTGTTGATTGGAAGTGGTTTGATCAAGTCTTGAACTAGAAAATGTGTTTTTAACAACAATAGAAAAGGGTTTTTCCAAAAACGTAAAATCTGGAAAACTCACTAACTCATGGGACATTTTGGCCTTCGTATTCAGAAAATACTTTTAAAAAAAACCGTGGGCGTTGGAATGAGTAAAAACCGACTTACGACGAGAAAGATATGATTTTTCTAAGTTCGATGACGAAAACTAGTTTTCTAAAAATTATACGTGCTGTCCCACGAATTTCAACGGCTAAAACGAGGCATTAGACGTGATCTAGAGGAGCCGACCTACTGAAAATATGTTAGTTCATATTAATACGAAGCCGTGGATCTAAAGAACGTAGAAAACAAGCATATAACGACCAAGATACGAGCATTTGAAACTCGACGATTCAATATACATTTTATCAGCTTTTATATAGAAAATATATTCTAAGTCTAAAGCAGTTTTTGCAATTAAACATGTTGAGAGCCGATTTTGTCATTGATAGAGACGCGTATGGACTTAATGTCAAAGCTACGACTTCAAGTTATAGTTACAAGGTTTTCAAAAACGTCGAGCTTATTTCCTAACACTTAACGTACACCATTTTGCGACTAGTTTTGCGAGGCCGTTTGGCCATATTTTTACAAGTTGAGAAAAATAGTAAATTGCGACGAAAAGCTATATTTTTCAACAAATCACCAAACGACGATCGTGGAGTATCGTTGCGACATATTTACACGGGAAGTGTTTATTAACTTAACGAGACGTCAAAAATATATTTTTCGACGATAAACATTATTTTCAAAATTAACGAGTGGTATCGTTAACATACGTATTTGCATGTGTTGCGTAAATTCATTGCTTACATTAGATCTTATCATTCATATTAGGTTGCGGTTAGAGATTGTGCCTCATTTCAGTGTATCCACTTTTGTCATCATAGCTATTGCATCAGGTGAGTTTTCATAGCCCATACTCTTGTAATACTCGTTTTATAACCGTTTTGGGGGAGAATACATGCTCGTTTTCATCTAAATGTATACTTGAGTTACTTGAACATGCCACTTGTTTAGTCAAACCATTATTTGCTCTGCTTATGAATTTGTTGTTCATTCAAATGTATTATATATTCACTTGTATCACACTTAATTCTTTTTTCCCATGGACCCAAGCACTTTAAACAATTATGCCTGCTTAACCGAATGAACCGGCACCAACACTATGTACATACATGACAAATGAACGGGTCACATAACCGAATGAATGAGTAATATGACCGAATGAACGGGTCGCATGACAAATGAACGGGTCACATGACAGAATGAACGGGTCACATGACAGAATGAACGGGTCACATAACCAAATGAATTGGTCACGTAACCGAATGTACTGATCGAACTTAATGTATTTTTAATCTTGGTCCACATATTACTTTTGTTCATCTAAACCAAATCTTATTGGGGCAGTGGATTGTAAACACACAGGTTGCAAGTCTTGTATGGGCGGGACTTGGGACTGAGTGGATTTACAATGCCTTTGCTGGGAAATCATTTTCAAATGCATTGCATTTTACACTAAACTCTATGAACTCACCAACCTCGTGTTGACACTTTAGCGTGTATTCTCAGGTATAAAGCAATAGCACGCTACAGGAGGCTTTGGCAGGGCATCGCATGGTCATAGAAGACTCTGATAAACATTTGGGACCGTTTAACTTATTTAAGGGCCTATTTTCGCACTACTTTTTAACAATGTAAAGTTAACACTTTTGTTAATGAATTTTATTCCAAATGATTGACGTAAAAACCGTTCTTTGTACTTGTGTTGTGATACCAATTGAGTAGCACCGCAGTGACGTGTATGCTTCCGCTGGACCCGATTTCTGGGGGTGTTATAGATTGGTATCAGAGCCTTGGCTATAGAGAACTGGGTGATTTTAAAACCTAGACTATAGCTACTTTCACGAAAACTTAACCCTATGACCGCCACGTGCCTGCCTGCTAAGCTGATGCCTCATTTGTGGTTTGTTGCTGACATATGTGATGAGATTTGTGTTTTATCATCAGATAGATTATACTCACTTATTCTCATTAATTACTATAATTGTTTTCCATATAAGCATGCTCACGTATTGTATATGTCACCACGTTACACCTTTCCTCACGTAATCTCATCATCCGACCTCGAGTTTGGTCACTTGCCTTAGTCTTTCAGAACGGCTTTCAAATGTAATGGACATATTATTAGTATAACTGAGCTGAGTATTTCAAAATTCATTGAACCTCGGTGGAATATAGGCTGGTCATCTTTATTTGACCAGGGACAGTGGGACATAGGCT
This sequence comes from Artemisia tridentata subsp. tridentata, assembly GCA_021014915.2. Lineage (NCBI taxonomy): Eukaryota > Viridiplantae > Streptophyta > Magnoliopsida > Asterales > Asteraceae > Artemisia > Artemisia tridentata. The sequence goes on from CP139508.1 coordinate 337,525,499, forward strand.
GACCACCTATGTCCGACTTAGAGATGAATTTTGTGATACTGGGAATAGTTATAATAGAAGTTTGTCCAGGTTGATTCTCTACTCGATTTATAAAGGTTTCAAAAATTCCTGTGTGTGTACACAATCGTTGCAAGAACATTCACATCTACATCACCTCGTGAACGGCCGCCTAGAAGCACGCCAGCTAATCATAACACGACTTCAAGCTTTCATTCTATGTCAAGCCACATTAGGGCACCTACTTTTAGGAAACGTCTTTATCACGTCTCACTCCTCTTTTCTTGTTTTGAAGAATTATGCCGCCAAAGAAAGCTACTCCAACTATGACACCAGCTGAGATCAGGAAGCTTGTTGCTGACAGTATAGAGGAAGCGCTAGTAGTTGAAAGAGAGGCCGAAGCTGCACGGGCTGCTGAAGCCGCTTCTCGGGCAGAAACAGCAGAAGCTACAGGGCTAGCTGCTAATGGTACTAATGTTCGTAAATGTACATACAAGGACTTTAAGAGTGGTGATCCTGAAGAATTCAGAGGCACTGAAGGAGCCACAGCTATGATCCGTTGGTTCGAGAAGATAGAATATGTATTTCTTGTATGCAATTGTCCAGAGGATTGCACGGTAAAGTTCGCTACCAGTACACATATTGAGGAAGCTATGTCATGGTGGAATTCGTATGCAAAGCCTATGGGTATGGAAAATGCTTACAAGCTCACGTGGGAAGAATTCAAGAAGCTACTGAACAAAAAGTTTTGTCCATGAACTGAAGTAAAGAAGTTGGAAACAGAATTTTATGAGTTGGTGACCACAGGCAATGATATCGAAATCTACATCAGGAGATTTCAAGAGTTGGCCACACTTTGTCCAAATATGGTTCCAGATAACGAGAAACTGTTGGAAAACTTCATTGGTGGGCTACCACATAGCATCGAGAGGGATGTAATTTCCTTTGATCCACTCACCCTGGATGAAGAAATTAGAATATCTCAAAAGCTTATGGCACAGGTGGTGAAGAAGGGGACTACTGTCAACAACAATGACCATAACAACAACAACAAATGCAACAACGACAACAAAAGGAAAAGGGATGACAACCAAGGAAACGATCAAGTTCAGCCGCCACACAAACAACATGAAGTGGTTAGGGCCTACGTTGCGGGGCCAAGTGTAAAGAAAGGATATGCAGGGACGTTACCCAAGTGCAATAAGTGTCGGTTTCACCACAATGGACCTTGCCCCACTCAATGTGGAAACTGTCAAAAGGTCGGACACAAGGCCAAGGATTGCAAGGCTCCTACTCTCGTAACACATCAGAAAGTCACGGTAACCTGCCATGAGTGTGGAGTAATTGGACACTTCAAGAGTGAATGTCCAGAGCTGAGAAACCAGAATGGAGGAAGAGCTCGTTGAAATGCGAAGCTCGTCAGGACAACAACAACAATGACAATGGTTAAGAAGAGAACTTCTGCCTTACAAATAAACGGAAACCTAAACTCTTTAGTGTTGTATTTCTTTTGTGTTTCGCTTTACGTTCTATCGTATAAGTTTCATGTACTATTACAAATTCCTATCTACTGAATGTCTTATCTTTTAACACCGCAATGGGACTCAAATATCCACATCTTCTCACCAAATCCACCCTGGAGACCAACATTAACTGAATTCAGGGACTCAATTCCTTTAACAGGTGGAGACTGTGACAACCTGTAATTTCAGGTCATTTTCCAAACATCGACAAGTCACTATTCATGGATTACTATTCATCATTTACTATTCACCAATCACTGTTCATCATTTCACTATTCACCATTTTTTAAGTTAGTTTAAGACTTTGAGAAGTTTTAAAAATTTTCACTATTCACGAAACACTATTCATTCTCGGGGGAAAATCACTATTCATGATTATCATTCATCATTACGTAAACTAGGTTTACGGGTATTCAAATGCGCGTAACCAGTATGATTTAGCTGCGTATTCATGCATCATCAGTAAGGACACCTCATATAGACTAGAGTAGTCTTCATAACATCCGTAGCAACACCATCATATTAAGTCATGCACGGGTTTGTGTGATTGTTAGGAATTTCGGAAATAAGATATTTCTTGTTGCTGCCGATAGTGTAAAGCTGGTTCCTGCAAATAGCTATGGTTCCTGCAGAAGCTCATTGCTGCTGATAGTTCTATCTTGTTTCTGCTGATAGTAGTTGTTACTGCGGGTTTTGTTAGTTGTTATCCCGTATGTTTAGAATGTTTGTTAGATTTATTTTTAGAAGAGATCATGTTTATCTCTTCACACGTTTTCTTGTATGACGGGTTAGGGTTAGGGTTTCTTATCAGTATAAAAGAAACATCCCGTCTATGAGTTTTATATAACTTTATCAATTCACAATATTCAATAAATATCATTGTTAGTTCATAACCGATCCATAGAGGATCATAATCTTAGTTCTTTTCTTTTCTAGTTCATAATAAGATATTCTCTTGTAGTGTGCTTATGATTACATAGGCATTCTACCGATCCACTAAGGCTCAAAGATCTAGCAGGTGTGTTAGATTCAACAAGTGGTATCAGAGCCTCGTGAGGATCTCTAATAAAGAAGAATAAGTTTTCTACTCTTCTTACTAAACCCTTACACTATGTCTGGATCAGAAGATAAATTCGAAAGGTGGACCATGAAAGTCAGAACCCTGCTATCTTTTAACTCAAGGTGAAAATGGACAGAACTTGCTGATGCTGATGAAGATAGTCTCAACCAAACTCACAACATGGTTCATAATGCAAAGGATAAAGTTGAAGAATTTGCTCTTGTGGGTGCCACTCATCAGGTACAACATTGTCATTTTGGGTGTTATGAATTGTACTTGAACCTTAGGAAAGAGTTTGATGAAATGGAGCCTGAATATAATAAATTGTTTGTAGAAATTCAAGCTTATAAAAAGGCTCTTAAAACTGTGGAAAAACAAAAGGCTTGGCATGAAGCTAATCAGCTAGCATATGAACAAAAGATAAGGGTTTTGGAAAGAGACTTAGAGAACTCCAATAACTGTCTAAAACATTCTGAGAGAGAACATGCTAAGGTGAAATTAGAAAATCAGGAATTACAGGCTAAACTGGATAGTGAAGTGGCTAGGTTAAATTCATGGCAACAATCAGAAAAATATCTTGTTAACTATAATGGTAATCAGTCTGGTTGGCGCAAGAAAGGGTTGGGATATGATGTTGGGGATTGTAACCCTAGAATATTTGACCCTACCCCTAAGGAAGTGGATTATCAAATTCCTGTTAAGTTTGTTAAGGAAGGAGGGATGAATGCAGTTCCTCCACCTATAAGAGGTGTTTTCAAGCCTGTCCCTATCCACTCAGCCCTTGACCTTGACTCAGATGAATCACACATGACATATGGGAAAAAGTCAAATGACTTATCTGATTCTGAGTGTGAGTCTGATGACTTTGTCTCTTGTTCCAAAAGTAACAAGTCCTATGAATCTAAGTTCACAGACTATACCTCATGTGATTCAAATGACAAGTCAACCTCACCCAAGTCTCATGACTTCACTTCTGGAGCAACTAATGATGAATCTATTACAAAAATAGCTTCCCCTGACAACAGCTCACTTAACTTTGTTAAAGACAACATTGTCTCTAGTTCCAGTAGTGATAATTTTGTCTGTAATAAGAAAAGTTATGGTAAGAACAAGGTTGTTAGGAAGAAGTCATGTTTTGTGTGTGGTAGTCAATATCATCTCATTAAAGATTGTGATTATCATGAGAAGAGAATGAAGATGAATGGTGGGCAACAACAGACCAGATCATTGTGGAAAAATGTTAAACAAATACCACTATATGTTCCACAAGCAGCAGGAATGAACTCTTATAGAGCTCCCTTTCCTGTTGATAGACCTGTTCCTGCAGGTAAGTCTGTTCCTGCTGATAGTCAGGGAACCATTCCTGCTGGTACTTCTTCATCCTTTCAGAGGGATTTCAGGCCTGCTTATTATAATCCAATCTTTGGAGGGGGAATGGCTTACTCTCCTTGGTTTCCTTGGTAATTTTCTTGTTTGTCTGTTCATGTTGTTGTATACTTCTTGCTGTTTTTGAGGGGAGGCATTAGCCTAAGGGGAGGCTAATGCTTGTAATTTTGTCTTGTTTCTCATTCTTTTATGTTTTATGTTTTGTGTTTTACTAACTTTCTTTTGCAGGTTTTAGTGTGTTTTGCTTTACTAACTTTGTTTTGCAGTTCTCATTCTCAATGCTTGAAATAAAACATAAAATAAAACTTCTATTTCATCATCTTGAGGTGCTTACATCCAAAAACAAAAGATTATGGCTTCATAAACAAACCAAAACAACATACTACAGACATAAGCTTCTCAACCCTTCTACCTATTCCACCTTCCATTTTCCCTTTCCCATACAATCAGGCATGGACCTTCTACCCCTCTGACGACTAATTTCTTCATACACATGGGGGGCTGTAAGTGCCAACACCACTGGGAGTGGTTGTCTCGGTTCAGGGGCTGGCTGATCTCTCATTGGAGTTGAAGAGCTTGGGGTAGTTTGTCTCTGATGTGATCTGGGGCGTAACCTTGCAGTTGGTTGGCTTGGCTGTGGAGTTGGCTGGCTTAGCTACGGATTTGGCTGGTTTGGCTGAGGAGTTGGCTGGCTTGGCCCAGGAGTTGGCTGGCTCGGCATTGGGGTTGGATGATTTCTTTTTGGTAAAGGTACTTTGTAGAAGGTAGCAACAGTCCTTTCCATCTCTTCACTAAGCAGAGCCACAGTTTTCTTCATCTCTTCCCTTAGCTTATCTGTGATGGGAAAATTGGGAGGATATGTTGCCCATTCACCTTGATAATAAGTCAAGGACTTCAGCTCTGTTGATCCTTCATCATCAGAGCTGGAATACTCAAAAGACGAAGGAGTAGATGGAAGAGGATCAGATGAAACCTCCTCAACCTTAGCCTTGCCTTTGTATTGAGAAGATGATGCAGTCGAGGGAAAGTAATTTTCCCACCCGGACTTAGTGGAGGAGGAGGAGTCTGATGAGATTTCGATGATGGGAATTTTGGATGAACTCATGATTTTCTTTGATTTGAAGATTTTGAGTTAGGATTGTGATAATGAAGTTATTCAATTTGGGGAAAAAGAGCTTTTATAATGAGAAGGTGATTAGTGCGAATTTATTGTTGGTTGGTGTTGAGATTTAATTCAGGCGGTTTATTCCTAATGACTGGATTTGGAAGGTTGACTTTGGTCAAACCACTTTATTGTTGCCGATTGACCAAGTGTTCCTGCCGTTTGACTAATGGTTCCTGCTGAATATGTTAAATTTGGGGAAGTTAGTTAAGTCAATTGGTCAAAGGTACATGCGCAGAATTGCAGCAATTTAAATCAATATATGTGGCAACCATATAACAATATCATAACTGACCTAAAATTACACTTCTCACATCTCAGATTCTCAAAAATCCTTTCAAACCCTAACTCATTGTTTTGTCATTGCGAACCCTAGTTCATTCATCTAATACAATGACAACACTTCGCTACAAGGATGATCACAACAAGGTTGCATACTTAGAGTCTTCTTCTAAAAGTGATGGTTATGATGAGGTGTTAGCTTTTCTTCGTGGGTCATCTATTCACTATGCACTCACTCATTGTCCTGTAATGGTGTATGATTCGCTCATTAAGCAGTTTTGGGCAACTGCTAGGGTTAGACACATTGTGGGAAGGGAGGACGACATCGTAGCCACCATTGATGAGCATGAAGTCATCATTACTGAGGGGTTGATTCGGGTACAGCTCCGATTTCCTGAGGAGCATGGGGCGCATGATCTTTCCAGGCAAGAAATCAATAATGGTATGTCTGCCATAGGTTATCCTGTCACTGGTAGTTGTACATTTTATAAAAATAAGTTGTCTCCTCACTGGAGATTTCTTGTTCATACTTTACTCCAGTGTATGAGTGTAAAGACCGGTGGTTGGGACCAATGTCCTAGTCCCATTGCGTCTGGTCTTGTTTGTCTGTCACAGGGTAGGATATATAATTGGGCCAAATATATTTTTGAAGGGATGATTGAAAATATCACTGGTGATAAAAACATATTTTTAATGTATCCTAGATTTCTTCAAATTATCTTAGGTATTCAAACCAATGACCCATCCCCTAAGATAGTGAATCGGATGACTGCTAAAATGTTTGCAATGATGAAGATGAATTTTCAGGCCAACATTTGCCATTATTACCTGCCATGTTACACAATGCCAATCCTACTGACAACCCAGATCCTGCTGACAATGACATTGTCCCACCATCACCCAATGCAGCTGATGCTGGTGCATCCAATGCTGCTGGTGAAGGGACTTCAGTTGCTACTGATGCATCTGCATCTGTTGCTGCTGATGACCCATTACCACCATCACCTAGACCAGCCACACCTGAGACTATTGTCCCTGATGAGCCCATTGTCCAGACCACCATAGTTGTACCACCTGTTGTCCAACCAACACCTTCTGTGGACTTGCCTTCTTCTTCAAGGCAATATACTCCTAGTCCATCTAGTCAGTCCTTTGACTTTGCTACTCAAGATGGTGGAGACTATTATGCTTCACCAAATAGATCCAATGAAGCTCATACCACTACAGGTATTCCTGCTGGTGGAGCTGAGGATCCTGCTGGTCTAACCACTGGATCTAGTTCTTTTGACAGGTATGAAAAGAGAATTGCAGACTTAGAGTCTGAACTCAAGAAAGTCAAGAAAGAGTGTGGTGACAAAATGGATGGATTAGAAAAGGAGCTCAAAAAGACAAAGGAAACTCTTGGTGGATCTATTCAGCATCTCACTGAAAGAGTTACAACTTTGGAAACCCATGTTCAGACCAAAAGAAGAAGGGTAGTCTTATCTGATTCAGAAGAGGAAGAGTCTGAGCATCAGGGATCACTTAATCTGGACAGACTGCATATATTGGCTAATCTCTCCTTAGCAAGTGAAAACATACCAGGAGGGTGTGCTCAAGCTCCTAAGGCTTCTTCTCCAAAGAAGTATTAAAGGAGGAATTACTTGTCCACAATTCATAAGGCTTCAGTTAAACCATCTTTTGAGATGTACAAGCTTGCAGATGAGGATACATCTATTGATGTTGATGCAGATGTCTCTAAAGATGTTCCTGCTGATATTGGTTCAAGTGTTCCAAAGGGTGTTCCTGCTGCTGAAGTTCCTGCTGTTAGTGAAAGTGTTGCAGCTGTACCTAAGTGTCAGGGTAATTCTGCTGGTGGAACTACCATTGCTTCTAGTTCAAGATCGGCTGAGCCAGCTACTGTAGTGGATGAATTTGGAGGTCTGGTGTTTGATGTGGAAAAGGCTGCACAGGAAAGGTTGTGGAAGAATGTTCAAGATGAAAGAATGGGGTCAGAGATGGAAAAGAAGGTTCATGCAGACTTTTCTGCAGAATTTGCAGAAGCAGATACATCATTTGCTTCCACTCTACCTGAAGCAAGGCAAAAGGAGCTGGATGCTGCTTCTCTATACTTTACTGAGGCTGATTGGATACATATTGGTGCTCAAGTGGCAGCTAACCCAAATGTTGCTAAAGATATCTTGGGAATTAATTTATCAGATGCAGACTTTCCTGCAAGAATGGTGGAAAGGATGAGGAAAAAACAGAGGGATATACCATAACAGAAAGCTAAGGAGAAGAGGAATACACCTCTTACTCAGGCACAACAAAAGGAACACATGAGGATTCTTATGAAGAACATGAGTGGTTCTATTTATAATCATGGATGGACTATGGCTGAGGTTAGGCAGTTGTCAGATGAGAGGCTTATGGTAGAATACAATCAGGCTATGAATCATATCATTAGACACAACAAACCTTCTGTGGAGGAACCTTCTGCCAAGAGAGTTAAAGTCTCTGAACAAGCTGATACTATAAAGGATTATGCTACTTCTGAATCTCAGGTTTCCTCATCTCAAGCAGCAGCAGCTTCCATGTCTTCTGCTGATGATACAGTTGCCATGCCTAAGACTGATCCTCCTGATGGTATTCCTGCTGCTCATAAAGAGTCTACCATTCCTAGTGATAAAACTAGTTCTATTCTTGTTGATAAGGTTGATTCTGTTCCTGCTGAACCATCTTCCTCAGTTCCTATTCAACAGTATGGTCTAAGAACCAGGCAGAAGAGTTACTCTGACCACTCTCCTACTAGGCCTGTTTCTGAAATGGATGATCAAGAATTGGTTAGGGTTGACTCAGACAGTGATTCAGATGGTGATTCCATTCACTCTTGGGGTCATATTGCTCACTGGGAGATTAGGTCTACTCCTGAAGGTGAAGTCAATGTTTGGTTTTCTCTTGATGGGAGAGTCAAATTCTTTACCTTTCTGAGGGAGCTCCTGAATAAAGTAGAGAGGAAAGATTTGGAAAATCTTTATAAGATAGTGGATAATTACTATCAAGATCATGCTCCTACTGGGGTTGGCCTGATACTTTGGGGAGATTTACAAGTGTTAATGAATTCATTGGAAGGAGAAAAGGCTCAATTGGTGTGGGGTAATCAATCATCATGGAGAATATATACTTGGAGGTTATATCCTTCTTCCAATGTTCATGTGGTGGAGCTTATTTCTGGCAAGATCCTGTCTATGTTTGTGGATGTCTCTTATCCTTTATCTGAGGGACTTATGAAGAGAATGCTCACACAGAAGCTAAGAGTTCCCAAACATACTATTGGAAATGATTTGACTACAGGTGAACAATTGGTCAATTTCATCAGAGATCAACTTGCAGTTGCCAAAGGTTCTTCTACTTGATTATGGTACAGAGACTTGTTGTTGTTGTATGTTTTTCTTTCTTGGTTTTTCTTATTTTCTTTCTTTTTCTTTTGGTTTGTTTCTTGTTTCTTTTAGTTAAAAATAAAAAATAAAAAATTCTTGTATATTTTGTGTGCTAATAAGTTGGTTTTGAGCAACACCTTGCAGGTACAGTGTTGGTGTTTACACCTACACAACAAATGGTATTCAACTCACCATGTCTCACAGACAAGAAAGAGTTGACTCACCATGAGGGTACGGCTCTGGTGTGATAATCAAATCCGTTGATAGCTGTAATAGCTTGCTCAAAGCTATAGGGTACTTCAACTCACCCATGGTTCATTCCTGAGAGTTGAAATGGTTCTCAATTCACCATGGATGTAACCCTTTATGGGATCCAAAGAATTGGCTAGTCCACGAAAGTATGGTTTGTGGTAAAGACAATTGGTATCCATATTTGGTATTCAATTCACCAAGGTTTGGTAACCTAAGAATTGGCTAGTCCTGAGCAAACGGTTACAGGTAAAGATAACTCAAATCCGTTTACAGTTGTTGGTTTACTCAAAATCAGATGGTTATCAATGTACCATGGTCTTACACACCAAAACATTGGCTACTCCAGTAGTGATGGCTATTGGTAAAGAGACATCAATCCATTAAATTTCAATGATTCACCTCTCACAGGAGTTTACACACCTGGATGTGATGAGAATAGTCTGAAACTTAAGTGATTTGATGTACATATTGTCATAGTAGCAGTCAAGATCCAGAATGACATGGTGACCAACTTAAATTTTCTTTTGAAGATAATTTCCTATTGCTGCTGAACTATCGAAGTTGCTGCTGGAAGTTTAAAGTGTTACTGCTGGTTAGTTACTGATGCTGCTGCTGGATTAATCCTCTCCCTATGGACTTCAGAGTACTTTCAGAGATCAAAGAACACTTAGGGAATCTTGTAGGTTAACCTAGTCAACCTCAAGATTAGGGAAGGATTGTTAGGAATTTCGGAAATAAGATATTTCTTGTTGCTGCCGATAGTGTAAAGCTGGTTCCTGCCGATAGCTGTGGTTCCTGCTGAAGCTCATTGCTGCTGATAGTTCTATCTTGTTTTTGCTGATAGTAGTTGTTACTGCGGGTTTTGTTAGTTGTTATCCCATATGTTTAGAATGTTTGTTAGATTTATTTTTAGAAGAGATCATGTTTATCTCTTCACACGTTTTCTTGTATGACGGGTTAGGGTTAGGTTTTCTTATCAGTATAAAAGAAACATCCCATCTATGAGTTTTATATAACTTTATCAACTCACAATATTAAATAAATATCATTGTTAGTTCATAACCGATCCATAGAGGATCATAATCTTAGTTCTTTTATTTTCTAGTTCATAATCAGAGATTTTCTTGTAGTGTGCTTGTGATTACATAGGCATTCTACCGATCCACTAAGGCTCAAAGATCTAGCAGGTGTGTTAGATTCAACAATTTTCATTAACGTATGTGTATTTATTTTATAAACGTTACCACTCAGTCATTACTACGAATAAAACACTCGAAACTCCCGACAGTGATCATAATACATTTTCAAACTCATTATAATGATATAAGCATTATATTATTACTTTACCCGGTGTTTTTAAATCGTTTACTATATTTCTCACTAAACGCTTATAACCGACGTGGTTTGCGAAATTTCAACTCGATAATTATTCTAAAACCCGATTCTTGCAAGGAATATGATTTTACAATTTTTACAACTTCGTCAAATTTTATTTTAACTCGTCAAGATTTATTTCTAGTTAACTCGGTATCCGGTAACACCTAATGTATACACAAACAACTAATACTTGCTTAAATGGGGGGACAAGTTCTTTAATTAGCAACATATTCTTTTCTTTTTCCTTCCATGTGCCGCCCCCCCAGCCCCTAAACTTCCAAATGCACTTGATTGGTAAGACTAACATTAATGCTTAAAGACTATATGTTTTGATTTAATTTCCATAACACTTACACTTCTACTAATAACTAGCAAAACATCAAAGTTTTCTCTCTTTTTCTCTCCATATTGATCGGCCAAACAACAAGAACAAGGAGGATCCATAAATTTTTCAAGAACAAGTTATAATCTAGTCTCATTTACACTCCTAGTTAGGATTTTGAAATAAAAATCCCTAGGTTACTTACTCATTTCTCTCCAAACCACCTCAAACCTTCAAGTAAGTGGTTCATATGATTTTTCAATCTTTCATACTTTCATTTGATGTATTTTGTTGTTCTAGCAACTAATTATGCAAATATATATATATGTTACATACCACTCAACGCTTAATTTTTCTTTTTTAACATAGATCTATGGATATTTAGTGTATCCCCATGAGATCCACCATTGTTGGTGATGTTTAGGACCCCATGACACCCTAAGAAGGTGTATGGTAGGATTTGATTAGTTGTGGTGTTGATTGGAAGTGGTTTGATCAAGTCTTGAACTAGAAAATGTGTTTTTAACAACAATAGAAAAGGGTCTGTCCAAAAACGTAAAATCTGGAAAACTCAGTAACTCAGGGGACATTTTGGCCTTCATATTCATAAAACACTTTCAAAAACGAAACCGTGGGCGTTGGAATGAGTAAAAACCGACTTACGACGAGAAAGATATGATTTTTCTAAGTTTAACGACGAAAACTAGTTTTCTGAAAATTATACGTGCTGTCCCACGAATTTCTACGGCTAAAACGAGGCGTTAGACGTGATTTAGAGGAGCCGACCTACTGAAAATATGTTAGTTCATATTAATACGAAGCCGTGGATATAAAGAACGTAGAAAACAAGCTTATAACGACCAAGATACGAGCATTTGAAACTCGACGATTCAATATACATTTTATCAGCTTTTATATAGAAAATATATTCCAAGTCTAAAGCAGTTTTTGCAAGTAAACATGTTAAGAGCCGATTTTCTCATTGATAGAGACGCGTATGGACTTAATGTCAAAGCTACGACTTCAAGTTATTGTTACAAGGTTTTCAAAAACGTCGAGCTTGTTTCCTAACACTTAACGTACACCATTTCGTGACTAGTTTTGCGAGGCCGTTTGGCCATATTTTTACAAGTTGATAAAAATAGTAAATTTGCGATGAAATGCTATATTTTTCTACAAATCACCAAACGACGTTCGCGGAGTATCGTTGCGACATACTTACACGGGAAGTGTTTATTAACTTAACGAGACGTCAAAAATATATTTTTCGACGATAAACATTATTTTCAAAATTAACGATTGGTATCGTTAACATACGTATTTGCATGTGTTGCGTAAATTCATTGCTTACATTAGATCCTATCATTCATATTAGGTTGCGGTTAGAGATCGTGCCTCATTTCAGTGTATCCACTTTTGTCATCATAGCTATTGCATCAGGTGAGTTTTCATAGCCCCTACTCTTGTAATACTCGTTTTATAACCGTTTTGGGGGAGAATACATGCCCGTTTTCATCTAAATGTATACTTGAGTTACTTGAACATGCCAATTGTTTAGTCAAACCATTATTTTCTCTGCTTATGAATTTGTTGTTCATTCAAATGTATTGTATATTCACTTTTATCACACTTAATTCTTTTTACCCATGGACCCAAGCACTTTAAACAATTATGCCTGCTTAACCGAATGAACCGGCACCAACACTATGTACATACATGACAAATGAATGGGTCACATAACCAAATGAATGAGTAATATGACCGAATGAACGGGTCGCATGACAAATGAACGGGTCACATGACAGAATGAACGGGTTACATAACCAAATGAATCGGTCACGTAACCGAATGTACTGATCGAACTAAATGTATTTTTAATCTTGGTCCACATATTACTTTTGTTCATCAAAACCAAATCTTATTGGGGCAGTGGGTTGTAAACACACAGGTTGCAAGTCTTGTATGGGCGGGACTTGGGACTGAGTGGATTTACAATGCCTTTGATGGGAAATCATTTTCAAATGCATTGCATTTTACACTAAACTCTATGAACTCACCAACCTCGTGTTGACACTTTAGCGTGTATTCTCAGGTATAAAGCAATAGCACGCTACAGGAGGCTTTGGCAGGGCATGGCATGGTCATAGAAGACTCTGATAAATATTTGGGACCATTTAACTTATTTAAGGGCCTATTTCCGCACTACTTTTTAACAATGTAAAGTTAACACTTTTGTTAATGAATTTTATTCCAAATGATTGAGGTAAAAACCGTTCTTTGTACTTGTGTTGTGATACCAATTGAGTAGCACCCCAGTGACGTGTATGCTTCCGCTGGACCCGATTTCTGGGGGTGTTACAATTAAATATTATTCGGTTTAATAAAAATATAGAAATTAGGGTTTGATAAAAAGTGGTGAAAAAGAAAGAATTAGGGCGCGTGTGTTATCAAATCGGAGGGAGGAGGTGGCGGGGAAGGTGCGGTGTGGTGGTGGTGGCTGACTGTGGTGGCGGCGGTGGTCGCTGTGGCACTAAATGAACTCCGATCGAGCTCAAAAAATCCAGAAAGAAAGAGGAGATCGAGATCTATGTTTTGGTGTAAGATAAGGTTTGGCCGAAAAATTTTCCAGCGACGGTGGTTTCCGGAGACGGCGGTGGTTGGTCGGAGGGGTGGTCGGACGGGGGTGGGAGAGAAGAGAGAGTTGATTATGGTGTGTGTCTGTGTTATAATGAATAAAATATAAAAAAAATGGCTTTTATACTTAGGCAGGGACCTAAGCCGGACAATTAAAAGTAGAGGGTGTGTGGTGAAAAATTGTGGGCGGGGGTAATATGTGTCAAGTTGGTAAAACTTTTGCAATAATCACGGTGGGACCCATTTGACGTACCAAACGGACTCGAAAAATTATGAAACTTGCGCCATTGTTCTCGAAATAATTTTCTGATAAAAATGAGTATAAATATGCATATCTTTCTCGAAATTAATTTATTTGGCAAAATTCGATTCGTTTTATGTTTTCTAGGTTGTGCTGACATAATAAGGGAATAAGGTTCACGTTACTCAAGATATATCACGTTTCTCATGTTTAAAATAAGTTCAGAAAAGGTTCAAATGCTAAGGTGATGCAAAAATAAATATTTGGCTAGTAAAAATGGTTTGGAAAATTACCGGATATTACAGCACATACATCATATTAGGAAATCCGTCCCGGATTTCAATTTAACTTATCAGTTCTGATTTCAAAAAGGTGAGGGTACTTGCGCTTGAACTCGTCTTCGCGTTCCCAGGTGAATTCGGGTCCTCTCTTGGAATTCCAGCGAACTTTTACAATGGGAATTTGGCTCCTCTTTAGTCCTTTGATCTCACGTTCCATAATCTCTACGGGCTCCTCAATAAAGTTCAATTGTTCATCAACTTGAATCTCATCAAGTGGAATTGCGACTTTTTCAAATTTGACACGTGGAAGGTGGGGTTTACTCTGCTAAGCTCGGGAGGCAATTCCAGTCTGTAGGCTACAGGACTAACCCTGTTCAGAATCTTGAACGTTCCAATGTACCTCGGGTTCAGCATTCCTCGTTTGCCAAACCGTATCTAGCCTTTCCACGGTGAGACTTTTAGCATAACTTTATCTCCAACTTGAAACTCTAGCGGTTTACGTCTCACATCTGCGTAACTCTTCTGACGGTCTCTCGCGATTTTCAATCGGTTCTTAATTTGCACAATCTTTTCTGTAGTCTCATGAACAATATCCGGCCCAATGAGCAGAGCTTCTCCTACCTCAGCCCAACTGATAACGCTCAAATTGTGCATGTTTTTAGTAGCGTTATTCGTTTTTTTATATATGTTATTCGGTTATATTTATATGCTTTTGTTACTTAACCGTAGCAAAGTATGTTTGCAAAGTATATGTCGCCAAGTACAGGAAAAAGGAAGAAAAAGATGAGAAAAATGAGGAAGAAGGAAATATTTATGATGGTACGAAGATTCTTGTGTCAAGTTCCACACCAAATAGGCATTTCAAAAAATGAAGGTCCAAGTATTCAAGTTGACAAGCTTCAAGATAAAGAAAAGACCAAGTTTGGATGAAGAACCAAGAACCAAAAGGAAGAAACAAGCCCAAACGAAAAAAAGTCCATAAGAGGATACAGCAGCACTCCATCCGATCGGATGCTGCCCGCAACCGAATCGGATTGAGGCAATTTCTGAAGACCAACTGATCGGTTGGACACAATACCGATCGGTTGGATGTCGTCTGATTTGCCAAAACTTCATCATTAAGTATTGTGTTTAGCTACCAACGATTCTATAGCCTTCTAATGATGATTCTAGGCCCTTCTAATTTGCTTGGAGGCCAAGTGTAGCATTAAAGACCCTAAGGCTTTGAGAGTAGTATAAATAGGACCATTTGTGAAGAGTTTTAGACAAACCTTTCAATAATTCTCATACCAACTCTCATACAATCATCAAAATACTCTCTCAAAAATCCAAATTTGTCCTTAGAAGTCCAGGAAGCTTTGGAGGTTCAAGAAGTCAACATTTGGAGGTCAAAACATCAAGAAGTCAACACCAATACTTTGGGTATCATTACCTTATCATTTGTAATCTATTTCCAATCATTGTAAGACTTTCAATTATGGTTTCTAATGTTCAAAGTTCTGAGTTTATGTTAGTGTTTGCTATGAGTGGCTAGTGCCTTTGCGCACTTGCTTAGATGATGTGTATTGCTTATTGATTTGCGTATGATTGTGATAACATGTTTTAATTCAATTTCAAGTTGATTCTAAGATCCAATTGTGATTAAGTTTCGTAGTGACATTTGTTGATCAAGTTTAACTAGTTGCTAATAATTTTAAGGGTCGAAAGAACTATTGTTATTCAACTAGTTATAATCATTTGTCTATGAATGATTGTTTTTACCCATTATTCTTGATTAAACAAAGAAAGTTAATTGTGGTTGTAATAAGAATGCTTTTGTCTATCAAAATAGGATTGATTGTAAACCATTTCAAGGGTCGAAAGATTAATAGTTTACTATCAATTGTGACCTTTTGTCTATGATCGGTTACCTTTTGTATTGACCATTTCCTAAGCTTATTTGATAAAGCAAAAGACTATTTTAGTGTTTAAGTTACACCAACTTATGAACCTTGAATTGATCTTGAATTGATTGGTTAAACGTAATGCTTTTTTTTTATGAACTAAAATCTTGACGAAGGTTTAATTTGTAGAAACAATAGATTAGTTCACCAAACTAATTATCATAACCAACATATTATCCAAAGTTATCACAATCATGCTAATCAAGAGTAGTATGTTAGTCTAAGCAAGTGTAGTTTTTAATCATTTGAATTACTATATTTTCATCATTGCTTGTTTAAGAAATTCACTTTTAGTAGCTTACGATCCGATTTACTCACAAATCCCTGCGAACGATCCCGACTTACCATCATAATCTTGCTATAACGGACGAGTTCACTTGCTCGTATGTGTTATTTCTAGATTCGGTAATTCACCTTTATAAATTTAAAACTTGCACTCACACGCGACACATAAAGTTTTTGGCGCCGTTGCCGGGGATTTTGATTGTGTTTCCGTAAGTTTTAGAAGTCCATTTCTCACTAAGTTCGTTTTCATAAAAAATAAAAAATAAAAAAAAATAAATAAATAAAGTTTTTCGAGCTGACCATCCGATCGGTTGCTCAATTTTAAAATTTACTGAGGGCACCAACCGATCGGTATTCACTCCATCCGATCGGTTTTCACAAAACCAATTTTACCGAGAGCACCAACCGATCGGTAATCAATCTATCCGATCGGTATCCTTTGAAAACCAATTTTACCGAGACAACCATCCGATCGGTATTACACTCATCCGATCGGATCACCAACCCTGATTTTTCCAAATTGTTTCCATTCTTTACTCGTGTGTTTAGACATTGCCTCGATTCTCTTGGGAATTGTATGAACACTCGATCAACTGGAATAGAACCAATTTCACCTTTTTCAGATCCCGAACGTTTAGTCCGAAGACCAAGAAGAAAAAGAAAACCCTTTGTTCCATTAGCCAATCGTGTACCAAGAGTACGAAACCCACCGTTTGATAACCTTTTTGAAGCCAAAGTCGTTTATAACCCATTCACTGATCAATCTTTTCCCATGGCTGATGATCAACCCATGTGGGAAGTCAACCGAGCCGTAGCACCCACTCCTGGAGCTGCTATTGTTGCTGTCAACCTAGGTGACAATTTCACCGTGAAAGGTCACCATCTTTCTATGATCAAAGTCCGTCAATTCGATGGCTGTTCGAGGGCCGATCGTCACAAACACATTGCCGAATTCATCGAAATTTGTGGCATGTTCCGATATGGCGACACCAATGTGGATGCCATTAAACTCAAACTTTTTCCATCATCACTTGCTGGAGATGCAAAAGTGTGGTATAACGAATTAACACTAGGAATTATCAATACTTGGGAGGAGATGAGGCAAGCTTTTGTAAGCCGATTCTTTCCACCTGCCATGTTTGACTGACTCATGGGAGAAATTCGTGCTTTCACACAAAACCCTAACGAATCACTCGTCGAAGCCTGTCTTCGTATGAAAGATTTGTTTCGTAGTTGTCATGGACATGGTTTAGGACGAGGAACCATTATCCAAATCTTCTACCATGGACTTGATGAAGCATCTCAAGGAATTCTTGATGCTGGAGGAATTTTTCTTTATAAGACTCCTAACCAGGCATATCAATTGCTCGAAGACCGAATTCTTCTCAAACTCGATTGGTCAAAAGATGCCAAAACCAAACCCTTACGAAAAAACCGTTGCTTTTGTTGAAAGTTCCGATACCTCTAAACTCATGGAGAAAATGGAAACCTTGGTTTCCAAAATCGACTCGCAATACAAAGATCTTAAAGGGGAAATGAAAGAAATGCGAGACGGTTGTAACAACTGTGGAGGTAATCACCCATCATCAGAATGTGACGATCAACCAATGGACCAACCCAAAGAAGGAGAAGCTAATTATGTCCAAGGAGGATATCGTGGAGGCGGTTATCGTGGTAATTATTACAGATGAAATTCTGTAAATTGGCAAGATCGCCAACAAATGGATAACAACCGTGATTCTCAACCACGAGTAGACAGTCAAACTCCACAAACCTCTGATAAAAAATCGGAAGAAACCGATTTTGAAAAAATGATGAGAGAATTCATAACTGCTCAAAAATCCACCAATGAGTTCGTCAAGAACCAATTTTTCAATCTCAAAACCAAAGTTGAGCAAGGTCAGAAAAATCATCAAGCATCTATTCAAGATCTTGAAAACAAATTCGGTAGACTTTCTGATCAAATTTCTTCCCGACCATCAGGTTCATTACCAAGTAATACCCAAACAAACCCTAAACCAACATCATCTGGATCAAACGATAAAACTTATCGTCCACTACAGACTCGAAATGAGCATATCAATGTTGTATTCACAAGAAGTGGTCTCTCTTATGATCCACCACCCAATCCAAATGATACCACGATCATCAATGATGATAGTAAGGATGAAGTTGAAGAAGCCGAGAAGGAAAATACCACAAAAACACCACCCAAACCCATCCCACCAGTTAAGGCGTACACACAAAAAATTCCATATCCTTATAGCCTTAAGAAAGAAAAGATGGAAGAACGTTATAAGAAGTTTGTTGAAATAATCAAAGAGGTTAGACTCAATGTACCCCTCATTGATGTTTTAGCTGGAATGCCAAATTATGGGAAATTTTTGAAAGAACTTCTTAATAACAAAAACAAGTTGGAGCAAATATCTGCTACCTTTCTCAATGAAGAATGTTCAGCCATTGTTCAAAACAAAATTCCACCAAAACTCGGAGATCCCAGAAGTTTTCTGATTCCATGTACGTTAGGAAACAACATCACATGCGATGCTTTAGCCGATCTAGGTGCAAGTATCAATTTGATGCCCTATTCGTTGTATTCTAAACTTTCCATCAACACTTTGAAACCTACAAGGATGAGTATTCACTTAGCAAATCATTCTTACCAATATCCTGTTGGAATTGCTGAGAATATGCTTGTTCAAGTTGGTAAATTCATTTTTCCCGTGGATTTTGTGATCTTAGAAATGGAGGAAGATAGTAGAGTGCCTCTTATTTTAGGAAGACCTTTCCTAAACACAGCTGATGCGGTCATCAAAGTAGAAGGAAAAGAACTCTATCTTGGAGTTGGAGAAGATAGAATTACTTTATTAATCGATAAATCAATGCAATATCCACATTCTAGTGATGACACTTGTTTTAACATTGATGTAATCGATGAAGTCACTGAGGAAGAATTGGATGCATTACTTGACGATTCTGATCCATTCATGACTACTTTAGAAAAAAATTAGTGAAACAAACTTTGATAAAGAATTCGCTGATTTTATGGAAGTAAAGTTTGAAGAAGATGAAGCAGAAGTTGAAGAAGGAGAAATAATAGAAGAAGATTTTGAGGAAATCACTTTTAATGATCAATTGAGAATCAAAACATCTCTTCAAGAACCACCAACTGATCTTGAGCTGAAACCACTTCCCGAAAATCTTGAATATGCTTACTTGGAAGATAATTCACTTCTTCCAGTAGTCATATCTTCGTTGCTCAATGATAAGGAAAAAGAATGTCTCATTTCTGTTCTTAAGAAGCATAAAAGATCTTTTGCGTGGAAAACGTCTGATATCCCAGGAATTAGTCTTGATTTTTGTAGACAGAAAATCAATTTCAAAGAAGATGCTAAACCCGTTGTAGAAAGACAACGTCAACTCAATCCCAACATGAAAGAAGTTGTTAAAAAAGAAATCATCAAACTTCTTGATGCCGGTATCATTTACCCCATCAAGGATATTCCTTGGGTGAGTCCAGTTCACTGTGTTCCGAAAAAAGGAGGAATGACTGTTGTGACTAACGAACGAAATGAATTAGTTCCTACTAGAACTGTCACTGGATGGCGAGTATGTATTGATTACATAAAATTAAACAAAGCCACCAGAAAAGATCATTTTCCTTTACCTTTCATGGATCAAATGCTTGAGAGATTAGCAGGGAACGAGTACTTTTGTTTCCTTGATGGTTTTTCAGGATAGTTCCAAATTCCCATTGATCCTGTTGATCAAGAAAAGACTACATTCACATGTCCCTTTGGAACTTACACCTATCGGCGTATGCCTTTTGGTCTTTGTAATGCACCTGCAACTTTTCAAAGGTGTATGATTGCTATATTCCAAGACATGCTTGAAACATCTATGGAAGTTTTCATGGATGACTTTTCAGTTTTTGGAAGCTCATTTGAAGATTGTCTTTCTAATCTTGATAAAATGCTCGAAAGATGCGAAGCTGCACATCTTGTTCTCAACTGGGAAAAATGTCATTTCATGGTGACTGAAGGAATTGTGCTAGGATACAAAATTTTCGGTGCAGGAATGGAGGTTGACAAAGCAAAAATCGATGTTATCACCAAATTACCACCTCCAACAAACGTTAAATCCGTTAGAAGTTTTCTAGGACATGCCGGTTTCTACCGTCATTTCATTAAGGATTTTTCCAAAATATCTCGTCCAATGACGAAACTTCTCGAAAAAGATTTTGTTTTTTACTTCAATGCATATTGCATGAAGGCATTCGAAACATTGAAAACCCAACTGACTAGTGCACCTGTTATGGTTTCACCTAAATGGTCACTACCATTCGAGCTCATGTGCGATGCAAGCGATTTTGCTGTTGGAGCTGTATTAGGACAACGTGAAGGAAAACATTTTCGTCCTATATACTTCCCTAGCAAAACACTCAACAATGCTCAACAAAATTATACGGTTACAGAGAAAGAATTGTTAGCCGTTGTTTTTGCTTTCGACAAATTCAGATCTTATCCTGTGCTTTCAAAAACGATTGTGTTCACTAATCATTCAGCACTCAAATATCTGTTTAACAAACAAGATGCAAAACCGCGTCTTATCCGATGGATTTTGCTACTCCAAGAATTTGATATCAAAATAAAAGATAAGAAAGGAGCAGAAAATCTAGCTGCTGATCATTTGTCTCGTCTCGAAAATCCAAATTTGGAAGAATTAAAGGAAGACGAGATTGATGATTATTTCCCTGATGAAACTCTTATGACTGTTGATACAGTTGATAAAAACGAAATACCGTGGTTTGCAGATTATGCAAATGACCTCGCTGGAGGAATTCTCAAAAAAGGATTAACTCATGCCCAACGAAGTAAATTCTTTTCGGAACTAAAACACTATTATTGGGAAGAGCCCTATCTTCACAAGATGTGTCCCGATGGGATGATCAGAAGATGTGTTTCTGGTTCTGAAACAGGAAGAATTCTTGATGAATGCCATCATGGCCTGACTGGGGGACACTATGGTCCTTCCACCACAGCTAAAAAGGTTTTTGATGCTGGATTCTATTGGCCGACCATTTTCAAAGAAGCTCATACTCTTGTTCAAAACTTCGATGCTTACCAAAAATCCGGTAGTCTTTCTCGTAGAGATGAAATGCCTCAAAAGAGCATTCAAGTTTGCGAAATATTCGATATTTGGGGAATCGATTTTATAGGACCGTTTCCTAAATCGCACAAATACGAATACATTCTCGTTGCTATTGATTACGTTTCCAAATGGACTGAAGCCGAAGCTCTACCCACAAATGATGCACGAGTTGTTGTTAATTTTCTCAAAAAGCTTTTCGCTCGTTATGGAATTCCTAAAGCTTTAATAAGTGATCGAGGAACCCATTTCTGTAACAAACAAATGGAGAAAATTATGAAACGATACGGAGTTCATCATCGTTTCGCCACAGCTTATCATCCACAGACCAGTGGTCAAGTCGAAAATACCAACAGAGCCTTAAAAAGGATACTTGAGAAAACTAGATGATGCTCTGTGGGCATTTCGTACGGCATATAAAACACCAATTGGTACAACACCATACAGACTTTTGTATGGAAAAACCTGTCATTTGCCGTTCGAAATCGAACATCGCGCTTACTGGGCACTCAGAAGCTGTAACCCTGATCTCAAAATAGCTGGAGAGAAGAGATTTTTGCAATTGCATGAACTCGATGAACTAAGACTCCAAGCTTACGAGAACTCCAAGCTTTACAAAGCTAGAACCAAAGAGTATCATGACAGAAAGCTTAGAATCCGGAAAGAATTCAAAGCTGGAGACAAAGTTCTGCTTTTTAATATGAAATACAAGTTCAAAGCACCTAAGCTAAAACCGAAATGGTTCGGTCCGTATATAGTGAAACATGGATTTCCATCTGGGTATGTTGAATTACATGACAAATAAGGTGGAAGTTTCATTTTTAATGGTCACCGAATTAAATTGTACTATGATAAGGTGCAAATGTACGAGATTTCTATCAAAGAGATTCCTCATGAATCAGAATATGAAGCTATAACATTCATGGCACCCTTTCCGGCCGATTATAAGAAAAACACTCCTTGGGCCAAAGAATCTGGTTATATCTATGATGTTCTTCCTAGACCTTGGGAAAGAATAAAATTGGAGAACATAGATGAAACTGGAGAAGGAATAGTGATAGGAAACGTGGTGTATGTTCCAAAATTCTCAAAGAAGAAAGCAAAAATTGCACCAACGTAGCAAGAAGGAAGTTTGAGTCCGGCTGATGACTCATTAATAAAACAAGCGCTTCTCGGGAGGTAACCCGTATGTTTGCTATTTTTTTTTCCAAGTGATTAGACCCCAAAGTTTCTCTAATCCCTTAGCTGAACTTAAGTGTGGGGGTGTATCACCAACTTTTAAATAAAACGTAGAAATATTTCGTGTGTTTTTTTTTGTTTTAAGATTACTGCAAGTAATGATTACAAAGCATGGACACTTGGATCAAAGAATCATAAGAAGCACGGAAAATATGGTTTATTCTCTTATTTCCCTATTTTCATTCCTTGAAATTCGTTTATCACAATGAGGACAATGCTTAACTTAAGTGTGGGGGGGGGGGGGTGAATAGGAAAATAAGAATAGATTGTAAATTTTGAGCTAAATTTTAAATTTTCTTTGCCCTTGTGATCTAGTTATTTGTCATTTTAAGGATTATATATTAGAATAACTGGATCTATCCACTGGTAAAACCTGTAATTTTTGAAAAAAGTTGAGATGTGTCCCGATTAATATTGCAATCCATTCTGGGATCGATAACATTAGCTAGCACATATTATAGCCCTTTCCACTACAATGTGAGGATTTAAGCCTGTTTCGTATTTAGCATACATCTTTTATGCTTTGATTCTTTTGTTAAAGAGTGTGCCGATGATTTTATTTATTCTAGAACTTGTGCTTGTAAATCATTACGAGACCGTTGTAAGATCACTTTTCATTTGTGATATAAGTATATATGCGTGATAAGAGGCAACCTTAGGATTTAACCCAAATAAGCCTTCCGTATTGATATTTAGCTAGTTACACTGACTGGTTAACCACCAGTATAAACCCTTTTGTTAGCGTTTATCTTTAACGCTAGATACCCCTAGTTACACCCTCTGAGCCTATCTTTTTCTTTTGATAAAATCCAGAAAAATACAAAAAGATTTTACACTTTTAGCCTAGCCTTACCCTTAGTCAAGTCTTGGTTGGTTGCTAGCTATTTGGCAAGATGGATGTTATGTGGGAAATCATGAAAGTACGAAGAAAGTTGCAAACTCCAAAAGTAGTTATCCAAGTGAAGTCATCGCAACTATAAGATTACAAGTTTCTGAGTTAAAAAAAAAAAAAAAAAAAAAAAAAAAAAAAAAAAAAAAAAAAATCATCGCAACTATAAGGTGACCAGAATAGCGAATGAGCTATGTAATAATGTATAGTGCAATCAAGTATGGAGTTTTTCAAAGTTGCATGATAGCGGTTCAAAATAGCTAGTAACATTTGGTCAGTAGACTTTGACTAGTTTGTATATTCGTTATTATCAACCCTTTTCTAAAACATATCCCATGTCTTATCATACCCTTTTGACTCTGGGAAAT
Organism: Artemisia tridentata subsp. tridentata; assembly: GCA_021014915.2. NCBI lineage: Eukaryota > Viridiplantae > Streptophyta > Magnoliopsida > Asterales > Asteraceae > Artemisia > Artemisia tridentata. The sequence goes on from CP139508.1 coordinate 337,549,307, forward strand.
TATCAAGTGTATTGACATGTAGTGACCATCCGATTTCTTTAGGAATTAGATAATGTTGCTAGCGATCTAGTTTGTATTTTGGTGACCATCCGTTATGTGAATAGCGCGACAGCGATCCAAGATATGCCCTAGTGACCATCCGTTATTTGGTGATGCGAGAATTCGTTGTTAGCGAGCTATTATGTTTTGCATAAGATAGTTGCACATAAGTCTAATATAACCCTTGAAGCCTTTAAACCCGAATAAAAGACCTCTTTGATATGTATACTTGGTGCTCACGCCATTTCGGTGTAGTTTTGTTTCTTGTACAAGCCTATGGTAATATTTAAATCATTACTGAGCAAATGAGTGTGATTCTTATTATGTACTCCACCAACCATACAAATAAGTGTTTTGAGTGAATTATATTTCATTTCCTTTTCGTGAGGTGTTTAGTAATGTGTATCAAGCAAGAAAATCATTTGGGTATTGTCAAACATCTCGATGCTTCGACTATAAAAGCTTAAAACGATGAAGCTGACTTGTACTGGTACTTGATAGATTTGCATCACATTTTTCTTAAACATACTCGTATACCATGTGGATAATTGTTTTTACTTCTAGATTTGCTCGAGGGGAAGCAAAGTTTAAGTGTGGGGGAATATGATAACGCTCAAATTGTGCATGTTTTTAGTAGCGTTATTCGTGTTTTCATATATGTTATTTGGTTATATTTATATGCTTTTGTTACTTAATCGTACCAAAGTATGTTTGCAAAGTATATGTAGCCAAGTACAGGAAAAAGGAAGAAAAAGATGAGAAAAATGAGGAAGAAGGAAATATTTATGATGGTACGAAGATTCTTGAGCCAAGTTCCACACCAAATAGGCATTTCAAAGAATGAAGGTCCAAGTATTCAAGTTGAAAAGCTTCAAGATAAAGAAAAGACCAAGTTGGGATGAAGAACCAAGAACCAAAAGGAAGAAACAAGCCCAAACGACAAAAGTCATAAGAGGATACAACAGCACTCCATCCGATCGGATGCTGCCCGCAACCGAATCGGATGGAGGCAATTTCTGAAGACCAACCGATCGGTTAGATGCAATACCGATCGGTTGCATGTCGTCTGATTTGCCAAAACTTCATCATTAAGTATTGTGTTTAACTACCAACGATTCTATAGCCTTCTAATGATGATTCTAGGCCCTTCTAATTTGCTTAGAGGCCAAGTGTAGCATTAAAGACCCTAAGGCTTTGAGAGTAGTATAAATAGGACCATTTGTGAAGAGTTTTAGACACACCTTTCAATAATTCTCATACCAACTCTCATACAATCATCAAAATACTCTCTCAAAAGTCCAAATTCATCCTTAGAAGTCCAGGAAGCTTTGGAGGTTCAAGAAGTCAACATTTGGAGGTCAAAACATCAAGAAGTCAACACCAATACTTTGGGTATCATTACCTTATCATTTGTAATCTATTTCCAATCATTGTAAGACTTTCAATTATGGTTTCTAATGTTCAAATTTCTGAGTTTATGTTAGTGTTTGCTATGAGTGGCTAGTGCCTTTGCGCACTTGCTTAGATGATGTGTATTGCTTATTGATTTGCATATGATTGTGATAACATGTTTTAATTCAATTTCAAATTGATTCTACAATCCAATTGTGATTAAGTTTCGTAGTGACATTTGTTGATCAAGTTTAACTAGTTGCTAATAATTTTAAGGGTCGAAAGAACTATTGTTATTCAACTAGTTATAATCATTTGTCTATGAATGATTGTTTTTACCCATTATTCTTGATTATACAAAGAAAGTTAATTGTGGTTGTAATAAGAATGCTTTTGTCTATCAAAATAGGATTGATTGTAAACCATTTCAAGGGTCGAAATATTAATAGTTTACTATCAATTGTGACCTTTTGTCTATGATCGGTTAACTTTTGTATTGACCATTTCCTAAGCTTATTTGATAAAGCAAAAGACTATTTTTGTGTTTAAGTTACACCAACTTATGAACCTTGAATTGATTAGTTAAACGTAATGCTTGTTTTTATGAACTAAAATCTTGACGAAGGTTTAATTTGTAGAAACAATAGATTAGTTCACCAAACTAATTATCATAACCAACATGTTATCCAAAGTTATCACAATCATGCTAATAAAGAGTAGTATGTTAGTCTAAGCAAGTGTAGTTTTTAATCATTTGAATTACTATATATTCATCATTGCTTGTTTAAGAAATTCACTTTTAGTAGCTTATGATCTGATTAACTCACAAATCCCTGTGAACGATCCCGACATACCATCATAATCTTGCTAAAACGGACGAGTTCACTTGGTCGTATGTGTTATTTCTAGATTCGGTAATTCACCTTTATAAATTTAAAACTTTCACTCACAAGCGACACATCACCAACAGATGGGTGATCGGCATTTTCGACCATACAATGCTTCAAACGGTGCAGCCTTAATGCTTGCATGATAACTGTTGTTGTACGAAAACTCAATCAAAGGCAAATGGGTATCCGACCCATTTTCAAAATCAATTACGCATGCTTAGAGCATATCTTCCAAAGTCTAAATCGTCCTTTCACTCTGGCCATCAGTTTGTGGGTGATATGCAGTACTCATGTCGAGGTTCGTGCCAAAGGCATCCTGAAGTGATTGCCAAAAGTTAGAAGTGAACCTGCTGTCTCTGTCAGAGATGATAGAAATTGGGGCTCCATGCCTCGATACTATATCCTTCACGTAAAGCCTAGTCAACTTGTCCATACTGTAGTTCTATTGGATGGGTAGAAAATATGCTGATTTCGTATGTCGGCCGACTATAACCCAAATAGCGTTGAAACCAGTTTTAGTCCTTGGAAGTTTGGTGATGAAGTCCATAGTAATCCGTTCCTATTTCCATTCAGGAATCTCAAGCTGTTGTAGAAGACCAGACGGTTTCTGATGTTCGGCCTTAACTTTCGTGCACGTAAGACATCTGCAAACATAATCGGCAACGTCAGCTTTCATGTTCGGCCACCAATATAGCTCCTTGAGATCTTGACGGATCCTGGGTGTATAGAGTACTTTGACTTATGAGACTCGTGCATGATTAAGTCTCGCAGTCCTCCATAACGCGGTGCCCAACTTCTTCCTTTAAAACACAAGGTTCCATCTGAACACTTCTCAAACTTCTTTTGTATCATCCCATAAAGGTTCTCACTCTGGAGATCTTCTTGTTTCACGGCTTCTTCCTGAGCATGGAGAATTCGAGCGGGAAGGTTTGAATTGATAGTCAAAACCAAAGCTCGAACTCGCAGCGGCTTCAACCGTTCCTTACGGCTCAAGGCATCAGCCACGACGTTCGCCTTTCCCGGGTGATATCTGATTTCACAGTCATAATCGCTTAAGGTTTTCAACCATCATCGTTGCCTCATATTCAACTCCTTCTGATCCAAAATATGTTGAAGACTCTTGTGATCGGTGAAGACAACACACTTTGTCCCATATAAGTAGTGCCTCCATTTCTTGAGCGCAAAAACCACTGCTCCTAACTCCAAATCATGTGTGGTATACTTCTCTTCATGAGTCTTAAGTTGTCGGGAAGCATATGCCATGACCTTCCCTCGTTGCATCAAAACTGCTCCTAACCCGTGATATGATGCATCACAATAAACCATGAAATCTTCCACTCCATCTGGTAATGCCAAAATCGGTGCACTGCACAGTTTTTGCTTCAGGGTTTGAAATGCTTCTTCATCATCCTTTCCCCATTCGTACTTCTTATCCTTCTGAGTCAATTTAGTTAACGGTTTAGCTATTTTGTAGAATCCCTCGATGAATCTCCTGTAATACTCGGCCAATCCCAGAAATTGTTAGATTTTTGTGGCATTAGAAGGCGTTGGCCAATTCTCAATAGCTTCGATCTTCACGGGATCTACATGTAACCCTTTGTTGTCAATCACATGACCAAGAAATTGTACCTTGTGAATCCAAAATTCACACTTAGAGAACTTTGCTTAGAATTGCTCCTCTTTGAGCAACTTAAAAATCATCGTCAGGTGTTGCTTGTGCTCTTCTTCACTCTTAGAGTAGATCAAAATGTCATCGATGAATACTATGACAAACTTGTCCAAATATGGTTTACAGACTCGGTTCATAAGGTCCATGAATACAGCCGGTGTGTTTGTCAAACTAAAGGGTATCACTTGAAACTCATTGTGGCCATAGCGAGTCCTGAACGCCGTCTTGGGAATATCCTCTTCCCGGACTCTAAGTTGATGATAACCTGACCGCAAATCTATTTTAGAGTAGTAATCTGATCCTTTCAGCTGGTCGAACAAATCGCCAATCCTAGGTAACGGGTAGCGATTCTTCACTGTTAGCTTGTTCAGTTCACGGTAGTCGATGCACATTCTAAATGATATGCCCTTCTTCTTCACGAATAACACCAGTGCTCCCCAAGGTGAGGAACTAGGTCGAATAAACCCTTTATGCAACAACTCTTGCAACTGTTTAGATAATTCTTGCATTTCCGTTCGAGCAAGTCGATACGGTGCACGTGCCACAGGTGCAGCTCCCGGAACTAGGTCAATCAGAAATTCCACTTGTCGAACCGGTGGAAGCCCATGCAGATCTTTAGGAAATACTTCAGGAAAATCACGCACAATCGGAACGTCCTCGAGTTGTTTCTCTCCAAAATCTTTCATGGACACATGTGCTAGGAATGCATGACAGCCTTTCTCGATGTACTTTAGGGTCTTATTACAGGATATGATACTCAAACGGGTTCCGCTACGTTCTCCGCGGACAACCAAGGTTTCGTCATTGAGAGGGATATGAACAACTCGCTCACCGCAAATAATACTTGCCTGATGTTTGGATAGCCAATCCATACCAACCACTACATCGAAGCTTCCGAGTTCAATGGGCATGAGGTCGATGCTAAACGGGTGATCTAGAAGGTTTAGGGTACAGTCTCGGATTACGGTGCAAGTGTTAACTAAGTTGCCATTAGCTAGTTCAATACTATAGCTGGTGTCTTAGGAGGTAGGGGTGAGGTTAAGTAGTGGTGACATCGTAGAAGATACAAAACTCATATCAGCACCAGAATCGAATAAGAATTTAACACGGAGATTGTTGAGTAGGAACGTACCAGTGACTACGTTTGGATCCTGCTGCTGCTCCCCATTGCCCATCACATATGCTCTACCACGAGCGCCTTCAGTTCTTCATCCAATGTTCTTTGGGCAATGACTCTTGTAGTGACCATGCTCCCCACATCCAAAACAGGTTACAACTGGTTGTGCGTTACTCTCAGTAGCCACAGCTTTTCCCTTGCAATTCTTAGCAACATGTCCAACCTTATAACATTTCTGACACTTAACAGTGCATGGTCCAGGGTGATGTTGATAACACTTATCACAGAATGGGTGATTCCCAACATATCCTCCAACTTGTGCTGGTGCAGCCACATATGCCCTGACAGTCACTAGTCATCTGTTCTGCTGGTGGTGATGATTGTTATTACGGTACTGGTTGTTGTTGTTATTGTGGTGATGGTTATGGTGAGGGTGACTATTGTTGTTGCGGTTGTTGTAGTTGTTGTAGTTATTGTTTCTCCTATTGTCCTCCCACTTCCTTTTGTTGTCATAGTTGTTACCCTTCTGAACAGTGCCATTCTTAACACCTTGATCCACCAGTCGTTCAGATATACGGATAACATTATTCAAAGTCTGAGAGTTGAATATGTCACGTGCCCTTCAATACTAGCAGGTAGACCACCAATGAACTTTTCTAGCAATTTCTCATTATCTGGAACCATGTGAGCACAAAAGACCTTTAATTCTTGAAATCGTCGAACATAAGTGGTAAGATCAATGCCCTTCATAGCCAAATAGTAGAACTCAGTATCCAACTTCCTCATGTCACTACGGGAGAAATACTTCTTCACCATCTCCTTTTTAAACTCTTCCCATGGAATATTATAAGCATTTACTAACCCAATATCCTTAGTATTGGCAATCCACCAGGATAATGCATGCTCCATCAAGGTACCCGTTGCATACTTCACTTTGCAGTCCTCAGAGCAGTTACTTCTTAGAAACACCGATTCCATCTTCTCAAACCACTGAGTTAGACCGACGACTCCTTCAGTTCCTTTGAAGGTAGTAGGTTTGCAATTCATGAACTCCTTGTAAGTGCAGAAATGATTTTCATTGACAGGTTGCACTCCTGCCTATCCAACATTCTGGTTGCTAGCACCTGCTTGCCCGGAAAGTGCCGCAGCTATGCCATCCTCAATCAACTTATGGATCGCGGCTGGGGTCATCTTCTTAAGTGGCAAAATTCTATCAATCATTACAAATGTACAACACTGTAATTATTTCATTAACGTAACAGAATCATAACACAAAGTAAACAACACGATGATACATCATAATATAGCGTACATTCAACATCATAAATAGTACATCACCAAAATACATCATAGATTCGATACTCGTCATAAGTCTTACAAGATATGCAAAACGACTACAAGTTTCTTATCAAAATATACTAACTGAAACTAGTCAGTTTAGTACGCAAAAGGTAAACTACTACTACAATACTACAATAAACTACTATAATAAGATGATCACTAATCTCTACTGACTATCTCCGCCGTATGCAGCCAAGACATCAACACTGTCATTAAAACGGAAATGCGCCATCCTGTCATAGTATGCCTGCCACTGCATTGCACGGATTTCATCCCACAACTCCTGAATACTATGCTGGTAGTGACGACTATCGATATCAGTGAACGCAACTCCAAGATCCAACCTCTCCACAATCCTCTCGACCTCTGTCATCCTCTGCTCTAACGACGCCAAGCACTCCCGAATCTCTGTATCTGCCGTCTCTGTAGAACTCAACCTCGCAGCCTGCTCATACAACTCCACATATAAATCACCTGTAGCTCTCCTATCTCCCTTAATCTCCTTCTTCAACTCTAAAACCTCAGATTGTCGCATACACAATCGCCTGGACATCGACATGTAGCGGCCCTGGCACCAAGAGATATCCTGCCTCAAACGACACAACTCCGGTTCTGAGCTCGGCAGGGGCAACTAGCTGTACAGTCGAAGACTCGCCCATCTCAAACATAGACGTCATCTTTGTAGCTAAAGCGTGACCTAAGGCATCTGAAGTATCGGACTCGTAAGTAATGTCTGACACTGCTGGTGAGGGCGACATGGGGAGAGCCTCCTACTCCTCCTCCATCGGTTCCTCGTCATCATCATCATCATCACTATCCTCATCATCATCAGAATCAACATCCATCTCATCATCCATCTCCTCATCATCCGGGTGAGGTACATCAATAGGGTGTGGGTCCTCCTCTGGACTCGGTGGTGCAAAGGGGTGATCAACGGGTGCATCTGATAACTGACCGGTAGGGATGATGTAGTCATAATACTCTACATGGAGTATCGGGAAAAGTATAAAAATTCTAGCCAAATTTTTATAAAATAGTTTTATATGAAAATGAAATAGTAGCGGAAAATCCAACATATAATAGTGCAAAGCATGCACACGTAAAAGTTTAAGTAAAGCAATTAGAGAGCGAAGTGGTACGGAGGGCTGATGGCTATCAATTTCAGAAACGTTTTGACACGCACGAAAATGTTTATAGTCGAGTATGACCTCGTTCTCTATAAAACTTGGCTCTGATACCATTCTGTAACACCCCGAACTCGGAAGATGGCAGCGGAACTGAGCTTGGGGTGCTACGTGAGGGGTAAGATAGTCACAATCATAGAAAATGATCTCATAATGATACATTTTCAGCAAAACATATCATTCGAATTCAAAATTTAATATTTAGAGTCAAAAAGACTCTTATCACAAGTTGCAGTGAAAAATAAAGATAGTTTTAAAAGATTATTCGAATCATAAGGTAGTAAGGGTAGAAAGTAAAGCCCATGATAGCCATCTTCAACCTTCAGCCACTCCTGGCACTCACAACATGCATCAATTACCTGAGATAAAACATGCTAAAAAATCAACACAAAGGTTGAGTGTAATCTGTAGGTTTAGTAAATAATAGTTGAGCACAAGATTTTAAGTCTGGAAGATATAAGTAACAAATACAAATATTGGGTAAGCGTCACATAATTCTTTTGTTTTTCTAAGCTCATGACACACAAAGCGTTAACCAGCACCAATAACCTTGGTGTAAGTCGACAGTAACTGCGGAATTTCATAATATAATAGTTGCCCCCAAAGCTAGGTACTTTGCCAGATACCTAGTAAAACTCACTTATAGTACATCACATGCAGACCGACCTTAGTCAACATGGCGGGATGGTCAAATCCTATAGGCCTATAAACTACAATCGCACTCACTCGCAAGTGATTAATGGTTCATGATCGAGGGACTTGCTTTTGGCAAGGAAGGTACTTAGCATTATCGCATCAGTAAGGAATAGCATACCAATAAACAATTGTGCTCATAAAAATAAGTAAGTAGCATGTATCTCCCCCATGGGTTTATAAATAATTTAAAAATAAAGTGGGGCTAGGAATCACACCTTAGAAGCAGATGAACAAGATATCACAATATGATCAAATGGGATAGCACGGCAAGTGAACCTCAGCACAACCTAATATATGAATAATATGTCTCAGCAATAACCTTAAAGTGATTTTTAAAATAATACTCATATTTGAAATGAAAATGTTTTATTTCAATGGCGTTTGAGTGAAATAATGTTTAAGACTCGTGTGGATACGAGATGTTAAAATAATAAAAGCCGGCAAACACAAACAGATACGAAGAAAGAATAACGAAGTGATGAGAAGAACTAAGATTAAGAAAAGAATAATTAAAAAAGACAAGATAGATAACATCAATAGGTTGTTTCGGTGTTTTACCCATTTCACCAAGTAGTTGATAAAACATCGTGATTTTGGAAGAAAATATATAAGTTTCGAAAAGGTTTTTAAGATATTGAGTAATCATAAATGATTAAGTTATAAAAGGTTTTATCGAAATTTTGGCATGATGCGCCCGTTTATAAAGCATTTCCAAGTCGTTACGACTCTTGAATATAAGTTTTATTGCCTCATTTTACAAGTTAAATATATATAATTGGACACTATCATTCGCGTAGTTGTCAAGTTTATCGACCATTTTGTGTATGTTCGGGTCCAAATATGTTAAACTCTTATGAGTCTAACATACTCTTCCGTCTCATTTACCAAAATCGTCCATAAGCTCATCGGCTAATACCGTAAATCCAATAACGTCCAATTCTCATCCAAGCATAGGTAATAACAAGTATCCAAGTCCAATTTCCAAATCATATCTTGGTCGGCCCCAAACGGTCAACTAATATTGACCAAATAAATGGTCAACAAGAGTCAAACAATCTAGGGCACAATACAATTTACCAAAGGAGTTTAGTGATTCCCCGGGTCGTTAAGTCCCAACGAGGTGTGAACACTGTAATAAAACGAATTTGTGATCGGGTGAAATTGAATGGGAAAAGGTTGTGAGTGTTTAAACTAAGGAATTATAAAAAGAAAATAACTTAAACAAGCTATAAAAACGATTACGTGAAAGTAAATGACTTAGAAACGTTCAAAACTTAAAAACGTACGTTTAAATAAAAATTACGTAAACGTACAAAATAAAACGTAAATTCTGACCAATATAAATCCCACGGATGTGAAAATTATATTTTTAGAATCCAGATGATAAAAGAAAATTTTAGGAAAAATAAAAATATTTATTTGACTATTTATTTAATTATTATTAATTAATTACTTATTTAAATACTTTTTTAAACTAATAAAAATTCTAATAAATACTAAATGATCTGAAAAAAAATCTAAAACTTTTTATAGAAATATTAAATAAGTACAAGAAGCTAGCAAAAATATAAAAATGAAAAGTGCTTAATGAAAAAGCAGAAAAATAAGCCAAATGGCTTAAATAGAAGCTATCACTTTTTTTATGTTTTGATTTTCTTGGTTTTTCTTTTACAAATCTATTTAACTACTGATAATAACAAACTTTAATAAAGACAAAAATTTTAAAACTTAAAAATAAGCTGTTTGGAAGCTTATGAGCTTATCAGTTTGAGCTTTTGGCTCTACTTGATGGTTTAAGCTCAAATAAGTGACCAAATAAGCTAAACAAAAGGAAACAAAAGTGAAATAAGATAAAAATAAGTAAAAGGTACTGGAATGAAACTAGAGGAACAAGAAATAAGCACTGATAAGCTTGGAATAAGCAAATAAGCAAGGTACTGTTAGTGTAAGCAAGGTACTGCTAGTGCAACAAAGGTACTGCTAGAGCAACAAAGGTACTGCTAGAGCAACAAAGGTACTGCTAGAGAAACAAAATAGGCTTATTAAATAAGCTTGAGAATGAAAAACAAGCTTTAAACCTTTGAGACAGGTGGATTAGCTTTTAGAAAAAGCCAAAGCACACAAGCTTAAACTTACTGAAGAGCTTTTGATTAGCTTATGAAATTGACTCAACTACACTGATTGCTCAGTGTAGTGAGTGATTTGGATAAACATGGTAAGCATAAATAAGCAGTTATAACAGGCATGAAATGGAAATATAAGCATATAAACAGCAAACTAGCCAGAAGGGCTTCTAAAAACAACAATAATCACAAGCTAAACCTCACTAATGAACAAGAAACAAGCTTATGAACCTGCTGCTAGGCAAGGTACTGCTAGAGCAAAATGAACCTGCTGCTAGTTCAAGCAAGGTACTGCTATAGCAAAGAGGCAGTAATAAAACCTAATATTTGACTTATATGAACTATGATCTAGATTTACTTACTGAATATGTTGTATTAAACTGAAAAGAAGTGAAATTAAGCTAGATTATCAATTATTAAGCTAATATGAAGATTATGGAACTAAATACTTAAACAGACAACAAAATATTGAAGATTAAAAGCTATTTTGACTTTCTAACAAGTGAAGACTGGATTTTATTATTTAACTGAGTTAATAGATCCTATTGTGACATACATCAGACAAGAACAACACCACAAACAATCTTCACCACAGTTAACACAGCAAAACCAAACACTACTTTATAAGGACTGAAATGAGATTTTCAAAGCAAATGATAGAGTTAGACCACAACACTGATTCCAAAGGTTACAAGATGATAACACAAGATCAAATGAGCATCAAACATCAACAACACAAGCATAAAACACAGATTTGTCAAATATGCAGTGTACACTGTGAAAAATTCAATTTTAAGCACCAAGTGAAATTGATGAACAAGCAACCTTTTTTAATCAATATTATCACTTAACAACACCACAGAAACATAAAAACACAAAGATCAAAGCAATAAACTTGCTTCTACAGTAATATGCGAAAAATGATAAAATGGCTTACAAAATGCTTCCAAGCCAAGAACTGAGAACCAAGCACCACAAATCTTTTCTAAAGCTTACCAATAAGCTCTAAACCAAGGGCAATCCATAATTAACCCTGCTCCATGCTTGATTCATCATGTAGACTGATTTTTTTGATTTCTTTTCTATTTTCTTGATTTCTTTTTGGTGTTTTTGTTTTAATGACTATAACTTGTTTTAAGGTTACTAATAGCTTATATAAGCTATGTCAGGAGCTTATGTGAGCTAAGAAGTCCAATAAACAACAATAATCGACAGTATTTAAATGACTTGAAAATTAAAGTACGAATTAAGCATAAATGAAAACTGTAAAGATAGATTGAAATTGGTACTGTAAATAGGTTTATTACACGTTGTCAATGAGTAATAAAACACTGAAAGCATTTAAATGACAATGTAATTAAGAAAGACAATAAAGACTATTAAGTAAATTGAACATAAAACTATGATTCTATGATGTTTTTTTCCTCTGCCTCACTTCTTCTCTTTATAGATATTCAGATGACATCTCTGAGACTTTCCCACTTGATCTTGGCCATTGGATTCATCAAATTCATCATAAACGTCCATTTGGACTTTTGGCGCCAAAATATCAAAAGCAGGTTTTTAGCAATTAAGGATTTTTGGTTAGATGTGGAGGTGGAGAAGAAGCTTTAAATGCTTCTTGGCAGTTAGGTGAAGTGTAGCAGAGAGGAGGGGGTTGTATGTCAGGGATAAGGTGATGTGTGGTGGTATGGTTTTAGTTTAGGCGGCAAGTGTGGTATTGGGGAAGACGGGTTTGACCAGAGTCAAACTCAGGTACTGGGTCTGGGTTTATTTAAACAAAGGTGGGAGTGGGCTTGTGTTTGTGGTTTGGGCTTTGGGTTTATTAAAAGGGTTGGGTTGGGTTATTTAGGATTAGGATCCGGTTTGGTTTGTTTAATTAAACACAAGGACTTTTAGTGTAACTTTTGGAATTTTAGGGGGCTGAAGTGATAATTTTCCAAAGTTTATCACAAGGGCCATTCATGCCAAGTTTCAATAGTACAAGGACCATAAAAGATAATTTTCCATTTTTGAAAATCGGGGGACTTGTTTTGCCATTTTTGAAACTTCAGGGACTGAAACTGTCAATTTTGCAAACTTTGTTCGTTTTTCAATTGTTTTCAATCCTTTTGCACATGAAACAAATAAAAACACAATCAAATGATATTTTCTGTATTTTGAAGCATATCTGCATGTTTTTAAATGTTTTTGCAGTCTAAATGTGACAGAAATGATGAGTATTTAGACACTCATCATATCTCATGTTATCCAAATAATTAACCGAAACACCATATCGATAAACAAATAATTAATAATTAACAAAACAATAAAATGAAAGACATTATGGCCCAAGTGTATTAGGCTTTGGCCCAATACCCAACACATACTCTAAAGGACCTTCTTTGTGCTTTCGGCCCAAAGTTATTAATACTTAACCCATTTAAGACTTATCCAAGTCCAATCCGACTCGACACTAACCCGAGGTTTTCTAACCTCGAGTCTTACACGGCCAGGACTCCCTTCAGTCTCAACTAGACTCATTCAATCACCAAGACCTTGGAGGTCTCGGCTAGACTCATTCCTAACTAGTCGTGGCCCTCTTGGGTCACGGCTTATACCACTTGTCACTAAAACTAACCCAACACTCCCACGGCTACAAACCAACTCGACCAAATTAACCATAAACCTTGGCCGTGACTCCTTGAGTCTCGGCTCAATCACCAAAACCAAACCAAGTCCAAAACTCAACACAACACAACAATCTAGGTTATGTCGTGACTCATTTGAGTCACGGCTCGAGCCTACTCGTGCTAATAGGCTCTCGGCATCCATATTACAATCATAATCCCATCCAAAATCCAAACCAAACACAACAAATCCAATCAACCTCAAATCCTATCTAAGCTAACCCTAACCCTAAACCACGCCGTGACTCACTGAGTCATTGTTCTACCTCACACGAGCCATAGGCTCTCGGCATCAACCATCCTTGGACCAACTCGAGACCAATCACATCCAATAATCCAAACCGGGCTACAAACAATAACAATAAATTAGAAATGAAAGAAATAAAATAAAAATAAACAACTCACCCCGAGTCAACTTGAGTTGACTTGGTGAGTCACCCAACTCGGACGGAGTTCGAGGGTTTCACGGCAAAATAATTTAGATCCACATGGTTTTGGTTAAAAACAAAAGGTTTTATAAATGTTTATTAAATATTATTCGGTTTAATAAAAATATAGAAATTAGGGTTTGATAAAAAGTGGTGAAAAAGAAAGAATTAGGGCGCGTTTGTTACCAAATCAGAGAGAGGAGGTGACGGGGAAGGTGCGGTGTGGTGGTGGTGGCTGACTGTGGCGGCGGCGATGGTGGCTATGGTACTAAATGAGCTCTTATCGAGCTCAAAAACTCCAGAAATAAAGAGGAGATCGAGATCTATGTTTTGGTGTAAGATAAGGTTTGGCCGGAAAATTTTTCGATGACAGTGGTTGCCGGAGAAGGCGGTGGTTGGCTGGAGGGGTGGTCGAATGGGGGTGGGAGAGAAGAGAGAGTTATGTGTGGTGTGTGTGTGTGTTATAATGAATAAAATATAAAAAAAATGGCTTTTATACTTAGGCAGGGACCAAAGCTGGACAATTAAAAGTAGAGAGTGTGTGGTGAAAATTCTGGGCGGGGGTAATATGTGTCAAGTTGGTAAAACTTTTGCAATAATCACTGTGTGACCCATTTGTCATACCAGACAGACTCGAAAAATTATGAAACTTGCGCCATTGTTCTCGAAATAATTTTTTTGATAAAAATGAGTATAAATATGCATATCTTTCTCAAAATTAATTTATTTGGAAAATTCGATTCGTTTTATGTTTTCTAGGTTGTGCTGACATAATAAGGGAATAAGGTTCACGTTACTCAAGATATCTCACGTTTCTCAAGTTTAAAATAAGTTCAGAAAAGGTTCAAATGCTAAGGTGATGCAAAAATAAATATTTGGCAAGTAAAAATGGTTTGGAAAATTATCGGATGTTACAGTGTGAGTCCGTACATTAAGACTAGGACTGGGTGAAGGTCCGTGAAGACTTGGATTGGGTGAAGATTCAAGTAGATGGGGTGATCGTCCGTGTAAAGATTAGGACGGGGTGATCGTCCGTGTGAAGACTTGGATTGTGTGTAAATCCATGTGGATAAGAGTGCTTGTTCATGTTGCCACGTGGGCTTTGTGAAGATTGGTTCTAGCTTAGATTAGGACTCGACATTCTGCTTAGTGTCGTTAAATTGGTGTAAGTTTTGGTGTACGGTTTGCTCCGCCTAAAGGGAGTGTGTTGACATAGTGATTGTGAACTCTCGAGTGTGGTACTCGAGGAGTGGAGTAGGGCGAAGAGTGAGCTTCGTGCAGAACCACTATAAATCTCCGTGTCTCAGTTTGGTTGTCTTTTAGCTTTATCTCTTGTCTTTACTTTACATATTATTATTGTGGTTCATATACATTAGATAGATATCACATAACTTTTAATCAAACGGTTTTTCAAAAAGGAACTAAAAGTTTTAAAACGTAATTATAAACGGTGAAACTATTCGACCACTCATTCTAGTTTCTACACAGGGTCACGATCCCACCCTCGGTGGGGAATTTGATCATCCCATGAGCAGTTGAAGAGACAACCTTTAGCAGTCGTATCTCGGGTCTTCTAATTATTCCATTATATTAGGATGCGGATCTCACGACCATGAAATTCATCCAAGTACTGATTGAGTTTTCTTTGTCCCCCATAGTTACTTCTAGCAATATTTGTCCCAAAGGAAAGGATAATTCTCCACTGAACCCTAAAAGTGGGGATGAGGCTGGAACCATCTTTCTCTTGATTTTTAGGCTCAAACAGTTGTAACAATGTTCATGTAGCACTTCAAAAGTGCTCCCTTTATCTATATACATCTGATGAACTCTGTGCCCTCCAACTTCTACTTTGATTACTATTGGGTAGTCATCCCAATCTTCTCCCTCCACCAGAGGAAAAGAAATTTCCATGCTCGGGGTTGAGTCTGCAGACATCCTTGGCCTTACCATACGCTGCCAGGGTTGGAGCATGAAGATGCCCGGAGCTTTGTCTTTAGCGGCGGCCTCTCCCTTTTTTGCCCCTAGCGGCATTTCCTTTCTAGTTACTATGCTTGATTTATTTCACTTGGTGGGCCAACTAGCCAGATATCACGACTTCTTCAATTTGTTTTCTGAGTTGATAGCAATCGTTCGTGTGGTGCCCTTTGTCCCCATGGAACTCACATAATTTGTTCTTATTTCAGGTCTCTACGGGCTTGCCATAGGTGGGGGAGCCGTGAACTTCAATGAGTCCATTGCCAGAATTTCTTTTGGTGTTTTTATGAGAGGAGTGACGCGTTCACTCCTCCTCCGGTCTGGCCTTTGGCGTCCCTTAAACTCTGACTTTCCTTCAAAACGCGAGCTGGAGGTAGCCTTGGCAATGCCTTCCTGATTTTTTCAAAAAGAAAAATGTTTCTTCTTTGTTTGATTTGTCGCTGGCACTTAACCCCAGAGGAGCGCTTTTGTCACCGGCCACATTTCGTCCACCGTTTTGGGTATGTTATCGTTCAATCACTTGATCAACTCAGGATTGGTTATCCCGTGCATGAAACCCGAAATTCTCATGGATTTCGGGCCACCTTTAACATGCAGACTTTCGGCCTTAAAACGATCCAAAAGTGCTTCTGTGGACTTTCCTTCCCTTTGCATAATGTGGTGGAGTTCTACAGGGTCTTTGGTGTACTTCTTCTGTTGGAGGAAGTAACACAAAAAGTTTCTCCGTAGATATTCAAAGTTGTCAATGCTTTCTGGGGGAAGCTCATTGAACCACAAGCGATCCGCACCCATAAGGGTGGAGTTGAACATGTGACACCAAGTGGGCATGGCCCACCGCTCTACCTTGGCCGCTGTGTGGAAGTTTTTTAGGTGATCTTCTGGATCTCCGATTCCATCATATGTTTTGACAATGGCGGGCATTCATGTTCTTTTTGGGAATTCAAAGTTTCTCATTTGTTGAGTGAAGGGATCTGTGTCTTCGCTCTTGTATGGGCGATACAAGTCATCATCCTAAGCGGTAGCTTATGCTTTTTAGGTTTGGATTTCCAGTGTCCCCCGACACTTTCTTCACTCTCTGCAGGAGTGATTTCCAGTCGTCGGCCTGGATCCGAGTGATTCGCTAGGTCCTCGGCGTCCCACTCTCTTTCAATTTCACGCTGTCTCTCAATGGATCAAGTGACATAACTTCGAATAAGGTCTCCAGCTTGTCTCCTTCGTCTATCTGGGTCCCTGGCACTGGTACAGATATGGGATTTCGTCACACCAAAAATGTGTGACAATATGCATATAGTCACACATGTTTTTTTTTTGTGTGTCACCAAAGGTCGCGCCACCGTAGGTGGTATATGGTGACGTTGTTTAGTTTGTGACCGTTTTCATTGAAAAAGAGTGAACAAAACCCGAATATGTGTGATAAATTAGGCACAAGTTTTGTTGGATTAATCAGTATCAGTGACCGTAAACACTTTATAGTCACACGAATGTTTTTTTAGAGTAACTATTGTTCGTCCTTTGGCCACATAAATATATAATATATGTGACATTTGAGATGATTTATTCAAGTAAATGTGTATTTTGTGTGACTATTTCCCCTCCTATGGCCACATGAATATATAATAAATGTGACGTTTGTGATGATTTAATCACACAACGTGTATTGTTTTTTTGGAGTTAGTCACATACAATTTAAAAAACAGTGGCCATATGCTGTTTAAGTGAAGAAATGTGTATTTTGTATGACTATTGTTCATCCAATGGCCACTTAAATTTTATGTTTGTGTGGCCTTTTGTAATATTTAGGCACACAAAGCATGTTTGTTTGGGGTATTTAGTCACATACAATTAAGCAAAAAGTGGCCGAAAGTGTTAATAAGTGTGACCATATGCTGTTTAAAGTGAAGAAATATGTATTTTGTGTGACTATTGATCATCCAATGGCCACAAGAATGTTATGTTTGTGTGGCTTTTTGTAATATTTAGTCACACAAAGCATGTTTGTTTTGAGTATTTAATCACATACAAAAAAGCAGAAAGTGGCAAAAAGTGTTAATAAGGGTGACCATATGCTGTTTAAAGTGAAAAAATGTGTATTTTGTGTGACTATTGTTCATCCAATGGCCACTTGAATTTTATGTTTGTGTGGCCTTTTTTAATATTTAGTCACACAAAGCATGTTTGTTTTGGGTATTTAGTCACATACAATTAAGAAAAAAATGGCCAAAAGTGTTAATAAGTGTGACCATATGCTGTTTAAAGTGAAGAAATGTGTATTTTTTGTGACTATTGATCATCCAATGGACACATGAATGCTATGTTTGTGTGGCCTTTTGTAATATTTAGTCACACAAAGCATGTTTGTTTTGGTTATTTAGTCACATACAAAAAAGCAGAAACTGGCCAAAAGTGTTAATAAGTGTGACCATGTGCCGTTTAAAGTGAAGAAATGTGTATTTTGTGTGACTATTGTTCATCCAATGGCCACTTGAATTTTATGTTTGTGTGGCCTTTTGTAATATTTAGTCACACAAAGCATGTTTGTTTTGGGTATTTAGTCACATACAATTAAGAAAAAAGTAGCCAAAAGTGTTAATAAGTGTGACCATATGCTGTTTCAAGTGAAGAAATGTGTATTTTGTTTGACTATTGATCATCCAATGACCACTTGAATTTTATGTTTGTGTGTCCATTTGTAATATTTAGTCACACAAAGCATGTTTGTTTTGGGTATTTAGTCGCATAAAATTAAACATAAAGTGGCTAAAAGTGTTAATAAGTGTGACCATATGCTGTTTAAAGTGAAGAAATATGTATTTTGCGTCACTATTGCTCATCCAATGGTCACATGAATTTTTAGTTTGTGTGGCATTTTGTATTATTTAGTCACACATCGAATTAAACAAAGAGTGACCAATAATGTTGATAAGCGTGACCATATTATGTGAGTGCATCTTTTAGTCACAGGGTTACTACTGCTATTACTAAGTTAGTACTATTGGAGCAGAGTTGCTACTGCTAATACTAAGTTAGTCCTGCTGAAGCAGAGTTACTACTGCTAGTGCTGCTGGAATGAGTATATATATAAAACAGAATTAAAAACAAAAAGAAATTTCAAATTGAATTAAACTCGAATGTATATAACTGAACAGAATATACAATTGTAATGTCGTACATAATCAAATTCTCAAGTACCATAATTTAAAGACTTTTGACTCTTCGCCGGCTTAGCTTGCAGTTGCTTTATGTCTTTAATAGATAAATATTTGCGCTTCGAAGGTACTGTTGGTCCACATTTAGTCACAGGGTTTGTTGGTGTAACCTGTAGTAAACAAAAGACGCTTGGATCAAACATTGAATTAAATATGAAGAATTATATATATGTAGGTTGAAAAAACACATGTATGTACCTCCTCTTCAACAATAACTTGATCCTTTGGCCATGCAACGAAACCACCTACGGCTGCCTTAACTCTTTTAAACCCATTATTTGCTACGTCCGGTATGCATGCTGCATCCACTAACGATGAATCAATTGACACTCTGTAGCAATCATTTGGGAGTGGTTGGTTATGCAGCATTTGCTTTCCATGAGACTTGTATACGGTACCCAAAGCAACGATATTTGCTTTCTTTAAGTGCCACAATTTGCACTTAAATGTCTAAAAAAAAAGAATTTTTGCATGTATATATCAGAAATTATTTAAACAAAAGAATAACAAGAAACATGTTGAAATACATATTGTTGGCAGAGCTTGTGTTGGAGACACATTTTGTTGCGATTGGGAATCTGGAGACCCGTTTTGTCGTGACTTAGGCGTTTTCTTAGGTCCGACAGTTTTAGCAGGTTCCTATATGTATATATAAAACACGTTACATTATTTAAACAAAAGAATAACAAGAAACATGTTGAAATACATACTGTTGGTACTCCTTGTGTTGGAGACACATTTCCTTGCGATTGAGAATCTGTAGACCCGTTTCTTCGTGACTTAGGCATTTTGTTTAGTCTGACAGTTTTAGCAGGTTCCTATACGTATATATAAAACACGGTACATTAGTCATGATGTAAAATTCAAAAATCAAAGGGGGATGTTTTATTACTTACCATTGTTTCCGTTACCTTTTCCGAAGTTACAAGGCCATTAGACTTCTCCTGAATTCTTGCATCTTTAACACTTACAACATCACTTGGCTGAGTGCCGTCCACCTCATTAGCGCTGCTATCTATATTGTCAATGGCCATTGGAGTCACCTGCAATATAAATTAAGAAATACATTGACTCATCAGTTTATGTTCAATGCCTGCTATCATTAGCATCAGTGGTGTTAGCATTAGAAAATGAAATTGTTACCAACATAAAAAATGGCTTACATCTGAGGCTACTGGCAATTGAGATGCCAAATTTACATGCACCCCTTGTTGACTCAACTGTGCCATCAATAGAGTAAGCATTCCCATTGTTTCTTTCATCTCATTGGACAATGTCTTGACCAGCACATCTTTTTCGGTCATCTCAGTGGACAATTTCTTGACCAATAAATCTTTTTCTTGATGCTCGCATCTCTCATTATCAAGTTGAGTTTGAAGTAACTCAAGTCTTTCATCGGTTTCTTGTTTTCTTCGAGGAAGAGCAAAATACTTCTTGTATGTAACACCATTTCCCACTCCTCTTGCATAACCGCCCTTTTCCTTACCAAACACAACTGTCATGGCATCTGTGCCATTATCAAGACTCAAGGTTCCTTCCTTGATCTGGTCATCAGCTTCTTTCTGCACAAAAAATGTAGGAAATGTTCAGATTAAAAGTCTTCTAGATGTTGTTAGAGTAACTGCTGCTCATATTTGTATCAATGCTGCTCAGCTGGAGTTAGTGTTGCTCATGAACTTCAATGAAAAATATGCCAAATGTTTACTACTGCTAGTACACAGTTACTGCGGTTAGTACACAGTTAATACTGCTGGCATACAAGTTACTACTGCTAGTACACAGTTAATGTTGCTGGTATATAAGCATAATAATAGAATTTGCAGTCAAACTTACAAGTTTATCTCCCACTGATCTAATCTTATCATCTGGATATTCGCCATCTTTGTTTACCCTTCCTTTCAACCACATTACATCACGCGGGGGTTCTTCATCTACTGCAATCTCTTTATTTTCAATCTAATAAACATAAAATGCATACACATGTAAAGTTAAACCAAGATAAACGAAAATATGAGGATGCATACACATGTACAGTTAAACCAAGATAATCGAAAATATGAGGGTATTAAATGCAAATGTGCAAATTGTGCAATGTAAACAGAGTCATTTCTTATACTGACCATCTCTCAATTTGTAAAACAAACATTATGTAATATTACCATTTTCTCTTTGACATAAACATATCCACCTCGTCCCACTTTATGCTGATAAATATTTTTGGAAGGCGCCATCTTAGCTTTATCAGATTTCTCCTAAAAATACAAAATCATAAGGCGTTTAGATGCGGTAATGCTACAAACTGAAAATTATGAAATGACATATAGACTTAAATAAAGATGACTAATTAAAACCTTGTATGCATCGGTGGTCGTGTAGTTTACAAACTCGACCCAGTCTTCTGATGTGACAAATGCACTATACTTGGCCGGGACCTCATTCAGCTTCGAAGGTGTATTTAGGTTGGCCAAAATGTATTTTTCTCTGAGCTTCATTCTAAAATTCCTTAGCAGTTGACCAAGACGAGTCATTATCAATTTTCTGAATGTCACGTCAACATCAAAATATCTCTTCAAAGATTAACACAATGTTATTAATTAGTTGCACATAATGTAACTGCATAGATAAACTTATGTAGTACTAGGTTACAAAATAGTATATATGTACCGTGATTTCAGCCCATAGTTTATCTCTTGATTCTTTATTCACCTTCTTCCAGGAAAGAATCTTCAAACCTATGTGCTCACGAACCAGATCTCCTAAAAAACTTGAAAGCAGTGCTATGTGTTCCCCTGATACTCTATTCAATGCACCGAAGGTTACCGTGAGCTTTATTCCACCAGGTTGGCCATATCGCAGGCGAAACATTTTTAGCCTGGTTATGCCCCTCTTAGCTAGTATCCTATCTGCTTGGTTGGTTCCAGGTGCATCTAGATCTTCATCATCAGAATACTTTTCGGATTCATATTCTAAGTTGTTATCATCATGTTCAATATCAGCAGGAAGCAAAATATGATTATCAACAATGGGTTGAATTTTCATGACTCTTGAGCAACAATTGGTAAAAGAAAATGATTATGGCTTGGAGAGTATTGGTGATAGAAGATTTATTTTTGTGTTTTCTTTGCAGTCTTTTTTTTAGGAGAGAAAAGAGGGTATATTAAGAATATGAATCATTATTCTTGGTAACTGCTTGTAATTAGGTGATTTAAAAATTTTGGATCAAAATTTTGGATCCAAGCTCTAATTTGAAATTAACAATTGAATTATTCAAAATTTTTTCCTTTGAACCTGTTAATTAAAGCATAAACTTGATGTGAAGTTATTGTTAAACAACTTCATGGATCGTTTAGAGCAAGTGGGATAAACAATAATAATGAATAAACACGATGCGCAGCGGAATAACAAAACTATCATTATTATTGCTACAATGTTTTTCTCGTCATCATCTCTACTACTAACATACAAACAGCCCCAATGCTATGTGATCAAGTATAGCACGGTTACCTACTCTAACAGGGATCAAAGATCCTTGAGGCTTAAACTAAACACGAACCCTAGGCGTCCATTAGAGGACTTGACGCCTAGACACACACGACAGCTTTAATGGAGTTACATCTTGACTCCTGTTCATAAAACTCACGCCTCTAACCCTCTTTATATAATAGATGATTAGGGTTTACAAAGACTTTAACATAAATACACTTTAAGTCCTTCATCTTTTTCTTCATCCTTCATCTTTCTTGTTTTGTCAATATCAACTCAAAATATAATTCCCAACAATCTTCCCCTAGTTTATAATGACAAAACCAACTATATACATGAAAGATGTCGTCAATCTTCATACATGCTATATCACCAAGGCTCTACAAGTTGCAAATCTTCAAAATATTCTTCCCCTTTTTGTCATCATTAATTAGGGGACAAAAGTATGCAACCTTGATCTTCATAACCACGAATCAGTATCATACTTCAAATCTAATCTTCCAATGTCTTGAATTTCCCTCCATGAACGAACACCAAAACGCTTTCTTTTATAAATGAACTCAAGACAGAAAAATCACAAATCTTCAGTAAAAATACCAACAGGCAGCTATAAAAACCTTCACCTCGATGTAGCATATAAATGGTTAATAATTTTAACAATAAGCTTCCCCTGAAACCCATATGTTAACCATTTGAAAGAACTTGTCGAATAACTAACCACCACAGCAACGAACACCATGTAGTACCATCCATGAACGATCATAGCAGCATGAATACTAATAAAAAATGACTACAATAGAGCTCGAAACCAAGCAGTAGTAATCAATAAAGAATAGTTCTTTAACTGGAATCTTCAATTCTGTAGGCTTTATGTAATGATGAAGAAAACTAACCATTACCAATTCGATGCTGAAGTAGAATAAACCAACCTTGTGTCTTATATCTTGTACTAAAAATGACTTCGAACGTATACGTAACGTATAGGGAGATCGCAATCTCTTGACAATAATCACTGAGCACAATAACGTAACTCCTTCAAGTGTTTTTCAATTCGTAGTCACCAGAACGAACAAACAAGTTACCTCCTGCTAAAAGGTATGATAAAAAACAACCTTGAAAAATTCCACTTCATCATCAAATAAGCAACAAATAATCCGCTTCACCAATAAGAATAAATTCGAGCCATAAATCGTTAACGAACATAAACCAAAATCCAAAAATCTAAGCTCCTGTGTGTGTGTCTTCCCCTGTTGTGTGTGTTGGAACCAACTTGTTCCAAATCGACATATATATGCTTCCCCTCACTCGTTGTAATCGCATGCTATTTTATTACTGACTTGATGAAAGCTTCTTCGACTTTTCATGAAACCAACAATAATAATAGAACGTACACATTCAGTATATAAGAATAATATCCATGCTGCCATCAAAATAAAATACGCCACCGTCCCATGATTGACTTGTAAGAACATGCACATGTAATATCTTCTCGTCATGTAATATATCTTCCACATGCATTGTCCTATTCACCTTCACGTATTAATTTCCACCGTCCAAATAGGTTAGAATTACAGACCTATATGATTGAATGTTATTAAACTTGAACCGACCCATGATTCATTAATTGGAATAATAGATCATCTTCACCAAATAAAGCACCGTCCAATGTATAAAGCCACCGTCCAATGTGAGCCATTTGTAACTTGAAGAGAATATGCGGCATACAAATATAAGAATCAAATTGTTCACTGTGAGGAACATCGACAAAAGAATGCATGCGAATATAACAATCAGATTCCATAAAGCCACCGACCCATTATGTTCTTTAGATCATATATAATGCATTCATGTAACCGTGAGAACCATGTGAAGATAGCAACTCAAATTAAATTCTAGTCGCGAGCATGAACACCAACCAGTAAGTCAGTATCTATCAGATACCAGCAGTACAAAGTGAAACGTTGGCAGTACAAATGTAATAAGCTGGCAGTACAAAGTGAACATCGAACATAAACCAGCAGTACAAACTCTCGAGCAGTACAAACTCGCGAAGCCAAACTAGCAGTACGAAAGATCTTTGGCAGTACTAACGGAGATCAGAACAGTACTAACCAAAGGAAAGCTTGCTTGCGTCATAAAAGTCGACTTCAAAAACCTTAACTGATGCTTCATCCTCGTTTTCATTACTCATCAGCAATACTAAAACAGTCGTGATTGTACCCTTAGTCATCTCACTAACACCATAACCCTCGTTGATCAGCAAATAATGAGCAGCATGCACGACCAATATCAGATTAATATCAGACAAGTATCTAGGGTTTCTTTTAAGAAATCAAGAAACCCTAATATGATTGAACATAAATTCAAAGCTGCGTTTGTAAGAGGATAAGCGACACCAATCGACAAATAAACAACTTCTATGATGATTTAACAAGAATAGAACACGAATTCATGAAGTTGAATCAAGAAAACCCTAAAAATTCGTAATTCAGAAACACCTCTGCAACAGTTTTCAAAAATTTATACCTGACGATCCAGAGCTCAGATCGAGGATCCCTCGAGTGAAATTGTACCTTGATATATGAAGAATCTCCAGTAAAAATTTCAGCCCGATCCAACGGTTAACGAAGGAGATATCGTCGTTCAAAAACAGCTCTGCAGTGAGTTTAGAATATACGAACCAGTTACGAATTTTTTTGTTTTCTTCGATCTTCGACAAACCAAACCTTTTGAATCCCATGATCACGAGCCCCCTGTCTCTGATACCAATTGTGAAGTTATTGTTAAACAACTTCGTGGATCTTTTAGAGCAAGTGGGATAAACAATAATAATGAATAAACACGATGCGCAGCGGAATAACAAAACTATCATTATTATTGCTACAATGTTTTTCTCGTCATCATCTCTACTACTAACATACAAACAGCCCCAATGCTATGTGATCAAGTATAGCACGGTTACCTACTCTAACAGGGATCAAAGATCCTTGAGGCTTAAACTAAACACGAACCCTAGGCGTCCATTAGAGGACTTGACGCCTAGACACACACGACAGCTTTAATGGAGTTACATCTTGACTCCTGTTCATAAAACTCACGCCTCTAACCCTCTTTATATAATAGAGGACTAGGGTTTACAAAGACTTTCACATAAATACACTTTAAGTCCTTCATCTTTGTCTTCATCCTTCATTTTTCATGTTTTGTCTATATCAACTCAAAATATAATTCCCAACACTTGAATAAATCAAAAATTTTGCTCCAAATGTTATATATCTTTATCTTAATCGCATATGTACCATCTAACTGTGCAACCATCACATCAAGAACACAAATTGCTACCATTTAACAAACCAAAATACTTACATAATTACCAGTTATTGTACCCTTAATAATTACATTTACAAAACACAAATTGCTACCATTTTTTTTTTGAACATTGAAGAATTTTTATTCATATATTGAAAACCAAAACCAGCAAGTTGCTGGGGAATACAGAAAGGAGAATATTCATAACATAATACAGTACATACATAAGGGAAAATCAGTATCCAAATTAAATGTCAGAATTGAACCAAATACCATTTACAAAACACAAAAGCTGTTAATGTATATCCTAAACCCCTAAACCATCTTAGTCTTGCCTTTCCCATGGCTGCTAGAAGGTGCTCCTCTGGAGGTTCAATGGCTTGGATAGGTTCCACTTCCCAAGTATCAGTACTTGCATCAGAATGTTGCTCTGGATAATACCAAGCAAGGAGGCCAGGAAGGATGTTGAGCGCACCATCATTTGATTCTGAACTGCTTGAATCAGAAGAAATTTGTATGACATCTACAAATAACAACTGTTAGATCAGTTTTATTGATTCAAATGTTAAACTATATCACAATCAAAGAAAAACCTTTTGATGGTTTACCATTGCAGAAGAATCCATTGTGTTCTCATATTTGGTCCTCTTTTGTGGTATCCCAAACAATGAAGCAATGTTGCACAAACTAGGCTGCATTTCAAGTCTCATTGGTGGCCAACTAGGCTGCAATTGAAGTCTCAATTGGACCTCTCAGTGTACTCACAAACATTGGACCTCTCAGGGTACTCACAAACAGTTCAAAAGCCTGTATTTGTAGTCTCAATGGACATCTCAGTGTACTCTAATAGGCTGCATTTGGACCTCTCATTGGTGGCCAAGCACAAACAAGTCTACTAGGTACTCTCATTACTGGCCAATCACAAACTAGGCACATTCCAATGCTCTCATTGATTTAACACTCTCAGTGTACTCACAAACAGGCAACAAGAAATACTCAGGCACAAAACACTTAATTAGACATAGCATAACAACCATTATGTATACAAAAATCTGAGTATGGAAAACAAAAAAAAAACAGAGCATCCATTAGACATAGCATAACAATTATTATAAAATACAAAACAACCCTATTTTACATTAGAATCGGTAACAACCACTAACATCACCATTTATAGATCAAAAGCCTGATACTAATTATTGTACAATCAATCATCAACTGATATGTGAAAACATAAAAAAACATACCTTTGTTGTTATTTGGATTCATTGTTTGCGTGTTTGTGTTTGCCAGAAGAATGTGTGTTTTGATTAGGGTTTATTGATTATTGTGTGTGTTTACAAATGATCGGGTAAAGGGATTAATTGCCGGTTGACTATTAAATTTGTGGTTTGGTTTAACTATAACTGACGTGGCAAGATTTGTAAAAGAAGGAAAAAAAAAGGCTAATGGTGCTGACGTGGCGGTGAAAACCGGCTATAGCCGGTAACTAGGGATGGCAACGGTTTGGGTTCGGGGCGGGTTTAGTGTACCCGTACCCGAACCCGTTTATAATATACCCGTTCCCCCCCCCCCCCAATATCCCACCAGATACCCGATTAATATTATCCATCGGTTTTTCGGGTTTCCCCGCGGGTATCGGTTATCCGTAATTGAATATTATATGGACAAAATTGGTGGTATTAAGATTAAGTCATACGTCCACCGACAAAACAAAAGAAAATACTCTAATATATTCAAATTTTTAAAAATTTAAAGAAAATGAATATCTTATCAAACGATTTAACGCAACGTATCACAAATCAACGTACTCGGCACGATATTCACCAAAAAAATCAAATGCACAAGTGTTTTCAAAAGTTAATCATTCTCATTTCTAAAAATAATCTCGTTTTAGCCTTTTAAAAGGGTTTGGTATCATCATTCGTGTAACGGTAGAGAACACGGACTCACGAGTACTCAATCCAAAAAAACGAATAACCGAATAGTCTAGAAGAGTATTGACAATAACTCGAGTCGAGACGAGATGACGAAAAGAAGTCAAAGAGATAACGAACAATAAACATATCAAATAAGATGAGTCGATTGATAATCGTCGGTATATTCCCATAATCCCATTTTTTAGTACAAGGTATATATACTTGTTTTATGCTTTAAAACAAGTTTGGACTTACGACAAAATTAATCTTTGGGAATAAAAAATTTTCGCCATGACTCTTTCATTTATCGAACATTTCCAAGTCAAAAATATTTATTGAAAATCAATTTCCCGAGTAATTTATAATATAACGAGTATTTATACAAACCCTAAACCCTAGACCCTAAACCCTAAACCCTAAACCCGAAACCCTAAACCCTAAACCCTAAACGCTAAACCAATCCATAACTCAAACAATAACCAAACGAATAGTCCAATAAATCCAAATATGTTAGTCTACGGGTAGCATGTCTCGAATAGTCCAATAGCCCTCGTGTGTTTACAAATGATCGGGTAAAGGGATCGTATTAGATCTTAAGATCCTATGGTAAAGATCGGGATCCTATAAGATATTAAGCTTTTAAAGATCGTTTATAAGATCCGGATCATTTTTGCTTCGCAATATCGTAAAATTGTAAGATCCTAAGATCAGGATCCTGACAACCATGGTCTCACGTACACTTCTAATTTCCTTACTTTGTTATTAACCAAATTTAATAACAAATATCTTTACAGCTTATAATTTAACAATTGTTTTTATTTCTTTCTTTTATTTTGTCCAAGTCGAGTCAATATCAAGTCGCAACAAATGAGTTACTATTTCCTTTCGAGTCACGGTCAAACATTTATTCCCTCGGGTCAATAATAATGAACCCGATCCCAAATCATTCTAAACATTCCCTCGGTTTCATTTTGTCGAGTCAAACCACTACAAGAAAAAGGGCTATTCTTGACTCCAAATGCGAGTCAAGAAGAGGCTTTATGACGCGCAAATGCGAGTCAAGGATGGACCCGTCATAAAGCTTCATGACTCGCATTTGTGCGTCATCCCTCTATGACGCGCAATTATGACCCACGTTTTATGACTCTCCTTTTTGCGTGTCATAACCTATTTTTTTTTTTAATTATGACCCACGTTTTATGACTCTCCTTTTTGCGAGTCATAACCTAATTTTTTTTTTTTTAAATTAATTTTTTCCAGTTCCTAATTTTCTATTAAATGACAATTAAAAACCTGATAATACAAAATTAAAAACACAAATATCAAAATAACACATTTCATATATATATATATATATATATATATATATATATATATATATATATATATCAAAACAATGAGGTTAATTCAAGTACTAATTTACGATAAGTCACAAGTTAATTAACTACAAAAATTACATATCGATAGTAATTCACAAGTTAGTTTGACAGCTTCCACATCGACCACTGAGTATACAACAAGACTACCCGAGTCATCCGTGCAGCTCTCCTGATGCAGTAGTTCGACATTTTGGGACGAGTTGCTAGCCACCTGTTCCCAAAATAACAAAAAAAGTATTATAATTATTGACATAGTTACACCGATTAATCAAAGCAATAAAAATGAAAAAAAGCTTCCAAGAAAACTTATCCATCAACAACATGCACATGATCAAACAAAGTAAAAAAAAAAAAAAAAAAAAAAAAAAAAAAAAAAAAAAAAAAAAACAATAACCTGGAGAGCACCTATCGCAAACAGTTGGGGTAACAGTTGCTTCTGATAGTGATCCAGGAAGCCAGATAGTGTTTGCGCACTGCAAGAGCGTATTGAGTTAATACATAAGGTGGCAAGACGGGTCGAGCAGGTTACAGGTTGAAAAGGGTAAAAGAAAAAATTATGGGTCTGGTCTGATTGCGCTAAACTAGACACTTTCTTAGTTTACTTTTTAGAAAATATGATTAATAATAAGTGAAGACAATAATATTACACTAGTAAGTCTAAATCTTTAATTAAAGCGGTTTAGGAGATTGTATGCATTAAAAACCAACTAAAAATGAATTTCAACTTTGTATACTATTTGGTCCATTTGATTCGTTCTCTTTCTAAAGTTACTGTTTCTTTGACGCATTTGGGATTCACAGAATCACAGTATCTAGAATCGACCCCTTCATAAGTCAATGTTGGTAAAGGAAATCTATATGAAATTAGTACACGCATGTGGTGCCAAAGTGGTCAAAACTTAAAATGATGCATACATCCAAGCATCATTAAAGGTCCAATAATGCATACACAGGTGAAAAATTAATTGTAGATGCACAATCTAGCATATTTTATGCTTATAAATGAAATAAATGAATTATATATAAAAAAAAGATGTCCACTTTTATGTACCATGGAAGATTCAACAAAAAATACCTGTGTTTTCTTAAGAACCAAATCTGATTCCTGGCAAACATCACATTTCCACACACGTTGCTCATCTCCACCTGTTCTATTTGTTCTATCAAAAAAAACTTCAAAGGCTTCGAATAGCTTATCTTTATTTAACCTGGTCTGCAAAGTATATCAGTTTAAGTCAACAACTTAACGCAAAATATGCACATGTGCCACATAAAAACACATTACCTACTATTATAACATAGGGAAGTAGACCTGGGTTTAGTGGCAAAATAGCCTGGTCAGTTGGGTTGTGTAACAAGTAAAAACAGGTAACTTTAATGGTGCCGTTCAAAACAGATCTGTCAAGTTGAGGCCAAAACTTTTCATGTAACTTTTTTTTATATTGTTATGAAATTCATATATATGGCATGATGTAGGGACGTTGTAATTATTTGAATACATTCTAGGAGACTAATGACGTGTTCAACCCATCTGAAGCGTTTCCACTTGTAAATTAAACATGAACGGATAGCAATAGATAAAAAGCAAACCTTCTTTTCCTTTTCCAAAATTTCTCTTATTAGACGGTGGGCGGCTGTCACGCAAAGATTCTGCAAATTTTAACAGATAACCAACAGTTCAAATAACCGCAACAAAAAGGAAAGTGAGATGAAAAATAAAATAGATTCAACATATAGGCAAGAAGAAAAAAAGATAGACCTTCAAATCACTTCCTGGGTACCCATCAGTCATAGCAGCCACTGCTTCAAGATCCATACCAGGTGCTAATTCTTCTTTTGCCAAAATTACTCTCATATTTTTCTCCCTGTTTGTGGCATCTGGTAAATTTATCATCAACCTGCGACTGAGCCAGAAACAATAGCTCGGTGAGCACATACGTGCCAGGGATCTTAAAACTGGCACCATTAGTTGATGTACCAACAACAATGTTACCCCATTCATGATTAAGGCATCCATTGTACTTTCGCCATTCTCATCCGGACTTTCACCAGGTCCAAGTGTTTAACAAATACCCATTTAAAAAACTATACAAATCTCAGCAATTATTAAAGTACGAATGAATACTTGTTGATTAGCAATTTGTAGGGACCTACCTGTACCATCATATTGAAGTACCTCACATGTGGAACAACCTTCCACAATAGCATCAACGGAAGATAAACCAGCACTGATAGCTGTCCATCCGGATCTAACAGCATCTAAGAAGGGCCAAGTGCTAATTACTAACGGAAACTTACTTGAACTCTCAGCCTCATCTAAAACAATGATATCTCATCCAAAATCCAAACCAAACACCAACCAATCTAACCTAAATACAACAATAATTCAACAAATATTCTAACACAAACAACAATTCAACAATTACAACAAATCAAATGAAATATAACAAAACCAACACTGCCTAAACCTAATCCACACGATTTATTTAATAAAAACAATTAGGGTTTCGAATAAAATGGTGAAAAAGAGCGCGTGGCAAATCGAAGAGAGGAGGTGGCGGGGAAGGCATGATGTGGTGGCGGTGGCTGACTGTTGCGGCGGTGGTGGTGCTGGTTGCCGGAGGAGGCGGAGGCGTGTGTGTTTTTTTTATGGGTGGGAGCGAGAGAGAGTTATGGGAAGTGTTGATTTTGAGAGCGGGAGTGTTTTAATTTGGCCAAAATTTTAACTGATTATGACCCCTATTTAGGACGAAGCAAACGAGCGTCATCTAGCAGGCTAAATTTTAACTGATTATGACCCTACGTTATGACGCTTTTGAAAACGAGTCATCCCCAATAAAAAATTTACTCGTTATGACTCTTATTTTATGACTCTGCTATTTGCGCGTCATCTTGTAGCGTGCGTCATAAAATGCGAGTCAAGGATAGACCTTTTTCTAGTAGTGAACCCTAATCAACAAGTCAATTAGTCAATCCAACACCAAACACACTTCCAAATCAACTACACTAGTCAATCCAAACCAAACACAAACCAAATCGGACTAATATTATCCATCTGTTTACTTTTGGCGCATTTTCATGGTCCTTTTTCCCGCCTAAAGTAATGGGAACCGTTCATATACCTCTCGAGCCTATTTATACCTATCGATTGGAAAACTATTCATAATCAACCGTTCATATACAACTCCTTTGATATTTTCATTAGATATTATATTTCAAATTTCAATGGCTGAATCCTCTTCAACTCCTGTTTCAAACAAAAACAAACGCCCAAGGGATGATTCTCCTCCTTCAATCCCTGAAAAGTTACAGAAAAATTTTGACATATCCCAAGATATTTGGGAGAAATGTCATTCTGGCAAATATGGAACTGAAAAAACATTGATAGATCTTTACAACAAGTGTATGAAGAGGCTGGAAGAAAAGAACAAGGAAGATTTAAAGATCGTTTTGGAGCATCAGAAGAAAGTAGATGATAGGAACAAAGGAATATAAGATACAAGAGAGAAAATAGTTGGTGTTTACAAAAGTATTGAAGATAGTTTATATATTTCTTAATGTATCTTTTGTATAGTTTATATATTAATTTCTTAATGTATCTTTTGTATAATTATCCTATTTTGACTATGTTAATGTATATTCATAAAGTTTATGATATTTGAATGCAGTTATTATTGTTAGTTTATGATATTTGTGTTTCCCCTGATGTTAATGGGGTGTTTGGTTTCTTTGATATTTAGAAGACTATTAACACTGAAACAGTAAACTGTGTTGTAATGCAAGAACAACAATATCACCAAAACAGATTAAGTGTCTTCCTTTCCACTTAATCCCTTCCAAATGTATGAGTGCAGTATGGTTTTAAAAGAAAATTGAGTTCATACTGCTGAGAAAAAGTTTTTGCACAAAGTTTGTACTGCTAGGCAAAAAATTGTACTGCTAGCGTAAAACTTTGTACTGCTGGGTATCTGTTAGTACTGTTTGGGAGTGCAGGGTACGTTTGTGTCACTTTTTACTTAAAGGGTATAAATCCCCAATTGCGGCACACAATCATATTCACGCACACATTACTCTCTCTCTCTTCCACGGCCTAAATGAATTTTAATCGTCATATTGCAAAACCCCCAAATCAAATCATAATGTCGAACCTAACTTTTACCGAACCTCATAATAATGTTGCCTTTTTAGAAAAATCCAATGAGTCTGTAGATTTTACTGAGATCATTGATTTCCTTAATGCAAGCTATATTAAGTTTTTATTAACAGTAAAACCTACTATATATACTTCTAACATTATCCAGTTTTGGTCGTCTGCTAAGGTCAAAACTGTTGGGAATTTAATTTGAGTTGATATTGACAAAATATGAAAGATGAAGGAGACTTATGAAGACAAAGATGAAGGACTTATTATGTTCAATGTTAAATGTCTTTGTAACCTTAATCTCTATTATATAAAAAGATGGGGCGTGTATTTTAGAATACAGATGTTAGAGATGTAACATCCAGGAAAGGGGTGTGTGTGTCTAGGCATCAAGTCCTCTAATGGACGCCTAGGGTTCGTGTTTAGTTTAAGCCTCAAGGATCTATGATCCCCGTTAGAGTAGGTAACCGTGCTACACTTGATCACGTAGCATTGGGGCTGTTTGTGTTAATAGTAGTTGTTAAAGATGATGACGAAGAAACCTTGTAATCAATAATAATGATAGTTTTGTTATTCCGCTGCGTATGTTCTTATTCGTTATTATTGTGTAATCCCTAGATGAGATCTAATCAATCTGAGCTTACAAACGATTTTTCAATTGGTATCAGAGCCTAGGGGCTCGTGATCGTGGGACTAAACAAGGTTTGGTTTGTCGAAGATCGAAGAAAACAAGAAAAATTCGTAACTAGTTTAATTTTCGTAACTCACTGTAGGGCTGTTTTCAAAGGACGATAACTCCTTCGTTAACCGTTGGATCGGGCTGAAATTTTTACTGGATATTCTCTACATACCAAGGTACAATTTCAATGGAGGGATCTTTGATCTGTGCTCTGGATCGTCAGGTATAAATTTTAGAAAACTGTTGCAGAGGAGTTTATGAATTTCGAATTTTCAGGGTTTTCTTGAATCAACTTCATGAATTCATGTTCTATTCGTGTTAAATCTTCATGGAAGTTGTTTATATATTGTTTATTGTTGATTATACACTCAAGACACCAGATTTGCATTGGATTTACTCACTTTGGACTTAGGGTTTTTCTGGAACATGTTTCTGCTACTCTTAAATAAACCCTAGTTGCGCATTAAAACCCTAGATAGTTGTTGGTATTGGCGCTGCATATATATATATATATATATATATATATATATATATATATATATATATATATATATATATATATATATATATATATATATATATATATATATATATATATATATATATATATATATATATATCAGACCCTACACTATGGTTTCGATTTACCAGTCGAAGTTTTATATAAATGGTGTTCGTGAGTTTCTTAGCCGATATATGGTGCGATGATGGTTCCTGGTTAGCTAGAGTTCAAATGGTTCTGGATATTAGGGTTTTTGAAAACTCTTAGATTGGTTGTTCACGTTGCTGTGTTTCCAGCATTCATGTGTTTAATTACTCGAAGATAGTACTGCTGTTTGTTTGTGAATGGTACTGCTCAAAGTCGAGTATGGTATTCGAAGGCTGCTGGTTATTCGGTTAAGGTACTGCCATTGCAAGTGCACGCAAGGGTTATTTATCATTGTTCGTTTGTACTGATATGGGTGTCGCCTTTGTACTGCTCGTATGTTTTCCTATTAGTACTGTTCTCTACACAAGTTTGTACTGCCAATATATTTTAGTACTGCTGTTCGGAAAGTTTGTACTGCTCGTCAACGGTTAATGATGTTTGTACTGCCAAGGTCTTGCTTGTACTGCTACTTATCACAACTTAGTACTGCTCGCGACATTCGGTTATTATTGTTGCCATGGTTTCCCACTAAAGATGTTGCAGGTTAATGGATCGACAAAGAAAGGAATTTTGGTTTTTCGTTTGGTCATGGTGACTCGATAATGTTTTATATTCATAATCTTGTTTCCTCAAATGGGTCGGTGATGTTTTCTCCTCATTGAAAGTTTGCATGTGGGCTATCGACAGCTTTGCATGTGGTTATGAACTAATGTGCATGGAGAATATAATATAACAACATAATGGGACGGTGATGGATTATAACATTCACATCATGTATATTCATTGCTGATGATAATAGGACGGTGCACCTATTCCATATTAGGAGTTGTCGACGTATGCATGTTACTACTAGCAGATTGGTTTTTATACATAGCATGTGCAAGGATCATTTATTTCATATTGTGATTTCATGCATTATATATTGAAGAAATTTGTTTATTCATCAAATCAGTAGGTAAAGTGGCATGAGGTTACAACAATGAGGGGAAGCATATTGGAGGTTTGGGACAGATTGGTTCCAACCCACACACCAGGGGAAAACACACACACAGAAGGTTTTGGATTTGATTTTTGGATTTGGATTTTGGTTTCGGTTCTTAAAAGATTTAAGGCTCGAATTTATTTATTCTCATCGGCGAATAGGATTATTTATTGCTTATTTGACGATGAAGTGGAGTTTTTCAAGATTGTGTTCTTATCATATCTTAAACGGTCCCCAACGTTTAAAGATAACTTGTTCGTTCGTTCAAGTGGTGACTACGAATTGACAAACACTTGAAGGAGTTACGTTATTGTGCTTAGTGTCTCATTGAAGATGAGTTTATTGTCAAGAGATTACGGTCTCCCTATACCTCAGTTTGGGTATACGTTCGAAGTCGTATTTAGTACAAGATATAAGACACAAGGTTGGGTTATTCTACTTCAGCATCAAGTTAGTAATGGTTAGTTTTCTTCATCATTACATAAAGCTTATCGAATTGAAGATTCAACAAATGGTTAAAATATGGGTTTCAGGAGAAGCTTATTGTTAAAATGATTAACCATTTATGTGATACATCGAGGTGAAGGTTTTCACTATTGCTCGTTGGTATTTTTACTGATGGTTTAGGATTTTTCTGTCTTGAGTTCATTTATAAAAGTAAGCATTTTGGTGTTCTTAATGGTGGGCAATTCAAGACATTAGAAGACTAGATTAGAAGTATGATACTGGTGCGTGGTTATGAAGATCAAAGTTGCTTGCCTTTGTCCCCTAATTGATGATGACAAAAAGGGGAAGAATGTTTACATTGAAGATTTGCAGCTTGAAGATCCTTGATGATATAGCATGGTTTAAGGGGAAGAATATTTACATTGAAGATTTGCAGCTTGAAGATCCTTGATGATATTGCATGACGACATCTTTTATATAGTTGGTTTTGTCATTATCAACTAGAGGAAGATTGTTGGGAAATTTAATTTGAGTTGATATTGACAAAATATGAAAGATGAAAGAGACTTATAAAGACAAAGATGAAGGACTTATTATGTTCAATGTTAAATGTCTTTGTAACCCTAATCTCTATTATATAAATAGATGGGGCGTGTATTTTAGAATACAGATGTTAGAGATGTAATATCCAGGAAAGGTGTGTGTGTGTCTAGGCGTCAAGTCCTCTAATGGACGCTTAGGGTTCGTGTTTAGTTTAAGCCTCAAGGATCTATGATCCCTGTTAGAGTAGGTAACCGTGCTACACTTGATCACGTACCATTGGGGTTGTTTGTGTTGTTAGTAGTTGTTAAAGATGATGACGAAGAAACCTTGTAATCAATAATAATGATAGTTTTGTTATTCCACTGCGTATGTTCTTATTCGTTATTATTGTGTAATCCCTAGATGAGATCTAATAAATCTGAGCTAACAAATGATTTATCAAAAACTATTAATGGGGAAGTACAAATCCATGCCCTTGTAGATGGGCAGAGGATTCTCATTACAGAGGCGTCTATTCGAAGAGATCTTCTCCTAGATGATACTAACGGAGTTGAGAATCTTCCAAATACTACAATCTTTGAAAAACTTTCACTGATGGGCTATGAGAGAAAATCAGATGCTTTAAAGTTTTATAAAGGAAATTTTTCTCCTCAGTGGAAATTCTTAATTCATACTGTCTTAGTGTGTCTAAGTCCAAAGACCACTGCGTGGAATGAATTTAAGCCTCAAGGATCTATGATCCCTGTTAGAGTAGGTAACCGTGCTACACTTGATCACGTACCATTGGGGTTGTTTGTGTTGTTAGTAGTTGTTAAAGATGATGACGAAGAAACCTTGTAATCAATAATAATGATAGTTTTGTTATTCCACTGCGTATGTTCTTATTCGTTATTATTGTGTAATCCCTAGATGAGATCTAATAAATCTGAGCTAACAAATGATTTATCAAAAAATATTAATGGGGAAGTACAAATCCATGCCCTTGTAGATGGGCAGAGGATTCTCATTACAGAGGCGTCTATTCGAAGAGATCTTCTCCTAGATGATGCTAACGGAGTTGAGAATCTTCCAAATACTACAATCTTTGAAAAACTTTCACTGATGGGCTATGAGAGAAAATAAGATGCTTTAAAGTTTTATAAAGGAAATTTTTCTCCTCAGTGGAAATTCTTAATTCATACTGTCTTAGTGTGTCTAAGTCCAAAGACCACTGCGTGGAATGAATTTAGCAGTAATTTAGCTTCTGCTATAATTTGTTTGGCTAAAAATAAACAAAGATTTAATTTTTCAAAATTAATTTTTGATAGTATGGTTAAGAACTTGGATAGTTCTTCAGGTAAATATTTTCTATATCCAAGGTTTTTGCAACTCTTTTTGGACAACCAATTTGAAAATAAGAAAAGTCACAAAAGAGTTTATTCCACTCCATGCCTTACCAAAAAGGTTTTTGCTAATATGAGGAGGGATGAAAAATATTTTTCAGGGACAGTGACACCTTTGTTTCCAACAATGGTGGCACTAGCCCAAACCCAAATGGATGAAGGTTCATCAATCGTAGCTGGTACCCATCACACACCTAAAATTTTGGCAACATCTCATCAACAACAACAAAAGACCTATAAACGTAGGACTCACACCAAGAACACTGAGCTACCTCAGGCTAGTGGTTCTATACCAACTGTTGCAGATGAGGCTGTCATTGGTGGGGAGAGTGACATGTTGGCAAGGGCTGCCACTACTGCGTCTAGCTTAGAAGCAGCGCAGGACAGTGGTAACATCATTAAGACCTGAACCAAGACAACTTCTAATGAGTCAGGTCCTCATGGAACTGATTCAGGTGAAGGACCCAGTCACATGGAAACAATGGGGGGTTCAGATGTTCATCCTAGGGGTGAGACTGAACTTAACTTTTCCAATGATCCACCTCTCGGGCTAGGTAACACAAGCCAAAGTGGTGAGGATAGTATGCAACTTTTGAAAGAATTGAAGGATACATGTACCAAGCTGTCTACACAAATTGTTGATCTGCAAACAATAGCTGCTTCTCAAGATGGAGTCATCAAAGCTCAAGGCGGGGAGATAAAGGCTTTGAAGAGAAGGGTTATGTATTTAGAAGGAGTCAAAGGGTCAAGAATTCCCAAACACAAGGTTAAATCTTCTGAAGCTTCTAAGGATTCTCCCAAACAGGGGGGGGGGGATGAAGGAAAAGTTTTAGGGGAGGCTAAAGAGGGTGAAAGTATTGGTGCAGAGAGTGATCCAATGGAATTTTTAGTTGCTGATAACCAAGGTGTTAGCATGTATAAAAATGTGATGGTCATTTGTCGTTATAATAT
Organism: Artemisia tridentata subsp. tridentata; assembly: GCA_021014915.2. NCBI lineage: Eukaryota > Viridiplantae > Streptophyta > Magnoliopsida > Asterales > Asteraceae > Artemisia > Artemisia tridentata. The sequence continues at coordinate 337,587,899 of CP139508.1, forward strand.
TTTTATTAAATGTTTCGTTGTGTAATTAAGTTAGAATAGTCAATGGGCTTGGATTTAATCTAATAGGTTAAAATTTGTATTTCATTTAGTCCATGTAAAAGCCTAAGTTTAATCCAAGCCCATCCATGTGAAAAACTATAAATAACACCTTCCCCTTCATTTGGAAGGTTGGATGTGTGTGAGCTATTAGGGTTGTATTAAGGAGATTAATGTGTGTAATAATATTCTCTCTCTAGTTTCTCTCTCTAGATTCAAGAACCACTCTTCTCTCTCTTTGATCTTTATTGATTGTAAGTTAGTATGATAGGATAGATGATAGGATAGATTTAAGGGATAACAAGTGGTATCAATAGCCAAACAAAGATATAGGGGTGATTTTTAGGTCACGTTACTGTTCATCAGACGCATATCTTCGAGTTTCTTAAAAGTTTTTGAGTTTGGAAACTTGGTGGTTCTTCGAGTTTCTTAAAAGTTTCCGAGTTTGGAAACTTGGTGGTTCTTCGAGTTTCTTAAAAGTTTCCGAGTTTGTAAACTTGGTGGTTCTTTGAGTTTCTTAAATGTTTCCAAGTTTGGAAGCTTGGTGGTTCTTCGATTTTCATGAAAGTTTCCGAGTTTGGAAACTTGGTAGTTCTTCGAGTTTCTTTGGAATTCACCGAGTTTGTTTAAAACTAAGGATCCTACGAGTTTCTACACAATCCTCCGACTTTGTGCAAAACTCTCCGAGTTTCGGGCATTTTGTGCAAATCCTTCGAGTATCCTTGATCCTTCGAGTTTCTAAGAGATTCCTCCAACTTTCTAAATTTGCTCTGAGTTTGTGAGTTATAATAAATCCTTCGACTTTCTAAGACTTCGACTTTGGGTTTTTGCAAGATTCTTCAATTATTAAACTTAGGGTTTCTTTAAGACTTCGACTTTGGATTTGGATTCTTTAAGACCTCGACTTTGGATTTCTTTTCAAGGACATCATCTTAGGAACCGAGCAAAGAATTTTTTTAGAACACCGAGAAAGGACTAAACTTCAACCGAACATAACTATTGAACCGTAACTAACATCAATCACTACTCCTATTTCTTTGAACCGATCCAACATCATCTTTATCATACAACTTCATCAATGGCTACTCAACAAGACATCCATGCAGCCGGTGCAGAAAACCGTCCTCCGATGCTTGAAAAAGGTGGATATCTTCCATGGACGAGCCGAATGCTTCGTACATCAAAACTAAACCTGATGGTCTTGGTAAACTTCTGCTCAATTCCATCAAGAATGGACCATTTAAGCCTCGTCAAATTCTAGACCCTGGGGATCCAAATGGAACACCTCCCACACCACTGTTCTATCGTGATCAATTCGAACATGAATACACAGAAGAGGATAGGAAGCAAATAGCAGCTGATGACTTAGCAATGCATTTAATTCAACTTGGTTTACCACGAGAAATATTTGCTGCTATTGACAGTTGTGAAACTGCTTATGATATGTGGGAACGCATTAGAAGGCTTTGTCATGGTATAGAAATCGGGCAACAAGATGTTGAAAATAAGCTTCTAACTGAATGCGAGAAGTTCACATCCACTCCAGCGGAACCCATTGAATCTTACTACACCAGGTTTTGCACTCTGATGAACGAGCTAATCAGAAACAAGTTGACACCAAGACAAATTGTTCAAAACATCAAGTTCATTAACAACTTACCAGAAGAATGGGGACGATTTGTTACGATTGTTAACCAAACTAAACATCTTAATCAGCTGAACTATGGTTAGCTTTATGATTTTCTAAAGCAAAACCACACAGAGGCAAATGAAGTCAGGAGGGAAAAACTAGCAAAGCAACATGATCCTCTTGCATTACTTGTTCAATCACCAACACCTGTACCAGTGAATACACAAACATCATGCAAAAACAATATTGTAACACCCCCAAAATATCGCAGCGGAAGATTGTGTCACTGGGGTATTACTTCATTGGTTACAGTACAAGTTACAGAAAATGAATCTAAATGAGACGTTTTGAAATAAATTATCATTCGATTAAAATATCAAAGTTTACAAAGAGGTCCCACAAGTTTACAATACGTACAACATAAAAGTTGTAAAGTTTTTCGAATGATAATATATGCATCGTCTTCAAAATGTTTTTTCATGCGCCTTCACATGCCAGCTAATTCCTTTCGAACCTGAGATAAACATGCTAAAAAGTCAATACAATGGTTGAGTGAATTCATAGGTTTGTAGTAAAGCAGTTGATCACAAGATTTCAAGTTTAATAGACAGTGGGTTACGTTGTTATATACCCATAATTCGAAAAGCAGTATATTATTGCATCTAAGCTCATGGCACTCAAACTGACAGTATATATATCAATACGTGATATATATAGAATAATAATTGCCCCGTGTAGGTATATGCCAAGTACCTAGAGTTTCAAATATAGTACGTTTGGTTACTTATCCAGCTAACACAAACGGGACTCGTCAATCCCGATAGGCCTATCTACTATATTCGCGTTCACTCGCAAGTGATTAATGGTCCATGATGTGGGGGACTTATGGCATAAGCTAACTTAGACACAAGCAATAATATATTCAGTTCAGAGCACAGTTTTCAAACAATTGTGATCATAATAAAAGTAGTAACATGTATCTCCCCCAAAGTAGTTCAAAATGAATAAAAGTAGGGGATATGAACTCACCATAGTAATCAGTAGTAGATTATAGCAACAGATAGTGTATGGCAAGACCACGATCTTTAACAATGACCTACGAGAGTATAGTGATCGCGTCTTAGCATAATGTACGATATGAGTGTACAAGTATATGTAAAGACATTGACTTGATTAAGATGTTGTACATATAACTTATGTTGTGTAAATGAGTGAACTATCCTTAAAGTATGGTTTGGCTAATAGCCTTTTATAAATAACTTCGTATTACCGTTCGGGCTATCAGAATTTAGAGGTCATGTAGTGAACGTATGAGGAGCCAGGACACTTTAATTCGTAAATCCACAACTCGTCGATACGACACCCCGAAGAGGCCTCTTATGATTATGAAATTCCCTAGTGTTGTAGTACTTATCATTTATAAGAAAAGTATTTGACGAGACAAATGTTGCATAAAAACATTTGTCATGTTTCGTCAAAGACTATTCGTCAAAGACAAGTGTAAGTTGTGACTTTGAGGACATGATATACATATAGCTAATATGTGATATGGTCATTGTTATAGGTTTTCAAAGTCAAGAAAATGAGTCAAATAAGTGATCAAGTCTCAATAATAAGTTCCGGGTTATCAAACCCAAGCTAGCCGTGCGGCTAGACACACGACCTTGAGACAACAACCAAGGCCATAGCCATCGCTATGTCTCGACTAGAAGGCCTTGAGACATCACCCTTGGCTATGTGAAACAACATCCTTGGCTGTGTCTTGGTCTCAAAAGGTCAAAATGTTATAAGGACTATCAAGTCATGGCTATTTTTGGGTCAAAACAGGTCCAGTTGACTTTTAAGGTCTACTGCCTTCGTTTTTCACTTTCAGCTTACGTGCTCTTAAGTTTTTGTATAAAACATCATTCTAAGCAACTTTTGTGTTTTACACTTTCAGTGGTTCGGACAAGAAAAGGGTGAAAATCGCGTTTTAAAATCAGATCAGTATGCTATTTGCAGAAATTCAGCATGTAATGACCCATTTTAAGTGCAGATGGACAGCACTCTGCGGTCCCGCGGCAAAGGCCATAACTTGAGTTCTACAACACTTTAGGACGCGAGGCTTTTTCCTACGTTTAAGTTTATGTCTTAGCTTCATATCATAAAACTATGGAGAGTTCCAGAAACGGCCAGAACTGTCCCGTTTTGTCCAATGAAGTCTGTTAGTCAGATTTTGACATGTTTTACCTTTTTAGCTCTAGTTTATTCATCGGGATGAGTTATGAGGTGCGCCACCCGGAGAAACGACCACAAAACATAGCTCTACCGGCTTATCTTATTGCCTTAACCTCAAAGTTTACTGAGATGATCAGTTTGCTCAATCTTTGGGGCTGTTAAGAATTTCCAGTTTCATAAGTCATATCTAGAGCTTGTTCTAGTTTATTTTTGTGTTACAAACCTCATGTACAACATCAAATCAAGTCATAATATCATTTACAACTTATACAAGGTATATAAATACCAAAAATGAAAGAATAACATAGAACTAGACATAATTCTTACAATTCTTGGGATGGAAACACAAGATCACAAGAACAACTAATCAAACTCTTAAAACTCTAACTTCAAATCTTCAAGCCAAGTCTCCAAATCTTCAACTCAATCTTTAACCCTTGTTATAACCTTGATATAGCCCTTGTAAAATCCTTAGAACCACAGCCCCTTAACCCTTGAGTATCTCTTAATTCAACCATAGAATCACTAAAACAACACAAGACTTAGGTAGAGATCACTATAACCTTTAACTCTTATGTGTAACTTGAAGTAGGAAATTAAAGTATGAATGGTCTTGGGGATTTGAGTATGAACGACACAAGGGAGCATTTGAGAGGTTTTGAATGAGTCCTGGTCTTTGTTATGAGTTATGATAAGTATCTTGAATAAATATCTAGTTATCCTAAGACTTATGTGCTAAGTTAAGGCATCACCAAAGACAAATGCAAATCCTGGTGTGTTATTTCTTTGGACGCCACCTCATGCATGAGGTGGTGTAGTGCTTATAATTTTGATAAGTATTGGTTTACGAGATGTAGTTTGGTCCCGGTAATTACTAATGTTAAGCCCTTAAATCTCAAAACTTAAAATCGGGCAACGTAAAAATGTAATACTTACAAAAATGTTAAAACTTATCAATATACTCCAACTAAGTATATAAGATGTGTGATAAGTTTAATGGAGAGCGTATACGTTAATAAAACCTAATAACGTAGGTTTGAGTACACGTATTAAGTAAAGAGTATAATGTTTACGTAAAAATGATAAAATGACAATAGTTCATATAAAATATGACTATTGGTGAAATATGGGTATTTTGGACACGTAGACTTATCATAGTCTTGCGTTGGTCGCAAGGAAAGTTTACACGATTAAACTTTCATAATTAATAGAAGTAATAATATTAAATAATAAAATTAATATTATTTAATATAAAAGTTGTTATCATTAACATTAAATAGTTAAGTATAGACAGAGGTGAACGAAGACGTTCAGTGAGTAATAATTCAAAGAAGAATAAATTATTTAACTTGAAATATTACCGGTTACAGTATTTGCTTTTACGTTACGGTAAAAGTCAAATAGTCAAAAGTCAAAATCAACTTTGAAAAGTCAAAGGGTAAAATAGTCATTTTGCATTATGAGAATTTATGGGTTGCTACAGTCTCCACCCATTACGAGAATCATGTCCTCATAATTTAATTTGTGTTATGAGTTGATGATGTGCCTCAAAAGAGGTGGGGGTACTTCTGTCGCATTTGGTCTTCTCGTTCCCAAGTATATTCAAACTTCGGCAAGAATTCCAACGATTTTAACAATAGGAGTGCGACTTTGCTTAAGTCGTTTGACCTTACAGTCTATGATTTCAATAGGTTCTTTAGTGAAGTTCAGACATTCGTCAATCTGGATCCTTTCCAGAGGAATAGTGAGTGTCTCAACAGTATGACACTTCTTCATGTTGCTCACATGAAAGATGTTGTATACACTGCTAAGTTCTGGTGGTAGCTCAAGTGTGCAAGCTACCGAACCAATCCTAATCAGGATCTTGAATAGTCCGATGTTGAGCTGTCTAGGAAAAATGTGAGTATTTGTGGTGAATTCTGATATCACGCTCTCAGGTGAGATCAGGAAGTCATTTAAAGTTTTGATAGGTGAGCAAGAGTGCTCTGATTAATATTAGGACCCAACTGGAGGGCCTAATATTGTAGTGCTAGTTGGAGGCGCCGTAGGAGTGAATTTTGTACCAGTGGTTAAAGGCTACTCTTTCAAAGATTTTATGAGCTGTAGGCTCACTAATTTCAAAAGCACAGAAGGAGCGGTTGATTTTAGCTCGTTGGTTTGGGAGGACAGAGTCAGTATTTCTAATCAGCAACTGTGCTGAATATTGCAAAGTCAAATATGCCACAAGCACATTTCTGAACAATGTTTTGTCATGGTGGAATGTTGTTGCTCAATCTATTAGTATTGAGAATACTTACAAGATTGCTTGGAATAAGTTGAAGAACTTATTAATCAAGAAGTATTGCCCTCGGAATGAGGTGTAAGAGATGGAGGTGAAGTTTTCTTGCTTTCAGTGGTGTTGATATCATAACTTATATCCGTCGCTTTCAAGAGTTGGCAATAGTGTGCCTAATGATAGTCTCAACCAATGAGATGTTATTGGAAAAGTTCATCTATGAACTTCCACTCAATATTCAAGGAATCATAACTTCGTTTGGTCCACTCACACTGGATGTAACAATCCCGATGTCTTGTAATCCAGTGGATCAAGTTGTGCGAGCTTGGTCTGCTCAAGGACCCAACAATAGCAAAACAGAAGGCAAGAGAATGCCAGACCCTATGATGCTGTTGCCTCAACTGAAAGAAGAGGTTATGTCAAGAATAAACCATTATGTCATCGATGCAAGTTGAATCATATTGGTTCTTGTACTGTTAGGTGCAAAAGTTGCTAAAAAGTAGGCCATATGACCAAAGATTATAAAGGGTAAGAATCCCGTTAATGGTGGTAATGCTCAACCAGTGGTAACTTACCTTGGATGTGAGGATATTTCAAGAGGCAATGTTCCCAGAACATGGGCCAACAAGTGAGAGGAGCTCATAGGAGATCTTATACGTAGGTTTCCACATACCTAAGTAAAGTAGGCATCTTACGTACCCAAGTAAGTAAGTGTAATATTGTACTCGGTCTGTTAATTCGAGATTGAACTATCAAGAGTGTAACAAGTCTGTTAACTCAATAAATAGCTCATGATTGTAAGAATTTGTAACAGCAAAAGTGATAACTTAAGAATGAACTCAGACAGTTCAAATGAGATATTAATATTTTTGCTGAGTGGTAGAATACTGGTGATTCTCAAGTTCGAGTTCATACTCATGTCTCATCGGATACAAATAAGCCCACTTATTTATAATTCATTATTTACATAGAGAGGCATCCCAAACAATGTAAATAAAGAAATATAAACTTATGGTTCGGCGATTCGCAATTTATTTATTTAAATAAAAAGGCGTCCCAATCCATTTAAATAAGGATATTATAAATCATTCTACTTAAGAATTCCTGACAAAACACTCATACTTAACCGATGAGTTACGAGGCGGTGTGTTACGAGACTTCATAAGTGTTCTGAGAGTACGAAATGAATGTTCACACTCATCCTCGAAGACGAGGAGTAAAATAATCAGAGAAAGCCAACATAGCATTCAAAAGAGTTGATGAGTTCATAGTTATAAAATAGTTTTCTCACAATGTTTGAGAAATACAAGAGAGATCATTGTGCAACTTACAATGTCGGAAAAATAAATAAGACTAATGTGTATCTCTTAGTGTATGAGAAATAGATAAGACTATTGTGTGTCTCTCGATGTCTGAGTCATATAAATAAGCAAGTTGTGTATCTCACAATGTCTGAGATATATGAGTAATCAAGTTGTGTATCTCACAATGTCTGAGATATATGAGTAATCAAGTTGTGTATCTCGCAATGTCTGAGATATATGAGTAATCAAGTTGTGTATCTCATAATGTCTGAGATATATGAGTAATCAAGTTGTGTATCTCATAATGTCTGAGTTATATGAATAGTAATTATATAAATTACAATGTCTCGAGTAATTTCATAGATCATAATAAAATGTGTATGATCAGGGAAATCTGGTTGTGCCGTAATGCCTTGGAATAGGCATACGCAGTCATATTTAGTCAATCGTTCATATAAATAGTCTGTATAAAAACAATACAGTATTGTGTTAAGGAGTAAGCATGGCGCACAGAATGTTGAAGACGATAATGAGTAACGCGAGTAAAGAGTAGTTATAGTCTAGGTTCAAATGCAACCTGGTTCTCTATAACTGTAGCTCTAATACCAATCTGTAACACCCCCAAAATATCGCAGTGAAAGATTGTGTCACTGGGGTATTACTTCATTAGTTACAGTACAAGTTACAGAAAATGACTCTAAATGAGACGTTTTGAAATATACTATCATTCGAAAAACTTTACAACTTTTATGTTGTACGTATTGTAAACTTGTGGGACCTCTTTGTAAACTCTGATATTTTAATCGAATGATAATTTATTTCAAAATGTCTCATTTAGAGTCGTTTTCTGTAACTTGTACTGTAACCAATGAAGTAATACCCCAGTGACACAATCTTCCGCTGCGATATTTTGGGGGTGTTACAAATATGTTCCACAACAACCATTCTACCCACAACAACAACAAGTCATTCCACAACAACAATACCCACAATACCCAGAACCAGAATTCACTGACAATGATGAGTCTACTGCTGCTTTGACTTAAGCATTTGCTTACTTAACAAAGGCATTTCAAGGATGCTACTCCACACCTACCAATAACAACCAAAGGATTTCATCGAACACGCGCAACAGGCAGATTGCACAGCTGAGTTTCAACATGGGTCAACAAGTACAAATGGTTGGAGGTTATGGGAATCAGTAGGGATATGCTCCTAGATATCAGATGGGTAATCAGAATGCAGGGCAGTATGTAGAGAATCAGATGGGTCAGTATACAGGGAATCAGATGGGTCAGTTTGCAGGGAATCAGATAGGTCATGTTGTTGGAAATCAGAGGGGTCAGAATGTTGGGAATCAGATTGGGAATGTTGTTGCTCTAGTTGCTAGGAATGTGAATCAAGGGAATTTGTTAAAGTGTTTCAACTGTCAGGGAATTGGTCACATGGCAAGGAACTGTCCCACCAAGCCGAAAAAGAAAGATCTTGAGTATCTACAGAAAGCAGTGCTTTTGGCACAGAAGAAAAAGGCAGGGTTTCAGTTGAATGCTGAGGAGAATGATTTTATGGCTCTTATGGATGATATGGAAGACCTTGAGGACATCGACGCAAACTGCATTTTCATGGCAAATCTTCAGGAGGCTAAGTATGACACGGATTCTAAAGCACCTCCTGTGTATGATGTCAATGCAGTCTCTGAGGTACCACCATTCACTACATGTCACAATAATGAAATATTTGATACGTCACCTCATGAGGAACAGCATCCTGCGACTCCTGCACCCACTTATGATACATATATGGACACGCCAAGTTGTAGCAATACTAATTTGGCGACTCCAGATATGGATCCTAATGGAGACCTCGAGTCACAGCATACTGAGAATGATGAGGAAACACGTGCGTTATTTGAGTCATTATTGAACAATTGTAGTATTGAAATTGATAAAGTCAAAAAGGTCAATCGCGATGTTAAGGCCGTGAATGTGAAATTGACCACTGAGCTTGAGAGGTATAAGGTGAATGAAAAAGATTTTGAATTTAATAAAACACGACAGTCAGAATTAGAAAATGGTTATAAAAACTCTGTTTCAAGAGAAAAACAATTGCAAATCAAGTTTGACACACTCCATGTGAATTTAAACATGAAAATCAAATCCTTGAACACGGAAGTTTCAGATTTGAAAAACCAACTCTCTAAACAAAAACCAACTTGTTCTAATCTTGAAAAAGAAAAGAAACAGTTGAAAGCAGATTTTTCAAAACGCGAAAATGAACTTCTTGATGAAATCGTTGAGAAACAAGAAATAATTAAAAAGCTGGAAGATTTGCTTGTAAAAACGGGTCATTCTGCACAAACAATTCATATGCTCATTAAAGATCCAAACCCGCTTTTACACACAATGAAGAAAATGGCTATAGGTTGTGAAAACCCTTATACACTCAAGAAAGCTCAGAAAGAACAGAATGTGTTGTATAACGGTAATGTGCTATTTGATAAATATGATCCTCCCGAGGTTCGGGATTCTGATGAAACGATTGAGCTTGCCGAAGAGAGTAGAATCAAAATGAGACAAATGAACCCAGAAATCAAGCCAATTGATTATAATAAGCTTAACATACTTTCTGGAGTAAATTTTGTGAAACAACAACCAACACCAAAGGTTTTCAAACTACCAGTTGTTTCAACAAAACAAAAAGTTGTTTCCAAAAATCTTTCTAACATCGAACAAATGTCCTCTAGCAACCCTTTTAACACAAGTGAAGCTAGACGATATTTGGATGATCTTAAAAGGAGGATGGAAAATTTTCAAAGTCTTGTTGCATCCAAAACAAATATCAGTATCAACAACTGGCATTCAAGTTTTCATGCAGAACAGAAAAAGATGTTTCACACAGAAATTATTCCTCCACTAAATGCCATTAGTGCGAGAGTTCTTAATGTTGAAAATTCTCTTTTAAAAGAATCAGCCGACTTTCCCAAGGACCACAAATCCCTGGTAAAGGAAGCAAATGAAAACATTGAATACATCAAAGTTTTGGAAAAACATAATGACAATCTCTTCGAAGTAGCTCTGTCGACTGATATTATGTCCATTATCTATCAAACATATTATGTGGAAGACGATGAAAGACTGAGAGCTGAGACTTCTGCAATTGTTTCAAAATATGAAAATGCTCTTGCAAAACTTGAGAAAGAAAATGTAACATATTTTAAACAACTTGATCGGAAAAAGGAAGAATGCAAGTATGACAAATTGTCGTATGAGCGTGCTTACAAAAACATGAAAGAGCAAAATGATCTTTTGAAGTCTCAGCTTGATAGTCAAAAAAGGAAGGGTAAGGAAACTAAGTTTGCAAAACCATCGACTTTGGACAAACCGGTTGTAAAACTAAAAATGTCAATTTCTCAAAGTGTTCCAAAAGTTGATGTGATAATTGATTTGACAAAACCAGTCACTCCAACACCCTTGCCAAAAGAAAGTGAAAAAGAAAAATGTGCTGATAAAGGGAAAGCAGTTGTCGAAACATCAAATGTGATAGCACCTGGCCTTTATAGGATTAGTCCCACTACTGCGTCTGCCTCTACATCTCAAACATATAGGGTGATAGACAAGAGTGTAAAAGATAATCCTAAAGAGTCTAGGAATGCTAAAACAACTTTAAAGGACAACGAGATAAATCCTAATGTGTGTGCCTTACCTTCTATAGGAATAGAAAGCACTTCTAAGAGCAGCAGACTAAAGCCTAGGAGCAATACAAGGAACAATAGAGTATCGCCTGTCTCTGAGAGTGTTTGCAAGAATAAAAATGAAGAAGTAGAAGAAAACCCTAAGAATTTATCGCTTTCGAATAAGAAACATATGTCATCTGGATGTAATGTTAAAAGTACGGATTCTAGTGCATGTAATGACTATGTTTGTTTAATGTGCAAGAAATCTTTGTCTAAAAATGTCTGTGATGATACTGTTTCTAATAATGTGAATGTGAATGCAATGCCTGAACAGAAAGATGTTCCTCCAGGAACTAGTGCTAGGTCTAGATATGTTAAAAGACTTATTAAAGCATCTAGGTCAACCACTATTAGCATATTGCCTAGGAAATATCTTAAGTTATGCGTATGGATATCAACGGGTAGAGAATTCATTCTAGTGAATGGTAGAATAAAAAAGGCTCCAAAAGAACCAGTAAAAACCTTCTAAGAATGTGATTTATCTGTTACCCCTAACCCCATGGAACCAAATGATAAACGGTTTCCAAATGCACAATCCTCTGTTATTGGCAAGTTATCGAAATATGTCTTTGGATCGTCGACTCGGGTTGCTCCAAGCACATGACCGGGAATCTAAAGCTGCTGATCAACTTTGTCTGGAAGTTCATGGGAACTGTACATTTTGGAAATGCTCATGTAGCAGCTATTCTGGGTTATGGAGATCTTCAGTTTGGGAACTACTTAATCACTCGGGTTTACTACGTTGAAGGACTGGGACACAACTTGTTTTCAGTCGGGCAGTTTTGCGATGCAGATTTAGAGGTTGCATTTAGGAGAAATACTTGCTTCGTTAGGAATCTGATTGGAGATGATCTCTTAACTGGAAATCGTGGCACCAATCTTTATGCTATCGACATCAACCAAATGGCCTCTTCATCACCAATTTGTCTCATGACAAGAGCATCCGAAACAAAGTCCTGGTTGTGGCACAGACGATTATCCCATCTCAACTTCGACACCTTAACCAAGCTAGCCAAAGACAACATCTTCACCGGTCTCCCAAAGTTCAAATACACCAAAGATCACTTATGTCCATCCTATGAGCAAGGAAAAAGCAAAAGGGCAATATATAAACCAAAAACCATACCTAGTTTGGTGGATAAGTTACATTTGTTGCATATGGACTTATGTGGCCCAATGAGAGTTGAAAGTATCAATGGGAAGAAGTATATTCTTGTTATCATTGATGACTATTCATGATATACATGGGTAAAGTTTCTGAGGTCAAAAGATGAGAGGACTGATTATGTGATACACTCTTAGGATGTTACTCCTTTTATAATGTGTATATGATACTTTGAGTGAATATGATTAAGTATGCGGAATCTACTTAACCACACTTAGAAGAATATTGGTTTGTGTATTGGAACAGTAATGCTTTGTATTGGATTATCAACACACAATGTTAACACCAAACGATTCAATAATATTGAGAATAATACGAGTGATCTTCACTATCACTAGGGTTACAAAACCTTGAATCTCTAAAAACTATGACTGATGTGTTTTTCCCACTTGTGTCACTTGCTTGTTTGTATGTGTCAGTATCTTACTTATCACATGCGTTCAACTTGTGTTTTTAAATATCTAAGCTAAGATCTCCTTTTTATAGACCAAAGGAGATCTTTACAAGATAAGTATCTACCGTATATATTTGACTTATTATACACAAAAGATCTTTTCAATACTTATCCTCTATAAAGTCAAACGAGACTGTTATCCATTAAGCAGTTCCTTCTTTGCACTAGCAGTACTAACTAAGTAGTTAGTACTGTTAGTTATAACTTGAGCAGACTTCAACTATACAGTAGCAGTTAGTACTGTTAGTGTATTCTTCTCAGTAGTACTAATCTTCAGAACATTTAATTCCCAACAATCCTCCCATAAACTTGTGATTTATCCCAAATCAACAAGTTTTTTCTGAATTAAATGACGTTTGTGAGGATCTTCCAAACACTACATAGTCAGTCTCTTGATCTGAGCTTTCCTTTGTTCAGCAAGATTGAATATCTTTCTGACCAACTCATCTGCCATTTCTGAATCACTTTCAACTTGAAGTGTTGAACATAGCAAAGTCAATAAAACTGCTGCTCTGAGAGGATACTCCTTTTCTATCAACATATAAATTTCTAATCCATCTTTGGTAGAGATCCTGTGTACACCACAAGTATCAAACAATCTCCATGTAATCTCTTTAATTGGAGCTTGAAACCTCCAAATAGCTTCTCCTCCATCAGGTTCATATATCCTCTTCAATTGTACCCATAATTCCTTATCTTTTTCATCTATTGGATCTGAGGTTCTAAACCTTTCCTGCACTAAACTCCATAACTTGTCCAAGTAATCTCTGTCAAAAGATCTCAGCATATCTTCAAAGAATTTGTGCACCTCAGTCTTTCCTCCTACTCTGATGATCTTCCACCCCTTTATTCTCCTATCTGAGAACACTTCCCAATCTATAATTGGATGCTTGGCTTGGAGTGGTTTAATGTTGAGATATTCAGGAACTACCACAATCATGCTATGAACCTGTTCATCAGTCAATGTTTCCTTTTCTTTCTCTGCTTCTTCCTCTGCAGACTCTTCTTGAACTAATTCCTCATCAGTCCTTTGTTTCTTAGCCTCCTCAGACTCCAATAACTCTGCTCCTCTTTTCTTATCTTTACTATACTCAGTCTCAATGATAAACTCTTTTGGAATAGGCTTATGAATTCTTGCATAAGCTTCAAAGTAAGCCTTCTCAATTTCTTCATTTGACATACCTTTGAAGTAGCTTTGTTTCCAGTAAGCTTTATTCTTCAAGTAGCTTCTCATGAAACTTAATTGCTCACTTCTTGAAGGCATCTTTTTTTTATAAACTTTCTTTTTACTCTGCTTACTGTTGAACTCTTCCAATAAGTTAGTAATAGCATCTTGTTGTTCTTCTGGAGTATATTTTGCTCTTTCTTTAGCTTGTAATTCTTCAGCCATTTTCTGATCTGCAAGAATCTGAGCAGCTTCCTCTTCTGCTTCTGTTTGAACCTTTCTTTCCATCATATGAGCAACTAATCTTGCTTCTTCAGCTTGTCTTTCTTCTACTGCAATCCTGTCTAATTCTTCCTCATAAAACTTCTGAGCCATTTCCTGAGCCAATTGTTCATCAAGTGCTAACTGTGCTAACTCCTTCTTAGACAACTTCCTTGATGGTTCTTGCTCAGTCATTATAGTCTTACCCTTGTCTACCCTTGATTTCTTAGGTTTCCTTGAGTAAGCCACACTAGCAGTACCTTGATAACCTTGAGCAATCAAATCTTGAAGACTGACAGTACCTTCAACACTAGCAGTACCATGCTCTGTCCCAGTAGTACCTTCTACAAATCCACCAGTATCTTCATCAAAAGTAGCAGTATCATCATGAAACTGATCTTCTTGCCTCCCCTGAGTCTTATGCTCCTCTTGAACCAAGTAAACATCTGGGTCTTGATCAATTTGGGTAATCTTCCTCCCCTATTTGGAAGATCCTACACCATCATCTGAACTTGGACCTTTTGATGAACTAGAAGAAGAACTACTTGAAATCACCATCTTTGCTGCTCTTTTCCCTTTAAGTTTCTTGACAATTTTCTCCAACTTCTTCACTTTCATATGGCTTCTGAGTTCATCTTTATGGCTCCTGAGTTCATCTTCCAATTTGGACACCTTTTCAGAAAATTTGGTACATAGATCCGTCAATTCTTTGACTTTATTGCTGCCCTCATCACTTCCAGGTGTGTTAACTCCTATGAGAGGTGAATCATGGGGCATAGACTCATAATCCATCCTAAGATGGGTTTCTGAGTCACCCTGAGTATCCATGTGGCTAGAGATTCCACCAGAAGTACTAGGTACTGCCGGTGTTGCCATGGTTGGGGTCTTATTGATGTTGCTTCTGTCCTGCTCAGCTACTAAGCCAGAGACAGTAGAAGTAGCCCCTTCCATTCTGACATTGTCAGCCTCATCTGCATCATTTGTTGGAGAAGGAACTCTATGCTGAGGAACATCAGAGTCCTGACTGGAATCAGACCTATGTGTTGATGAAGATGGTTGTGATGATAAACTTTCAAATTGTGTGGGTGTATGATGGGAGCCAACTGGGGTTGTTGCTCCTTCACCCTGATGTTGAATAGTGAAAAATTAGGGTAGAAAGTAGAAGAAGAAAGTGAATTGAGATAAAGTATGATGATTTGCTTGTTAGGGTTTCTGATTGGACCGACTTGGATTAAAATATAACTTTTAATCGAAGATAAGGTTAATAAAATATATTAAAGGTAAAAATATCCAAAAAGCAAACCCTTAAAACAAGGAAATTGTCAGTAAAAATCCCAATTGACTTTCAACGGCTAGTTTCAAAAAGCGGTTATTTCGCACAGTACTAACGTCTATCCAGCAGTACCATTTTAGCCTACCAGTACTAACTTTAAGCCTGGCAGTACAAACTTTTTAAGAAACTTTTGACTTAGCAGTATGAACTTGATTTTAATAAAAAAATCATACTGCTAACAACCATTTTGAAGGGATTAAGTGTAATGACAGACACTTAATCAAGAATGCGGTTTAAATTAACCTCTGGTTGTATGAGAACCAATGAATTCAGTTATAAATAACTGCATGTGTACAGATAAACCCATTCAAAGGGCTTTCTAGACAGGGTTTCCAGCTCGTGACAATTGTTGCCTCTAACACAAGTGTTAGATTCACATTTGTTCGTTGTTCTTTCTATCAGATGTCCTTAGACTAACTCATTATACTAATGAAAGTATAAAATGATAGAAAGTGAGTTGAATCAGTTACTACCTGATCAGCTAGACCATTAATTCAATATGAAACATCATAATAAGTTTCAAGAGAGAAGTTTTAATGAATTCCCAAACTCTGTCCATCATAAACCTATAATATCAGCAACTTGAATCACCAACTTCTACTTGCTTACACAATGCACTTGTAAATCCTTTGTGCTTGATCTTCATACCTGCAATTGTTAGTCCAAACCAAGAAAACAAAGTGCAAAGCACTTGCCTCATAGCAGTATAAACATATGACTATACAAGTTATCTCATAAGCAGTAGTATCCATTACTCTAGCAGCATTTTGTTTCAGCAGTAGAATCTTCAATACTAGCAGTAGTATAGAATACACTAGCAGTAGTATGATACTTAGAGTAATTTCCTTTATGCACCACAAGCAACAGTATACTAATAGTACAAACTTTACAATACCAGTACCAATTGACAATGCTAGCAGTACAAATCCAATTTATATACAAATTCACACATTTTAAAAAATTAAGGATTAAGCATCCCAATACTTGCTACCAAGTATTGAAATCTTCCTACATCAAAGGCTTTTGTGAGAAGATCTGCAAAGTTGTGATCAGAATCAATTTTAACCACTTGAATCAACTTTTTCTCATTGCAGTCTCTAATAAAATGATGCCTAATATCTATGTGTTTTTGTTTTAGAGTGTTGAACTGGATTTTTAATTATACAAATTGTACTGCTATTATCAATATATATGACAGTGTTCATGAAATTGTACCCATAGTCAAGAAGTTGATTTTAAATCTAAAGCACTTGACCACAGCAACTTGCAGCAGCCAAAAACTTGATGCGTGGTTTTGCGACCTTACAACAGGTTTTACCTCTTGAGGGATCTCAAGAGGCTTGCAATCCCCACCAGGCAGTGTACCTGACCGATGTAGTATAGTGTAATGGCAAGTACCGGGGGATTGATCGTTCTCTAGGGGAATAGTGTCCTTAGGATTGAAAAACTACTCTAATAGGTCTAAGGGTGAGGGAAGATTCTTTTTGTATTTTTATATTTTTTATGAAAAGCAAGTAAAATCTCGGGTTTGAAGGAGTGGGCGGAATTAGTTGCTAGTCAACTAACCCAAATAACTAAAATTGCAAATAAAATAAAATAACTGAAAATAAAAAGGTTGTAAAACTTATATGGAGAGAAATGTGTTTACTTAGATTTCCTTACTCCCTAACTATTTTTTACTGGTTGATTAGTGTGTATTAATTGCGTGGATGACGGGTGTATTCCTTAATACCAATCGTGGGGTAGCGTACGTACTTCCCCAACTCTACAAGCTCCTACTTCACTCCTATGTCGAGCCGGCTAAGAAGCTCCTAACATGGGATCACTAGAATTCGCTCATGCATTAAATATAACCATAATAACCTTAGTACGCATTGGTTCATGTTTCTTAAGACGTTCAAGCAAGTTACCGTATAGGAGGTTAGCCAGTTTTCTTAAGCCTAACATCGATAAACAATCATCCAATACAATTAATAACACACCAACAACCAATAATCAATAGTTAGGTTTCATTAGATCTAAGCAAACACAAGATAAATCTAGCCTAGCATGTTAAATAAAAGACAAGAACAAGATATAATCAAACAACACATAGACATATTGAATGATTAATTGATTACTTATCTTCAATTGAACATGGGAGATCCAAGGGTATGAAACCCTTAAAAATGGCAGAAAAATCGTCTAGGGTTTCTCCTCACAAAGTTGCATGCTAATGACTAAAAATTATGAAAGTATATATAGGAAAACAGATCTGACGGCGTCACCCTTTGGGTCGTGACGCCGTCACCTCACCGCGGTTAGGGTTTCTTGATGGCCTTCTTGACGCCGTCCCCTTTTAATCCTCCAAAATCCTCTCTGGCTTATCAAGGCTTGACGGCCTTCTTGACGCCGTCCCCCTTTAATCTTTCAAAATCCTCTCTGGCTTATCAAGGGTTGACGGCGTCACATTGGGGCTTGACGCCGTCAAAGGTACTTTTCCAGGAGATTTAGAGACTTTGTCGTTTTCTTCACTTTTATGCTCCAAAAACGTCCAAAATGCTTCCTTTTCCAGATTTCTTCTCCAAAGTACCTAAAATGACAAAAGGAACGATTTAGGGCAATATTTGATCAAATAAATACGATTTAGGGCTTAAATGGCCCCCTAAAAGCGGTACACTTTTCGCTTCATCACATATTCAGCTTCAGTTGTTGAAGTTGCCACAATTGTTTGCTTCTTACACTGCCATGATATGAGTCTGCATCCAATGAATTGACATCCTCCACTTGTTGACTTTCTATCCAAGCTTGCACCAGCATAATCACTGTCTGAATATGCTACCAGATCAAAAGGTGATTCCCTAGAATACCATAGACCCAACATAGGTTGACCCTTGAGATATCTAAAGATCCTTTTGACTGCAGTTAAGTGAGAAACCTTAGGAGTCACTTGGAATCTTGCACAGACACAAACAGAAAACATGATATCTGGCCTTGATGATGTAAGATACATCAAGGATCCTATCATAGATTTGTATGTGTGAACATCCACATTCTCTCCATTTACATCTTTAAGAAGAGGCTTCTCAGGATCTATTAGTGTGCTTGCCACTTTCGAAATCAGCAAACTGAAATTTCCTTAGAATCTCCACAACATATTTATCCTGGCTGATAAATATGCCTTCATTAGATTGCTTAACTTGTAGACCCAAAAAGAAGGTAAGTTCCCCCATGGAACTCATCTAAAACTTATCATGCATAAGCTTCTCAAACTCTACACACATCTCCTTCCTTGTAGATCCAAGGATGATATCATCCACATATACCTGAACTAGCAAAAGATCCTTGTTGTGCTTCTTGAAGAATAATGTCTGATCAATCTTGCCTCTTTGGAATCCATTCTCTAACAGATAGGAAGCCAATGTTTCATACCATGCCCTTGGTGCTTGATGTAGACCATAGAGAGCCTTAACAACCTTGCACACCTTATTAGGATGATCTGGATCAATAAAACCTGGGGGTTGTGAGACATAAACCTCCTCTTCAATAATATCATATAAGAAGGCACTCTTGACATCCATTTGATAAACTGTGAAGCCCATGAATGAAGCATAGGCCAAGAATAGCCTAATTGCTTCAATTCTTGCTACTGGGGCAAAAACCTCTTCATAGTCTATACCTTCCTCTTGTGTGTACCCTTGGGCTACAAGTCTAGCCTTGTTTCTAATCACAATGCCCCTTTCATCCCTTTTGTTCCTGAAAACCCATTTAGTTCCAATTACCCTTACACCCTTGGGTAAATCCACTAGCAGCCAAACCTTCTGAATTTTAAATTGGAGAAGCTCCTCTTGCATAGCTTCTACCCAGTTTGAATCATCTAAGGCTTTGAGTACATTTTTGGGTTCTGCTTGTGAGAGGAAACATAAAAATAAGTAGTTCTTTGATGCATATAGAGCATCAAGAAGCCCTTGTTGGTCTGAAGTCAGAAGTTGCTTCCTTGTCTTCATACCTGATTGAACATCACCAATCACATTATCCAGGGAGTGGACTTTGTGAATCCTTGTGTGTGGTGTAGTAGGAACTTGATATGATGATGGTAGATTGTTGAAGTCCACCTCATCTTCTAAGAAATCCACTGCCTAAGAGTCTGATGAGCCAGCAGTATGAACACTTGTACTTGCAGTATCAATATTTGGCCTAGCAGAATCAAGTTGGAGCTCAGCAGTATCAAGTTGGTGCTCAGCACTACTATCATTATTAGTACTGTTAACTTGATTCTCTTGTTCCTCAATCTCATCTACATTATTTTCACCTTCAATCCCTTCCTTAGCTTCATCAGTAGAGGGTTTTCCATCCATTGAAGTTGAATCCACACTTGTCCATATTGCCAACAACACATGATCTTGATCTTTCTCCTTTTCTAAACCTGCCTCATTTGTTGCATCAATAGCTTCTGAACCTGCAAAATCATTAGTTCCTGCAACAACTGGTACATAATTCATTGATTGGGTAAGAGACTCAAGATCAAATAGCCATTTTGTTCCTTCACCTGCAACATTAGATTTGTTTTCTAGAAATTCAACATGCAGGTTTTCCTCAACCTTCCTAGTTCTTGTGTTGTAAACTCTAAATGCTTTACAATTGAGAGAATATCCAACCAAGAATCCTTCATCTGCTTTACCATCAAATTTGCCTAGATGGTCTAAGGTATTCAGAATGGTCACATGACACCCAAAAGGTCTTAGGAATCCTAGTGCAGGAGTTCCACCTCTGAAAAGCTCATAAGGTGTCTTATTGTGAGACTTAACTACCAAAACCCTGTTCTAGAAATAACAAGCAGTATTAACTGCTTCAGCCCAAAAAGTGATAGGAAACTTAGAGTCAACTAACATGGTTCTAGCAGCTTCTATGAGTGTTCTATTTCTCCTCTCAGCAACTCCATTCTGTTGAGGAGTTCTAGCAACACTAAATTCTCTTTTAATACCTTTTTCTTTGCAGAAATCATCCATAACTCTATTCTTAAACTCTGTCCCATTATCACATCTAATGAATTTTACCTTCTTATCCATTAAGTTTTCTATCTCTGTAATGAATGTCTTAAGAATGCTAGGTGTCTCATCCTTATAACTTAAAAAGAAAACCCATGTAAACCTGCTATACTCATCAATAACAACAAGACAATACCTCTTATGCTTAATACTACTCACAGAAGTACAAATAAGTCCATATGAAGCATAAACAATGGTTTATCAATAGAGTTAAAAATCTTGGGCTTACAAGAAGCCTTGTGTTGTTTGCCCTTAAGACAGGCAACACAAGTTTGGTCATTTTCAAATCTTTTCTAAGGCAAGCTTCTTACCAAACCATCTTTTACAATTTTATTAATGGTTTTGAAATTAATGTAACCAAGTCTCCTATGCCATAACATAGATTAATCCTATGTGGCCTTTGCAACAAGACAAGTAAGGGCCTCTTTAGGAACAATCTTCTTCATATCAACACTGTACATGTTGCCCTTTCTTGGAATTTTGAGCAATACCTGACTTTCATCAGGTAGCTTAAAATCAGAAGAAAGCACAAGACATTCAGTGTCAGTAAAAAGAACCTTGTTCTTTTTGTCACACATTTGTGAGACACTAAACAGGTTATACTTAAGCTCTTGCACATAGTACACATCTTCAAAATCCAATTTACCGGTTTTAAGAGTACCTTTACCAGTAATTCTTCCTCCTATTCCTCCCCCAAAGGTAACATATCCTCCATTCAATGGTTGAAAGTCTGAAAGATAGGACATGTTGCCTGTCATATGCCTGGAACACCCACTATATGAATATCCTTGATCTTCATTATCTGCTTGTGAATGACCCTGCACATGAAATAAGGAAATTAGTTTCCTTGGGGAACCCAAGCCATCACTGACTTGGGTTTGCCTCGTGCATCAATATAGTTAATTCTTTTTAGAACAGTTGATGCACCATTGGATTAAAGAGGTCTCCAAATCCAACATGCTGAGGGCTTAACAGCATTAGCCCTCTTTTCCCCAGCAGTGTATTTAAAGTTGCCAGTACTAACTGCTTGGCTAGCAGTATGAACTACTGGCTTTGCAGTTGTACCCTTTGGTTTCCAAATTTGTTTTTGTACCACTGCTTTTGGTTGAAAAGGCCTTTTAGCAGTTTTTGATGCATATTTGAAAGTTGTTTTTGCACCTTGAACTGATGGTTTTGGGTAAACAGTCTTAAATGGTCTGGCAGTACTAACTGCTGGTCTAGCAGTATGAATTGGTTTTGGGCCAGACTTCAATAAAACTACTTTGGGTATCATTCTAGCAATATTAGAGTGAATTTGAGGCCTTTCTAAGTTCACCCTATGGTTTGAATACCCGTTTACCCTTTTGTTGCAGAAAGCTACAAGATGGTCAAAGTTTCCACAAGTGAAACAAGCTTTCTTATATAGGACAAAGTCATCACCTAGTTGGTGAGACTTGAGGTTGTTCCAATTCCTTTGGTTACCTCTAGGCTTATCTGTGGTTCTATACTGTTCACAATATATTACTAGTTGCCTAACATGTTTGATATTAGATTTAGGCCTAACAGTATGATTCTTGACCACCTTAGGAACACTTGTTCCTTTTATCTTAACAACATCAGGTTTAGCCACAACCTGATCTTCCTCATCATCATTAGATGTCCAGTCCTCAATGATTGGATCATCTGATTTCCTACCAGAGGACACCTTGTCCTTAGTGAGTGAAGTATCACTTGCACTCTTAAGGGGTTCACTTACTTTTATAGGCTTATCAACAACTACATTTTCTTTTCGCTTAACACCATATTCTAGCTCAGGTTGTTGAAATTCAGGCAAGCCTGTGTGTTCTAGGTCTATCCCTGGGGGTGCAGGGATTCCTTTGTGAGGAGGTGGAACACTCCTATATCCTAACCCAGACTTAGCCTTGTTGATTAATTGACATTCAATTAATTTGTTTACACCCTTAGAGGCATATTCTAATGTTTCTACACTTAATTGAATGTTTTCATTTGTCTTTTTAATCCTATCATACTCAGTTCTCAAAAGACTAATTTCAGCATTTTTAAAAGTTAAATCCCTTTTAAGAATTCCTATGTCATCAGCAAAACTAAATTCATTGTTCTTATAGTGTATTATCTGCTCCTCTAGGACAACTAAACCTCTCTTATGATTTGACAAGTTATAATGAGTTTTGTTTAGTTCTATCCTTTAATCATCTAAATGTTTTCTTAAAGTTTCTAGTTCTTTAAGAGCAGTGCAAGTTTTAGAAGAAATTTTATCAGATTGTACCTCAGTATCAGTGAAGGCCATGAGTGCCATCTCAGTAGGTTCTTCCTCATCTGTGGCCATAAAACTCCAATCAAATCCTAAGCCATCAATAGCTACCATAGCTTTTGAATTTGACTCAGTGGTCTCCATAGCCTTGGACTTGCTTCCATAACCTTTGCTCTTGCCATCCTGCTGCCTAGGTCTTCTGTATTCCCTTGAGAAGTGCCCCATCTTGTGGCAATTGTAGCATTCTATCTTTGATTTGTCAAAACCAACAGTATCATTGCTGCTGATAGTGATTTTCTTGCTTGTTCTTTGATAGAATTTCTTAGCCCTCATGCTAAGAAGAGAAATTTTCCATTTGAGATCAATCTCCTCCAAATCATCATCATTGATCTCCTGGAGGTCTTCATGAGTAAGCATAAACCCATCATTCTGGCTTGTTAGGAAGGCACAACATGTTTTCTCATCCATAATACCAATAGTACTGCTTGATGAACTAGCAGTACCAATATTTGAGTTAGCAGTACTTACTCCCACATCAATATTCACATCTTCAACTAGATTTGAGTTACTAGGAGATGACACAAAGGCCATGTTCCCAGTGCTTGAACTAAATCCTCCAGACTTCTTGACATCTTGCTCCACAATCTTGAAGTTGCTATACAAATCCATTAAGTTCATAGTGTCAATGTTTGGCTTGTTCTTCTAGACAACAACATGCATAGCCCACTCTTTAGGTAAACTTATCAGAAATTTGGAGTTCAAATCTTCTTGAGGTATATCCACACCAAGAACAGCAAGTTGGCTCACAATCTTCTGAAGCCTGTTAAACATGTGATCCAATGATGCATTGCTGGTTGAAGAGAAGTTTTCAAAGTTCTGCTTGAGAAGAGTCTTTTGGGTCTTCTTGGTGGCTTCATTCCCACCATACCTAGCAACAATGGCCTCAAACAATGTCTTAGCATCTTTGAACTTGCTGAAATTCAAAAGTTGATCATTTGGAATGGTCATCATCAGCATACTTCTGGCCTTGAGGTCATTTTTCTTTTGAAATCTCTCTTCTACAGTCGCTGGATTGGTCTGCACAGTTGTCACTACTTTACCATCAACTGTTGATGTAGAAGTTGAAGGCTTGAAAGAGTTTCCTTCTTCAATAATTTTCCAAAGTGCATAGTCTTGCACCTGGAAGTACTGTTCTATCCTTAACCTCCACATATCAAACTCATTCTGCTTGAGCATTGGCAACTTAAAAGCCACATTCGTTTGAGAAGACTCCATGTCCATTTCTTCTTCTAAATCAAAAGTATCAACCTGTCTCTGATACCACTTGAGAGGACTGATTATGTGATACACTCTTAGGATGTTACTCCTTTTATAATGTGTATATGATACTTTGAGTAAATATGATTAAGTATGCGGAATCTACTTAACCACACTTAGAAGAATATTGGTTTGTGTATTGGAACAGTAATGCTTTGTATTGGATTATGAACACACAATGTTAACACCAAACGATTCAATAATATTAAGAATAATACGAGTGATCTTCACTATCACTAGGGTTACAAAACCTTGAATCTCTAAAAACTATGACTGATGTGTTTTTCCCACTTGTGTCACTTACTTGTTTGTGTGTGTCAGTATCTTACTTATCACATGTGTTCAACTTGTGTTTTTAAATATCTAAGCTAAGATCTCCTTTTTATAGACCAAAGGAGATCTTTACAAGATAAGTATCTACCGTATATATTTGACTTATTATACACAAAAGATCTTTTCAATACTTATCCTCTACAAAGTCAAACGAGACTGTTATCCATTAAGCAGTTCCTTCTTTGCACTAGCAGTACTAACTTAGTAGTTAGTACTGTTAGTAATAACTTGAGCAGACTTCAACTATACACTAGCAGTTAGTACTGTTAGTGTATTCTTCTTAGCAGTACTAATCTTCAGAACATTTAATTCCCAACAAAAGACGAAGCACCAGGCATCATCATTACCTTTTTTAAGCGAATTCAAGTCTTACTTCAAGCTCCAGTAAGGATTGTAAGAACTGAAAATGGCACAGAATTCACAAACCATGAGTTAAGAACCTACTTTGAAGATACTGGAATCACTCACCAGACATCCGTTGTTAGAACTCCACAGAAGAATGGGGTAGTGGTAAGAGGAAATAGAACTCTTGTGGAAGCTGCTCGCACGATGCTGATTTATTCTAGTGCACCGTTATTCTTATGGGCTGATGTTGTTGCCAATGCTTGTTTCACTCAGAACCGATCCCTAATCCATCCAAGATTCAATAAAACCCCATATGAGCTAGTGAACAACAGAAAACCTGACATCTCTTACCTTCATGTATTTGGCGCTTTGTGCTATCCAACGAACGACAGAGAAGATCTGGGGAAGCTGAAAGCTAAGGGTGATATTGGAATCTTCATTGGTTATTCAGAAAACTCGAGGGCATTCAGGGTGTATAACAGAAGAACTAAGAGGATAATGGAGACGATGAATGTGAAGTTTGACGAGATTTCACAAATGGCTTCTGAGAGACTCGCTCTAGAACCCGCGCTTAACCCGATGGCTTCTAATCATACCAGATTAGGACCCGCACCAAACGTTCAGACTTCTGGACATATCAGTTCATGACTCATACCCCAAGGAGCTCAGTCAACTAACACCGACAAACCAACAAATCAAGAACTGGAAAATTTCTTCAAGTTTGTGTATGATGAGTACTATGGTGGAGCTTCGACAAACGCATCACAACAACGTTTTGCTGCACCTGCTCAAAATCATCAACCACCACCACCACCACCGCAAGATGCATTAACAACATTCGAAGCTGACGCACCAACTCCCTCCACGTCATCAACATCTACTCCAGCAACTCCATTAATTAAGATTGTTTTACCAAGAGTTGATGAGCAAAACCAATCTACACCAATTCAAGAAGATCCACAACAAAACGATGTTGTGCTAGAAGAAGAAGTGTTCAAAAACCCATTTGCAACAGATTCTGCTAAATCATCTTTGAGGTTACATGAACCATCTAACACGCATTTGTCAAACCCTCGGTACCCTTCAACGTTACAGTGGACTAAAGACCATCTGTTGTGCTAGAAGAAGAAGTGTTCAAAAACCCATTTGCAACTGATTCTGCTAAATCATCTTTGAGGTTACATGAACCATCTAACACGCATTTGTCAAACCCTCGGTACCCTTCAACGTTACAGTGGACTAAAGACCATCCAATAGAACAAGTAATTAGTGAACCTTCAAGGCCAGTTCAGACGAGAAAACAACTCGCCACTGATTCCGATATGTGCATCTACGTTTGCTCAGTCAGTCTAAAAGAGCCAAAGAACATTCGGGAAGCGATGGCAGACAATGCTTGGATTGAAGCGATGCAGGAAGAACTTCTCCAATATCAATTACATGACACTTGGGATTTAGTGCCAAGACCAATTGACAAACTTGTCATTGATCTTAAGTGGTTATGGAAGAACAAAAAGGATGAAGAGATGACTGTAATTCGCAACAAAGCTCGTCTAGTGGCCAAAGGATTTAGACAGGAAGAGGGGATAGATTTTGAAGAGTCATTCGCGCCAGTAGCAAGACTTGAGGCAGTCAGGATTTTCTTAGCCTACGCAGCTCACAAGAACATCACAGTCTATCAGATGGACATCAAGACGGCTTTCTTGAATGGAACTCTGAAAGAAGAAGTGTGCGTGAGTCAGCCAGATGGATTCGTTGACAAAGATCATCCAGACTACGTCTACATGCTAAATAAAGCCATTTATGGTTTGAAACAAGCCCCAAGGGCGTGGTATGACGAACTATCATCTTTCTTGCTGCTAAATAATTTCACCAAAGGAACAATTGACCCGACCTTGTTTACTAGAAAATTCAAATATGACATTTTGATTGTTCATATTTACATGGACGACATAATCTTTGGGTCCACTAATCCGAAACATTCAAAACATTTTGAAAATCTCATGAAAAGCAAATTTGAAATGTCCATGATGGGGGAACTAAAATTCTTTCTTGGTTTACAAATTCATCAATCCCCACATGGTATTTTTATAAATCAAGCTAAATATACAATTGAGATTTTGAAAAAACATGGTATGGAAAATTGTGACTCTGTTGGTACTCCAATGGTCACTTCACCCAAAATAGGAGCTGATTTAAATGGGAAACCCGTGGATCCGAAGAAATATCAGAGCATGATTGGTTCTCTCATGTATCTCACTGCTAGTCAACCCGATATTCATTTTGCTGTCTGTTTATTAGCACGGTTTCAGGCAAGGCCTACCGAACTTCACCTCCAAGAGGTTAAACGGATCTTTCGGTACCTACGAAGAACCACTAACATGGGACTTTGGTATCCGAAGGATTCGGATAAACTAACAGCATTTTCAGATGCGAACCATGCCGGTTGCCAAGTTACAGCAAAAAGTACATCAGGTGGAGCACAATTTTTGGGAGAAAAGCTAGTAGGCTAGTCATCAAGAAAACAAGACTGTACAGCACTATCAACCACAGAAGCCGAGTATGTATCTCTATCTGCGTGTTGTGCCCAAGTTCTATGGATGAGGACACAGCTCACAGATTATGGCTTCTCTTTCGACCGCATACCTTTGTATTGTGACTCAAAAAGCGCCATAGCCATCTCGTGCAATCCAGTGCAACACTCGAAGACCAAGCACATTAGAGTCCACTATCACTTCATCAAGGAACACGTCGAAGAGGGTACTGTCGAATTATTTTTCGTGAAGACTGAATACCAACTCGCCGATCTATTTACTAAAGCCCTTCCAAAAGAAAGGTTTGACGAATTAGTTCGACGAATTGGCATGCGAAGCCTAACTCCCAAAGAGTTAGAAAGTCTTCTCGAATCTTCTTGAATTTTATCTCCAAAAGCTTCGCATGTAAATATTTTTTTTTTCAAAAAACAAAATACAAAATTTGAAAAACAATAAAAAAACAAAATAGAAAAATAGAAAATTTTCAAAAATACAAAAACAATATAAAATCATAAAAACCAGAAATATTCTTCTAACGGCATGTCTCTCGTATAATCGATATTCTGTACGTATCTAGAAATGTCATTCAACAATGATACGGACATGTAAAGATGCTTGAGCGAGAGTTCATTTAAAAGTTTTCCAAAACATGTCGTTTCTCAAAATTTCTTCCCTACGGCCTTCGTATTCTTCAGTACGAAACCCGAGCTACATCGATGACTTCTGATTATTTCTAATCAGGACTCGTAATGTTAATGGCAAAAATAAAAAATCCTTGAGCACATGATCAAGATTTCTCAAAATTCTGTGCTCAAGATAACTCCCTCTATACCCCTAAAATTGATTTTAAACTCAAAAGTTTAAAAAATATGCTTTATTTAAGGGGGAGTATACAATGAAAAACAAAAATTTCCAAATCATGCTAAAATGATCCGTCTATCTCTCCAAAAAGCTTTATTTTAATCCGTTGATATAAAAAATATCAAGAAGTGCTATTTTTGAGGGGGAAAAGACGTGATTAAAATGTGATCAAACTGTCTAAAGATCGTGGATTGAATCTCAAAAAGAGCTCGACTCAGTATGAACCCTCGAATTGACGAAAATTAAATGTCAATAATCGAAAAGACTTATCCGAGACGGGTAATAATTTCAAGCTGGTTTATCCAGTGATGTAAACGTGTCTCGCAAATGACTTGTCTGAGTAGAATGTACCAATTCGAGAGATAATATTTTGATATGACCGGGACGGGTAATAATTTCAAGCTAGTCTAACTAGTGATGTAGACATGTCTCGCAAAGGTCATATTAACTAAAAATTGATCAATTCATAAATGTGCGAACTCTACCCAACATGTGCAAATTTATCTTAAAAATGCATGAGCACATGTGAAGGGGGAGTATTTCAGAAAATGCAAAACTCTCGAAGTGTTAACAAAAATGTGTTCTACTCATAAACACTTTGAGAGATTTTCACAAAAAGGTTTTATGGAAAGTGATCAATAAATCTAGGTTAATCATGGAGTAATAAGGTGATTATGGTTAGGTTTATGTCCTATGATCCGCCAGAGCCGGAGGGATCTACCCAAGGACAATTCCAATAGATTAGAATTAGAAGTCCTTAGGGAAAAAAAGAAAAAAAGGAGAAAAGGAGAAAGGGAAAGAAGGGGTTGAAGAATTAAAAAGAAAAGTTTATTAAAGGGTGAAAAGAAATAGCCCTCAATGAAAACTTAGGGCAGAAACCGGGTCAATACATCTGCTATCGATATTCACTAAGGTGACACTGATATTGAAGACAAGACGTCATGGACCCAGTGACGCGTTGCACAAACTCCTCCTAGCCACTCAAATATCTCTTAAAAGATATTTGTTTCATTTCTCACGGAGAACACTGCATAATCTATCGGCCTCTCATTCCGAGATGTGTTGATATTGAAAAGGTGGCACTCTGCTCCATGCCTCCGACTACTAAAACCAAAACGCACATTATTCAGTCTAGAGCCATGAGATTCATCAAAAATCTCGTAGGAACACTTTCAATATAATACACTTGTGTTCGCCAAAAAGGACACAAGTTGTAAGAGTCTTAATGAGATCTTCGGATCTTGCCTTATATCGTGATGGTAACATGCTTCAAACGGTCTACAGTCGTGGGGTGATCCTTAGTGGCACACTAAATCGTTGATGCACTTCGGTGTGTCTGTGTAAGCCCTTTCGGGGGTATCCGATTCAGAACGGCCTAGGCTAGGATTAGAGAAAGTCTTCACACTATGCTGTTGACAATCTCGAAGTCCGAACCTGTAAGCGCTGGACGATTTATTGCTAACTGTTTTATGCAGGTACTGACGAAAGTCCATCAAACATCATCATACTACTCAACATCCAAATCTCCTCATGCTCATACTTATGAAGATCATCCTCAACAAAGCTCAAGCGTAAAAGTTCAAGACAAAAAGGATCAAGTTAAAGACAAAGTGCTAAGACAACGTCAATAAGCTAATCAAGATGTCAAGAACAAGCTCATGTATCAAGAAAGGATGACATAAGTATGAAGTTCAAGAAGTATGAGTATGATGGAGGATACGGCGCAAATGTACAAAAGATGTTGATCAAGGCAAGAACTACCAAAAGACGATACTTTGAAGATCACACAACATGAAGGAACGAAGAAGCAAGACTATTCTACAATGACACACAATGCACAAGAAAATGAGGACAAAAGACCAAATCACACGGAGCATCATTTGAATGACCATCCCTTAGGGGGAGATTGTTAGCATGTATAAAAAAGTGATGGTCATTTTTCGTTATAATATTTTTATTAAATGTGTCGTTGTCTAATTAAGTTAGAATAGTCAATGGGCTTGGATTTAATCTAATAGGTTAAAAGTTGTATTTCATTTAGTCCATGTAAAAGCCCAAGTTTAATCCAAGCCCATCCATGTGAAAAACTATAAATAGCACCTTCCCCTTCATTTGGAAGGTTGGATGTATGTGTGCTATTAGGGTTGTATTAAGGAGATTAGTATGTGTAATAATATTCTCTCTCTAGATTCAAGAACTACTCTTCTCTCTCTTTGATCTTTATTGATTGTAAGTTAGTATGATAGGATAGATTTAAGGGATAACACAAGGGAATTAAGTGGTGATTGATAGCTATTTGGTCAAGGTTATAACTGCTGATAGTGCTACTGATCAGGGTATTAGTGCTGCTAGTGATCCAGTTATTGCTACTATTGAGCTAGTTACAGCTGGTAGTACAAAAGCTAGTACTGCTACACCAGAGGTTTTTGCAACTGCTGTTAGTGTACTTGCTGAGCTGAAGACATCAAAACCAGTAAACAAAGTTGTCACTACAAAAAAACAGGCTTTCAGAGACTGAATTTCTAGGGACTGATATATCAGTCACTAATACATAGCATCGGTAACTGAAACATCAGTTACTGATACTTTTAAGGACTGACCTTTTATTGACTGATTGCGGCGACTAAAAATCAGTCTTCGATTCAGTAACCCCGTATCTGAGACTAAATTTCAGTTACTAATATGCATGTACGGGAAAAAAAATTGGAGGCAAATTTGTTAGTGACTGAATAAGGGTGACAATTCAGTCCCTAGTACATGTACATCTGATGCGCGTGATGTGTCGTTGCGGTTTAGCAGCTTTAATGCCTACTCAAGTTTTAAATTTATATTTAGCCGACTTATCAATAACACACACACTTAACGAGCAGTGTACCCGGTCAGTATGAATATAATGGTAAGTAGAGTGTCGATCACTAAGAGTGGAACGTATTATCTCGTTATTCTAATCAGTATTTTAATATCCTAACGCAAGGGGGTTTCAGCCTGAGAGACTGGCACGGTTTGTTTGCAATTAAATAATAAAATAAACCAATAGGCACGAATCAGCAAGTAGCACACACGTACACAGATAGATACTTGAGACAATAAGAGGGCTGTCCTTATGATTAAGTAGATTGTCACTTGTTTTATTGATAGCTTTATATGAAGTGTATGTAGTTAACCCTTTCTCGTTGGTCCTATTCTTATCGGCGAGTAAACCCTTAATGATTACTTATGTCTAAAAGTTATTCCTAAGTGATCAATTTAGTAATAACCGTGGGAGCCACATTATGTCCCGCAGTCAAATGCCCGCAAGCCACTAATAAACACAGAGGTTATCAATGCACTAATAAGTAGTAACCAAAGACATCAACATATAAACTTTAATTGATGGGAAAGCAAGTATTAAAGGGAGTGCAATATTTCGTTGTCACATTACACAAGCCACCAATCCTGATGAATTAAAGTTTGCTAACACAATAAAACAAAACTACTTAATGAATTAAATACATGCAGCACCTTCTTACAGCTCTTGTATCTTTGATTTGGGTGTGTCTTGTGTTGCCTCCTTGACTGAATTCGTCCTAGGGTTTTTCCTGTTCGGTCTTCGAAACTAATATAATGCCCTCGAAATTCGTCTGGTCTTGGGGTATTTATAGTTTCTGTCTGAGGGAAGATGTGGCGCATCTAAGGAGTAGATGCGGCGCATGTACTTAACTTCGCGTGGGGTCTAAGATTATAATATTCAGGAATATTCGTACACCGCCAGAAGATGCGGCGTAACTCCATGATTAGATGCGGCGTATGTCCTCTTGTATCTTGGATCGTATCTGGTGATATCTTGATAGAGATGCGGCGCATGTCATGAGTGAGATGCGGCGCATCTGGAGCAGATTAGTCTTGATCTTCTTCATTTCAGTAGACTCTTAACTTTATGCATGTTATGCTCCATAATCAGTCCAAAATTGCAAAGTTTCACCAAATGCTTGTTTTTACCTGAGAATTACAAAAGTAAACGATTAAGTATCAATCCTCATACATAATATAGTAAAACAAGTCAAATTAATAGGATAAATGATAGTAATAAAATGTACTTATTTGAGTTCATCAAATATCCCCCCACTTGAACTTTACTTGTCCCCAAGTAAACCTTAGAATTTCTTTTATGAAAATGTATCCTAAAAGATGTTAGGATTTATTTTTATATTTAAGCATGTATTCGTTTATTTCATAATCACACAACTAAACACTTAACGAATTAGAAGTAAAATAAAATAATTCGATAAAAGCAAATCTAATCGTTTAACTGTCCAGTCGCGACGAATATTCTATCATAAGCTTGGCAAGTATACACATCTCCTCCACTAAAGCTAAGGAATAACAAGTCTAAAGCGGTAAAAAGGGTTTTTAGGTATAAGGGTTAATTATTCTCTTTTCACTATCGATCTCAAATTCCAGAAAAGGCGACAAAATCACAAATACATGATCGAATCCACGAACACGATACTTGCAATTGCTCAAATCCTTAACTCGAATAGGCTAAAGATAGGTCCAAACTTCACCAATAATAATAAATCAAAAAGGGCGACAAAATCATAAATACATAGCCGAATCCACGACTACGATACTTAAGATTGCTCAAATCCCTAATCTCAATAAATCAAAGGTTTGGTTGGATAAAGAATAATGAAGGGCATGGATAACATTTGGGATATAAATTGGTGTAAAAATAAAAATAAACAAAACAAATAAATTAAAATCCTAAGTGTGGTTAATCACTATCTCAACCATCCCATGAATAAGACTCATATCATCGAATAACTCACGCTTTAACACTTGAAACACACGCTTTAGGTAGACACGAATTATACTCAACAAGATCTTAATCAAAGAATAAACCTTAATTGGCGTTCCCGTAACTGCCAATTCCCATTCAATCCATAGATATAGTACAACAAATAGTGGTGATATCGACCACTTACATAACTTTACATAAGTTGGTTAAACAAACATCCAACTTTTCTTTCTTTCTTTTTCTTTTCTTATTTTTTCGATTTTTTTTTTTTTTTTTTTTTTTTTTTTTTTTTTTTTTTGATAAACATAGATGTGTAAAATTTCACCACATCACTATAATGATAATTCTGGATAATTTTTCCATACTTTTCATAACTTCAGAAATAATGGTAATAGTGAAAGTAGTAAACACACGAAAAATAAACTCAAAGATATACAATATTTACTTTCACTCCAATTGCATTGTGCAATTTCCCGACCTAACCATAGATAATGAATTACGCACGCGAACACAGGTAATGTAAGGAAACACACTTTGTCTATAGCAATTAACCAACCACGGATTCTAATCTACAGGGTAGGCTAAGGTGTAAGGGTGTAACGAAACATTTTAAACATAGGTGTAAGAAACGAAAGGAATGGCTCTGAATGTTTTTTTCTAGGGGTATCTTACTCTAAAAATGAGAGTAACAAAAGGTTTATACGGGGGTTAACTAACCAGTGTAGTTAGTTAATATCACATATCATAATAAAGGCTATTTGGGTGTAGTCCTAGAATTTTACCAATTTAGACAAGTCATTCCAATTATATAAAATAATACTCATTATGGTGGTCTCGAATAGTATACAAGCCAAGTTCTAAAGTTTACAAGTCACCGGCACACTCATAGATTTGTGAATTTTTAAAAATCACAATTTTTGAAAATAACGTCATGTGTGCAGCTATGCAACTTAGATCTTAAACAAAAACATGCTAAAAAATTTTTTAAGTTTGATATATTAAGCACATTTTAAGCATAATTTTTGAAAAAGTTTTAGGACAAGTAAATGTTAAGTGTTCTAATTCTCCAATCCCCCCACTTAAGTTAAACAACGTCCTCGTTGTTTGTATAAAAGGTTAAAAAACTGGAAAATTAAAAGAATTAGAACAGAAAAACTCCCCTGAGATTTGCTCGGTATGATCCTTCATTAGTATAAGAGCAAAAATCATCTTTCTTGTGGATTAGAACGTTAAAGCTTCATACTTGATGTATCCACAGGAAATCCAGGAAACTATAATACCACCAACACTTTAAAACACACCTAAGATAAGAAAGGTTCAAACTTGCATAATACATTAGTAGTTAGATAAAAATAAAACATAAAAATTAAAACTGAAAATCATCAGGTCAGTCGATGCGCCGTATCTTATGGAAGAAGATACGCCGTATCGAGCCTGGAATTAATACGGATCAGAATAAAGATGCGCCGCATCCTTAACCAGGGATGCGCCACATTAAAATAAACTGATAAAGAGTTTTAAAGTCGAAAATAAAAATGCAGAAAAATAAAATAAGATATGACCATTGCAGGAGATGCGTCGCATCTCAGAATTGAGATGCGCCGTATCCTCATGCGGGCCTGACTGACTCGACACAGAACAGAATAATAAAAATTTAAGATAAGCATGGGTTGCCTCCCACGAAGCGCTTGTTTTTGTTCGAGTCACGAGCCTGACTCCACCCTTATTTACTGTGTAATGGGGTGTTGTTCCTCCCACTTGGGATCAAGTGCGGGTGATAGTAGCAATAAACACGAAAAGAGTGTAAATTTGCTATTAAAGATGGAAGAAATACATAAAGATCATACCTTGGCAATATACGTACATCATTCCTATTCTTACCCGGTTTGGTTGATAAATTGGATGACTTGACCACTTCATCTGAAAGAGTAGCGTGTTGAGGAAAAATGAGTCTCCTTTCTTCTTGGTTAGTCTCTTTGGTAGTAAGGCGTCCCTTGACTTCCGTAGAAGATGAGAAAGGGTCTTTAGCAAGTAAAAGTTCGAGTTCCTCAATAACCTTCATAGGGTCGAAATCATCATCTTCATCAATCATAGCAATGTTTAAGAGCTCATCACCAAACTCTTCTTCGAGCTCCACCAAATACGGGTTGATCACAGGTGCTTCAATAGGTAGTGTCATAAATTTCACCTCATCATCTTTATGTTTTGCAACCTGTTTAGGAAAACTAGCAAGATTATTAGTAACGGGATTAATAATATTAAATAAATTTGTACCACTTTGTGTTGTAAGTGACTCCAATTCATCATTTGAATCTCCATCTTCAACAAGTGGTCTTGCAATTTCAGCATCGTCCCGAATTTCATCATTAAATAGGTAATCCCAGATTTCTTCAAAATCCCTCGTTGGGTCAAAATCTGGTTGAGGTATGTCTTCATAAACTATGGCGTCAAATGGTTCAAAATCAAAATTAGAATACTTTTCATCTTCATCCGTTGGATTGTCTAACGGTGGTAATACGATTGCAGAATATTCTTCAACGTAAGGTTCCGTATACACATCATCATCTTGTGCAATCTCCGGAGAAAAAGTACTACCAATAACAATTGCCGGAATTGGTTTCACGGTATATGAATCTTCTTCATCATCATTTGACATACACCAAGTGTGTCGAAACGGCAATTTGTTTCTTTCTTTCCTTGACTTTTCTTGCCCTAAAATCAAGTATTCTTCCATAGTGATTTCTTTCGTCTCAATGACTTGTGCACCATATCTTGCTCTTTTCCAATCATAGTTCTCATAATTGCTCAAGGCTCTTTCCTCTTTAAGTCTGATATATTCTTCCATTGTAATATCTGGATCGTCCATCTTCCTGAAATAAAACTTACTCGTGCAAAAGAAGGGTGAAACGATCAAAGTAAAATAAAAGCTTCTGATATCTGCTGTTGATGCGCCATATCCAATAAATGGGATACGCCGTATCTTAATACGTTAAAAATAAGTCAAACTTTTATTCAGAAAAGCAATACGCCACGCTCGATAAATCAAATGCGCCGTATGTTTAAATAATCAAAAATTAGTTATACTTATAAAAATTTTAATGCGCCGTATCAGCAAAAACTAATACGCCGTTACTTCATTACGTTTCAAAATATAAGATTTTTGATTATTATTAAAGATGCGCCGTATCGACAAAATCGATGCGTCGCTTCTCGTTATTTAATGAATTCGAAAACTATTTTTAATAATTAATGCGCCGTATCTGTAAAAACAGATGCGTCGTATCGCGTTAACGTTTAGAGAAAAAAAAATTTTATCAAAAACAGATACGCCGTATCTGCAAAAGCAGATGCGTCGTATTACTTTATCGCTTAGAAAAATTTCTTATTAAAAACAGATACGCCGTATCTTGGGGAAAAGATGCGTCGTATCGAATTAATTAAACGCGTTGTATATTAAAAAAAATTAAACGCAATACGCCGTATCTGAGAGATCAGATGCGCCGTATCGTTTGATTTAGCACAGTACAACGATAGCAGAACAGAAAAATACGAAAAATAAAAACAAAAAATTAAACACATAAACAAAAAATAAAACACACAAAAATAAAAATAAAAGCAAACAATTAACACACAATACAACAAATATGCAAAATAGTATAATGATGCAATTAATCTAATAAAAAGAAAAACCTAATTAAAATACTAATCAAATTAACAGATAATAACAATTCACTCCCCGGCAGCGGCGCCAAAAACTTGATGCATGT
The DNA here is from genome assembly GCA_021014915.2 of Artemisia tridentata subsp. tridentata. Taxonomy (NCBI): domain Eukaryota; kingdom Viridiplantae; phylum Streptophyta; class Magnoliopsida; order Asterales; family Asteraceae; genus Artemisia; species Artemisia tridentata. The sequence continues at coordinate 337,624,681 of CP139508.1, forward strand.
ACGGGAAAAAAAATTGGAGGCAAATTTGTTAGTGACTGAATAAGGGTGACAATTCAGTCCCTAGTACATGTACATCTGATGCGCGTGATGTGTCGTTGCGGTTTAGCAATTTTAATGCCTACTCAAGTTTTAAATTTATATTTAGCCGACTTATCAATAACACACACACTTAACGAGCAGTGTACCCGGTCAGTATGAATATAATGGTAAGTAGAGTGTCGATCACTAAGAGTGGAACGTATTATCTCGTTATTCTAATCAGTATTTTAATATCCTAACGCAAGGGGGTTTCAGCCTGAGAGACTGGCACGGTTTGTTTGCAATTAAATAATAAAATAAACCAATAGGCACGAATCAGCAAGTAGCACACACGTACACAGATAGATACTTGAGACAATAAGAGGGTTGTCCTTATGATTAAGTAGATTGTCACTTGTTTTATTGATAGCTTTATATGAAGTGTATGTAGTTAACCCTTTCTCGTTGGTCCTATTCTTATCGGCGAGTAAACCCTTAATGATTACTTATGTCTAAAAGTTATTCCTAAGTGATCAATTTAGTAATAACCGTGGGAGCCACATTATGTCCCGCAGTCAAATGCCCGCAAGCCACTAATAAACACAGAGGTTATCAATGCACTAATAAGTAGTAACCAAAGACATCAACATATAAACTTTAATTGATGGGAAAGCAAGTATTAAAGGGAGTGCAATCTTTCGTTGTCACATTACACAAGCCACCAATCCTGATGAATTAAAGTTTGCTAACACAATAAAACAAAACTACTTAATGAATTAAATACATGCAGCACCTTCTTACAGCTCTTGTATCTTTGATTTGGGTGTGTCTTGTGTTGCCTCCTTGACTGAATTCGTCCTAGGGTTTTTCCTGTTCGGTCTTCGAAACTAATATAATGCCCTCGAAATTCGTCTGGTCTTGGGGTATTTATAGTTTCTGTCTGAGGGAAGATGCGGCGCATCTAAGGAGTAGATGCGGCGCATGTACTTAACTTCGCGTGGGGTCCAAGATTATAATATTCAGGAATATTCGTACACCGCCAGAAGATGCGGCGTAACTCCATGATTAGATGCGGCGTATGTCCTCTTGTATCTTGGATCGTATCTGGTGATATCTTGATAGAGATGCGGCGCATGTCATGAGTGAGATGCGGCGCATCTGGAGCAGATTAGTCTTGATCTTCTTCATTTCAGTAGACTCTTAACTTTATGCATGTTATGCTCCATAATCAGTCCAAAATTGCTAAGTTTCACCAAATGCTTGTTTTTACCTGAGAATTACAAAAGTAAACGATTAAGTATCAATCCTCATACATAATATAGTAAAACAAGTCAAATTAATAGGATAAATGATAGTAATAAAATGTACTTATTTGAGTTCATCAACATCATACCTAAGACTAAATTTCAGTTACAAAAATATTTGCGCAATAAAAAATTTTGGCGGAAAATTTGTTAGTGACTGAATTATAGTCACAGTTCGGTCCCTAATACATGGAGATCATAGCTAAGACTAAGTTTCAGTTACAAATATGTCTACACAATAAAAAGGTTTGGAGGAAAATTTTTAAGTGACTGAATTTCAGTCACAGCTGCGTCCCTATTACATGGACATCATACCTAAGACTAAAATTCAGTTACAAATATGTTTGCGCAATAAAAAAAGTTTGGAGGGAAATTTGTTAGTGACTGAATTTGAATCACAACTCAGTCCCTAATACATGGACATCGTAGCTAAGACTAAAGTTCAATTACAAATACGTATGCAAAATAAAAAAAGCTTTTGAGAGAAAATTGTTTATGACTGAATTTCAGTCCCACATAAACCTCTTATACATGGGCAACATATTTAAGACTAAAATTCAGTTACAAATATGTCTACACAATAAAAAGGTTTGTAGGAAAAATTTGTAGTGACTGAATTTCATTCACAGCTGAGTCCCTATTACATGGACATCATACCTAAGACTAAAATTCAGTTACAAATATGTCTGCGCAATAAAAAAGGTTTGGAGAGAAATTTGTTAGTGACTGAATTTCAATCACGACTGAGTCCCTAATACATGGACATCATAGCTATGACTAAATTTCAGTTACAAATACGTATGCAAAATAAAAAGGTTTGGAGAGACAATTATTTGTGACTGAATTTCAGTCCCACATAAACGTCTTATACATGGGCAACATATTTAAGACTAAAATTCAGTTATTCATTGAAAACGTGGACTTATATTGTGACTGGTATATATTTAACTCCATTCATTAGCAAGGTTATTGACTTTTACCTATTATCACGAGTAACTAATTCACAAATTTCAATGCTTTTGGCCCAATCCATTTCCGTTAATTTATCGCTTGTAGCTGCATTAACAAATTTCAATGCTTTGTTCCATCACCAGTAATCTAGCTATAACGCGATTGGCAAAATTGTAATGAATCAAATGCCAACCATGTGCCACGAAGTCAGGATAAACCATTTTATATACCCATAAAAACAAATATTATGTAAAAGGGCAAAAGATATATTTTTAAAAATCTAACGGACTCATGTCAGACCGTCCAACACAAGTAAAAAAATGTTGCTAATGTACCCATTAACAAAGCTAAAAAAAATAACAAAAAATGCACAGGAACATATTAATCCAAAGCATCAAGTATCCAGTCAAATTTATAATATGGTGAAAATAAGTCAAGTATGTATATGATTAATATATTTGTGAAATAACGATATCACAAAATGGGATGGATCTATTGTCATTATGCACAAAAAATACGTTTAACATCTCATTTATAACGATATCATCTCGACTCGTTCGTTTAACATCTCATGTTTAATTTATAACGATAATTAATATAAATAATTTTTTTAATAATTTATAAGTGATTTAAATTAGTTATAAACAATTTAAACTATTTTTAAGTTATTTATAATTAAGTTACATCATTTTTTTTTCTTCTTAAAACAAAATTGTGATACACAACATTACAAAAACAAATAATTTTGCTAAAAATTTGTTTACTCGTTTACCCCGCCATATATTTTCGTGAAAAATTTGTTTGCCCCGCCAAAGGTAAAAAACAAAAATTAAAACACTTTCACAGGATCTGAATATAACTCATCTCATCTTCATCCTGCTCCCAAACACACACACACACAAAACTCATCTCATTCTCATATCATCTTCATCCTCCCATCCGAAACCACCACACACACCACTGTTTTTTATTTGATTCAATTTCGTGTTTGGGTGATTTTTAGGAATTAGGGTTCATGTAAACCCGAATCTATATGAGTTTGAAACATGCTTTTTGATACAATTGATGCTCACCACAAGGTATTCTCGTGTATATATTCTTGTTAAATGCTTAATTTCCAAGAACATGTATCTATTTATAGAATTTTTTAGATCTTGTTTTAATAAAGTTTGATAAGGCATATTCAGAAATTAATTGTAGGTTTGTAGGATTTTAAGAGCTGTTAGGGTATTAGGGAATATGAACGATACTTATTTCATGTTACTTTTGCTTTGCCCAATAATCGTAGTTCTTGATTGGTTTTTGACAACTTGTACGTCTTATTGATTTAGATGCAGTGATTGGAATGCACTCATCTGTCAGAATATATACATTAAAATGAAGAAGTTTTTGTGTCTTTTATTTGTCATCTCTTTTGCTGTTTTGCTAGTGACCTCAACTAATAGAAACCACTAGTCCATTAATTTGCATGCTCAAGGGGCATAGTCTCTTTTTAAATATGAGAACCTTTGATGAGTCATAAGATCTAATGGTCCTGTTTGTTATGGGTACCGGATCATAGATCTGAGTAGATATTTTTAAGTGTGATTCATGTTATGTTTATTTAGGCGTCTTTCTCCTATGTTCTTATTGGTATAGTATGGCTTATTTTTGACGTTTAGGAGCAAGGAATTTTAGTTCTTACCAAAGCCATTCCTGCTTGCACCGAAGAAATAGAGCTTCACAAGGGAAAACTTACAGTAAAGGAGGTACCCAGAGCGGTCAGTGTCTTTTCTAACTTTTAGCTGCAATTTTTCTTTTTTATCTAAAGTTTGTCTATGACCAATTTTAGAACATATTTTTGAACACTTACAAAATCAAAGATAACTCATATGGTAGTTGATTTATGTGGCATGATCTGTTGGTTCAGGTGAGTGAACGTGAGGACATATTGCTGGTTGAACGGATGGCTAGGCTAAGTGAAGCGAATGAAGAACGTGAAGGAGATGACGACAGTGAAGAGGAAGAAGATACTGGAATGGGAGACGCTGATTTGGACAGACAGCAGGAACTTTAGGTGACAAAAGAGCTGAGCTGAGTATGTTTTTGAGAGGGTTGTGTCAGTGTGGTTTGTTCAGTGGGTTTGTTTAGTGGGTTTGTTCAGTTGATGGGTTCAAGGGATACAAGGAGTAGGTTCAGTGGGTGGGTTTATTGTGTTTGTATAGCCAGTTGGTTCAGTTTATGGGTTCCATTGGTGGGTTTAGCGGGTGGGTACAACCGGAAGTATCAAGGGCAGCTAAATAAGCAAGTTGGGGTTGGTTAACGTTAACACATGTCACCTTTAATTGTAAAGTTGCTGGATTAAATGCTTTTAGTATATGCTTGCAAACTATGTGGATGCATGTTCCATCGATGATAGCGTTATTAAATTTTTTTAAGCCATCTTATAATCACCTGCATCTGTCATCTTCTGATTATTGTACACACACATAAATTATTCTCTTTTTGAATATACAGATTGGAACTCCAATTTGCTTTCCTCAGAGGGACTTCATTGATATTGGACGTATTTCTTCCATTGAGAATAATCACAAGCCAGTCGACTATGCCAATAAAGGACAGAAGGTGGCTATCAAGGTATGAACCTTCAACTGGTCGTCTATTTTATCATTATTTAGAGGTGGCAAATTCAACTCTTGGTTATAGCTATATGCCAGTGGGGAGATATTAGATATATTGCTCTTTAACTTTCATAAAACATCATTATCTTTTACATTATTATTATTATTATTATATAGCTTTCCTAATGCTGTTTAACACGTAAGTTATACATAGAATTCAAAAAGTAAACAAGATGGTGTTTGCGGGTCTGACACAACTCCACCTAAGGCGTACTAAAGATTTACCATTTTGACTTGTTATCCTCGACCTTTGTGGTCTTCCAAATATATTCATTTTAACAATGTCAATTCTGTAATTTATACTTCTACATCATCTTGAAAGCACATGAGAAGTTGGATATTGTGAAATTACCAAACACGATTACGTGGGCAGAGTTATTACACAACTATCCCTTTTGAAATTCCCATATTTTTCATACCATTCTACGCCATAACGCCATTGTTGATTCAAACCTTGGTTCAGCATAAGTAACTAATAGATTTGTAAACCTAGCATACCAATTAAGCTAGCCTAGATTAAAGTAAGTGGGAGAAGTTTAAGAAGTCGGCCGCACATATTCTCTCTAGCTTTGGCCATAATACTTAATTTTGTATAGCTAGTACCAAATTTACGTCTCAACAGCATTTGACAACTTTTTTTGTCACCTCTGGGATATTAGTTAGGCAAATTAGAGCAGTTCTGAGCTGACAGATCGTGTTTTACATTGGCAGATAACGGGAAGCAATGCTGAGGAGCAACAAAAAATGTTCGGGAGACATTTTGAGATGGAGTATGAACTTGTCAGCCACATTTCAAGGAGCTCGATTGATGTTCTAAAGGCCAATTATCAGGTAAGTTTATATTTAAATTGTAAATGACCCATCAGTTTTTTCCGTTAAAAAAATGGTCCTTTTGGTTCTTTTTTTTCCCTCGACAATGTGGTCCCTTTGGCTCACCATCTGATATTGTTTACATGTACAGGAAGAGTTGTCCAATGAAGAATGGAAGCTGGTGGTGAAACTGAAACATCTCTTCAAGATACAATGAGTTTCATGGATAAACTGTTTGTTTTCAAGCTTATGCTTTAAAGAAATATTGTTATTATTATTGGTTATGGTTTTGAGTTTTATATACTATTGTAAGGGGTCATGTATTCATTGTGAATTGTGAATGGGGACTGCATTAAATTGTATTTTCCTATAAATATTAGTTTATAATAGAAATATAATGGAACGGCGCCATCATATTGGAGACTGATTTGAATGTTATTTTGTATCGATTAACATATATTTTGAAACTAATTTTCAGTCACTAGAAAAACAAATTAAGGACTAATTCATCTATTTTTTGTGACTAACAATCGGTCTTTAAAGCCTTTCATCGGAGACTAATCAGTTTTTAAATCCTATTATTAAAGACTGATTTGGTATGGTAATCTACAAAACAACGAAACGTATTAGGGACTATAAACAATTTTTATGGACTAATTTTCAGTCCCTAAATCCATGTGTTAGTAACTGATCAAACATGGTATTGGCGACTGACTTTTCAGTCGCCGATAATATGCATTGGGGACTGAAATAACATGATACCAACCCATAGAAATAAGGACTGACTTTTTTATTTTGGTGACTGATCTCTGGTCCTCGTTGGTTCGATACAACAATGACTGAATTTCAGTTGATAACGTCACTTTCCGTAACTAAGCTTCTATCACTGATTAGTGACTAGCAAAATCAGTCCTTGATAGACCATCCGTAACTGATCATGGTGTATCGGAGACTGATTTTTCAGTCTCTGAAAGCCTGTTTTTTTGTAGTGTGTTATGATACAAGAGCCATCATCAAAGCCAAAAGCTAAACAATCAACTCCACAGGTACAAGGCAAAGGTAAAGGGATTCTTACTGAAGAGCCTGTGGAGAAACCATTATCAAAAGAAGAGCAACTAAAACTTGTTGCTGAAGTTTTTAAGAAATTAGCACAAGAGTATGAAGCAGAAAATCAGATAATTTTGGAACAAAAGAGAATACAAGAAGAAAAGGATGCTAAAAATGCAGAGTTAATTGCTTCATGAGATGTGGAAAGGGCTCAAGTTGATGCTGATTTTGAGCTTGCTAAGAAACTAACTCAAGAAGAGCAAGATCAGTACTCAATAGATGAAAAATCCAGGATGCTGAATGAACTTATTGATGCAAAAAAGAAGTTCTATGCAGAACAAAGATATTCAGCTAAGAAGAACAAGCCACCCACTCCAGCACAAAGAAGAGCTTACATGTGCAGGTATTTGAAGAATGTGGACAATTGAAAACTAAAGGATTTGAAATTCTTGAATGATAAAAGAATTGAAAAATTATATGCAATTGCCAAGAGAAAAACTGAAAGCTTCTTGAATGCTGAGGTGGTAAAGGGCAGTGAAGAAAAGAAAGAAGAGAAAACAAGTTCAAAAAGAGCAGGTGAACAGTTGGAAAGAAAAACCAGTAAAAAGAAGATGAGTGAGCAAAAAGCAGAGAAAGAACAGAGCAGAGAACAAGAACAAACTGAGCAAGCTATTGCTAAAGAACAAATGCAAGCTCACACTGAACTTGCAGTTGTCTCTGTAGGAAAACCTGAAGGAGAAGCCATGGATGCAAATCCTTTAAGTGTTAAACAACCCATTGTTGATTATAAGTCTGGATCTCATGGGAAAACAGTTTATTATGATATTAAAAGGCATGATGGTTCTTCTAGAAGGTTTGTAAGCTTTCTTCAAATGGTTTATAATATTGATAGAGAAGATATGATAGCTCTATAGAAATTACTCAAAGAAAGATTTGGTAATAAGACACCAAAACAAGCTTATGATAGAGCAGTCTGGAATTACTTGAAGTTAATGTTTGAACCAAATCCTGAGGATGAATGTTGGAGAAGACTAAAGCATAATACTGTTAAAGAATGGAAACTTTTTCAAGGATGTGGAGTACATGCTTTAACTGTAAATGAGTTGGTGATCTACATGCTTGTAGAAAAGGATTACCCTTTAAAAATTTTCAAAGACATTCTAGATCAGATGTTGTGTTGGAAGAAAAGACTCCAGTTTCAGTTTACTTATGATGAAATGGCATATCAACTGCTCAAGAAGATGGAAAAGTATCTAGGACCCAAGGACAAGAAATAGAATTAAGACTGCTAGAGTTAGAGTTAAGACTGCTGGAATGTATAGTTAGTACTGCTTATGAGATAAACATGTATAGTTGAAAAACACATTGTGGAGTGTTTGGAATAAGCCAGTTTGACTTATAAAGTCAACACATACAAAAAAAGTAGTAACCATACTGCATTGTTAATAACATATTAATTACAACATATCAGTTAAATTACGTTTACATTGAAAGACAACATAGCATTTCTTGCAGGTGATTCACTTGGTTAATTGACTAGCAGGTGAATCACTTGGTTTATGAGTTGGAGGTTCTTCATTAGGTGTTTGACTTGCAGATTCTTCACTTGGGTTTTTAGTAGCAGGTTCCTCAGTTGGTGCTTGACTTGGGCATACTCCACTTGCTGTTTGAGTTGCAGTTGATTCAGTTTCTTCATCACCACTGCCCAAGTAAGCACCAACTCTTGTAGATACATTAATATGTAAGCCAATTACATATCCACTACTATCTGTTGTAGTTGTGTTTTCCCTTGTAACACCACCTCTACCAGTATAAGATAGGGTCCCCCTTCTTTCAAGGCACACTGGACAAACATACCACCTGAAATCCGTATAAGGGGGACGCCTTGCAAAAAAGGTCAATCCAGCCTTGTTTTCACTTTCAACCCAATAGTCAATGCAGACCATTTGACAACCATTTTGTGCATCCATGGTGAAAAGCAAGTGATATGATAAAGAGTTGATGATAACTGGGGTATTATATAATGCAGGAAAAAAAAGGATATAATATAGTACAATGTGGTTGTTGAACAACTAAATAGGATTAAAGACAATATAAATGCTTACAATCGAGCCAAAACATTGAGATTTTGAAATTTTTGACTACTGCATACTAGGGCCATTTAGGACAAAGTTTTTGTTAAAAAAATAAAAAATAGTCACATGAATATTTCACAATGTGACTATTTTGAATGTATTGGTCGCATATAATACCCTTATAATGTGGCCATAAACATAATTTAGATACATATTTGTGATATGGTGTGACTATTGTATAGCCTATAGTCATATGATTGTTCTACAATTAAATGTGACCATACACATTAGGATTTGGCAGGCAAACACACACTAAACTTTAGACACGCATATTAACTTGCGTGACCATATGTATCGAATTTTGGTTACACTTAATCATGTATGCCTATGGTTTAGTGTGACCGTATATGACATTTGGTCACACTGTTCAAGTGTGTGACATATATTTGTCACTTTTAAATGCATATCGTGACTAATGCTTCAAACTTACTTTTCAGGTGTCACACATTTCAAATTCATATGTGGCTAAATTTTCAACAAAAACTAGCAGTCACTTTTAAATAATGTGTGACAAACTTGAGTTGATTTAGCCACATACACAATTACTTTATGTGACCATATATGGATTTTGGTCACACTGTTCAATTGTGTGACATATATTTATCACATATGTATATATATAGTGTGACTAATGTTTTAAACTTATTTGTATCTGTCACACATCCCAAATTATAAGTGACTAAATAATCAAAACAAGTTTTACCAGATACCTCTAGTCACGAAAATATTCAAATGTGTGGCTGTAGCCTCAGATGTAATTCCGAAATGGTCACACAAATCGGATCAAGTGTGGCTGTTTATTTTATTCTGGTATATTTAGTCACATAAAAAAGTTACTGTGTGGCCGTTCAAAAAACAGCATGTGTGACGAAATCCCATTTTTGTACTAGTGTGGTGGCCGGACGCGCACTAGTACACCTACAACGCTTAGGTTCGGATTTTCGGGAGCGATCTTTTGAACCGAGTCGGGAAAATACATCCGGCTACTTGTCTCCCAACCGTATGAAAACATTTCTTTGTTTTTCCCCTAGGCGGGAGAAAACATTAGTCACCTCAGAATGTCCTCGGTGTATGGGTTCTGGGTCTCCGCGACTAAGCTTGGAGAAAACGCCAGGAGATTGGGAGTACTGGGTAGTCTTAGACCTGGTGCTAGGGCTAGCTTTCCTTTTCTTTTTTGATTTCTTCCTCCCTTTCGAGGATTTCGAGTCAAAGTACTAGGACATCTCTCGGGATTTTGATTCTTTTTGTGAGCTTTCTTCAAAGCTAAGGTGGGTTCACACTTGCCTTAACTTTTCTTGATGAACTTTTTGAGCCATCAAGGGTTAAAGCTGGTCATAATGCTTATCACAAAACTCATGGACCATATCTTTTGGTACGAATCTGGGTAGATAGTCTGGCATCTTTCCACTTCCTTTCCCAATAGTGTTTCGGACCGCGGAGGCCTCTGGGGTTGGGGAAGATGGATTTGCAGGGTTACTCATTTGGTAAGAAACTTTTTGGGACGCATTTGTGTTTGGTTCGGATTTTAATTGAGCATGAGAGCTTTGGGTTTTAGTGATATTTTTCATGCCCTTAAGTATTTGATCCGTACCCATTGGGCCCGGATATACTATACGTGATCACGACCGTTAACTTGAAACCCAAGTAAACCACGATCGAAAGTTGAACCACAAGAAAACACTGGCAACAACAAAAGCTTCACTTTAATCCAATTTAAATACCAAAAAAACGATAACCAAACCATTGACGTTGTTGTCACCTTTTGTAGTGTAATTAACTTTCACATGGGATATATAAAGAAAAATATCTTGTCACTTTTTTTTCCTATTAACACCCCCCCCCCCCCCACATGATCCCCTTTGTATCTTCTTGTCACGTGAGGAATATTATAAAAGACCCCACAAAGCCTTCTTCTTTATTTTAATTGAATTTTAATACCTGCAACTTCCTGCCAAATAAAAGCCGAAATTCCGATCACGTCTCGAACTAGTAACAACACTCCAAAGACCACCAACTAACCTATATCTTTGATACCAATTGTTGGACAATTACCACAACAACCCGAAGTTCGATCGCGAGTTATATCGATCACAAGTAGCAAACACGAGAGACTACAAAGAATCGACAAGACTATGCACATGATATACCCTCACCTCTATTTACAGAAATGAGGGGGGAAGAAACCTTCATCTAGTCGGTTAAGGAAGCCACAACCGACCTAGATAAAGCCTAGCTTGCCTTGCACTCCAAGCTACCTAATCCTAGTTTATGTCTAACACCTAATATAATTACAAAGTACACTTAAACCCCTAACTATTTTAATGTTGCTCCTAATATCCTATAGAAATTTATGGTGGAAAAAAAGTCAAGGCGGCCCCACAGGAATGACAAATGAAAGGAGCCTCTTTCTCCGATTATGAGTCTATGGTTATCATTTACTAATAGTTTGATTCCTAAATGTAGTAACCAAATAATTATAATGGATATGATTGTCATTCTGTGATTTCGATAGTCATGTACCAAACACACCCTAAGTTATCTAACCAATTCTCATGATTAGTGAAATATACAAAAACAGTTTTAGATGACAAATAAGTAATAAAGATTTACACAAACATTTTCAACGTTAAATTTTTTTTATTATAAATGAATCAAAGAATTTACTAATATTATTTGCAAAATAACAATATAAGTTGAATGACAATAATATGGTGATCTCCTCACCAACTCAAACATAAACCAAAGTTAATGTTTAAGTAAGAACTATGTTAATCTCTGAATGAATGTTCAGGGACTTAGTTTTATGGAGGACTAAATGCTCTTACGTGTGTTTAACATTAATTGCAAGAGATAATATTTACTCATTTGAAACAAGGGAAAAATCCCGAAGTAGACCAGTTGCCTTTCGACTCATCACTTTCTATATCATTTTTTGGGTGAGTCGAAACTAGACCGCGGGCAACACTTGTCTTGGGCAACTCCTGTTTATTGACTAAACTACCAAACTTTATTATAAAATCAATAACATTTGAAGATCTTATATGTTTTCCCAGATTTATGTTTCCCAAACCAACTCATCACTCAAAATCTCACACCACCACCCTCTACCACCACACAACCACCACCACCCTCTACCTACCTATCTAAGTAACAGTTGTTTATATAATATGGGATAAAGTGACACCACATATCTCATTTTGACAAAGTGACACTACAAATACCAAGTGTTTGACAAATTGATAAAATGCTTATATAAAATGGCACATCATCAATAGCACACAAAAACTTGTCATCATACATCCTCAATCCCATTTAATTGCATTTTTCTTTAGAGCACTGGGTGTGGGCTCGTTGTGGAGCTCGCCGTGGTGACATAGCAGCTCGCCGAGCCTCGCCATGACACCGTCCCATTTCGCCGTGCTTCGCCATCAAAGAACTCCTCGTCTGCACGACGAGCTAATTTCCCAGACGAGTGGGACCCAATTTAATATAAACGGTGATAACGCTCAAATTGAACATGTTTTTAGTCACGTTATCGTCAGTTTTGTGCATCATATTTGGTTATATTTGTGTGTATTTGTTACTAAATCGTGAAAAAGTGTATATGCAAGTAAATATAGCCAAGTACAGGAAAAGATAATAAAAAGATGAAGAAATGAAGTGATTATGCACATTGCAAGATTCACGAGAGGAAAACGAGAGAGAAACCACACGAGAATTCAAGGATTTGATAATGTCAAGATTTCTATGTTCATATATCGAGAAAAGATCAAGTTCTATGAAAGGAAGTAGTGCCACAACAAAGGAACAATCACGTAACGAGAAAAGAAAAGAGAAAAATAAAATGTGTGTGCAGAAGGCCCCATCCGATCGGATGGTGCCCGCATCCGATTCGGATGGGAGAAGAATAATTTACCGAGAGATCCAACCGATCGGTTGGATCCCAATACCAATTGGTTAGAGGAAGCTGAAGTTACAAAATCACATTTAATGACGAATTTAAGCCCCATAATCATGGTGGCTTATCATTTCCTGGTTATTTACTGTTGGGGGACGTTTTTGCTTGAGGAGTAAGTGTTCTTACACTTATTTAAAGAGATCCAAGGTTAGTTTACAAGGGTGACACCCAAAACTTAGTAAAGGCTTACACTAAGTCCTTGCTAAACTTATTATCATTGCCCGAAAGCTTGTAATTGCTGTGAAAACGTCCATGGAACCTTGAGTTCGAGTCTCAAGAGTTGTGTTTGAGTGTGGAGTTGTTTACGTGTGATCATAGGCGATTGGAGGAGTGTGGTTGCTATAGTTCCACAATTCTAGTTCTTGTAATTCCAAAACTAGGTATTTCTTGTTTGAGTTATTATGAACTACTTTTACTTTAAGATGAATGAAAGTATGGTTTGTTACTTGTGTTTGATTATAATTGTTATGGAGTGATTTTGGTTATACTTGTGTGTATGATGTGACAATTGTTGGAGTATTCTTATTTCATAGTGATGCATGAAAACATGTCTTGTTTTATGAGTTTGTTGAAATACAATCTAATCTTGCTTAATTAGTTGGTAAAAACAGTTCTAAAGATTAACGAAGGCCGAAAGGATTTTCTTTATGTTTTTATTCCAAAAAGTTAGTGCACGAATTAGTATGGACTATGGTGTGTGACAAGCACCATATTAACTCATTAAAATGGATTTGGAAACGATTTCATCACGAGAAAAGGCCGAAAGGATTCGTAGGAATTCTTAAGATAAGAAATGCTTTTCAAACAACAAAGAGTTTAATAGAATTGTCGTAATAGTTAAACTAGGCCGAAAGGAATTAACTAGGAGATTGAATTCTTAGAGATGATTTCTCATGATAAAACTATTGATTGTGAATCACTCATTTTAAGTTGTGCATCATTACAAGTTACACCCAACTTGGTAGATTACTCTATACAATTAGTCAAGGAATTACACACAAGTATATTTGTTTTTGATTGATTGGATTTTACTTACTTTAGAATTTGCACCAAATTGGATTGACAACCCTTTTTGTTAAAACTTATTTTACTAAACCCAAACAACAATTCCCTTGGGACGATCTCGACTTACCCACCTTTACTACCACGAACGAGTATATTTGCTCGTGTGTGTTGATTAGAGAATTGGATAATTTGTGTTTATAAATTTTTAAAACTTGCACGACACACGACACATCAAGTTTTTGGCGCCGCTGCCGGGGAATTGGTTAATTTACTTGGTAGTTTGGTTTGGTAGTTTATAAGTTTTGTAGCAAAGAAAAGTAAAAAAAAATTTGGTTCGGAGCCAACCGAACCGGATGGATGCCTCGGTAAAAGTTTTTGAAATTTTTAATTTTTAGTTGTTTTTTTTGTTTTAAGAGTTTGAAGTTATTTTTTTTGCTTGCTTTGGTTTAATATTTTAATATGTTTCGATTATAACTAACCCTCACACTAATAGTTTGGATTTTTTGTTTTTGTGGTTATGTTATAGTTAGTGTTTAAGTAGAATGGAGAGTTTAAGCAATGTGTCGGAATACTTGAGAAATTTGGAAGAGATGCTGAAAGATTCTGGTGATTCATTGGAGAGTTTGGAAAATATTTTGGAAGAAGCTAAGGTTGATTTTGAAAGGAAAGAAGAAGTTGGAGAAAATCATGTTTGTTTACCTAAGGAGAAAAGAGTTGTTGTGTTTACACGAGCACTACCTAAAGAGTTTGATGCACCGTTCATGAGGTATGCTACACCTTGTGGTGTGGAAGGTATAAAAGCTTGGGATGCTCAGCTTAATATAGAATATGGTGAAAACTACATTACGGAAGATATGCTTGGTAAGCTTGGTTTTGTTAGACTTGCTATGAGGATTATGGTAGAAAGATAGTGAGAGAGGTGAGTGTTAATATTCATGTTCATGTGTTCAAAGTTGATTTTGTTGTTTTGGAATATGGGAATGCTGATGAACCAGAAGTTGTGTTTGTTAGAGATTTCATGGTTAAGACTAAATGCGGGATTGATTTTGCATTGGGAGAGATGAGGATTGATGTTGATGATATGGTAGAAGAAAAGGTAGGAAAGTGAGAGATTGTTAAAATGGGAAAAGCGAATAGAAAGAAAACACCACTTAGCAAACTTACCCAACCCTCCACCCCTAAGAATGAAAGTTCTTCATCTAGTTCACCACCCAAAACACCACAAATAGTTAAACCATTAACCCAAGAGCAAAAGGAAGCGATTTTGGAAAATTTGGAAATGAAGTTTAAGGAGCTTATGGAGGAAAAGCCGGTTATTGATGTGTTGAACAATTACATGACTTATCGTAAGAAGTTGGATGCAGTTATGATGGCAAGGGCTAGGTTAGAAGATAAGAATTTTGATGAGATTGTAAGAGAAAGAATAGTTGAGAATGGGTTGCCCAAAAAGGAGAGCGATCTGGGAGATTTTGTGTTACCGATTAAAGTGAATGGAACAGATGCGATGTATGCATTGGCTGACACGGGAGCAAGTGTGAATGTAATGCCGTATTCATTATATAAGAGATTAGGACTTGGTAATCCTCAACCAAATCAATATAATCTTACTATGGCTGATAATTCACGAGCAAAAGCGATGGGAGAAGTAAAGAATGTTAGAGTCCAAGTAGGATATCAAGCTTTCTTGGCCGATTTTCTTGTGCTTAACATTCCGGTGGATAAGGAGTTACCATTGTTGTTAGGAAGAACGTTTTTGAGAACTTCTGGAGCTATTATAGATATGGGTAGAGGTACTATGACTATTAGTGATGGAATCTTGAAGCATACGTATTATCCTAAACCAAGAGGAAAGATTGTTAAGGAAGTTCATGAAGATGAAGAAGAAGACCATTTGGGTTGTTTTGAAGTAGGAAGAGATGAAGAAGGGAGGCCTAAATATGGGTCGGTTGTCCCAAGTTACTTTGATATTGAAGATGAGATGGAAAGAGCTCTAGCAATGGAGGCTTTCAATAACCCATTTAAGAATGTTTTTGTATTTAACAAATTGACAGATTTTCTTGGATCTTTACCGGACCAACTAAAGAATTTGGAATGGGGACCCGAAGGATCTAGTGTTTACAAGAAGGAAGAAGGAGACGGAGAATGGCATGTGAAGTTTGATATAGTTTGTCCGGATGGAAGGAACTTTACAAGGAAGTTTAAAACGCAAATGACTAACCGAAAGTTGTCCGGGAAGTTTCAAAATGAAGATATCTTGAGGCACGAGTATTTTGAAGGATGAAAGACAATAGTTTGAATAATAAAAGCACAAAGCTTGTGCTTGATGAACTCAAATAAGTACATTTTATTACTATCATTTATCCTATTAATTTGACTTGTTTTGCTATATTATGTATGAGGATTGATACTTAATCGTTTACTTTTGTAATTCTCAGGTAAAAACAAGCATTTGGTGAAACTTGGCGATTTTGGACTAATAATGGAGCAAAACGTGCATAAAGTGAAGAGTCTACTGAAATGAAGGAGATCAAGACTAATCTGCTCCAGATGCGCCGCATCTCACTATCAACATGCGCCGCATCTCTATCAAGATATCACCAGATACGATCCAAGATACAAGAGGACATGCGCCGCATCTAATCAAGAGTTACGCCGCATCTTCTGGCGGTGTACGAATATTCCTGAATATTATAATCTTGGACCCCACGCGAAGTTAAGTACATGCGCCGCATCTACTTAAGTAGATGCGCCGCATCTTTCCTCAGACACAAACTATAAATACCCCGTAGACCAGACGCATTAAAGAGATTCGAGATTCGGAAGTTCTAAAACCTAAAGACCGAACAGAAGAGAAGGACGAATTCAGTCAAGAGGCAGCACAAGACACACCCAAATCGAAGATACAAGAGCTGTAAGAAGGTGCTGCATGTATTTAATTCATTAAGTAGTTTTGTTTTATTGTTTTAGCAAACTTTAATTCATCAGGATTGGTGGCTTGTGTAATGTGACAACGGAAAGATTGCACTCCCTTTAATACTTGCTTTCCCATCAATTAAAGTTTATATGTTGATGTCTTTGGTTACTACTTATTAGTGCATTGACCACCTCTGTGTTTATTAGTGGCTTGCGGGCACCCGACTGCGGGACAAGGTGTGGCTCCCACGGTTGTTTCTAAATTGATCACTTAGGAATAACTTTTAGACATAAGTCGTCATTAAGGGTTTACTCGCCGATAAGAATAGGACCAACGAGAAAGGGTTAATTACATACACTTCATATAAAGCTATCAATAAAACAAGTGACAATCTACTTAATCATAAGGACAGCCCTCTTATTGTCTCAAGTATCTATCTGTGTACGTGTGTGCTACTTGCTGATTCGTGCCTATTTGTTTATTTTATTATTTAATTGCAAACAAAACTGTGCCAGTCTCTCAGGCTGAAACCCCCTTGCGTTAGGATATTAAAATACTGATTAGATTAACGAGATTATACGTTCCACTCTTAGTGATCGACACTCTACTTACCATTATCTTCATACTGACCGGGTACACTGCTCGTTAAGTGTGTGTGTTATTGATAAGTCGGCTAAATATAAATTTAAAACTTGAGTAGGCATTAAAACTGCTAAACCGCAACGACACATCACGCGCATCAAGTTTTTGGCGCCGCTGCCGGGGAGTGAATTGTTATTATCTGTTAATTTGATTTAGTATTTTAATAGAAAAACCTAATTAAAATACTCGTGGTGTATCTTGATTTGTTTTTCTTTTTATTAGATTAATTGCATCATTGTACTATTTTGCATATTTGTTGTATTGTGTGTTATTTGTTTGCTTTTGTTTTTATTTTTGTGTGTTTTATTTTTGTTTCGTGTGTTTTATTTTTTGTTTTTATTTTTCGTATTTTTCTGTTCTGCTATCGTTGTACTGTGCTAAATCAAACGATACGGCGCATCTGATATCTCAGATACGGCGTATTGCGTTTAATTTTTTTTTAATACAACGCGTTTAATTAATTCGATACGACGCATCTTTTCCCCAAGATACGGCGTATCTGTTTTTAATAAGAAAATTTTTCTAAGCGATAAAGTAATACGACGCATCTGCTTTTGTAGATACGGCGTATCTGTTTTGATAAAAATTTTTTCTAAACGTTAACGCCATACGACGCATCTGCTTTCGCAGATACGGTGTATCTATTATTTTAATTAAAAACAGTTTGCGAATTATTAAACAAATACGGCGTATCGATTTCCGTCGATACGGCGCATCTTACTGAATCAAAAATCTTTTATTTTTAAACGTAACGAAAATACGGCGCATTAACTTTCGTTAATACGACGCATTTAATTTTAATTAGATAAATTGATTTTTGATTGATTAATTCGATACGGCGCATTCATAAATTCTAAGCGGCGTATCTATTTTCTGAATAAAAATCTGATTAAATTTTAACGTATTAAGATACGGCGTATCCAACTCTTTGGATACGGCGCATCGTCTGCAGATATCAGCTATTTTTATTCTTATATCCGTTTCTATATTCATTAATTTCTCTCCTAGCGAACAAATCCTACTGATGATTTTACCTTGGATGACAGATTTTGCTATGGAAGACATGTTAGTTAACGGATATCTTGCTAAGGAATGCTTGTTTTCAGATTCATTCAATGTACTCATGATCGATGCAGATTTATTCTCCTGGGAGACTCCTCTTGAAGCAGCTTTTAAGGAATTTATGCGTTTATGCAACATTGACAAAGAGGTATTCTCTTATGATGTATTTGTGAGGTACACTGGAGAAGAATTATCGCTCTTATGGCCTAGCATTGAAGCCGAAGGATTGAACTGGACTACTATCGAAGAAGATGATGGGAAATTCTCTCTTGCATACATGGACTCAAGCAACAACAACTGTGGTGGAGACAATACCCAAAACTCTTATATGCCTTATTTCGAGTGGTACTGGGGATTAAATGAGAACTATCAGGATAATGACATGAATTATGCTTTGGCGGAATTACTATTTCATGGCAGGATAGTAAGATTGATAGACCTCTCCCTCAATGATTGGTTAGAACTCAAATATGGTAGTCCGGAATTTGCCCCTGCAAACGAAGTCAAGGAGATTATGACTTCATGGTTGACTCGGAGTTTTAAGGAGCAATTTAACGAGTTCATGGAGATAAAAAAGAATATGATTGGAAAGGTTTGCTTTGACGTTAACCATGACCCTAACGATGTTGATTTTTCAGAATGGTTAGCTAGTAAGTTTAATAACCATAAGAGCATGGATCGAGCTACTAAGGATGCATTATGGGTATATTGGATGAGAGGAGAAGACGAAGAAGTAGAAAGCAATTATGGGTCGTCACTTCATGATTCAACAATCAATGAAGGCATTGAAGAACTTTTCAGAATTGACATTGATTTGTTAGAGTATGAGACACCCTTGTGCAAGCAGTTCAAGGAATTTAACTACCTTCTTCGAGTCGATGATGATGTGCTTACTGGGGATCTACCAGGATTTAAGACTTATGATGATTTCAAAAACACCTGGTACTATGAATGGAATGACCAAGTACCATGGGTATCGGATAAACCATGGGAATTTGAGCACATTAATCATACCTGTACACCCTTCGTTTTCAAGGACGGGAGTAGTGTTTGGCCAACCTGTGATTATAAAAGTGACGGAACCTGTAATGGGGGAAGTATAATTGGGATGAAAAGAGTTGGAAAGGATGTAACCTTTGAAGATTATGAGTGGTACGATAACGTTGAAGACTGCCCACGAAAATCGGAGGCTTTACAAGAAAAGGGCAGGATTGAACGCTTGAAAGGACTTAAGGGGACATCGGATACTACTTTCTGGGAATGGGTGCATAAACAGTTTGATGATTTCACAAAGCTTAGTCGACGGTTACAATATGATTTGGAAAGAGAATGGGAGGCGATTCAAGATGATAATAATGATAAGTCGTTGATTGAGGAACTAGATGACTATTTGATTAAGGATCCTTATTTTAAGTTTGTTGACAAGGACGAAGAAGAGTTCACCAAAAGAAAGTGTCAACTACTTGGGATTCCATACAATGAGCCACCCATGATTATTTCTGAAAAATTTAAAATCATCAAATATTCTTTGGGTCCTGATGAAGAATATACTGCTGTGATAACCAAAAGTTATATTAGATTAAGTCGAACGGAGGAAAACGTCGCAGAGATATACGGGAAAATCTTTCGGATGAAGGAAGAAGGATGGACCGTGACAAGGACCAACTAAAGTGCTGAACGTGAGTCTAACTTGAAGACTCTGGAATAAAGACAAGTGCTGACCGGGAGACAACCCGGATTTATCTTTTATTATTCTGTTTTCTGAGTCGAGTCAGTCCAGGCCGCACGAAGATACGGCGCATCTCAATCCTGAGATGCGACGCATCCTCTGCAATGGTCATATCTTATTTTATTTTTCTGCATTTTAATTTTCGACTTTAAAACTATTTATCAGTTTATTTTAATGCGGCGCATCCCTGGTTAAGGATGCGGCGCATCTTTATTCTGATCCGTATTAATTCCAGGCTCGATACGGCGCATCTTCTTCAATAAGATACGGCGCATCGACTGACCTGATGATTTTCAGTTTTAATTATTTTTTTTTAAGTTTTATTTTTATCTAACTACTAATGTGTTATGCAAGTTGAACCTTTCTTATCTTAGGTGTGTTTTAAAGTGTTGGTGGTATTATAGTTTCCTGGATTTCCTGTGGATAAATCAAGCATGAAGCTTTAACGTTCTAATCCACAAGAAAGATGATTTTTGCTCTTACACTAATGGAGGATCATACCGAGCAAATCTCAGGGGAGTTTTTCCGTTCTAATTCTTTTATTTCCAGTTTTTAACCTTTTATACAAACAACGAGGACGTTGTTTAACTTAAGTGGGGGGATAGGAGAATTAGAACACTTAACAATTACTTGTCCTAAACTTTTTCAAAAATTATGCTTAAAATGTGCTTAATATATCAAACTTAAAAAATTTTTAGCATGTTTTTGTTTAAGATCTAAGTTGCATAACTGCACACATGACGTTATTTTCAAAAATTGTGATTTTTCCAAAATTCACAAATCTATGAGTGTGCCGGTGACTTGTAAACTTTAGAACTTGGCTTGTATACTATTCGAGACCACCATAATGAGTATTATTTATTTAATTGGAATGACTTGTCTAAATTGGTAAAAATTCTAGGATTACACCCAAAATAGCCTATTATATGTTATGTGTTATTAACTAACTACACTGGTTAGTTAACCCCCGTATAAACCTTTTGTTACTCTCATTTTTTAGAGTAAGATACCCCTAGAAAAACACTCAGAGCCATTCCTTTCGTTTCTTACACCTATGTTTAAAATGTTTCGTTACACCTTAAACCTTAGCCTACCCTGTAGATTAGAATCCGTGGTTGGTTAATTGCTATAGGCAGAGTGTGTTTCCTTACATTACCTGTGTTCGCGTGCGTAATTCATTATCTTTGGTTAGGTCGGGAAATTGCACAATGCAATTGGAGTGAAAGTAAATATTGTATATTTTAGAGTTTATTTTTCGTGTGTTTACTACTTTCACTATTACCATTATTTCTGAAGTTATGAAAAGTATGAAAAAATTATCCGGAAAGAAAGTTGTAGTGATGTGGTGAAATTTTACACATCTATGTTTATGTTCAAAAAAAAAAAAAAAAAAAAAAAAAAAAAAAAAAAAAAAAAAAAAAAATGAGAAAAAGAAAGAAAAAAAAAAAAAAAGTTGGATGTTTATTTTAAGCCAACGATGTAAAGTTATGTAAGTGGTCGATATCACCACTATTTGTTGTACTATATCTATGGATTGAATGGGAATTGGCAGTTATGGGAATGCCAATTAAGGATTATTCTTTGATTAAGATTTTGTTGAGTATAATTCGTGTCTACCTAAAGCGTGTGTTTCAAGTGCTAAAGCGTGAGTTATTCAATGATATGAGTCTTATTCATGGGATGGTTGGGATAGTGATTAACCACACTTAGGATTTTAATTTATTTGTTTTGTTTATTTTTTATTTTTACACCAATTTATATCCCAAAAATTATCCATACCCTGTATTGTTCTTTATCCAACCAAACCTTTGATTTATTGAGATTAGGGATTTGAGCAATCTTAAGTATCGTAGTCGTGGATTCGGCTATGTATTTATGATTTTGTCGCCCTTTTTGATATATTATTATTGGTGAAGTTTGGACCTATCTTTAGCCTATTCGAGTTAAGGATTTGAGCAATTGCAAGTATCGTGTTCGTGGATTCGATCATGTATTTGTGATTTTGTCGCCTTTTCTGGAATTTGAGATCGATAGTGAAATAAGAATAATTAACCCTTAAGCCTAAAAACCCTTTTTACCGCTTTAGACTTGTTATTCCTTAGCTTTAGTGGTGGAGATGTGTATACTTGCCAAGCTTATGATAGAATATTCGTCGCGACTGGACAGTTAAACGATTAGATTTGCTTTTATCGACTTATTTTATTTTACTTCTAATTCGTTAAGTGTTTAGTTGTGTGATTACGAAATAAACGAATACATGCTTAAATATATAAAAATAAATCCTAACATCTTTTAGGATACATTTTCATAAGTTTTAATCTAAGGTTTACTTGGGGACAAGTAAAGTTCAAGTGGGGGGATATTTGATGAACTCAAATAAGTACATTTTATTACTATCATTTATCCTATTAATTTGACTTGTTTTGCTATATTATGTATGAGGATTGATACTTAATCGTTTACTTTTGTAATTCTCAGGTAAAAACAAGCATTTGGTGAAACTTGGCGATTTTGGACTAATAATGGAGCAAAACGTGCATAAAGTGAAGAGTCTACTGAAATGAAGGAGATCAAGACTAATCTGCTCCAGATGCGCCGCATCTCACTATCAACATGCGCCGCATCTCTATCAAGATATCACCAGATACGATCCAAGATACAAGAGGACATGCGCCGCATCTAATCAAGAGTTACGCCGCATCTTCTGGCGGTGTACGAATATTCCTGAATATTATAATCTTGAACCCCACGCGAAGTTAAGTACATGCGCCGCATCTACTTAAGTAGATGCGCCGCATCTTTCCTCAGACACAAACTATAAATACCCCGTAGACCAGACGCATTAAAGAGATTCGAGATTCGGAAGTTCTAAAACCTAAAGACCGAACAGAAGAGAAGGACGAATTCAGTCAAGAGGCAGCACAAGACACACCCAAATCGAAGATACAAGAGCTGTAAGAAGGTGCTGCATGTATTTAATTCATTAAGTAGTTTTGTTTTATTGTTTTAGCAAACTTTAATTCATCAGGATTGGTGGCTTGTGTAATGTGACAACGGAAAGATTGCACTCCCTTTAATACTTGCTTTCCCATCAATTAAAGTTTATATGTTGATGTCTTTGGTTACTACTTATTAGTGCATTGACCACCTCTGTGTTTATTAGTGGCTTGCGGGCACCCGACTGCGGGACAAGGTGTGGCTCCCACGGTTGTTTCTAAATTGATCACTTAGGAATAACTTTTAGACATAAGTCGTCATTAAGGGTTTACTCGCCGATAAGAATAGGACCAACGAGAAAGGGTTAATTACATACACTTCATATAAAGCTATCAATAAAACAAGTGACAATCTACTTAATCATAAGGACAGCCCTCTTATTGTCTCAAGTATCTATCTGTGTACGTGTGTGCTACTTGCTGATTCGTGCCTATTTGTTTATTTTATTATTTAATTGCAAACAAAACTGTGCCAGTCTCTCAGGCTGAAACCCCCTTGCGTTAGGATATTAAAATACTGATTAGATTAACGAGATTATACGTTCCACTCTTAGTGATCGACACTCTACTTACCATTATCTTCATACTGACCGGGTACACTGCTCGTTAAGTGTGTGTGTTATTGATAAGTCGGCTAAATATAAATTTAAAACTTGAGTAGGCATTAAAACTGCTAAACCGCAACGACACATCACGCGCATCAGTTTTGTTTGTTTTCTTTTTTAATTTCTTATGCATTTCTAGTAGTTTAATGTTTGAATTTAAGTTTAAGTTTAAGTTAAGACCTTTTGATTGTCTTGGTTTTATTAAGTTTTAAGTTTATGAAGTTATGTTGTGAGTTTAAGAGTTAAGTTTTGTTTTAGAAGTTGTAGAGATAGACTTGAAAAACAAGTTGGGAGATTAAGTGTGGTGGAGTATTTTTCATGCTTAAAAGAAGTATTTTTGAAGAGTGAAAACACTTTTACTTGTTCTTACAAGGTGATAAAGTGTTGACAAAATAAAAAGTGAAGTATTTGCAAAAAATTCAATCCGAATCGGTTGGATCAAATACTGATCGGATGGAGTGAAATATATATACTCAAGATTTCAAAAAAATCACAAAAACACACACACACTCAATCCACCAAACTTGGGGTTCAAAAATTCGACCATTAGGAGTTTATTAAGTGTTGCAAGAGTGTTGAAGGATCATCTATGACACCTAAACAAGTAAGTAACATCATCAATTTGTATTAATTCGGTTTTAATTCAGATTTCTTGAATTAGGTCAAAATTTGGGTATTTTTGATATAGTTCGAATTAAGATGTAATTTTTCTGGAATAGATGGGTAAATGATTGAGGAATTCATTGCAAAAAGAATTAGATAGATTGATTAAGTTTTGAGGGAGAATTGATTGATTGAATTTTCGGATTAAAATGGGTCAAAACTTTGAATCGATTTAGATTGAAATTGATGATTCCCAGGTGTTATTTAGTTGTTGATTAGTGATGTTAGGATGATGCATTGTGGATTAGAACATAAATTGAGGAGCTTTGATGTGGTAGTGTTCATATGTTCTAGGAAGATTGAGAAATCATGCGAATATGTTATGAATATGTTTTGGAGATGAGTGGGATATGTAGAAACCATGATAATTGATCAAATGCATGATAGGAAAGAGTAGAATTTGATAGAATTGATCGGAAGTCGGAGAAAGAAAAAGTTTTTGAGACAATAGGTCCCAACCGATTCGGTTGCGGGGCAATACCGATCGGTTGGGCTGGGACATTTACTCCATTCGATTCGGTTGGAGGAATACCGATCGGATGGATGGCTCGGTAAATGAAAATTGAAAATTTTTAAAACGAGTTTCGTGACTTCTAAATCTTGTAATCTTAGTTCTTATACTCTTATACTATCATATGTTTGTGTTTTCTACAGAGTTATCTTGCAGGTGGCTCGAGTTCATCACGTGGTGGAGTGAATCCGATTGTAACAAAGTATGTGCAAAGGAATGCTAAGAGCAAGGTCAAATATACTCTCAATTCGGAGCGTAATGAAAACTTGAAGTTTAGCAACCTTAGGAAGGAGGAAAAACACGCTTTTCGGGAGCGTCTTTCAAAGCTACAAGGGAGAGAAATTGCTAAGCCAAGGTTAGTTGATTGGAATTTGTTTGCAGAATATGATTGTGAGATGGAGTTGAGAAAAATGATGAGAATGTCGTATGTATATGAGGGAGATGGTGATAGTTTTGAAGATTTTTCGTGGGAAAGAGCGTTTAGTATTTATGAGAATGTTAATCGAGAATGGTGTTTGGAGTTTTTCTCCACGTTTTATTTTGAAAGAAAGATTGTGGATGTCGTGAATGATAAATGTATCTGGTTTAGGCTTTGTGGTAGGGAGCATGTTTATACTTTGCCGGAATTTGCTGTTGCTCTTGGCCTATACGATCAAGATGAAATTGAACATCGTTTGTTTCCACCTCATTTTGCGAGGTTGGTAAGAAAGCATAATGAGTATGAGAGTCTAGCGGATTATTGGAATAGAGTGGGAGATCTAGGTTGTGGTAGAAGAAACTCGTCCAAGTTAAGGAATCCTATTATGAAGATTTTACAAAAATTGATCGCTTGGGGGGTTTTGCATAGAACAGGTAGCAGGGATAAGTGCAATCAACCGGATTTGTGGCTAATGAAATTTTTGGAGGAAGATAAGAACGGGAACGCGGCTTGGATAATAGCCGAGTATCTTTCAAGAAGAGCACCAGGGATAAAGGATAATAGTGTGATTTGTGGAGGTCACTATGTGACTATGTTGGCAAGAAATTTGGGTTATTTTGTGAATGAGGAATTGGAGAAATGTTCGGAGATGAAGGAAAGTGAGACGTGGGATGATAAAAGTTTCGGTAGAGCGTTGGATAGGAAAACAAGGATGTTGGGAGCTTGGACAGAACCAACGATGGTCGCACCTCAAGGAGCACCACAACAACAACCGTATCAACCACCACCACCAATTGGGAATGTTCATGCCCCGGGTAGTTTTGACTCGGGATGGGGAAATTGGAATCGTGAATTGAATGAGATAGAGTGTAGGGAAGTGTGGAGAGATTCTATGATGATGAGGCAAAATTACAACTATGATTATTCCATGCCGATGATTCAATATGTGGCTCGTGATGCTGACTATGAGGTACCTCCCTACAACCCACCAAATGTTCCACCCTACCCAATTCAGTATGACCCATATCCTGGCCAATATCCTTATCCGTATCCCGGGTACGCACCATTCCCCGATTCAGTGCCGGTTTATGGTAGAGTTCCAAATGTTGGAGGTTCGAGTTACGATGTAGGAGGTTCTTCGTCAGGTGTTAGAAGAAAGAGACAAAAAGCTTTCACAGTTTTTGAAGGAGAAGAGAATTATGAGGAGGAAGAAGAAGAAGAGGAGAATGATGACGAAAGTGAAGATGAGCGGGTTCATGGCAATGAACACATGGATGCCGATGATTGATGATCATCGAAGATTTGATCAGTGTTTGTGTTTTAAAAACAATGATGGGTCGAATAATTTCTGTTTCCTCTACTTTAACTTAACTTTCTTAGGATTTTATTATTTATGGTTTGTTTTGAACTACTTTTGTTTGTTTTAGTATTTTGTTTTGTTTGTTTCGCGTATAGTTTTTGCAGGGGAAGAATTCACGGAAGCTTAGTGTTGATCAATATTTGGAGTTAGAAGAACTCATGTGCTTACTTATAGTCAAAAATGCCTATGCGAATTTTTTTTCCGGGTAGTATTTTTATTTTTTTCTTTTTAACTAAATTTTTCCCATTTCCTTTACTTTTAAGTTCATTTTATTACATTGAGGACAATGCAAAACTTAAGTGTGGGGGAGGGAAGAAAATAGGAAAATTTGGTTTAATTTTTAAAATTTTAAGTTCTTAGTAGAATTTTGGGATTCGAGTGACTAGAGTTAGGTTCGCCCTTGATATTCTAGTTATTTTCTTTGTTATATAGATTGATTCATTGGTAAAAAAAAATGAGGCTATTTGAAAAAAATTTGGAATTTAATCAAGTAAGAAGCGCTATTGATAACTATTGCTAGCACATGTTATAACCCACCTTAAATTGTGCGGATTTAAGTTTTTTTTTGTATATAGTATTCTTATGCTATATATTTCGTTATGAGTGTGCCGGTGATTATGTTGATTCTAGAACTTGTACGTGTTATGCATTACGGTTAAAATTACTTTCGAGTAATAAAATATATTCAAATGATAAGAGGCAAATTAGGATTTACACCAAATGGCCAACCGTTTACAAAAATATTTTTTGCTAACCACATCAGTTAGTTGACCTATGTATTTGGAACCATTTGTTAGCGTGAATATTTTACGCTAGATACCCTTAGTTACACCTTCTGAGTCTATCTTTTCTTTTGATTAAATCCAGAAAAATACCAAAAAATTTTACACCTTACACCTTAGCCTTACCCGAATCAAGTTCAATTGAAGTTCAAAACTTTTTTTTTTTTTTTTTTTTATGATTGCATGTTGACCACACTTTGTATGTGTATGTGTTGTTTCAATGAAGAAGGAGGTCGCTACTCTTATTTGTATTTTTTGTAGCGTGTGCTCATCCAAAGTGTGGGGGTGACGAAAAAGAAGTGAGTAGAAAAGAAAATGAATGAATAGCCAATGAGCTATGAATGTATGAATGGATGAAAATAAAATAGTCAATGAGCTATGAAGGAAGAAAGGAGTTAGTATGAGATGCGGAATAATAATAATCGAAGAAGTTTGGTGGAGTAATCATTTGAGGTATAAAGAGTTGGAAACGGAATTTGGACTTGATTCTTATTTATTTATTTTTATTTTGTAGAAACCAATCACAAATAATTCACATGTCTTATCCTTACCTTTACCAATTACTTGATTCGTTGTTAGCTTTCGAGCATCCGGATTTAGTGATGGCTTTGTTTAGATATGTAGTGCATGGATGTTCTAGTGACCATCCGGGTTTTTGAGTAGTTGAAAAACGTTGCTAGCGAGCTAGTGCGTGTTTTGGTGACCATCCGTTATGCAAATAACGTTGTTAGTGAACCAAGGTACAATCTAGTGACCATCCGTTGCTTAGCTAGTCAAGAATTCGTTGTTAGCGAGCTATTATGTTCTTGTATGAAATATTTGCACAATAGCTAGGTAACCGTAACCCTTAACCTTAAACCTGAATAAAATACCTCTTTGATATTTTATTTTGTTGTTTTGATACTCGTACAAGCTTATGGTAAGAAACGTGAATCATGTCTGAGCAATTGAGTGATGTACCATTAAATTTACCCTTGAGTGTTGAGTGAATTTAAAATTCCTTTGTGAGATGCTTAGTTATGTTATCGAGCTCAAATTAACTTGTTTATGTTTCAAGAATTTTTTCAGTTAAAATAAAAATAACAATTGTTCCATTGGGATGGTTGTTGGATTTTTAGAATCATAATGAAGATGCCATTGATATCAGATTTTTCTAAGAGCTATACTTGCTCGAGGGCGAGCAAAACTCAAGTGTGGGGGAATATGATAACGCTCAAATTGAACATGTTTTTAGTCACGTTATCGTTAGTTTTGTGCATCATATTTGGTTATATTTGTGTGTATTTGTTACTAAATCGTGAAAAAGTGTATATGCAAGTAAATATTGCCAAGTACAGGAAAAGATAATAAAAAGATGAAGAAACGAAGTGATTATGCACATTGGAAGATTCACGAGAGGAAAACGAGAGAGAAACCACACGAGAATTCAAGGATTTGATAATGTCAAGATTTCTATGTTCATATATCGAGAAAAGATCAAGTTCTATGAAAGGAAGTAGTGCCACAACAAAGGAACAATCACGTAACGAGAAAAGAAAAGAGAAAAATAAAATGTGTGTGCAGAAGGCCCCATCCGATCGGATGGTGCCCGCATCCGATTCGGATGGGAGAAGAATAATTTACCGAGAGATCCAACCGATCGGTTGGATCCCAATACCGATCGGTTAGAGGAAGCTGAAGTTACAAAATCACATTTAATGACGAATTTAAGCCCCATAATCATGGTGGCTTATCATTTCCTGGTTATTTACTGTTGAGGGACGTTTTTGCTTGAGGAGTAAGTGTTCTTACACTTATTTAAAGAGATCCAATGTTAGTTTACGAGGGTGACACCCAAAACTTAGTAAAGGCTTACACCAAGTCTTTGCTAAACTTATTATCATTGCCCGAAAGCTTGTAATTGCTGTGAAAACGTCCAGGGAACCTTGAGTTCGTGTCTCAAGAGTTGTGTTCGAGTGTGGAGTTGTTTACGTGTGATCATAGGCGATTGGAGGAGTGTGGTTGCTATAGTTCCACAATTCTAGTTCTTGTAATTCCAAAACTAGGTATTTCTTGTTTGAGTTATTATGAACTACTTTTACTTTAAGATGAATGAAAGTATAGTCTGTTACTTGTGTTTGATTATAATTGTTATGGAGTGATTTTGGTTATACTTGTGTGTATGATGTGACAATTGTTGGAGTATTCTTATTTCATAGTGATGCATGAAAACATGTCTTGTTTTATGAGTTTGTTGAAATACAATCTAATCTTGCTTAATTAGTTGGTAAAAACAGTTCTAAAGATTAACGAAGGCCGAAAGGATTTTCTTTATGTTTTTATTCCAAAAAGTTAGTGCACGAATTAGTATGGACTATGGTGTGTGACAAGCACCATATTAACTCATTAAAATGGATTTGGAAACGATTTCATCACGAGAAAAGGCCGAAAGGATTCGTAGGAATTCTTAAGATAAGAAATGCTTTTCAAACAACAAAGAGTTTAATAGAATTGTCGTAATAGTTAAACTAGGTCGAAAGGAATTAACTAGGAGATTGAATTCTTAGAGATGATTTCTCATGATAAAACTATTGATTGTGAATCACTCATTTTAAGTTGTGCATCATTACAAGTTACACCCAACTTGGTAGATTACTCTATACAATTAGTCAAGGAATTACACACAAGTATATTTGTTTTTGATTGATTGGATTTTACTTACTTTAGAATTTGCACCAAATTGGATTGACAACCCTTTTTGTTAAAACTTATTTTACTAAACCCAAACAACAATTCCCTTGGGACGATCTCGACTTACCCACCTTTACTACCACGAACGAGTATATTTGCTCGTGTGTGTTGATTAGAGAATTGGATAATTTGTGTTTATAAATTTTTAAAACTTGCACGACACACGACACATCAAACGGTTATATTTCTTTTTTTTATTTTTTATTTTTTTCGATTTAACTATGTGATTGTGTGAATATTATGCATGCATGTGAAGATTTTTATGAAGAAGATGGGTTAAATGTTGGCTTGGGTTAAAGGGTGTGTGTTGGCTTGGGTTAAAGGGTGTGTGTGGGTAAAGTTATAAATTAGTGGTGTGTTTTTTTTTTTTTTTTTTTTTTTTTAATAAGGGTGTGCGGGGGTACCAAATGAACAAATTTGGGATGAGATGACACCCGATGCTATTATATATGCTACTGTATAGCATATTACATGGTGTAAATAATTAAAGGGCAGGCATTCGAGTTCACCGGATAAAATTATCGGTGGTGGTGGTTGTGCATATCGATGACAAGTTCACCACAAGATCTTATAGATCTACTCAGCTTTGTAACCAAAAACCTGTAAACCACAGTTGACTCCTATATTGACACCAATGGAGTTAATGACACCGAGACAACTGGACAACTCGCAACTCTCTGAAAGCTAGAAATGGAAGTGGCGGTGTGGAGGTTGGGTTAATGATTTCGTGTTGATAATTATGGGTTGAATTAGATGAAAACCACCCTTTGGTGAGTCATTTTTGGACAACATGGCTCCATGAACCATTACAACAACGGTGGTATGTGGAACCGAATGGTGGGTAATACTACTAGCACCACCACTCCTACCTTAGCATTGGCTTCTTCTCTTGGGCTTTTCTCTGGATTGGGTTCAAATGGGTGTTTAGGCCCATTATGTACTATAGACTGGAACACATGTGAGTCTCTAAATTAAAGTTTGATTACACAAATATAGATTGGAGTCTGGATCCACTTCCTCTTCCACCTAGTAGCTCACTAAGGATGAATGGGATGTTGGTTGTTTGGTGGTAGAGGGTGGTGGTGTTGGTGCCAGTGACGGTGGTGATGGTGGATGGTCTGGTGGTGTTGGTGCCAATGACGGTGGTTATGGTGGTGGAGGATGTTAGGGGCAGAAGAATAGTGGTGCTACTGATTTTGGTGATGCCAAAAAGGATGCAGATACAGGTGGGTGGGGTGGAAGCAAGAAAAGTACTCAATCAAGTGGAGGTGGTGGATGGCCGGGTGGTGGTGGTGGCAGCAGCGGTGGTGGTGGCAGCAGCGGTGGCGGTAATAGAGATCTGCCAAATCATAGAGAGAAATAGGGGAGATGGGGTTTTGTAATAACATTTAATGTAGATGGGTAATTTAGTCATTTCAATTTTGGTACTTGAGACACTTGTCAATTGTTGGTGACACATGTCGATTTGTGGTTGAAACAGCACAAGTTGCCATGGCAGCCGGTCTATTTTAAGCTCGCCAAAAAAAATGATTTAGAAAGTGATGTGTCGACAAAAAAAATGATTTAGAAAGTGATGAGTC
Source organism: Artemisia tridentata subsp. tridentata (assembly GCA_021014915.2). Lineage (NCBI taxonomy): Eukaryota > Viridiplantae > Streptophyta > Magnoliopsida > Asterales > Asteraceae > Artemisia > Artemisia tridentata. The sequence goes on from CP139508.1 coordinate 337,656,561, forward strand.
GAAAGGCAACTGGTCTACTTTGGGAATTTTCTCTTGAAACAATCTCTTATATATGCATAGTACAAAGTGGTTACTCGTGGGATAATAGGGATGTGTCGAGCATCTAGCTATATCCCACTTTAGGGAACATTGTTGACAATTGTTCCTCCGGAGGTAATTCTCTATGTGCTTCGGTCGCCCAAAGTTTATACCTTTTCTAGAAAAAAAAAGTGACGTCTCAAAATGCCCCGGAGACTTAGGCGACTTGTCCCCCACCTTTTAAATGTTTACAAGTGTCCCACACAAGTGCAATAATGTTGACAAGTGTCCCCAGATGACTTGGGTGACCTTAAAGTTAATATCGTATTGCTACCTTAGAGTTAATATTGTATTGCTAGAAAACAACTAAAACAAGGCCAATAACACAAGGAAACCCCCTTCCTGCTTTCCCGGGCCCTGCTTAGCTCTGAGATTTTAGATCGAAGAGGTAGTGGCTTGAGAAGTCACTTTTTTTTGTCTAAAAAAGGTATAGACTATGGGCAACCGGGGCATATAGAGAATTACCTCTTATACCAACTCGTTTACTTGACTTTCTTAATAAGTGTTTTTCTGCTTATCTTCCCAACAAAAATATTACCTCGTTACATATGCTTGAGTATGCTCGAGTTGGGAAAGCGAATAATACTTATATCATATTTTTTTTGTATGATTAGTTTGCTTTTTTTCTTCTTCTACTCGTTTGAGTGTAGGATAGTCGTATTTTCCCTAATTGTCTTCTGTATATCCAGCTGAGAGGTACGTGTCCAATCCCAAGTTGTATCATGAACTCAAACTCTCAGAACCAAAAACTTTAAGTCTTATTCTAAATGAAACATAGCTTGATTTAAGTAAAAACCGACCAAACTTATTTAATTTTGCTAAGAATTTAGGTCCTAAAGCACTTGAAATATATAAGAGATCAAGATTGCTATACTCAAATCAAAGCACTTGATGAGTAATTTAAGCCTTACATACACAAAGCGGATAAAAATAAATAAAAAAAAGAAAGAAATAAGAGATCAAGATGGCACATCCTAAAATCAGAATAATTGAGAAACCAAAAAATTGTTGAAAAGGACAATCAAAGTTCAAAACTGCACATTTCGCCAAAGTAAAAAATACCATTAAAGAAAAACAACATGTAACAAAATCTACTTAAATAATGCACTTCCGGTCCCAACACTGCAAACCAGCCTTGATTTAAATAATGCACTTCCGGTCCCAACACTGCAAAGAAAAAGCATACAAATTATTATGTTAAGAATCAAATTGGCATTCCGAATTTAAACAGTGAACAAGATAGATTGGTTTGGTGAACAGCAGATGGGCACGAGAAAGAATTTTCAGTTCGGGAAGCATGGAATTATATTAGAGATAGACGAGATAAAGTGCCATGGTTTTCTGTTGTTTGGTCATCTTTTTGCATACCACGTCATGCGTTTCATATGTGGTTAGTAATGAGAAGGAAGCTAAAAACACAAGATAAACTAAGGCAATGGGATGTCGGCGAATCCGTCGACTTAAACCTGCTTCGGTGCATGTGGTGTAAACGAGCCGAGACAACTCGCGAGCAACTCGAGATCGACTCGAAAAATACTCGATTCGACTCGATTTTAAACGAGCCGAGACAACTCGCGAGCTACTTGACTCGACTCGATTACACATTTACACCCCTATATATATATATATATATATATATATATATATATATATATATAATATATATATGTATATATATATGAAAATAAAGTTACAATATATATATATATATATATATATATATATATATATATATATATATATATATATATATATATATATATATATAGGGGTGTAATCGAGCTGAGACAACTCGCGAACAACTCGAGATCGACTCGAAAAATACTCGACTCGACTCGATTTTAAACGAGCGGAGCTCGAGCATGTTAATACTCGACTCGAATCGGCTCGATTAAACCTGCTTCGGTGCATGTTGTGTAAAATAAAAGAAGACTCTCAAGAACATATCTCTGAATGCTATTTCTCCTCGCAGATTTGGACGTCTATATTGCAGGTGGTGGACTTGCCTAGTGTTCCTCCTATATGGGATAACATTGCGCTTGGATCCAGCGGCGGATCTTGAAGTTTTTAGTGGAGGGGGCCGGAAAATTTTTTGTCCTATCGTTATATTTCGGTTAGTATATTATGGTCTTCTAATCCGGGTCGGGTCAAACAAAAATAACACTAAAAATCTAAGTTTTCTTCAATCATTCAAATTATCGTTCTTACACATAAAAAGTAAATAGTTTCTAAGAAATAAAAACTAAAATAGATATGAAAATACTGAGAGAAAATGTGTTAATGATAAGGTATCTCTAACATGAACTAAATCCAAGAATCTTTCTATTATGAGTTCTACATCAACAAATCTCAAAACTATGGCCATCTGCTCTTTCTTTGACTCATCTCGTGACTCATCAACCATTACACAAAAGTATGAATCCCCCATTTCACTACGAATATGCATTCGAACTTTATTTGCAATAACACTCAAAACTTGTTTTTGAATATCATGTGAAGTATACTTAGAATTATAGGGAGCATTATCTAAAATAACCTTTGCAACTTCATCATTATAAGAAGCTAGAAGCTCTAGCAGTTCAAGAAAGTTACCTCAATTCTTGGAAGTAGAAGATTCATCATGTCCTCGCAAAGCACAAGCTTGGAATGTCAACCAACGAACTACATCAACAGTAGTTTTTAACCGTAAACGGTTCTTTATTCTTTGCTCTTCATCTTGTCTCAATATGAGATTTTCAATGTGTGCTTCTTGGTTCAACAAGCTTTCACTAAATTGCACAGCATTTCTATGTTGAGATGTTCGAATGTGTTGCAAAAATCTACAATCTTTCCCATTGACTTTTTTCCACCCATGACTCACACTTGGTTTATCACTAAATAGATAACACATAAAACAATAAGAAGCATGTGTGGTTGGAGAATACTCTAACCAATTTGGGAACATACTAAAATACGAATACTGGAACCTACGAGTATGATTATTTGAACCTTTATTTGCATACTCCGTAAGACGTATTTGGTAAAGACCTAAAGAAAGATAAGCTTGTCTTACTTGTTCCCTTGAATTAACCGAATACTCCCATATTTGTTTTCACTTTGCCGGATCTCTTTCTAGATTATTAAGATCTGCTTCATTGGTAATTGGTTGTGGCGCTTCATTAGTAACTGGTTGTGGCTCACTTGGTGAAGCTTTGTGACGTTTACTCTCTTGTTCATCATCTTTTCTTTTGAAAAAAGAATCAATAGTTTTCGGCTTTCCCATGATATCCTAAAAAAACATAATTGATATAGCAATTAGGAGTTTACACTTGTAATTTGTAAATGTAAAAAGAAAAAAGAAAAGAAAAAAAAAAAGAACAGGGAATCAATATTAACTTGAAATAATTTACATAGCAAAAAACTAAATTAGGGCAAAAACAATTAACTTAGCAATAAACTAAATTAGGGCAAAAATAATTAACTTAGCAATAATCTAAATTAGGGAAAAACACAATTAACTTAGCAATTTGCAACTTGAAACCAATGAAAAAGGAATAACAAATTACTTACATAGCAATAAATTAAATTAGGGCAAAACCAAAATTAATTGCAAAAACAAAATTAAACAAACCTGGTGGATAGTGGTGGTGGAAGTAGGAATCTGTTGTGTCTGGTGGTGGAAGCAGGTCGGCGGTCATGACTGGTGGTCTTGGTGGAGTGGTATTGTAGATCGTGGTGGTGGTGGTATGGAGTATAGATAGAGCGTTGTCTTTTTTTTTTTTTTTTTTCTTTCTTTCTGTTCTTTTTTTGCTCGCTGGAATGTGGAAACAAAAGGAAAAGGGCCCAAGGGAGTAAATGGGATAAATAAATTAAGTGGGCTATAAAAATTAAAAAGGTAAATTTTTATATATATTAATACATGAAAAATTGGACAAGCTTTGTGAAGGAGGAGGAGTGATCCCCGGCAGCGGCGCCAAAAACTTGTTCTTTACAATTTATACTTCCAAAAGGAAACACACAAAGGAACTATGTGTAACCCGGGTCGTTTTTCCCCGATAAAGGATGAATGGAATTTCGTGATATCGGGATCGTGAAACGTGTAGTGAATAGTGAAATGAGTGGGATTTTGGATTTTTAAGCTAAAATATGTAAACATAAACTAAAAACAACTAATTAAGTAGGGGAAACAATAATCTAAAGCACAAGGAGGCAAAAACGTAAGGGCAAAACAAGCAAGAAGCAATTAGTTAAGGGAATGATAAGCTAAATCTAGAATAAAGGAGTCTAATAAGCTAATTTTAAACTAAAGTAAAACTGCAATAAGCTAGATTTACAAAAGCACTATTTTCAGAAACCACAATTAAGCTCAGAAATAAGCTACACTAATGGAAACAGAACAGTAGGTAAAAAGGGATGAAATTAAGCTAAGTCTACTGAACAAAGGGACTGTTAAGCTAAATTTTTAAGCTAAACTAAAACTGAAAAAGCTACATCTAACTAAGCACAAACTAAATTAACCAATAATCTAAGAATAAGGCATGATCAAAGGCAATAAGCTCAGAATAAGCTCAAAGAACACTCTGAGGGCTGCTGATGTTGCAGGGCAAACACATGCCCACTGGGGTCCTCTTTAAGCTACTAAAAAGCTATAAAAAAGCTAATATAAAAATTCTGAAAAATTAGGAACAAGTAAAGAAGCTACCAAATATTATGTGAACGAAATTCTAGATCAAAGGGACTTAAATTGAGCAAATGAAAAATCACAAACTTAGGCTGAATTAAGCAAAATAGAAAATGTGCAGGGCAGCAATATAGTCCAGGTAAGCATATACTAACTTGATTTAAGGCACTAGGATCACAAGACCAACCAATAATCCATGAAACTTATAAACTATCCCTACCACCTAACTTATAAATACTGAATTGAGATCAATTGAGATCAAAAGAAGCTGAGCTAAAGCTTATGAGGAGCCAACAAGGATGTGCAGACTGCATGAATAGTCTGTGCAGACTGTTTTTGCAATACTGATCAACAGCCACTCACAGCTATAGGAAACCTAACAAATAAATGAACGTCAACTTGTTGGACCTAAAGGGACTCAGAAATTTTAAAAGCAAACTCAGAATCAACTTATACCGCTATTAAGCTCTTAAGAAAAGTCTAGTTCTCCAATTCCACCCTAAACCTATAATACACATGAAATCTTTAAAATAAGCTTGATAATGACTACAAACTACTTAACTAAACTAAATTTATCTAAATCAAACTTGACCCAAGTGTCAATGAACAGTGGAACCTGGATTGTACCCGTGTTGACTCTTAACCCAAACACACCTTAATGCAGGGCTACTATGCTAGTGAGCTAGGGAAAATAACATTTAAGCTAAAAAGCTAAAAAAGACAGATGAAGTTAAAGCCCTAATGAGATTAAATAAGCAATGAAAACTGATAATGAAGCACAGAAAATAAGCAAATAAGCTGTTTGACTAACCTTGACTTTTGTGACTAAAAGAGAAAAACTTAAATTTCATTAACTAAATGTAAATTACAAGACTGAAATAAGAGTTACAAAGCTTTAAATCTAATCCTAATGACTGAAAGTAAAAAGACAATAAGTAAAATGGTCTAAACTTTTCTAATACATGAAAAATTGGACAAGCTTTGTGAAGGAGGAGTGATCTCCTATTTATAGCAGCTGAGCTAGGGTTTTATCTCTGTGTCTTGTGCTTCTTCTGAGAGAGGCTTCAGACTTGTGCTTTCTCTCTTTGATCTTGACCCTTGGATATTCTTGGCCACCACTCAAAATAATCACAGCCGTTTGATCAAATTAAGCCTTGGATTGCCAAGGTGGCATGGAGGGGGGGGGGAGACATAGACATGTGAATGCCTTGGACTGGAGTGAGATGAGTTGGAAAGGAGAAAGCGACAGGGAAGGTTAACAGTGGTTAATGGCGGGTAAATGGGAGGTTAGGGATAAACAATTGGGTGTTTGACTTCTATTTGACCCCGTATTTAGCCAAAAGTGGTGATGGGCTTTTGGACTGGGCAGGGGGATAGGGTTTAAGTGGTGGATTGGGTTTTATTTTGAATCCGGTTGGGTTAAGTTGTGATAGTTTAGGATTTAGTTTAGGGACCAATTGTGTAAACTTGGAAATTTCAGGGACCAATGCTGCCAACTTTGCAAAGTTAATACAGGGACCAATTTTGTCAAGTAAAAATTATCCAAGGGCTATTTTGGCATCTTGAGCAATATCTTGGACCAAACTTGTAAATTTCTTCCCCGGCCTCGGCTTTAAATACTCTTTCCAAATCTCGTGCTCGGTTTTTTTTCCGGTTTTTCCTTTATTTTTGTCCATTTCCTCAATATCCGTACCTGCACATGCATAAACACAAAAAACACGATATATTTGGCATATTTGGTTAGTTTTTTGATCCGTTTAACCCGATAAATTAGGTAAAAGGTATGTGTATTTACACACATACCAAAATCCCCCAGACTAAGGTATTGCCGTGCCCTCACGCAATGTCATCAACTCACATTTTCAAAACCAAAAATTTCAAACCTCTTTTTACTAACTTTGAAAAGTAGCAAAATATTCAAAAGAGATTAAAAATTCAAAAGTTCTAAAAACGCCCCGTTTTTCCGATTTATTCATACTTATACTATTTTTATATTTTTCTCATTTTCATGTGACAGTTTGTTGACTTTCATTATTTCTCAATAATTTTTAGGATCACGGAGTAGGAAACACGACTCATAAAGAAGTGACCATACGGATAAAATTCATCGTCCTTGATTTTTCACGAGCCCCCAAACTAAGCTTAAAAACGAAATCATTGTTATTTACAAGTTAGATTGCTATCACTACTCATGGAAGTTAATTGTGTATTACTCCTTGTTCCCAAATTCCTATTTTCCTCTATTTATTTTATTTTTGGTGAGAAATGAATTTCTTCATATTCTCGTTTCGATAATTCTTTAAGTCCGATAAAGACACCAAGTTTAGATGCTAACTAGTTTCTAATCTTCCTCCGAAAACCGTTGCCATAAAAATGAGGTCCACATCAAGGTGATTTAAAATGGGGCTTATTATTCTATTTTTATATTTTTGACTTTTGCAAATTTTTTTTTTTTTTTTTTATTTTTTTTTTATTTTTTATTTTTTTAAATCAAACTAACTTTTTACTGATGTTGTGTACCATAAACTATGGAGCTTCACGGGGAAGTTCTAAGACCTTAAACCATCCGGAATAAAGGATCCAAGGGTCCTTACAACGGAGAGTTCCAAGACCTTAACGCCTTTCAGAATTAAGGGTCCAAGGGCCGGTGTAAGAGGGTAGCCAAGACCTAAATACCTTCTGGAAATAAGAATCCAAGGACCGATCTCGAATCCGCAGCTTATAGCACATAAATTTAAGTTTTATTTATTTATATTTATTTTTGGTGCCAACATTCCAAATCCCGTGTATCATAAACTAAACGGAACTTTACGGAGAATTCCAAGACTCTAGACATTCCTGAAATGAGGATCCAAGGTCGTTACAAGACCTCACACATTCCTGAATTAGAGATCCAAGGGCCACTTTATGAACCGTCGCTTATGTCACACGACACTTGTAGTAACCTTGATATGTACCCAACTTTTATAAGCAAGAATTCTCTTAAGAAGACAAAAACTAATCATCGCCAAAACCTAACACCCTTAATTAATCCTAAGATTCTATTTTTAAGGTGTGCAAGCTTATGAGAACAAGAAGCCACAATTAACTTTGATGAGCTCTAAAGAGAACCAACTACTCCACGTTTAGCAATCTAACTTATAAATGACTCTATCATTTCTCGTTCTTCGCAAATTTAAAATCCTAAATAATAAGATCCGCGAATGCTTAGCCAAATAATTAAGGGGACAAGCTAGGGCTCAACACCCCCGATCAATTCAAAATTTTATTCCTACTCTCACCAGCGGAAAGTCAACAATGTGTCAAAACACTTATAATATTTTTGCAAATTTTTTTTAAATTTTCTCATTTTTTTGGAGGAAAAACGGAGTTGCAAGAGTACAAGGCAAAAATGCAAGGAAAAATCAAATCGAAAGATTACCCCCCCCCCCCCCCAAAGACTAAAATGAGACATTGTCCTCAATGTCTTAAAGGTAAGGGTTCTACATAAATCTAAGGCCGTTTATTAATTATGCCAAAAGATAAACGTTAGTCGATAAGATTAGGATATCGGATTTCCCATAAAGCAACGAAGGATGAGACTCGAGTGGAGTAAAGACAAAACCACGAGCACGAGAGTCTTCAAACTTCGGGCAAATCCTGGACATAAACAACAACAATCACAAAACACGAGAAATGGAAGAGGTAGACCTCCTCACATCACTTATTAGAAAGAAAATAGAAAGAAGATAGAAGGATAAGCATGGGGTGCCTCCCACGAAGCGCTTGTTTATTTATCGAGTCGTATAGCTTGACCCGCCCCGAATTTAATTGTTCTTGGGGGAGCATGTGGAAGAGAAAATCTCCATCGGATTTTCATTTAAGATGTTTGGATAAACATTAAAATGCTTGAAAGTTCCACTCCGATGAGATACCCAAGGCTTAAAAGAATGAGAGATGCCGAGGTCAAAGATGGTATCTTCACTCCCGAATGAGTGAATGAGAGGAGAAGTCACCAGATAGGTGAAGAAAGGGAGAAAGATCATTATCAGAATGAGAATCCATTCTTCATCTTTAAAGCTCTTGGGTTTATTAACAAAAACCTCGGGAGGGAGGGTCGGGATGATATCATCGATAAGCAAACTCTTAGGATAGAGTACATCTCCCCCCGGGTCATGATCTTCCTTAAAAGCAAAGTAATCATACTCCGGTGGAGATATGATATGAGCGAGTTCACCGGAGAACTCCTCATGAAGAGAATCAATCATCTGATGAAAATCTGTGAGCTCGGGTTCCGTCACGGACTCATCACTCTCCTCCATATGAGTATCAAAGATCGAATTATCTGACATTAAAGTAAAGTCAGATCCGAAATCAAAAAGAGGATTGGTGATAGTCGTTTTGAATGTTTCGGAAACAAGCTCATCAAATTCCTTTGGAGGATTGATTTCAACTTCCTTCGGAGGGAGAGAAAGAGATGGTTCTTGGTTCAATAATTTCTCAACAAAAAGAATATCTCCCTCCGGATCAAGATAAGAATCATCAATTTTCGGTGAAATCGAATCATCTTTGAGACAAGCATCGATCTCTTCCAAGATAGGATCACCTCCCTTAACTGGAGTAAGGGAAGGGGAAGAGTCGAAAATGATAGGTTCGGAAGACGGAGTAGGATTGCCACTCGGAGGTTTTTCTGAAATTTGAAGATCTTCAGGGGCACACTCCTCGTCATATTCGTCGTCGACCTTATGTTTAGCATATAAAGCTCTTATAACTTGCATCCGCTCTTCTGCTAATAATTCTTCCATACTTCTTTTATCTTCCTGCTTTTCGGCGGTTGTGATAGCAGCTGATGAAGTATTATAAAACTTCCCAAGTTGAATAGATTCCTCATCATCATCGTCATCGTAAAGGAAAGTTTGACGATATTGGGAACTTACTCTAGCTGCTTATTCTTCAGCTAGAAGTTCTCCATAAGTTTTTTGATGAGGATCTTCTGGGGTACGTTTATTAACCAAATCCTTAAGATCTTTTAGTACATCAAGAATATCAATGAGCAGTTCTTGAGGAAGTGGTTCAGGTTGTGTCTCAATCATTTGATACTGTGGAGGTTGGTCATGATAAGAATAGTCGTAATTGTTACAAGGGCCACGCTCATAGACAAGCGGGTTCCTTGTTTGACAATCAGAGCTATAGTGAGGACCTCGACAGTACTCACAACAATACGTTTGCTGTGACTGATTCGGTGAATTATATGGATAATGGTCATACCCGAAGCTTTGATTACATGAAACTTGCTCATAGACAAACGTATTCCTTGCTTGACAATCAAAACTTGGGTGGGGACCTCCACAATATTCATAAGAATATGTTTCCATCTCATGGTGTGGGGGTTGGATAAAGAAATTGGTTGTTTCATTGTAGGGATTTTGGTCATAGACAAACCCGTTTCCCGAATTTACAATGCTACAACCGTGGCAATTTCCACCATTTGGAGGACCTCCACACCATTCACAACCATAATGGTAAGATGAAGACATAAAGAAGAATTAAACGGATAGAGGGTAAGAGATAAAGAATTAAACGGATAAGAGGAATGAGAAGAATATTTTTGGATTTTGATAATTTAGAAACATGGAAAAACACAAAAGAAAAAGGAAAATAAATTTGAAAAGAAAATCTTTTTGGGTTTTTATAATAAGAAAATATTTACAAATGAAAACGATAACTCCACGAGGAAGGGTCTTCAAAACACGAATCGACGAAACGGGAACCAAAAATTCACTTCAACCTTCCCCGGCAGCGGCGCCAAAAATTGATACGTTGCAATTTATATTCTCCAAAGGAAACACAAGTGGAAATATGTGTAACCCCGGTTCGTTGTTCCGACGAAGGTGTGAATGGAATTTGTGAAATCGGGATCGTGAAACGTGTAATGAATGGTGAATAAGAGTGGGATTTTGGATTTTTAAGCTAAAATATGTAAACATAAACTAAAAACAACTAATTAAGCAGGGGAAACAATAATCTAAAGCACAAGGAGGCAAAAACGTAAGAAAATCCTAAAAACGAGTAAAACCCGGGCTAATCCCGAGAATAAAAGTGAAAACAATGGAAAACTAATCCTAGAAACGGAAAATTAATTTTCCTAAGTCCTAATTAATAAAATAAAATTTTAGAAAAAAGAATTATATTTTTTTGACTTTTATTTAATTTATTATGATTTAAAAACTAAATTTAAGAAATTAAATGATTAAAAATATTAAACCTTGAAAAATAAATCTGAAACTTTTCTGGAAACTAATTTAAATAAAAAGGAATGCAAGAAAAATAATTTGGTAAAATCAGCAAGAGCAAATAAGCAGTTTTAAGCAGTAAAGAGAAAATAAGCTAAAAAGAAAAAGAGACCTTAAAAGAAATGATGATGAAAGTTCTAACAGAAAAACTCAAGGGTGCGAGTGGTAGTATGTTGTGTTTGTGAGGCGGTGGAAGCTAGAGGTTCGAATCTGGACCTCAGTTTTTTGCTATTCTTTTTTTTTTTTTTCTTTTTTTCTTTTTTTTTTTTTTTTTTTTTTTATGTTTTTCTTTTTAAAACCTATTAAGCACATGATAATAAGCACATCTTATAACTAACACCTATTTTAAATACCACTAATAAGCTCAGAAATAAGCAATATAAACCAGAACAGTGCACATATAAAGAAAACAAGGAAAAAGTTATGAAGCAAAGGGCTGATAAGCTAAGATTGAGCTAAATAGAAATTGAAATAAGCTGAATGAGACTGAACTAAATCTAAATAAGCAGCATGAATCAGAATAAGTTATAAATCATAAGCAGAAAAACATTAAAATGGGAATAAGCTAATAGGGCTGCTGGGGTGACTTTGAGCCTATGAAAAGCTGTTAAAAGCTAATCTAAAAAATTCAAAAAAATGTGAAGAAACTAGATAAGCTATAGAACAGTAAGAGTGCAAGATTTCAGAGCATTTGAACTTAAATTGAGAAGATGATAAATAAAAAAGAAAGGTTGTAAAAGGCAAAAATGAAAAGTATGCAGTCTGCTATATGTGATGAGGATACTTGGGCAACTATGAACCAAAACACTACAATTCCTAACAACCAATAATATGAACTGAATAGAACACTTAAACACTACAAATGGGAACCTCAACAGCTTATTCCTTATAACTAGCTTATAAGATCATCTATATGCTCAAACCTGCACTGTTCAACTCAGTATAGCCAAATCCTCAAAGACAGGTTAAATAATCCTCCTAACTCCTATTCTAAACTAAGATAAGCTAAATCAAATTAGACCAATGTGGCAAATGAACAGTAGACAATGATTTGGCCTGTTTCACCCATTGACCCAAACACTACTTATGGCAGACTGTTATGAGAGTTATGAACTAGGGAGGACCAAATTAAACCAAATAATCTACAAAAGATGGTTAACTAGCTATACTAAAGTGTGAAAAGCACCACTGAGTTGAAATTAAGCACCTAAATAAGCTAACTCTAGATTAAGCATTTTTTGGTTTTTATGAATTTTAAGCAAAACTGACCTGCAATGATCTAAAGGTTGATGTTAAGCAATAAACTAGACTAGGGACTAAAAATAAGCAAAATTAAGCACAAGAGGAACAAATAAGAACTGGCAATAAGCTAATAAGCAGTTTGACTTTTGTTGACCAAGTAACTAAAAGAGAAAACTTAAATTTCATTAACCAAAGGTGAATTACAAACCTGAAATGAGAGTTACAAAGCTTAAATCTAATCCTAATGACTGAAAGTAAAAAGACAATAAGTAAAATGGTCTAAACTTTTCTAATACATGAAAAATTGGACAAGCTTTGTGAAGGAGGAGTGATCTCCTATTTATAGCAGCTTATTGCTTAAACTTATCAAAACATAAAAAAAAATTAAGAAAAATAATCGGGGGGGGGGGGCGACTTAATAAATATAAATTTTTTCGGACGAAATACGGATAAGTTAGCACTACTGAGCGGAAAAACGGGGGTGGCCCGGGCCCCCTGGCCCCTAATAAGAACCGCCCCTGCTTGGATCATGCCTATCTCAAAGACAAAAAAGGCTGTGAATATCGTGGGTCGTTTGGTTATTGCAGCAGCATCCTACTTCATATGGCAAGAAAGAAATAACCGTCTCTATGGAAGAGGTGCAAGACGTGTGGAAGACATTCGGGATACCATTGCTGAAGTCGTGAGGTTAAAGCTAGCATCTATCAGATTCAAGTCTAAAGCTCACGTGGCAAGAATGAAGGAAGTATGGAAATTACCAATGATGGAAACGTAGCTGATTTTCTTTTTACCTTGAGCTGTGCAAGTTTGTTTGTCTATTTGTGTAGTATTGGCTCTTGGTAATAGGATACATTGGTTTTAATGCTGTGAGCTTGTTCACATCATAATAGTCGTGCTAGTGGCATGTGTCTAAAGAGGGGTTCATTTCCCATCTTCTCATGTACGTAACGTTACTTTTTTGATTTTATATTTTTCACTAGGTATAAACCCTTTATTAAAAAAAAAAAAAAAAAAAAAAAAAAAAAGAATCAATTGTGCACCAATGGATAAATTTAATTGGAAAGCAGTACCATTCCCTAAATGGGTCGATTTGAGTTATATAAGCAAGCCAAATGGGAATATTAAAAACATACAGACACTGCAGGCAAAAAAATTTATTCATAATCAGCCTTTGCTATTAGAATATTTTGGATGTCAAAGATACTTATATTAATAAAAGCTACATACTTATATTAATAAAAGCTACAGGGCGATTGCTTATAGATATATGTGGCTTACATATATCTATGTATGTGTAAATGTATGTTTTAAGAAGGCCACAAAAGTGTACAGTTTTCACTCCATAGTGCACAATAAGACAATGTAACCGATTCATCACAAGCCACTAATTATCACTAGACTACATCCAAGTCAAATTTATACACATTCTAGTATTGCCTTAGAATCCAAGTGTTGGTCGAATAGGGATTAAAGCAAATAAACTGACTGCAATACCATATACGGATTGGAGATGATTCAATGGTTCACACAGACACAAGCACTGTGATATCTGTTGAGGAATATGACCACCATGAGCCTGATAGTCCACGAGCCGGGATGAGACCTGGCGAGGGTCTGGAAATCGAGTTACAACCACATACTGTCTTAATGACGGGTGATAATTCTCCATTTAGTGCTAATGAAAACTCAAGTTGGGCTGGTACACCTCTCCTTAGACCTTGTGCATCTGTGTCTACTACAGCTTCACCAAGTTTTCTGCCAGAAATTGTCACGTGATCATCTTCAATGCCTGCTCGACGAGAATGAAGGTAAAGATTGATACTTTTAATATGGGATTGTTTTTCTTGTTGATATCTTTAGGTAGGTGATTTGTGATAATCTATAAGAACGTAATTACATAACAATTTGTGATACATTATGACGTAAATGTAGAATTACAATCTTGTGTATCTTTTCTTATGTCAAGAGGATTGTAATTCTACATTTATGTCATAATGTATAACAAATTGTTATGTAATTACGTTCCTACAGATTATCACAAATCACCTACCTGAAGATATCAACAAGAAAAACAATCCCATATAAAAAGTATCAATCTTTACCTTCATTCTCGCCGAGTTGGCATTGAAGATGATCTCGTGACAATTTCTGGCAGAAAACTTGGTGAAGCTGAAGTAGACACAGATGCACAAGGTCTAAGGAGAGGTGTACCAGCCTGACTTGAGTTTTCATTAGCACTAAATGGAGAATTATCACCCGTCATTAAGACAGTATGTGGTTGTAACTAGATTTCCAGACCCTCGCCAAGTCTCATCCCGGCTTGTGGACTATCAAGCTCATGGTGGTCATATTCCTCAACAGATATCACAGTGCTCGTGTCTATGTGAACCGTTGAATCATCTCTGATCCATATATGGTATTGCAGTAAGTTTATTTGTTTTAATCCCTATTCGATTAACACTTGGATTCTAAGGCGATACTAGAATGTGTATAAATTTGACATGGATGTAGTCTAGTGATAATTAGTGGCTTGTGATGAATCGGCTACATTGTCTTATTGTGCACTATGGAGTGAAAACTGTACACTTCTGTGGCCTTCTTAAAACATACATTTACACATACATAGATATATGTAAGCCACGTATATCTATAAGCAATCGCCCTGTAGCTTTTATTAATATAAGTATCTTTGACATCCAAAATATTCTAATAGCAAAGGCTGATTATTAATGAAATTTTTTGCCTACGGTGTCTGTGATATATGAAAAAAAAAAAGTTTACATATAGCTAGCTATATTATTTCAAAATAGTTTAACATCTTTTAAGCATAGTATTTAGTAGTTTTTAAGCTTTTTGAAACACATACAATTTGGGTGACTATCAATTCCGTTAGAATATATGTTTTTAATATTCCCATTTGGCTTGCTTATATAACTCAAATCGACCCATTTAGGGAATGGTACTGCTTTCCAATTTAAATGTATCCATTGGTGCACAACTGATTCTTTTTTTTTTTTTTTTTTTTTTTTTTTTTTTTTTTTTTTTTTTAAAGGGTTTATACCCAGTGAAATATATAAAATCAAAAAATAACGTTACGTACATGAGAAGAGGGGAAATGAACCCCTCTTTAGACACATGCCACTAGCACGACTATTATGATGTGAACAAGCTCACAGCATTACAACCAATGTATCCTATTATCAAGAGCCAATACTACATAAATGGACAAACAAACTTGCACAGCTCAAGGTGAAAAGCTATGTCATTGATCAAAACAGATTTTGTGGCAAGTTTGCGTTTTAAGATTTGGCAGATCAGTTATATGTAATTCTGAAAGGGCTAATCAAAACTTAAAAGTAAACAGGCATAATGACGTACCTTTTCGCATCTAACAAACAATTTATTATCCTCCTTTGAAAGAACAGTGTTTGGGTTCTTGCAATAATCGCAGATGACATATTTATCTGTAAATAATAAATGACTTTTCAGCAAATGTTATATGTACTGGAGATGAAATCATCCAAGAGTTTTAAAAACTTACCGGTGTATCGCTTCAGGATCCCTTCAATGGTTTTGGGTGCAAGTTTTCCATTGACTACAAATCTTTAATGGCCGTCAAGTGACCCCAGTTGTATTCAATTCTGCCAGCAAGTAGGACATAACATGCTCTGCCTGCCTGTGCATGCTGATTGATGTAACAGTGAACATTTTAGCAACCAACAAATTTTATGATAACCAAAAACTTTCATAAACACAAGTCACGCGATGAATTGTGAAATTAGTAATGTTAATAAATCTTTACTAAGTCAAAAACAAAACGCAAACACTGGCCGCCCGACAACAGACTCGAGGGAAAAACGGTGCAATAACCATTGTCGTCAAAGATAGATTGTTTTATGAATTTGACACGTTCTTCTTTTTGCTAGGTTATTTAATTTGACCCATTTTAGATAAAACACAACTTAAATCGGTTCATTCACAAGTGAATGGGCTATAACTCACGCATTTAGCAAACGAAATGGACATTTGGATATAATTAAGAAGGACATACCGTTCGCAAAGATCCTTAAAATTCACAACAACAGTCTTTTTTGTTCCTTCACGAAGAACCCGTGGTGGGCTCATAGTTCTTCTTTCAATTTGATGCTCGCGTTGCATACGGGAGAGATGGGCCATTCGCTGAGCATATGTATATAAATAACAAAAATAACATTATTAACATATTGAGTAGACACTTTTAAATTATATGTTCATAGTTGAATGCAGCCATTTTAATCAGGTATGTGGAATCCGCAATTCTAACCTTTCCTGTTCAACAAAAAAAAAACAGAATAAAAAAGAGTAATAGAACTTCAACATGGTTATAGAAATTACAATAGTCCTTGGTTATAATTCCAAACTCTAACCACATGCAAAGCAACCACTATTATCGACATATGCTTCCACACTAAACGTGCGACTACATAACTAAGCTAATTGACATATATAATATATAGAAGAGTCCTTATATGATGCTCAAAAACCGACAAAACCATTCAGGCAATAACATGGAAACCACTAGCGATAATCAAATAATACAAGCATTCAATAATGCACCGATATAAATAATACTTGAATAGGCCAAATTGGATGTTTTATACAAGCATCTACCAGCAATAAACTCCCAAAAGATCATACATAGCCTACATAGGTACAAATTCAATTAAACCGCTTTCTACAATATACAGTTGAATTATTAAAAAAAACTGCTTATACCAATCACAAATAATCCGATAAGCAATCCAAACACTACAAAATCCTCTTATTTGGAGTCTCAAATAGCAAGCAAGAAAACCCTGTAAATTAATTAAAATTTCAAACATCGAACAGCTTGTGAAAAGGATTGCTTATTTTAAGTGTACATGTGCTTACTGAGTCTTTTTAAAAGCATTAAAAAAAACACTTATGTTCTTATTTTGGATCCCATAAGTCCTTTTAAAATAAGCATTTACTTTGGGATGTTCGGAAAATTGTATTAGAAAATGTTACGCTAATTGCAAACACATATATTATAAAAGTGTTTTGTTTAGCTTATGAGCTCTGCTCCGATAAACCCCAATGGGAAAACGACCACCGATCGGTCCCACAGCCAACATGAACGTTAGTGTAGATTTTTGGCTTTATCAAAACACTCAACGCTGCTTTATAGTTGTATCAAAACGCATAAAGTAAATAAGCTATTTAGATCATATTCAAACAGATAAATAATAACAAAACACAAACAAATAGTTAAACAACTAACTTTCAACAGTAAGCCCAAATTTGTAGTTTAATGCCTTGATATTGACTGAATATATAGATTGTAAATTAGCAATCAAAAGATTAAGTGTTAAACACCCTAAGTTAAAGCAGAATGATTAACAAGAAAGTGAACTGAACAATTATTATACCTATGAGTCGTAAATTTGTGATAGTCGTTTAATTGATTGGTAATGGTTTCTTTGTTCGGTTATTGTATTGCGACGGGTGTATTTATAGTGGAGATTAAATATAATATATACTTATATCTTGGTGCGCAAGGCAAAGAGGGTTTCGATAGAATCAGTTATTCTGCATGGACCTTATATTATTGTACTCTAACTTTAACTAGAATTGTTTTTTTTAATGGCAAGTTAGTACAATACAATCGGTTAGCGAGTCAGAGACTCGACGCATCTGAGTGGGCAGAGCCCAACACAAATTCGTACCTAGAAGAAAACCCAGTGAGGCTCGAACTTGAGACCTCATGGAAACAACCTCCCCCAAAGTTTCTTAGGAGACCTCAGGTGCCCAACTGAGCTAAGCCTGGGCGTACGTCCATTTTGTATTTCTAAAACTAAACTATATAGGCGGGTGGACCTAGGGGGTTCTTGAAGGTTTTCACGGGAACCCATGTATTTATTCACATAGTGTAAAGTAAATTTTGTCAAAAATCATGAATTTTTTCAAAATGAACTTGGTAACTTCATCATTTTTTTATATATTTTTTTTTGCACCCGGTGACTATAAGTTCTGGGTCCGCCCCTATATAGTATAGGATCATACGAATAACAAAGAACAATTGGATCAAAAGTCCATCGAGAAATTCGATTAAAGCAATGCTTAATTAATCAATATCAAACATAAACTGCCCCAAACAATGAGACTATTTAAACTATTTAATTAACCAGGGAATGAAATCTAATTAAGCTTAAAATTCGTCCTAAACCCTGGAAACATAGAAATGTTCAGAATAAACCCTCAACTTTGAAATTACAAAAGATACAAAAATCTGACATGAACATAGAGTGTTAGGATCTCTGAGAAATAAAGTTTTCTCATTGCTGCCGATAGCTTATGGTTCCTGCTGAAGTTTATTACTGCCGATAGCTTATTTCTGTTTCTGCTGATAGTAGTCATTACTGCGGGTTTAAGTAATTGTTATTCCGTATGTTTAGAAAGTTTGTTAGATTTATTTTTAGAAGAGATTGATAGTTATCTCTTTACACGTTTTCTTGAATGACGGGTTAGGGTTAGGGTTTCTTATCAGTATAAAAGAAACATCCCGTCTATAAGTTTGATATCGATTCAATCAATAGAAAAACAATTTCATTAGTTCATACCGATCCATAGAGGATCATTATCTTCTTAGATATTTTCTTCTTTACATTCTTGTTGTTTAGTTTCCGCATAAACACAAGTCTTACACCTAGAGATTCTCGTTTAACCAAGCTCTATCAAGCTAGAAACACTCGATCCTACATAGAGCTTAAGAGCTACGCTAATGGCAGAATTATGTGAGCTGAAACTTTTGTATTGAACGTAGAGCCTAAGATCTATGTTCCCGCCATATCTGCACCATTCTCTCCCTTTTTGAGAAAAACTCGTCAGGTACGTTTGCTTCACTCACCCCATGACCCGTATACCCCTAGCATCCGAGTCTGTTTATCTTATATCAAATTCCCAATCTTCAGAAAAATTTGACCTCGAGTCTTGATCGTCTTCATACCCAATTTACTACTATTTTTGTGATGACCAAAACATCCTACCTCCACTACTATGGTACATATCTTTCTTTGATGAGCACACTGAAAAATAGTTTTTATTATAGAGTTTCCAATGATCATTTTGGGGACATTAACACATGTAACACACTGATGCGTATCACGAGTGCAAGTTTTAAAATTTATAACACGATTTACCAATGATTCAAACGAAACACATACGAGCAAGTATACCTGTTCGTGTGTAGCAAGAAATGATTAGGTAAGCCGAGGTCGTTCACAAGGATTTGTTTATTTTCCAAAACGTGAGTCTAAGAACTACTAACTTTAAAAAAATTCCGCGGTTCACAAACAAGCAAATGATTATAATGAAGAATTCATATATTAAAACTACACTTGCCTAAACTAGTTTGAACAATTCACCTTTTTTGATTGTGACAATGGTTCCAACACTTTGATCAAGAGAATTAGATGGTATTCTAATCTATTATTTCTACCATTTACAATCCTCGTCAAGGTTTTGAGATGCTAAAAACAAGCATTAAGTTTGATCATACAATTCAAGACCAAAACAATTTCAACAACTCGATTCATAGTAGTTTCACAAGTTAGTTGACAACCACACTTTTAGTCTCTTTTTTAATCAAGTTACCATATGAAATGGTCAATACATAAGGTATCACCTTCATAGACAAATGGCGACAATTGATTGATTAATGATGTCACTTTCGGCCTAATACAACATAAACAACCAATCTAACCTTGATAAAAAAAAATTGTCACATGAAACTTTTAAAGCATAATTCGATCTTAGTGATAGCTTGAAATTGAATATAACCACATAGTCACAATCACCCAATTCTCATGTCACAAACATCATCTAGGCAAGTGCACAAAGGCACTAGCCACTCATAGCAAACAAAGTCATAACCACAGAAAGTTTAACATTTGAAAACATAATTTAAAGGTCTTACAAAAGTTGTAATGATGATTACAAATAATAAGACTTGATGCCTAAACGTTTAGTGATGATTTCTTGATGCTCCAACCTTGAATTATGTGTTCTTGTTTCCACTTTTGCTCTTGCATTTTCAACCTTGAGAGGGAGTTCCTTGAATGGTTTGATGAGAGAGTAATTGTTGGTGAAGAATATTGAGAGAGTTCATTCTTAGTTGTGTTTGTAAAATGAAGTCAAAAAGGATGTATTTAAGCTTTCATCAAGGCATAGGTCATTTGATTCTTCAACTTGGGGCCAAAGTTTCATTAACCAACTGAGTTTGGAGTAAATGGGTTGACTTGATCGGACTTTGGATAGTTGGCACAATAAAAGTGGCATTAAATCTCAGACGACACCAACCGCGCAGTTGGGGTCTCAACATGCGATTGGGAGCGAAACATGTGTGCCAGATTCTCAACCTCAGGTTGGCGACGGATCTTGTGTGGCGGCTTTCAACCTTGGGTTTGTGCCTAATTATGTGTGCTAATTTCTCCGCGCATTCTTTTACTTTCCCATTGATCCAATGAACGTTATTTCTTTGATCAGCAACAATTATCTTCACTTAGAATCTCTTCCAAGGCATGAGTCTTTGGAGCATAAACTTGTGGCTTTATCTTCTCGATCGATCTTCAAAAGATGTGTGTGCGTGTAGGACTTCATGTACATGTGTAATTTCTTGATAATTCCTCATTTCTCCAACATTTTACTTGATTTCTTCATCTTGGCTAATCATGCACCTAAAACCATAACTTTGTACTCATAAGTACCAAAAGTTCATAGATTAAAAAAAATAACATGTACAAAAATAATGATAACGATCCTAAAAATATATACAATTCAAGCGCTATCACACACTCGAGCTACAAAGACTCCTTGTCATAAATGCTTCCAACTTCAACATAATCACAAGTTTCTTCCTCCTCGGTGACTTTTGCTCCAGTTCTTTCTTAACAACATGGTCTTCGCCCTTGATATCAGTATCATAGACCGGATAAGTTTCTTCCTCGATGTCCCATGATGGTACATCATGGTGTTCATCTTAAAAACTTGATAGTTGTTAAGAAAAAAGGATACTCCTCCTCTCTTACATCAAGAAAATAGGTTCAGATTTGGTTTCCTTTGCCAACAAAGGGTCGTCATGGTGATCACCATGAAAACCAAGATAAGCTAGCTAGTATATAATTTTGGTTATCTAAATACAAGTTTATGAAAGCAAATAACACGGAATGAGCTGGCTAGTATATTCAAATTCTAACCACATAAAAAAATAACCACTATTTTCGACATATGCTTCCACACTTAATGTGAGGCTACATAACTAAGCTAATTGACATAGGGATATATAATAGAACATGTTATAATTTAAATACCATTACAATTACATAATTAATTCTACATCACCAAAGCACGTAGCAGAAGCAAATAATCAATATTTTAACACGTAAATACTTTAACCGAATATTAAAGATATGTACCTTTGATTCTAGCAAGAACAAGGATCTAAACTTTAATTCTTTTTCTTAATCAAACAATAGGATTAACGAGAAACCCCTTACCGTTTTGTTTCTCAATCCAAGATAGTATTAACTAAAGTAAGTTAATTACCAAGGTTTTGTACACACGTACTATAACCAATTAATGTTTGGTGCTAGCAAAAGAACACAAGAATTAAAGCAAACTATTTGTTTAATTATTAAAAGTCAATCCCCCCTCCTAAAGAGATAGGCCGATCTGTTTTAAGCAAAAGAAAGAGAAGAACAAAGTTAGGGTTATAGCAAGAGTGTACAAGATATGTAAACCAATAAACTTAGCCTTTGTATTTATAGGGAACTAATCTTGTAGGACAAGTTTGACTTGGATTGGGCTTCTAAAACCCCCTAGTCGATTGTTTCCATAATCCCTAAGGGATTCTAGAACTTTCTTGCTCCTCTAATTACACCTATAGTCCTTCCTTTATTCACTAACGGTCATTAGTCAATTTCGTTAATTACTTAACGTCCGTTAGTCGTTATTTCGTGTTCAAATAATTAAATACATAACGGTTATTTATATTAATTATTTACATTAATCATTCATACGTAAAGTGTGCAATCCCAAGGTCCCGAGTTCGATTCTAGTCATACACGACTTAATATTTTTCCATAACTCTAACAGCTCCCACTTGGAAATCTATTAAAAGTGTAATGACATTGGTTAGCATCTAGCAACATGCTAATGCCCCTAGTACAACTCGGGTAGTGGTCTCCTGGAAAAACCATTCGATGATTCATCATCATACTCTTCCTTTTGTTTCTAATACTACATTAATAAAGATATGGATCTAAGTCATTCTTTATTAACCATTCTGTTTCTCGTTGTTTCTGATTAAGCAAGATTACCAAATCATCTGAACACATTCAGGGAAGATCTTGGGTGCGGCCACACAAACATCTTGTCAACCCTACAAGGGGCCCAACAGTATTAAACTTCAAACAATTTGAAGGAACAAATTCTATCTTGACTACGAGCATAACCCATGAACTTTGCAACACTCCTGAAAACAATCCTTATAGCTATCAGTTACGTATAGCGGTAAATTGAATCACAGAAATGCACTACATCCATGACAGTTATCTGGCATCTCAAGTCTGAGGATAACTATATACACATGATTTACTTGATGACAAGATCCATAAAGTAAACTCATGAAGTTGGGATAAGTCCTATATTCAATTCATTGAATATCATGTGAAATTGGCATGTCATTACATCAATATACTTTCAAGTATATTCTACCAATACTCATATTTGTCTTGATTTAATGATATTCCCATATCATTAAGTGACAACGGACAATTTAGAATAACATAAGTTATTCACGGATTTAAACATGCAAATATAGGATACAATCTATTATTAATGAAAACAAACGTACCAAGTACTTTAATTCGTTGTAAATAATAATTGCTTAACATCCCTTATCCAAATACTAAAATAGATCAATGCATGATAATTCTTATTAATGAATTATGCCTCAATTCATGTCAAACATACTTGTTGACAAGGCATAAATCAACTAATCTTGATCTATCAGAATTTTGAGAATACTTATTTCAAGAATTCAATTAGTGAAATTCTTGTATGTGTGCATTCAACTATCTTGATATTGCCACATAATATTTCATAAAATGTGTGACATCCTCAACCACCAATTTATGACAATTAAACTATCAAACATTTTATAGTTTAAAGTATTCTAATTCTTTTATGTATAATGCAACTATGCTTACAGTTAAGCATAACTAGTACACATGGCTATTAACAAGGATGAAATCCTACCATGACTAGTATTGAGTGTCAACTCAATTTTATTAGCATCATTGTATGCAAACAACAGTATGCTCTTTAAAATCCCTTAAACTTTAATATCCATTGTGTAATGTTTGATACTTTTCAATCTTTCAAGATTTTTCAGCTATAACGATTACGCAACAATTTGCCATATGGTTCATAATTAGAATTTAGGAGCAATTCCAGGATGAGGATGTTAATTCTATATCCAACCATATCCATTACACTTAGTTATCTAATAATTTTCAATTAGATATTAATGTTGTCAAATCATCTTTCATCCAAGCATGATACAACAAATAATATGATGTACATGAAAAATCCTTGTGTCAAACTTAGATTTCATTCATGTTATATCTTTTCAAAGATATGTTTCTATTAAGACTTTCTAATAGTATATCATGTTCTATTAGAATCAATTATTTTTACCGCTTATTTTTATAATTAATAAACATATATTCCAAGGTTGTATGTTTATTTCCTAAATTTCCAAGTGAAGTTTTATTCCAAACTAAGACTTAACATTTAATGTTAATGGAATGTTACTTCCTATATGTTATACAACATATATGAAATAAGAAAATAAATATAACACTCCCACTAGCTTTCAGGAATACTAAGAAAACATCTTATTCTAATTATAAATCAAAACTGAATTTAATAATTAAACATAAGTATATCTCCTAGATGCATGCCTTAATCCATTCATGAATTATTTCACTTTGTATACTTCCAAAGATTATTTGAATTCAAATGCTCTTTTTAATTACTTATCGTCCTTGCACAAGTAATTTCTCAAGAAAGAGTTTTGATATTCCATTGTTAATTTCATATTTATGAAACTAAGAATGACAATCATAATCTTTATACATTTAATGTACCTAGAAAGAATTTCAATCACAGTTAATTGCTTAAGTGTGATTAATAATTTTTCCATACATTAAATATGTATACAAAATTTGTCCATATGATTTCTACACAAAGAATTAAACCACTAGGATTTTCATTCCTTTTGAAGAAACTCATCTTTATTCTATAGTGTAACTATAGAGTTCAAGATTAACTAAGTTTCCAAAACTAGTTATCTTTCTGGACTGCATCTAAGCATTCATAGTATGAGTAACTTGCCAAATTCAATATTTGCAATTCATCTTAATGAGCAACAGGTTTACCATAATCCTGTAACTTATAATCCTCAACATATTATGCAAATATTTGAGATATCCTTGCGGATCTATGAATGAGAATTCCATCATCTTGAGATTTAACATTAACATGTTTAATCCTCATCATGACTTTACCAGTGTATTTTTAGAAGATTATGTATCTAGTAACTTTATCTTTTCAAGATAAAACTCCCACTTGCCTTTTGCAATTTATAGACTATCTATAAATACTTTAGCAAGTAGAGCAACACAAAATTGTTCTCTTTTGGAATACTGCAAATACATATTGACAGTTCCTTACATTAAGTTTGTTAATAACCTACTCAAAAGCAGTTTAACAGATTCAGAACTTCAATTTTAAGACTTAATGTGATTTATCACATTCCATAATAAATGGTGTCTTATTCATCTTCTAGGTTGGAGTCTAATTGAGTATATACTACCCATACTCAATTTTCTAACCTTGATAACTTTTGGAAGAAAGGAAGATATAGTTATCTTTAATCAAACAATATAACAAGAGTTTGATTTTACTAACTGAACGTACCATAAACATTATGTATTTCATTAGGATTAACATTGTAAGACAATCTTACAATATGTAAGATAAATATATTTCGTTTGGCTTATGTATTCACCAACTAAGTCAGCTTAATGGTATAATAGAATTTCCAAGCCAATTGCATGCTATATAAGATAAGTACTTTTTGACCAAGTCACTTCATGTCCATGTCTTAACAAGAAGACATAAAATGTTATAATCCCATTATACGTTATTAATCATTGATCAACTCAATGACTTAGTTAGGCAATCAGCACGAATTCCTTTAAATGGATCCCTCTCTCTTCAAGTTCAAGCTAGACTATAATATATACTAAGACAAGAAGGGAGAGAAAGCAAGTTTAGGAATGCCCTTGCTTAAGAGGAAAGACTTCTTGTTACATGAGTCTTACTTTATTATAAGTCTTGTAACAATTAAAAGACTTCATATTTATAAATTTACAATAAAATATAAACATGTATAACTAAAGTAATCATGAACACCACAATTTGGTTTCAATAGTAATTTCAAGTTAATTTATTACTTCATTTATTTATGACATTCCAAGAATACATAAATATTCAAATTTTGAAGTAGTATTAGATTACTTCATTTATGTCATTCCAATAATACATAAATATTTAGTTTGAAGTAGTCTTATTACCATATTGACACTTGTTCTAATAAGTATCTAATTTAAAAACTTACAAATTAACATAGTTTCATTACATCAGTTGATCTGCTAGTAATGAAAGTATGAAATTTACCTTTCCATCGTAATCTAGTCCAAGCTCTCACATGACGTAGATTACAACTTCAAGTGTTCTATTAATTATATGTGATTAAGTCACATTAGAACATTAGTCTCTTGCCTTGTAGTCAAGAGAATCCTTTAAATCATATTCCTATATGTTGTTCCTTGCACACAATAAAGATTTCTCCCACTTGTGCATGGAACAACATCATGTATCGGATAAACAACACGTCACTCGTTTGTTTATGTGATCAATATGATTGTGTCATAGATATTAGTAGATATAGAACCACCTTGTCTAGTAAGGAAACGTACATGACTATCCTTAAAACCACAATTGTCTACAATTGGAAAGTAATTATCTCAAGACATTCTAGAGATAATCTGGGTTACTACCAAGGTAACAAAGCTTGTAGCTCCCACTGAATTACAAATCATTACACTAATTCATTATTCAGTAATTACAACACAATGCTCCCACTGGATTTGACAACATTATAAGTGTTTCATAACCAGTAAAAGCAAATAGTGTTCTTTTTACTTTCTTACACCTTTGAGAAGACCCATTCGTAACAATTACTTAGGTAATAAAAGAATGTATTCTACTTTGTAAATGATGGACTATCCATCAATGCAATTAGCTTGAAAAAATTGGGCATGCAATTTCTTCCTTAATATATCTACCATCCCCACAATGGTATGTAGCATCTTTAAGTGGTCAAAGCACAACAACTAGATAAATCATGCTAGTTTGCCTTTTACCAATTTGGCGGTAACTAGTCTAGCTTCTAATTTAATAACTTATAAAATGTGCAATTTTCTTAACTATTAAAGTTTGCTATGAGTTATTTATTAGAATGTAGACGATTCTAATTTTCCTATCATACCTTTCTCATTCATGAAAAAGAATAGGATTAAGTCTCACTCTTCTCAAAGAAAGTAGACTAGGTTTATTCTTTTAGTAAAGTTGACTCTAGCCAAAAACCCCTATGGGTGTAGTTCAATTTACCACTAAAAGAATGCCCCACATTTACGGTTTTTAACGTTGCATTTATACATTAAAAGAATTTACAAAATTTAATTTTAGTATTTTCTATTGTTGTTCCCTTAGCACACCGAGTAATAACAATTAAGTTAAACTAAGTGAGCTTATGACTGAGATCAATGCAAAGAATATTTCTAACAGTTATAATACGTGAATATAAAAACACAATATTTTTCAACGTTTAAATTCTTATTAGAAATAATTCCAAGAATCTATTACCCAAGTGTTTTGCGGAACAAACACTTGGGATTGAATAGACAAGGGTTTATGGTGTCTCCTATCGAAACTCAAGTTTTGCTTGAGTGGTAACAATATACCCACTGAGCTATCTCAGTGAGTTGTATACTCTTTGTAGGAGAGAAGTTACTTTGTAAAAGTTCTAAGCTTTCAATATACAAAGCACAATTAACTTCTCTCTATCTGATCTATTTATACACAAGTAATCTAAGTATAAGTGATTAAAATAATACAAGTTGTTGAGGTAGCGTGTCTGACAATTACAAACAGTAATTGTCATTTCCAAGAACCAATAGGAATGGGCTAATAAGACTTTGGGAGTTGTTGGCCGACACTCCATGACTTTTATCCGCAATAGGGAAGGTTGGTGTCTAACAAGATAAGAGTGTTTGGTCTGACACTCTTATCTTCTCAGATCCTTCCCTTTTGTTCCCGCCTATTCTTCAGGCATTGATTACTTAGTCTTCAATCACTTTAATGTTGTTGAGGAGACTGGGGTTCAGTGAGTTCTTGTCCAATACTTACTGAACCATCATCTTCTTCTTTGGCTTAAGTCCTACTCAGGGAGTACCGCCTTCCTGAGAGTGAGTCCTTTATTGAACTCGCCTTAAGCATACTGAAGATGACTCACTGAGAGGCTGTTCTCTCAGTGACTTGAATTGTTCTTGGTTTAGCAAACACTTAGCTTAATTTGTGTTCAAATCCTGTTTAAGACAATTGGGTGTTTTACGAACCCAACAATCTCCCCCTATTTGGATATAAATTATGCCTAAGTGTTTTGATCAGTATGAGTGAACTAAAGTCTTCTGCTCATACTGAATGTACTAGAAAATAAATAAGGACATTGATATAACAAAACATTTATCAATTTATTCATATCATTACAAGTCCTATCATTCTAAGTACAAAATACTCAAGGTTCCTGAACGAGACCCATGAGTTCTAGTTTAGCCTTCTTTGACATCAACACCTCTTTATCAGGTCGTTCCTTCATCATTTGATCCATCAACCTGACAAACTCCTCATTATCAGGACTCCTGATATTAAGCGCCATCAGTTTGTAGGCAAGGAGTGTTGTTGTTTCCACTTTATCAATGTCAGAGACTCTTTGAAAGGCTTCCTGACCAAATTCATCCACAAAGAAGATACCATACTGTAACAACCGTGATTTTAGCAGGTTAGTTTGACTAATAGTCTCAACCTATTTAGCTTTTATGTGGTGTGTACTATGTGCTTAGATGTGGTATATGTGCGGTTTATGGGTAATAGGTACGTGTGTTAGCACTAAATCCCTTGATGTGATATTTTCTTGATGAGTTGAGTAGTGCGAATTTTGGGAAAAGTTCATTTTGATCGCCTTTGTGGTGTAGAAATGACTTGTGTAGTTTTGGTGTTTTGTGGTTTTGCGTAACGAGACTCCGTTCAACTATTTGAGCGTTAGTAAGTTACGTGGAGGTTATTTTTATTGGGTATATTTTATAGAAAGTGTGAAAAATCTATTTTTGGAAACTTTATTTTGAAAATGATATTTTTCCGGTTTGTCGTAAAATTGAAGGTTTATCGCGTAGGGTGTAAATTTGAGTATAGCGGTTTTATAAAATATAAAGAGTATAAGGTTTTGAGTGTAATAATTAATTTAATGAAAAAAAAAAATATATATATATATATAATAAGGGGCGGCCGATTAGGGGGTGTTTGGGTAGAATTAGGAAACCAAATTTGACTAGAAATCCACTTACCTAATTAACCCTACTCTAGAATCTTTCCTAAGAGCCTATAAATACAAAACCAAGAACCCTCATTCCCCTTGTGTCCTGAAAATCGACCAACCATAAGAGAAGGAGAGGAAAAAAATTATTTTAGGGTTTTATTCTTCAAGTATTAAGGTAAATTTATAATCCTTATGTTTAATTAATTATTCTAATTCACGTAATACAATTTGTGATGGATCTAGGGTTTATAAGCTTCTGTAAATTAATGATATTAAACATGTTAGGGTAATTAATTAGTAATAATATGATGATTGGTGAAGTAGTTAGGGTTTAAAACATGTTAATTAATGAGTTATGAATCTGGCAGAATTAATAGGCTGTAAAGATTCGATTGTAATTAATAGATGAAATGAGTTAGATCACGAATTTTATGTCTAAATTATAGTTCAGAGAAAGAGCTTTCCAAAAAGTCCAAGCACGATCAATTTTGAGGTCGGGAAGGCAGTCAAACGATTTTTGTAAGTTAAGGTGTCAAAATAGTTAAATCGGGATAGAATTAGGGTAAAAGTATTGAGATCAATGGTGATTTTAAAGTGTAATTAGGGTTAGGCCTTCTGTGGGAATTAATTTCTATATTATATTTGACTTCCATGTGAAAATTTGACGATAATAAGTTGTGTGAGTGGGTCTAAGAGGTCAAAACTTTTTGATGTCCGATCAGATCTGAATCTGGATAGATGACATGTTTGAATTTTCATTGAGTACTTTTGTGGGTTTTTAGTGCATGGCCTTCTGGGACAAGCTTGTATGCTTATGAAGGATCATGGTTAATTTTTGGTGTGAGTTATGAAGCGTTATTCGTCGTGATTTTATGTGGGTGAATGTACCCTATAAATCTGCGTTTTCTGAAAGTTTTAATAAAGGGATTTAGTGAGTATCAAGTATTGGGTGGTGATTAGTATGGAGTCTAGGTAATCCAAGGTGGGTTATATGAACCTTAGACATCCATCATATGTGTGTTACATGGACTATGGCTTTTAGCTTAGTCGCGTGTAATGTGATTGTTATTTTTGTGATATAGATTTGTGTGTTGATAACTTGGAAGCTGCAGAATTGAGGTGAGTTCATAGTCCCATATTTTTACTTTGTTTTAAACTTGGGATGGAGATGATGCTTGTTTTAATGTTTTGAGTTACTGTGATTATATGTTTAATAAAAGGCATGGACGTGTAATTGTTATTATACTTATCTGCATGTTATTGTGGTGTTTGATTGTGGTGATTATTTGAGTGGGAACAGTCCTAGTGGCTCTACTCAATATAATTATCTTGGATCGGTGGGCGCGTTCTGTCCCAATTGTGGTGGTATTTGGATCGGTGGGCACGTTCCGTCCCAATTTATGTGGTGTTTGGATCGGTGGGCATGTTCCGTCCCAATTTATATTTGGATCGGTGGGCACGTTCCGTCCCGTAAGCTGTGATTGCATGTTAGTTGTATGATAACTTTACTTTTACTGTCCTGCAATGCTATACTATATTTTATAATCACAGTAAATCGATAATCGAGGTGTTTTGTGTGTCTTAAACCTATGTATCTCACCAACATTATGTTGACGTTTTAAGCATCATTTTCAGGTGAGCATTCTAAGGCTAAGATAGAAGGGCGCGATTAGAAGAGACCTAAATTGCATTGGCGATGGCTTATCATTGAGTTTAGTTTGATTAAAAATGGATTTTTGTTTGAGATACTTGATTTTCTTTCATTTTAACTCTTTGTTTTAATGGTGATTCCTTGGATATTTTATTTGGATTATTTATATTGGGGTATCGTTACGACACTTTGTGTTTGTACTTTGCTCTATTTGTTTGCATGTAGTATTTTCTCTATTTAGACACCAAGTGTTGTGATGATATCCATGATGTTGCACTCGCGTTTCCGCCATTGGCGAGGTGTGACAGATTGGTATCAGAGACTTGGTTATAGAGAAGTAGGTGGTTGAACCTAGACTATACCTAGGAGTCCCTCATATAGTTGCATTTAGGGCTTATGTGTAAGTATGGTTTTTAATATGTCTATTTTTCTTGAGTTTATTAGTAGTTTCGTCGAGTTTTGGACGCCGATTGGACCCTCATACTTAGTATTGTATACGAGTTTATTAGTAGTTTCGTTTGGCAATCATTTTGCTACCGGTTGTAAGGGAAGTGGTAGGATGAAGCGGACTAACCGCAGAATCCGAGTTCCCGCTAGCATAAATCTATGTTCGGACAAGGATGGGATGTATATGGAAAACATTGATGGAGAAGAAGTGGAGAGGTTTGCAACCACGGTGACAGTTGGAGATGGAGCCGATACCAAGTACTCTAGGAAGTGTCCTCACTTCTCATATGAAGGAAAGGTGGTTCTGTCTAAACCTCGTGAGTTGTATGTACTTGTGGATCATGCGGACTTGGAAGAGAGAAACAGGAATGTGTGGTTGAGCAAAAATGAAGGGGAGTTAGGATGGAATGACGTGGTATCGGATCTGGAGTCCGCAGCATGTAGTAAGTTTAACCGATCTGAGTGGGGATGCAAGTGCAAGAGTGGAGTTTGAGCCATTGTGCGACGTCTTTTGTTTTGTGTCATGTTTTGGAATTCTTATCTTGTCTTTTGCCGTCGGGAGCCATGTTGAAGCACGATTACTCCTGAATATTGGATCAGTTTTATCTATGTGATTTTGACTATAGAGTTAAGTGGTCATTGGAATTGTTCCATGATCGTTGGAATTGTTCCATGTGAGATGATTGTTTGCATGAAGTATGGTCATAGGAGGAAGTACACTTGTGAAAGGGAGCATAGATAATTATGGTGGCCAATATAATTATACATGCTTCACAACACAAGTGGACTTGCAAGTATGATAGCATGGATTGTGTTGTATATTAGGTGCTATGTGGTATATATGCGTTATCATTGAGATGTGTGGTTTTGGAAGCAAGTATGCGTGTGGAATAGGCCTTATAACTATGGTCGCGAACATAATTATAAGGGTATCACACACGTGGACTTGTGACCATGATTACATTGATTGATGTTTGTTGCTATATGTTGTGGTAGGTGTTATGTGATATCATGTTGATGATGGTTGTATGGTTAGAGATGTATTCTCTTAACCGTTTGGGAAATCGTTGTATGTGGGAGTGTGTGGGTGGTAGGATTCCATTCTACCTATCATATATTGATACCTCGATTGTCCGTTGGTACTAATGTTGTGATATTTAAGTTGGTTCGTTTTCTAGACTATTGAATGATGAGCCTAGTGAACTTAAACCTAGTATTGTGATTGAAATAGCTAGCGGTAGGGAAGTAGAAGTTGATAAGGTTATTTGTGGGTGCAAGATAGTGTTAGAGGGCATTCCATTTATGATTGACTTGATACCTTTTTGGGCATGGGAGTTTCGATGTGGTAATAGGGATGAGCTGGTTGTCTAAGCATAGAGCCGAAGTTATATGCCATGAGAAGGTAGTGCGTATACCTTTAGGGAATGGTAGTATCCTTCGGATATAAGGAGAATGCGTAGGGAAGGACGTGAAAACCCTTAAGACTGCAAAGGGTGAAGAACGTAAGATAGAGGAGATTCCTGTGGTATGTGAGTTTCTTGGTGTGTTTCTTGAAGACTTGTCTGGATTGCCTCCAATCCGTCAAGTTGAATTTCGTATTGAGTTGATTCCTGGAGTGGCCCCTGTGGCGAAATCCCCATATCGTCTGGCACCTTCTGAGATGCAGGAGTTGGCGGAGCAGCTGCAAGAACTTCAGGATAAGGGATTTATTCGGCCTAGTCATTCTCCGTGGGGAGCGCCGGTGTTATTCGTTAAGAAGAAGGATGGTTCGTTTCGGATGTGTATTGACTATCGGGAATTGAACAAGTTGACGATTAAGAATAGATATCCTCTTCCTAGGATTGATGATCTTTTTGACCAACTACAAGGAGCTCGGTTTTTCTCGAAGATTGATCTACGTTCTGGGTATCATCAGCTGATAGTGCATGAGGAGGATATTCCGAAGACTGCTTTTAGGACTCGTTATGGACACTTTGGGTTCACGGTTATGCCATTTGGGTTGACAAATGCACCTGCGGTATTCATGGATTTGATGAACCGCGTTTGCAAGCCTTACTTGGATAAATTCGTGATTGTGTTTATAGACGACATTCTAATTTATTCTAAGTCGAAGGAGGAGCATAGAGAACATTTGAAGTTGATCCTTAGATTGCTGGAGAAGGAGAAATTATACGCCAAGTTCTCAAAATGTGAGTTTTGGCTTGAGGAGGTACATTTTCTTGGACATGTGGTGAGTAGTGAAGGAATACATGTGGACCCTAGTAAGATAGAAGCGGTCAAGAACTGGAAGGCTCCTACGACACCGTCCGAGATACGCTCATTCTTAGGATTGGCAGGGTATTACCGAAGGTTTACAGCCAATTTTTCGAAGATTGCTAAACCCCTTACTTTGTTGACTCAGAAGAACAAGAAGTATGTTTGGGGAGAAGAGCAGGAGGTGGCTTTTCAGTCACTAAAGGATAGTTTGTGTAATGCACCTATTCTGACGTTACCTGATGGGCGAGATGATTTCGTTGTGTATTGTGATGCGTTAAATCAAGGATTTGGGTGTATACTAATGCAAAGGGGTAAGGTGATAGCTTACGCATCTCGATAGCTCAAGATTCATGAGAAGAATTATACCACTCATGATTTGGAGCTTGGTGCGGTAGTATTTGCTCTCAAGAATTGGAGACATTATCTGTACGGCACGAA
Organism: Artemisia tridentata subsp. tridentata; assembly: GCA_021014915.2. NCBI lineage: Eukaryota > Viridiplantae > Streptophyta > Magnoliopsida > Asterales > Asteraceae > Artemisia > Artemisia tridentata. Next base: position 337,690,388 of record CP139508.1, read on the forward strand.
GAGTGTTGTTTATACAGATCATAAGAGTCTTCAACATATTTTTAGTCAAAAGGAACTGAATATGCGACAAAGAAGGTGGATTGAGTTATTTAGTGATTATGATTGTGAGATTCGCTACCATCCTGGAAAGGCGAATGTGGTAGCTGATGCTTTAAGTAGGAAGGAACGGGTTAAGCCTAAGCGTGTGCGAGTGATGTGTATGACGTTACAATCGGGAATTAAGGGTAAGATATTGGCAACGCAAGAGGAAGCTCTTAGGAATGAGAATGCGACTGCTGAGATGTTGCGTGGATTGGATCAGCAAATGGAGAAAAAGGAGGATGGTGGACTGTATTTCTTAGATAGAATATGGGTTCCATCGGTAGGAGGTGTGAGGACGTTGATAATGGATGAAGCTCATAAGTCGAAATACTCGATTCATCCAGGATCGGATAAGATGTATTATGATCTTAGAGATGCTTATTGGTGGCCGGGAATGAAGAGGGAAATAGCTGAATATGTTAGCCAATGTTTAACTTGTCTGAAAGTTAAGGCTGAACATCAGAAACCCTCTGGATTGTTACAGCAGCCGCCGATTCCTGAGTGGAAATGGGAGAGAATAACGATGGATTTTATTACTAAGTTGCCTAGAACTAGTAGTGGACATGACACGATATGGGTCATAGTGGACAGGCTGACGAAGTCTGCACATTTTCTGGCCATTCGTGAGGATTATAAGATGGAGAAGCTGGCGAGGATTTATATTAATGAGATTGTGGCGAGACATGGTGTGCCTGTGTCAATTATCTCTAATCGCAATAGTAGGTTCACCTCGCGATTCTGGCAATCGTTGCAAAAGGCGTTGGATACGCGTTTGGATATGAGCACTGCTTATCATCCAAAGACTGATGGGCAAAGTGAGCGAACGATTCAGACTTTGGAGGATTTACTTAGAGCGTGTGCTATTGATTTTGGAGGAAGCTGGGATACTCATTTGCCTTTGGCTGAGTTTTCCTATAACAACAGCTATCATTCCAGTATTAGATGTGCACCATTTGAAATGTTGTATGGGAGGAAGTGTAGATCACCTATTCTATGGGAAAAGGTTGGAGCAAGCCAACTAATTGGTCCTGAATTAGTGCAAAAGACTACGGATAAGGTGTTTCAGATTAAGGAAAGACTTAAGGCAGCAAGAGATCGCCAAAAGAGTTATGCGGATAATCGCCGTAAACCCTTGGAGTTTAGTGTTGGTGATCTTGTGATGTGGAAGGTGTCTCCTTGGAAAGGTGTTGTGCGTTTCGGCAAGAAAGGCAAGTTAGCACCAAGATATGTAGGACCGTTTGAAATTACAGAGAGGATTGGACTTGTGGCATATTGGTTGAGATTTCCTGAGGAATTAAGTAGTGTGCATGATACGTTCCACGTATCTAATCTGAAGAAATGTTTGGCGGATGCTAGTTTGCATGTGCCATTAGATGAGATTAAGGTAGATAAGACTCTTCATTTTGTTGAGGAACCTGTTGAGATTATGGATCAAGAGGTCAAGAGTATGAAACCTGGTAAGATAGCGCTGGTGAAGGTACGTTGGAATTCCAAACGTGGTCCTGAGTTTACTTGGGAACGTGAGGATCAGATGAGGTCTAAGTACCCGAAGTTGTTTGCTGAGAAGGTTGATGAGACAAGCTAATAAATCTCGGGACGCGATTTCCCTAAGTGGGGGATAATGTAACAACCGTGATTTTAGCAGGTTAGTTTGACTAATAGTCTCAACCTATTTAGCTTTTATGTGGTGTGTACTATGTGCTTAGATGTGGTATATGTGCGGTTTATGGGTAATAGGTACGTGTGTTAGCACTAAATCCCTTGATGTGATATTTTCTTGATGAGTTGAGTAGTGCGAATTTTGGGAAAAGTTCATTTTGATCGCCTTTGTGGTGTATAAATGACTTGTGTAGTTTTGGTGTTTTGTGGTTTTGCGTAATGAGACTCCGTTCAACTATTTGAGCGTTAGTAAGTTACGTGGAGGTTATTTTTATTGGGTATATTTATAGAAAGTGTGAAAAATCTATTTTTGGAAACTTTATTTTGAAAATGATATTTTTCCGGTTTGTCGTAAAATTGAAGGTTTATCGCGTAGGGTGTAAATTTGAGTATAGCGGTTTTATAAAATATAAAGAGTATAAGGTTTTGAGTGTAATAATTAATTTAATGAAAAAAATAATATATATATATAATAATAAGGGGCGGCCGATTAGGGGGTGTTTGGGTAGAATTAGGAAACCAAATTTGACTAGAAATCCACTTACCTAATTAACCCTACTCTAGAATCTTTCCTAGGAGCCTATAAATACAAAACCAAGAACCCTCATTCCCCTTGTTTCCTGAAAATCGACCAACCATAAGAGAAGGAGAGGAAGAAAATTATTTTAGGGTTTTATTCTTCAAGTATTAAGGTAAATTTATAATCCTTATGTTTAATTAATTATTCTAATTCATGTAATACAATTTGTGATGGATCTAGGGTTTATAAGCTTCTATAAATTAATGATATTAAACATGTTAGGGTCATTAATCAGTAATAATATGATGATTGGTGAAGTAGTTAGGGTTTAAAACATGTTAATTAATGAGTTATGAATCTGGCATAATTAATAGGCTGTAAAGATGCGATTGTAATTAATAGATGAAATGAGTTAGATCACGAATTTTATGTATAAATTATAGTTCAGAGAAAGAGCTTTTCCAAAAGTCCAACCACGATCAATTTTGAGGTCGGGAAGGCAGTCAAACGATTTTTGTAAGTTAAGGTGTCAAAACAGTTAAATCGGGACAGAATTAGGGTAAAAGTATTGAGGTCAATGCTGATTTTAAAGTGTAATTAGGGTTAGGCCTTCTGTGGGAATTAATTTCTATATTATATTTGACTTCCACGTGAAAATTTGACGATAATAAGTTGTGTGAGTGGGTCTAAGAGGTCAAAAGTTTTTGATGTCTGATCAGATCTGAATCTGGATAGATGACATGTTTGATTTTTCATTGAGTACTTTTGTGGGTTTTTAGTGCATGGCCTTCTGGGACAAGCTTGTATGCTTATGAAGGATCGTGGTTAATTTTTGGTGTGAGTTATGAAGAGTTATTCGTCTTGATTTTATGTGGGTGAATGTACCCTATAAATCTGCGTTTTCTGAAAGTTTTAATAAAGGGATTTAGTGAGTATCAAGTATTGGGTGGTGATTAGTATGGAGTCTAGGTAATCCAAGGTGGGTTATATGAACCTTAGACATCCATCATATGTGTGTTACATGGACTATGGCTTTTAGCTTAGTCGCGTGTAATGTGATTGTTATTTTTGTGATATAGATTTGTGTGTTGATAACTTGGAAGCTGCAGAATTGAGGTGAGTTCATAGTCCCATATTTTTACTTTGTTTTAAACTTGGGATGGAGATGATGCTTGTTTAAATGTTTTTAGTTACTATGATTATGTGTTTAATAAAAGGCATGGACGTGTAATTGTTATTATACTTATCTGCATGTTATTGTGGTGTTTGATTGTGGTGATTATTTGAGTGGGAACAGTCCTAGTGGCTCTACTCAATATAATTATCTTGGATCGGTGGGCGCGTTCCGTCCCAATTGTGGTGGTATTTGGATCGGTGGGCACGTTCCGTCCCAATTTATGTTGTGTTTGGATCGGTGGGCACGTTCCGTCCCAATTTATATTTGGATCGGTGGGCACGTTCCGTCCCGTAAGCTGTGATTGCATGTTAGTTGTATGATAACTTTACTTTTACTGTCCTGCAATGCTATACTATGTTTTATAATCACAGTAAATCAATAATCGAGGTGTTTTATGTGTCTTAAACCTATGAATCTCACCAACATTATGTTGACGTTTTAAGCATCATTTTCAGGTGAGCATTCTAAGGCTAAGATAGAAGGGCGCGATTAGAAGAGACCTAGATTGCATTGGGGATGGCTTATCATTGAGTTTAGTTTGATTAAAAATGGATTTTTGTTTGAGATACTTGATTTTCTTTCATTTTAACTCTTTGTTTTAATGGTGATTCCTTGGAGATTTTATTTGGATTATTTATATTGGGGTATCGTTACGACACTTTGTGTTTGTACTTTGCTCTATTTGTTTGCATGTAGTATTTTCTCTATTTAGACACCAAGTGTTGTGTTGATATCCATGATGTTGCACTCGCGTTTCCGCCATTGGCGAGGTGTGACACATACTCAGGTTCCTTGATGACCAGGTTGGGACGGAACTTGACTCCCTGAGGAGTAGTCCTGTTGCAGTGAAGCGCAGCTATGTATTGTTCAGGTTCAAGAGCCACAGCTTTTCTTTTCTTCCCGGTCTTCTGAGTTAGTTCAGGGATAGTCAGTCCCTGAGAAGCAAGTGCCCTCTCGTGGTCAATTCCAAGACTTTTGGCCACTTTTGAGAGTTCCTCATACTTAGCACTTAGAGACTTGATGAGGGTTGGGGCATTCTTGCTTGAGGTCTTCTTCCTCAGGATGGGCATCATCATATCCCATTCTCTTAACCCATAATCTGAAAATTTGATTGTTGGAAGATGTTCAGACTTTCTTGGCCCCCTATGAATTGTTATGCTTAAGGGTTTGGTGTTATGAATGGAGATGTCAGTGATTGTGCCTTCATCCTTGGTTTTGGTCATGTGCCATACGTACCTCTCATATATCCTCTGCCTCCTTTCTTCCTTAAGTTTGGCTTGTTTATTATGTTCCTTAAGGAGTTCAGCCTGAAGCTTGAGAAACTCATCCCCTTTGATGTCCTTTTTGTCAGACTCCTTGATCACTTCTTTGGCAACCTTAGAAATTACAGACCTGTTGAGTTCCTGCTCTTTCTCTTGGTCCTTCCTGAGATCTTCTTGGTGTAAGATTTCAGCAAGTTCTTCCTGAGTCCCAAAGACCCTTCTCCCATCCTCTAAATCAACATAGAACGGTGCATCAGGATCTGCACGTCTTTCAGTTGAAGCCTTGACTAAGCGTGCTTCAGGAGGAGGGTTTGTTTCAGTCACCATGATTTTCTTCCCTTTGTCAATGGGAGGGGGTTGACTGGTGGATGTCTTTGGGTCAGGGATCAGATCATCATTTTTCTCCCCCTCAGCAGATGGTGGAACTTCAGTGGAGACACCTGCTGACTGAGGAGTTGGAGGAGCATGAGAGGCCTGAAGAATAGATAGGATGTCTGAGACCATAGACTTTGTCTCAGAAGTCTCATTCTTCACGGCACTTAATTCGGCAGCCATTTCCTTTTGGTGGGTGGTGAGTTCAGTGACTTGGGTGGTGTAGTGGGTGACCAGCTCATTATGTGTTGTTGAGAGCTGCTCAAAGGCTGAAGAGATTCGGATCAGGTGCTCCTTGGATGCAATAACAGCCTGATGAATGGACTCTTGCTGTGTCCTTAGACTTTGAAGATCTACCCCCTGAAGGAGCTTTAGAAGCTCAGTAATGCTGGTGGAGGTGGACGCCTGAGAGGCCAAGTATGCATCCAGTCTTTTGACAAAGGTGGGATCATCTGTAAGATTTTCTTGGACTGATTCAATAGCCTTGAGGATGTTGGAGAGTTCCTGATGCTGTCCAGTGGCTATTTCATCTACAGATTTGTTCAGGTCGCCAAGTTGTTTATCAGTGAGGTTGGCGGCCTGAAGAATCTTTGCCTGAGATTCTTCTACAGAAGCCCTGAAGTCGGCATAGGAGGCTGCCACTTCAGTGTGCTTATCCCATTGCTCATCCGTAAGTATATTGTAAAGACCTTCGTTGGCTTTGCGAAGGAATTTGACCATTTGCCTTTCAGAAGCCGGACGAGCATTGTCATACTTTTGCAACCACTCAGGAGTAGCTGAAGCACCTGATGATGATGATGAGGTTGATGGGAAACTGGGTGGTTGATCCTCAGGAGAAGGAGAAGAATTTTGTTGCTCAGAGGGCTGAGGAGGGTTTAATTGACTCTTCATTTCCTCCTCAGCATCAGGGATATCATCATCACCAAAATCAATCTCCTACTCTGACTCATCAGCCAACAAATTTTCATAGTCAGCCAGAGAAGGAGCCTTTAGGTTATCCGGCTCCCCCTCAGAAAAGGGCTCACCTTCGTTGTGGCCAGGTTCTGACTCTTTTGTCATAATAACTAGTGGGGTTTGACCAGCCTGACTAGTCATAATAACTGGGGGTTTTCCCAGCCTGACTTTTAGGGTCAGTTCCCGAGAGAACAAAAGTACCAGAGATGCCTGAGGTGGGTTTGGGTTCCGTATCGGCGGGTGGTTTATATCCCTCCGAGTCTTTGTCCCCCTGAGCGCCTTCATCCACTGATGGGTGCTTTCCAGTGGAATCATGAGGCACTCCTTGTGAAGATGTATGGACCCCCTTCCCATCAGGATTGGTCTGTCCTTTTGGGGATTTAGGGTCCTGAACTCCCTGAGACCCTGAGTGTGATTGCTCAGGGACGTTAGCAGGATGTGAGTGGGTATGGGTCCCCTTCTCAGTGGAGTAGTGCTGCCCCACTGAGGATATAGAACTCTGTACTCCCTCAGGCTCTGATTGTGATTTATCAGTGCTTTCATTGGGATATGAATGGGTGGATGTTCTTGATCCCTCTGACTTGTTTATGTCAAAGGAAACATGCGGAAAGGGTATGTGCGAGGACACTGAGGATGATTTCCCAGTGACCTCCGTTGACGGTTGTTTTGTGGTCAGAAGGGTCTCTGCAGTGGGTGTCTCAGAGGTCTGGGCCACAATGTTAAGGGTGCCTGAGGCAACAGTCTCAGTGATGAGTGGCTTAGGTCTAACCACCTTACTGGACTGTCCCCCTTTCTTCTTCTTCACCTTCTTGGTTGGTGAAGGTACTGGGGAGATAGCATTCTCACCCTGAATGACTACTAACATGTAGTTGGTGAGGGCGGTGGCTTGTGCCTCAATGATGTCACTACTAAAATTGGTCTTATGCAAGACGTCAGGTTTTGTACCTTGATCGTCAGACCTTAAGTAGTCAGAACCAAGAAGGTCCTGAAGCGCACAGGAAATGAACCTAGGATAAGACATGTTTCTTTGCCTATGTTTCCCTGAGAGCTTGGCAATGAGGTCTCGGAAGATTATACCTCTGATATCAATTTTTCTACCCTCCAAGAGACTGAACATTATCATTTGCTGTGATGAGTTCACTTGCTCAGTGAAGGATTTATTCCCTCCTAGGACTTGAATGACAAATGTCATCATGAGTCTCCAGATGGGGTGAAACCATGTCTTCACTATGGGAGCCTTTTCTAACAAGGCTTTAGGAGACAAAGTGGGACGCTTAGCGTCATGAGGCCCAAGGAATAGCATTTCTGCTTTAATTTCCTGGTCAGTAGGGTTTGCCTCAAAGGTCTGGGCGAAATCAAGACCAGTGGCCTTGGGAAAGGTCTTGTAGTCTAGGGAGACGGGTTTCTTCCACTACAAGAAAAGTGGCTTTTTAGGATCGCCGTAAGCGTCCTAAAATGGTACTTTATAGGACCTTTCATTTGATAGGACCAAGGATGAAAGGGATGTATGTAAGGCGGTTGTAATAGGTCACAAGCGTCCTAATATCTCAAATACCTTATGAAACCAATTTTATGGTCATATTATATGTCTATGAACAACCCAAATAGCGTCCTAATAAAACCATATTAGGACACTTTTACAATGTTTTGACATGTGCTTACCTACTTTTAATCTTTTGACACACATAAAATGGTCCTTAAAAGTTTGTTAGGACGCATATGATGCAACATCATAACTATTTTAGCAACCAAGAAAAGGGTCCTAATAACTCAAATAAGATTATGATACCAATTTTATGGTCGCATAATAGGTCTATAAACAACCCAAATAACGTCCTAATAAAAACATATTAGGACACTTTTACAATGTTCTAACATGTGGTAACCTACTTTCAATCTTTTGATACAAATACAAGAGTCCTTAAATGTTAATTCTTAGGACGGTTATCATATAACATTATAGTTACTTTAACACCAAGAAAAGGGTCCTAATATCCCAAATACGATTATGAAACCAAATTTATGGTCGCATAATATGTCTATGAACAACCAAATAACGTCCTAATAACAACATATTATGACACTTTTACAATGTTCTAACATGTGGTTACCTAATTTTAATCTTTTGATACACATACAAGCGTACTTAAAAGATAATTGTTAGGACGCTTATCATATAACATTATAGCTACTTTAGCACCAAGAAAAGGGTTCTAATATCTCAAAGAAGATTATGAAACCAATTTTTTGGTCGTATAAAATGTCTATTAACAACCTAAATAACGTCCTAATAACAACATATTAGGACACTTTTACAATGTTAAACGTCCTTAAAAGTTTATTGTTAGGACGCTTAATATGTTTAATAGGACAATTTCAAAGTCCTAACAAGTCATATGATAGGACGCTATTTTCAGCATGCACACTCTATTTTACGATATGAATAAAACATCAACTAATTATTAAATGAATAAAACAAAATTGTATTTCAAATAAGCAATTGTCATAACAAAAGCACTAAACATAAATAAGGTTTAGACATTATTCAACATAAAGTCTTGTAACATTAAACAAGAAATTAAATTAACAAGAAGCTTAGTCCGGGGTCATCATGCATCCTTTCTCAATCCTCACGGACCACCTACAAATACACATCCATGTGTAAGCATTAAGCTCCATGTTATCCATGTGTAAACATTAAGCTCCATGTTATTAAAATTATTGGTATCACAAGTTTAACAAAGACATACCGAGATAAAGGGACAAGGCCATGCTATGGTTACACCAACACAGTCTGCAATTGTGGCAAATAACCCATATGGTCTCACCAACATTTCATCTCTTTTTGTTGGTACTTGAACGTTTACCTCACACCATCCTCGTCCAATCTCTGTACCACCAACTACATCATTTGGGTTCAAGCTCCTCACCCATCCTTTTGCTACAGTCTCGGTTGAGTTTATAATGCTTTTAAGGAAAACTTCATCCCCGACCTAGATTTCAGTTTTCAACAAATATTTATCAATTTATAGTCAGACACATGTATTAACTTAAACAAATGTAATACTGCAGGTAGGGAGAACTACTAGTAAACTGAAGCCTAAACTTGCACAACATAGAATATCCAGTTAGCATAATCCAAAAATATATACATATGATGTCTCAAATGTCACGCAATCACCGAAGTGGCACAATGGTGGCTCAAACCAATATCAGGATATCAGCATCCCAAAATTGCACATTGCATATCTGCAACTACTTTACTTGGTTCAGAAATGTAATTTTCCATTCAACTACTATACTGCAGCAGTACGTTTTGGTTGTTAATGTTATTCATGATTAAAAACTAATGCGAAAAAAGAACAGTGTCGTGGTTATTTAAAGGGTGGAAAAGCAACGATTTATATTAGAAACATACCCGTAAATGTGGAGGTTCATTGGTTACAACGGGAGAATGCGGTGATGTAGGAGGTGGAACACTGGAACTATCCGGTGACCCTTTCATCTCTGATATGTGGGCTCGTAACTGTTCATTTTCACTAGTAAGTTCTCCACATCTAGACTTCAATTCGTTGTTTTCTCTATGACATGCTAAACGACTTGGTATTACACCCCAAACATCAGAAGCACGAACACCTAGACCATACATAACTGCATCACCATTTTGATCTTTACCCATAACTTTAGAAAAAATATCATCTGGTCCAGGCTTATCAATCGAACCCTCGGGCAGATTATCACTAAGTCGTTTCATTTTTTCCTGCATTTTATATCAACATGAACAACATATAGGAAAGGCATGTATTACGAAAAAAAGCATATTGTGTTTAACTTCTGCTATTAATACACTTTTCCAAACATAAAAGCCTATTACTTACTATCGCATTTGCAGCCTCAACATTTTTGGTATTTCCCTCTTTGGAGAAGCATGCACTAAAAATTTCCAATCGACTTGGATCTTGTCCCAAAGATGACTGTATGAATAAAAAGAAAATGAATATTAACAGTGGATATCGACAGGATACATTAACAATCCCACTGTCTCCATACAGTTACCTTTAACTCTTCACGGACGCGAGCATAACTTTTTTTACCGGTTCTTTGGATCATCTTCTTTTTTTCCCGATTCGCCTTGTTTTTTTCACTTAAACTCTGCAGTATGAAATTAAAATATCAGAATGGGAAATTAAGTAATGCTATTTAAAGTTGAAGAGTATTTCACACCTTAGTATTTTCTTTATTCCAAAACTTCACAAGTCTCTTCCATTGTTTTTTTTGCACTTGCTTTGGCCTATAACTTATCTGTTGCTTAACTGACAAAGACGGATCATGGTAGATTTCCTTAAGTCTTTCCCTCCAGTTCTTCACCTTCCGGCCAAATGATTGCAATATCCATTTTTCTCCAGCTTCCGGAATATCAAATTTTGTCTAAAAAATGTAATAGCTCAAATTAGAAAACAAATACTTTATTCATTAACATACACATGTAACATTGTTTACCTTTACAAGTTCAAGCAAAGCTTTTTTTTTTGGCGGCGTCAACTTTATTCCATGGTTTATAAATCAGACAATACTTTCCACTCCTTGAAATGGTGCCCATGAAATGGGTCAGCTGACTACTTTTGTCGTTAACAGGTTGTCCGAGTTCATTAACTAAAATAGGAATTCTATACCCTTTATCTTGGGCCCAAACTTTTGCCATACGTGTTGGTCCTCTCGTTCTTTTGCTTACAATCCGAACTACAAAAAGTGAACATGATTTACAATAGATACATATACATTTAAAATACTAAATAAATTGAAATGGAGGCAATATGTTAGCGTTGTATGTTTTCTTGTTTTAATTTAAGTTTTTTATATATTCTTCTTATGTCACACAATATATGATTTTTAAAATGATGCAATCAAGTAGATCAGGTTAACCTGTTTCGTTTACTGCTTGTGTAACTTCATGGTCTTCTTCATTTTCAATTCGCTGAGCTTCAAACTCTTCTTCAACTATATCATCGCCGTCATTTGCTAAATCGTTCTCATTCTCCAAAGCATCCTCATTCTCCAAATCATCCATGTCTTTATCTACATCATCTTCAGAAGTAGCTTGTTCTTCAATATCTTCATTCAAATGTATGTCTTCAATATCATCATTTTCAGCATCATATTGTTCTTCATTGTTATCTATAGTAAAAAAAAAAAAAAAAAAAAAAAAAGTAAGCATCGAAAACAGTTAACTAAATATACAGGTAATAGTAATTTAATATCATATATACAATATTTGAAATTTATTTATAGGTACCATCATCAGATCTCAAGTCACGCTCCCCGTGGTCATCATCGTTGTCAATTGCAAGTAAGTTTCTCTCAGCTACAGTTGATCTCCCTCTCTTGACAGAATTAGAATTTTGTGAATCTTTTTCCTTCAACTGATCCTTTTGTTTTGTATTATTTGTATCAGCTGGTTGATCATTTATCATTTGGTCTTGGTCGGACTCCTGTACCCTACTATGTATTGCCCTCCCTGTATGAATCAGTTGTCCCTTTTGCGAACGAGATTCTGAAGATGTTAGCACACGGGAGACATTCGGAGCAGTCATTCGTTTTAGTGTTAAATTTTTATATCTAGTCATGGACTGTGGAGCAATGTATTTTCGATGCTGTTTCATGCAACTAGAATTGTTAGAAAACAAACATAAAGAAATTATATTAGCCAAATTTATTATTAGTACCTTTTTATTTGTTTCTGTAGCCGCTTCTTCTGCGTTATCTTGCTCAGCATTAAGATCAAAGTCTGAACCAACCATATAATCTGCATCTTTCTCACTGGTATCCGTTGGTTTCGTTTTCTTTTTCTTTGTTTTGTCACTCTGTACTAGACTTGTCAAAGACTTAGCAATATTTTTCACTCCCAAAGCTTGTAATCTCTGTTGGTTTTCTTGAATCCTTGACCTTCTGGACATTTCATAATCATTCATGTTTCTCGTAGAGACTTGGCGTTGCATCCTTTTATTTTCCATTACTGGTGCACAAAACAAATTAAATAATTATGAGATTGCAAAGAACAATATCCATTTAAATTAAACAGTTTGTAGCAAGCATTAAACCAACATCCATGGCCACAACCTATATACAGCCTTAAAAGCTACAACTTAGAACCGAATAGCCGACTCTAAACAAGATTAGGAAAAAAACGCTCGTGACCACAAATCTAAGACAATTCAATTTCACACTCAACCACCCTACCATCACATATGAAATCAGTCATATAAAATCAACACCCTACCATCACATATGAAATCAGTCATATAAAATCAACACCCACAACAAAACACAAACTTTAAATGACATTACAAAGTACCTTCGACCAGAGATTATACAACATGTGTAAAATCAGTACTGATGATCACACACGACAGCCTAAAAGACATCACAAAGACTTGTGGTTATCCACTAATAGCATCCAAATAATAAAAAGGTTTTGGAAAATGGTCATCCGCAACTAAAATACAACTTGTAGCACATCACAAATAAGCAGCACTTATGATCACATATGAGACTCATCACAATAGGTCAACCAAACACAAACCCGAACCCACCATTTCTCACACTTAAGATTCTCACACTTAAGACTCATCACAAAGATTAAACAAACACTAACAATATATAACAATAACAATATATAACAATGATAATGACAATAATAATAACAATAACAATAACAATAATAATAATTATAACAACAATAATAATAACAATAACAGAGGTTTCCATTACCTGTTGAGTCAGACCTTGACTCAAAAGTGAAAACCAACAATCGTTGTTTTGCTGCCCACGTACAACCCTAAACCGAAATTGAGATTTTAACCGTATGTGAAAAATGATTTCCATTATTAAAATTGTATCAAATACTTGATTTCCTAAAATATATGCTTGATTTTCGCAGCGCCAAAACTTATTTACTAATCTGAATTTTTCCCTAAAAAATTTAAACGGGTTCATACTGAATAGAAGGTGAACGTGGGAGGGTAAATTTTCCCCAAAATTTTAGGGTATAATTTGATGTATAATTAAAATAATTAATACTAGTATATAGTATATGAAATGTATTACTAGTAGTATATTATTGTATATAATACATATTGGTATTTTATTTATTGTATTTGAAACTAAAAAAGAAATAGAGTACCCGGTCGGTGGTCGGGTTATTAACTAAATTAATTTAAATGCTTTTTACCCAATAATAAAATTTATTATGAAATTAAGTGTAATGTTAAAATAAAATCTTAAATCTTGACTCGGTATCCCGCCAAATTGAATTTTTTTTTGGGTCGTGGTCGGGTTGAGCTATTTCGGGTTGACATCTTATAACCCATTTGACTTGAAATCAACCCATTTGACTGATTCAACACATTGATATCGTTGTTTTTTGAAGATTGTTGGTGACATTGAAGCGTCTTTCCCGTATTCTCAAGAAAGCTTCGACATGCGGGGTAAAAAAAGCTTCACGGCGATACAAAAATGCATTTTGGAAATTAAACGGGTGATCCTCATTGATGAAAATTTAGGATTGGACGATAGAACATCACGCGAGTGGCTTACATATTTTTGTGATGCGGTCATTCATTTATGTCGTCGAGAGTTCTTACGTAAGTTGACTTCCCATGACGTCACATTCCGGACTTATAAGAACATTTTAGAAAAAAGATGTCATATCATAATCAGAGTGTCATATCAAAAGGTTCATATCCCATAGGTTCATAACCAATGTTGCAAAAATCACGAATCATTAGTCGGGCGGTCGACCACCTTGTAGCTTGTAATCGGTGATTAATCGGATTGGCATTAATTACTGACAAATTTTAGTTATTTTCGGCAAGTTTTGTGTATTTACGGTGAGTTTTAGGTATTTACGGCAATGTATTTTCTAAAAAACAACTTGTAATAGACTTAAACAGTTACTATAAGTGATCAAAATAAGTTTACAGTGAGTGTTGGGTACTTCTGGCATGATTTATAGGTTTCCGGAAAGTTTGACCAACATTGACCGCCATTGATAGTCGTTGACAACAGTTGACCTATTTATTTGACCCAGTTACATAAATCGGCAAGGTCGGTGGCCTTGTAGCACCTAATCGGCGATTAATCGGGTAGACGTTCATAACAAATGGTTCATATCAAATGGTTTAGAAAAGCATATCAAAGGTTCATAATGAAAGTTTCATAGCAAATATTCGTCATTAAGGTTCATAGCAAAAGGAATCATATCAAAAGGAATCATATCAAAGATTCGTCATAAAGGTTCGTAAAGGACCACAACAGGGCAATATCACTGGTTCATATGACCCAAGTGTACTACCGGAGTTACATAGGTTTGCTGGGAAGGAATATGTGGATAATAGACCATAGGTTGTGATTCGTTAAAATCAACACGTATTCCCCTACCGAATACAGGTTGTGTGTGATTTTGGATCGTGAAACGTGTCGTGAATAGTGAGAACAAAGAGATATTTGATTATTTGGTGTTTGTTAATTCTAATGAGATAAGGAAAGGTAATTTACAAAGAAAAATAAAGCTAGGATCAAGTTATACTAAAAAACGCAAAGCGGGAATCCTAAAAACGAGTTTTAAAAGTGAAATCTATAAAAATAAAACCTACAAGTGTAAATTTATTTTCCTAAGTCCTAAATGATAAAAGAAAATTTTAGAAAATAAAACCATTTATAAAGATGGGCGGGATCTTTTTGAAATTCAAATTTTTAAACATGGGCGGGATTTTTTTTAACGTATTCAAATTCAAAAAGGAAGTATTAAAAACGTGTGGATTGTCCCCTATAAATACCCAGCCTTCTGATGAAAATTGTCACACACAATTTTCATAGTCAAACCTAAACTATCCAAACTTATGTAACTCAAAATGTCTTCCAAAAGTGATTTCGGGCAACAATTTCCAAGCCCACCTCGCAAAAAGGATTTTGGCCAACAATTTCCAAGCCCACCTCGACACAATGAAGAAGTCCATACTCCACCAGCACAAATCTATCCCGTTTTCAACCCACCACAAAAACAGGTGAACAATTCACCGGAAAATGAAAAGTGGCAGAATACACCGGTTTCAAACCAAGACCCAAATCCACATGGGTTAACAGACGAACAACTTCGCATAATGGATCAAGACATGCAGGTATTGGTGGAAATGGAATATAATGAAAGACAAGAGGAAAGGGCTCGTTTGGAGCGAGAAGCAAAAGAGGCTGAAGAACGCAGAGAAATGTGGGAGTGTGGTATTTTCACACCTCCCAATCATCTGAAGATGGGTACCCAGATTCAGATGATACTTTTCATTAATCATTCGCTGATTACGTTAATCATTTGTTGGTTTTTCAAGTCGTTGTTTGATGTAGGTTCAATTTTATGTTTAATATATTCTAGTCGTTGTTTAATGTAGCTTCAATTTCATGTTTAATATATTCTAGTTAATCGTTTAGGCCATCGTTTTTCCTGCCTTTTAAGTCGTTTTTAATTTATGTTCACGTAAGTGATATAGTGTTGAACTTGAGGGGGTATTTTTGCAAAGCAAAAATATTTTTGTTACTTATTAAGATGAGCATCATACTATCAGAAGGAGGAAATGCAGAACAAAGAACATTAAAGAAGCAATGACTTGTTACAACCGGATTGAATCAATGTAAGGTAAAATGATTGCTTTTTCTTTTAATTTTCTAACTATAACTGTAAACATATCAAAAATATATTTTACAAAGTTTATGGAGATTAGTGATTTATATCTAATACCATTCATTTGCTGCAACCCTTTCATATCCTATCTAATCAATAGTAAATCGGTACCTAATCTTCTTTATATATATACACTCATTTGTTGTTTTCATCTAATCATTCTAAAAAAAAATAACAACTTTTAATCTGTCTTTCTCAATAATCTCTAAAATAATGGCTGGTACTCCATATCTGAATGAGCTAAAGGAGATTTCTGGATTGGATAAATTGCATGAGTGCTTTACTTTTTTGATGGGTCAAGAAATACCGGAGAACGAATCTACGATAATGTGGTTGGGACAACAGAGGGATCTCCTGCGCATAAGCATTGAACGCCGTAGCGAAAGGATGGTCGAGGTTTTGGGCTTGGATTTTGATGAGGAAGAGGCGGGAGATGTTGTTTATGAACGCCTTCGTGAAATGCAGGTGATAGAAAGAAGCCTCTTGGAGTCTGTGTCTGCTATGTTGGTTCAGTTAAGGGCTTTGATAACCAAGAAAGAAGAAACAGTTGAGGAGTTGATGGACTTCGATTAGGATTTCAAGTGTATGGGTGTGGGTCTTCTTTTGGGTTGTTTAATAGTATGTTTTTAAGTTTTATGAACTTTATGTTTGGATGGTAGCAGAAGCTATAGGCTTTTGTGTTTTGAGGTAGGGTTATGCCTGCCTGGGTCACTGTCTGTAAGATCTATGTACAAACTTTATGGTCTTTTTATGTTAATTATGCATATTATTAATGTGAATCTAGTAATTTGGGTACCAGTTTCAACTCTTATTTTATTTTCATTATGCCTATTTTTAATTATAATCTTTTGTTTGATTATATGTTTCTGAAAAAATAAAGCTTTGATGTGTTGGTAGAATATAATTAAGGCTGCAGGTATGTGGTAGTGGGGTTTTTTTGGAATTACTTCATGTGTTTTGAACCTGTATGTATTTTAGATCTGCATGACAGTGAAAATATTTATCTTGTTTATGCTGCGTACTTTTGCGTTTTGTATTGAGGTTATGCCTAGATATGTTAACGTATGCAATCCTGTGGTAAATCAATCACTAAAGCGATTAAAACTTATCATGGTTAATGATGGGTCAGGATGTACAGAGTAGTGACTAAATTGAGGAATTTTTCTTTTTTTTCTGCGTTTTATTGTTAGTTATGATTGCTTGTGTCATTGTGCTGCTGAATTGCCTAACAAGGTTCGGTCGAATAACATTATCATAAGTCAATAGTTTGACCAATCCTTGTAAGTTGTCTACTGATATAGCCATAGTGATGGTATTGGAGTTTATGGAGTTGGTTACTGGCAGCGATACGTTTGCAGTTTATGTATGCGATAGTTCTTATGATGAGTGGTATGTTAGGATCTAGAAAGTTAATTGTTGTGCTAAAGTTTTTTTAGCAACCAAATCGTTGGCTGCTGAATCTCCCCTGCACCAAGGGAATATCAGCAGACCCTAGCCATCACCCCTTTTTATCAGCTTATTTATAAGCTGATATTAAGTTTATAAGCCCTGATTTTTGGTTTATGATAAGTTCATAGTGTGAACTTCATCTGTTTTTACTTTCTAGACCATAGCTTATAGCTTATGATAGCTTTTTGAAAGCTTAAAATACCTCAGACCACCATAGCAGCCTGCAAACATCAGACCACCTTTTTGGTCTTAGTCAATACCTAGACATCTTCAAGAACATGGCAAAAAGCTTCAACTAACAGCTCATACATGCTTAACTAATCAAGATCAAAGTGAGACCCATGGCATATGAACAGTACTGACCCAGTTTAAACCATTTGACTTTTAAAGCCAAACACCACTTTAAATACTGATTTTGAACTTTTACTCTAGAAACCAACAAACTAAGCCATGATTCTGACTTTTTAATGATTAAATAACTTAATTAACCCCTAATAAGTAATTTCTAAATGATACATTATACCAGCGCAAATTTCACCTTAAACACCACAACCAATTCCTAAATGCAAAACAACATTCAAAAAAGATGAAACGAACTAGCGAAAGCATTACTTTTAATAACAACCATACTTGGCATTCATATGGATAAACCATCAAAAGATTTACATATTCCATTGTTAATTTACATACGAAACCATAGACATTAAACATTAAACATAAACAGACGACACTAGAGCAAAAGAATCCATCCAATTCCATATCGAGCAACCCTTCAACCATTCATCGCCTGAATCTGTTCTTCCTTGGTCCTGATGTCCTCCTCAGCTTGATTAATGAGATCATTCAACCCTTCCAGCTTGGTCCGCGCAGCCTTCCTGTCTTCCCTAAGATCAACCAAAGTGTCATAAACCTCTTCCCTATCTTCAAGAGCTTTTATCTCAGCAATTAAAGCATTAAACTGCCCAATCTCATTGTTCACTGTGGTGGCCTCTTCGCGCATCCGGTTTACAAAGCCACGGAGACTGGAAACTTGCTGAGCCTTGAAGAAATTCATGTAACCATCAACAGAGGTCTCGCCGCTATACTCAATTAGGTCGTCAATAACACGCCTAGCCACTTGGTTTGGTCCTTCTGGTGCTGCCATTGATAATGAAATTGGGTAAAATAGGATATTATTGATATATTTGTAAGAATGGTGGAAGAAGAGTTGTAGGGTTAGTGATAGAGGAAGGATGAAATGTTGATATATATATAGGGGATTTGTGTGGTGTAGAATTGGGATGTGAACCGTGTGGTTGAGAAATAGCGTTTCAACCATCATGACTCTTAAAGGTTCCGGCAGCTAACATGCAGAAACCGAGGACAATAGTTAGAGAAGATAACTAATAGTCCTCCTTTCTTTTAAACTTTAAGACATAATGTTTAAAAATGGCAAACTAAGTCCTCCTTATTTTAAACTATCACTATCTATAACTTAATTGGTTCGGTTATCTGGTTGTTCGGTTAGTTCGTTTTCGTTAAATCGGTTCTATTTTTATGTGGGTCAACACTAAAACCGAACCGAACCCAACTAGAATTCAACCGAAGTGAACCGAACACTGAATTTGAAAATAATATTCACTGAATATTTAAAAAATAATATTCAAATTACAACCATTTATAACCATTTATAAAAATGGGCGGAATCCTTTTTAAATTCAAATTTATAAAGATGGGCAGGATCTTTTTGAAAATCAAATTGAAATTCAAATTTTTACACATGGGCTGGATCCTTTTTAACTTATTCAAATTCCAAAAGTAAGTATTAAAAACGTGGTGGATTGTCCCCTATAAATACCCAGCCTTCTGATGAAAATTGTCACACACAATTTTCATAGTCAAACCTAAACTTCTGTAACTCAAAATGTCTTCCAAAAGAGATTTCGGTCAACAATTTCCAAGCCCGCCTCGCAAAAAAGATTTTGGCCAACAATTTCCAAGCCCACCTCGACACAATGAAGAAGACCATACTCCACCTGGACAAATCTTTCCCGTTTTCTACCCACCACAAGAACAGGTGAACAATTCACCGAAAATGAACCGGTGCAGAATACACCTGTTTCAAACCAAGACCCAAACCCACACGGGTTAACAGACGAACAACTCCGCCTAATGGATCAAGACATGCAGGTCTTGGTGGAAATGGAATATAATGAAAGACAAGAGGAAAGGGCTCGTTTGGAGCGGTAAGCAAAAGAGGCTGAAGAACGCAGGGAAAGGTGGGAGTGTGGTTTTTTCACACCTTCCGAATCATCTGAAGATGGTTACCCAGATTCAGATGATACTTTTCATTAATCGTTCGCTGTTTACGTTAATCGTTTGTTTTTTCATGTTTAATGTAGGTTCAATTTCATGTTTAATGTATTCTAGTTGATTTTAAAGTAGTTTCAGTTTGCTAAGATATTCGACGTTGCAAGTTTTATTAAAAGTTTACATTTCTAATTACAAACCATCCTGCTGCCCTTGGATCTTTTTCAGTTTATTTCAGCTTATTCCAATAAGCTGGGATACTTCTTTTATTTTTCCTAGGAGTAGTATCACATTTAGCACTTTCCAGTTTTTTTTTTGGTAATTTCCATTTTTATTTAGTATTTTTAATTCATTTTTATTGTAAATTCAGTCTTTAAATCATAATAAATTAAATAAAAGTCAGAAAAATATAATTATTTTTTCTAAAATTTTCTTTTATTAATTAGAATTTAGGAAAATTAGTTTGGCACCCATAGAGTTAGTATTTCACCATTTTGACGTTTAGGCTCAGGTTTTACCGGTATAAAACCGTTTTCAGTTTTTCTTTACGTTTTTAGCCACGCGTACTTTAGGGCATCGTTTTTGCTGCCTTTTAAGTCATTTTTAATTTACGTTCACGTAAGATGAGAGGGCACACCACGTAAAATATTTTTGTTACTCACCTCATCCGGTCACAAACGAAATTCATCATTCCATTCACACTTCATTCGAAACATCACGACTAGGGACTGACCTTAATAATAAGATAATGTTGAAACAATATTATGAAATAAAAATTTGTAAAACTAAATAAATCACTTAAATGGTAAAAGATATGATACATTAGTATTTTTAAGATTCAAATAAAAACAAACACACAAAAACACTTAAATATGTAAAAGATTTTAGTAGTGTTATATAGAGTACGTGTTATATTCAAAAGTAATGATAGCCTTGCCATAATTAAGCAACTTGCCAGTATACAATCCTCTATTACTACGGTTATCACATTGATTATCTTCCATCATCAACTGTCAAACAAACAGAGCGAAGAAACAGGTAATGATGTCGCACCAAATTTTTTTTTTTGATTGCTCATCTCATTTTCATATGCATGTAAGTAATAATCAAAGGAATAATTTGCACTTCATTATAGTAATAAAGTTTTATGTTAGTTAGATCCAATGGTAGTACGATTCTTGATGTAGAGTAATAAGCCTCTGCTCATTCTTAGTTGATTATGTAAAAGAAACATATTGTATCTCTTACAATTAACATTATAAGTTCTTGTTGTGACTTTTTTGTATGGAGTATTATTCAATAATAGTTACACATGATTAAGAAATATAACTTATGGTTAAAGTTAATGTTATGGTGTGTGTTTAGATTCGGTTACTTGTGATCTTCTGTAGTTGTATATGGTACATTTAAGTAAATTTCGAAACTTGTTGAGAATATTTAAAGAACTTATTTGTGCTGAACAATATTTTTGTTCTTTGAGATAGTTTGAACAAAGGTTGTTTGTTGTTTTTAGTATTAATACTTGCACACCTAATTGGTGTAGAAAATCTGTTTATTGTAATTGTTCATAGGTGGTTTTAAGCAAATACTCTGTTTTGTTTTGTGTGAGGTTATATACAATCTTTTAATAGATTTACATTTACGTGTAGGCGAACATGGGTATCGAATTCGTTATACTTCAAGAAAAGAAAGAATTTGCGGTATCTCAGGTAGTTGAAAAACAAAATGCCAGAATAGTGTAACGTTTTTGTATAGTGATGTTGTAATTTAAAACTGAAATATATGTTAACTTTATATTGTAGGCGTTACCGGAAGTGTACTCTACTGAATCTTACAACGATAAATCTATGATATACATAATATCAGCAGATGGGTATCGTTTTTAGGGTTGACTTAGTCAAGCCTACGTTCGGTTTTTGGTTTATAACCGGAGCAAAATGGACGGCTTTTTGCAATAGGTACTTGCACGAAGATGTAGAGTTGTTGCATTTTGTTGAAGAAGGGGATGACTGCTTTTATGTGACTGGATACTTTCCAAACGGGCATGAAGTAGGTGGGTATGATGTAAACAGAGCAACATATTCAAGATTCAAGACATTTGTGTTGCCCGACCCTGGTTTGACTCAGGTACTAAAAATTAATATAACGTACATTAGCTTACACATTCAATTATAAAAATTAATATACTAAAAAATTGCATATCATAAAGTACATCAATCTCAGTTAGCATATGTTTTGCATAAAAATTTTAAAATTTTCGATTATATACTTTAATGCAGTCAATTACAGCTCAACTACTTACTGGATTTGAGGAGGTTGATCATCTGACTATCGAAGTGAACGGGCAGAAGTTCAAATGCCATGTGCGCCGTGTGGAAGTTTTATCGAAACCGGGCACTTATGTGTACAATTTGTTGGGTGATGTTTGGAGTTCGTTGGTGAACGTTGCCGGTCTGGAGCCTGGAAGCACATGTGTCTTAACAAAAAACAGGGGACATAGTGTGTGGCTAGATGCCTTTGATGATGACGGGGGCATCCTAACGCAAAGCGTGTTCAAGGGAGCCTGTACTCTTAGGAAGACTCAACTGCCGTTGGAGTGGAATGAACAGAGTAAGATATGTTTTATTTGCTTTGATTAACATTTATTTGTCTGCATTTACCTATTACCATAAATTATTACGTTTGTATGTTTAAATAGATGACGATAGAATGAAACATATTTGCTACTGGCCATTCCACACCGACCATTATGGAGAGTACAACAGAACCTTCTACAAAAGCTACGCCCAAATCCAATGCCGAAACAGATTGGTACATGAATTAAATATATATATATATATATATATATATATATATATATATATAATATTGCCATTTTGAGGGTTTAACAGTTGGTTAATAGTAAGTGCAAATTACAATCCTACAGGCAATCCCTGCTCATTTCCTGAAGAAGCATCCGATGCACCACTACAACAAGGCCATGGTAGTTCACCAGAATTATAGAGATGTCATGAGGGTGCAAATGGAGCCGCACAAAGAGAAACCAGAAAGAACCAATCATGTAAGTGCAACAAGGCATAGCCATTTTGAGGGTTTAACAGTTGGTTAATAGTAAGTGCAAATTACAATCCTACAGGCAATCCCTGCTCATTTCCTGAAAAAGCATCCGATGCACCACTACAACAAGGCCATGGTAGTTCACCAGAATTATAGAGATGTCATGAGGGTGCAAATGGAGCCGCACAAAGAGAAACCAGAAATAACCAATCATGTAAACATGTTCGGACAGTGGAAGCTGTTAGCAGAAGCATGTCAGTTCCCGTATGCGAAGGTGATACGGTTCAAGTATGTGTCTAATGGGGTAGATTTGGATGTGGCAGCAGGTGAAAACCCGCATTACCCGATATTCCACATATGTTAAACTGGTGAATGATAAGTCCTTCTGGTAGTTGGTGGGTATGGTATTTGATCCTGAACATTTGGTTGTCTTGTGTCTGCTTTATTTTGTGTTGTGGCTGCTTCAAGAACATTGTTTTTGGTAACGGTAGTTGTGAACATATGGTTGTGAAAATATTTAGGTAAGGTTTCTGGTTGTGTTGTGGAGTTGATTCCACTTGAACATTGTCGTTGAAAGGTCAGCTTTGTGGTACTGATTCCACATGACATTTGGTACTTGTTAACTTCATGATGGTAGAATGAATCAAAACTGTTAGTTATCTTAGATTTCATATGGCTTTCTTTTTTTATGCGTGTGTGTGTAAGTATCATTGGCACTCACAATTTGTCATCAAATGGATATATGGAATAGTTAATCAGTTTACCTTTTTTCCGGTATATGTAATGTTGAAATAGGTAGTACACCTGCTATATTTGCACTTACTAGAAATGTCGATTGAAATCTAAAACCTTCTTCATTACAAAACATAATGTCCTGCAGTATGTCCAGTTTAAGAATAGCAAGCATCAACCAGTTGGATCATTCTAACAATTTATTCCAATATGAACGATGTGCCACATTAAAGTTTCAGTAAGACATGATATTATAATTTTTAGAAAGTAACTCATGTGTGCATATCAGAAGTCAATTGTTTAAACCTTACTATAACAGACACATACAGATTATACAACATTTTGATGAGCTTACTTCAATTGGATGCTTTAGATGCCTTGACTCTCCTGTTACGTTCAACACTTTCAAAGCTTTAGATGCACATTAACTTACGGTAACTTGCATACTGGTAATTTGAATGGTCTGTCAATAACCACTAACATCAGATTCAGCGATGTGATGCTCCACTGTGTCGGGTTTATGAAAGGTTATACAATTCCACCTTTCAGTTCCAAATCATGTGATGCTCCAATGTTGGATGCTGAAGATGACATGCAAGGTTCATGTGCGCCGGGCAGAATTTCAAGGCACTTATGTGTAAAATTTGTTGGGTGATGTTTGGAGTTCGTTGGTGAACGATGTTGGTCTGGAGCCTGGAACCACATGTTTCTTCACAAAAAACAGGGGACATACTGTGTGGCTAGATGCCTTTGATAATGACGGGGGCATCCTAACGCAGAGCGTGTTCAAGGGAGCCTGTACTCTGAGGAAGAATCAACTGCCGTTGGAGTGGAATGAACAGAGTAAGATATGTTTTATTTGCTTTTATTAACATTTATTTGTCTGCATTTACCTAATACCATAAATTATTACGTTTGTATGTTTAAATAGATGACGATAGAATGAAACATATTTGCTACTGGCCATTCCACACCGACCATAATGGAGAGTACAACAGAAGCTTCTACAAAAGCTACGCCCAAATCCAATGCCGCAACAGATTGGTACATGAATTAAATAATTTTTTTTTTATATATAGCCATTTTGAGGGTTTAACAGTTGGTTAATAGTAACTGCAAATTACAATCCTACAGGCAATCCCTGCTCATTTCCTGAAGAAGCATCCGATGCACCACTACAATAAGGCCCTGGTAGTTCACCAGAATTATAGAGATGTCATGAGGGTGCAAATGGAGCCGCACAAAGACAGACCAGAAAGAACCAATCATGTAAACATGTTCGGACAGTGGAAGTTGTTAGCAGAAGCATGTCATTTCCCGTATGCGAAGGTGATACGGTTCAAGTATGTGTCTAATGGGGTAGATTTGGATGTGGCAGAAGGTGAAAACCCGTATTACCCGATATTCCACATATGTTAAACTTGTGAATGGTAAGTCCTGTTGGTAGTTGGTGGGTATGGTATTTGATCGTGAACATTTGGTTTTGTTGTGTCTGCTTTCTTTTGTGTTGTGGCTGCTTCAAGAACATTGTTTATGGTAACGGTAGTTGTGAACATATGGTTGTGAAAATATTTAGGTAAGGTTTCTGGTTGTGTTGTGGAGTTGATTCCACTTGAACATTGTCGTTGAAAGGTCAGCTTTGTGGTACTGATTCCACATGACATTTGGTACTTGTTAACTTCATGATGGTAGAATGAATCAAAACTGTTAGTTATCTTAGATTTCATATGGCTTTCATTTTTTATGTTACGTTGACATTATCAACCTGCAATAGGTTGCTTTCATTTGTGATTAGGAAAAATGTTGCGTTAATATTAACTAAATAATCCATAATAAGTTCCAAAGTTTAAAACATAATAGATAAGACAATATTGGCTTTTCATTCTATAAATATTTCTTTTGATGTGCAGGGGTATGAATGGGCTGCTGAGGCGATTTGCAGCCCAAAATAAAGTGACTAAATAAGCTCTATAAACTTGAATAAGCTGAAAAACCTTAGGCTAGAACTGAAGGATAGAAATTAACCAAAAATCGTACCTAAATTACTACTGGATAAGCAAAAAATAAGCTGAGATATGGGTATAAAAGGTACAAGGGCTAATGCAGGGAAATGGTCAGTCTCACTAGGGGCTTTTTCAAGCTAATAGAAAACTAACATAAGCTATCCTAAAAAATTAAGAAAAATGTGCTATGACTGAATAAGCTTCTAAAAGCTAATGCAGACTATATTAAGCTTGAATTTTGGAAGACACATGTAAAACTAACTACATTAAGCCTAAACAAGTGTCAATAAGCTGAAAAGAAACATGAGAATAAGCAATAAGCAATTTTTACATACGTTGACTATTTTGACTATTATTCACTGCTTGAAATTGAAACTGAATTTAAGGACATTAACTGTAACCTGATATGATCCATAATCTTTACCAAAATTGTAGGACACAGTTAATTTTTTCAAAAAAAATAATAAGGACTAAAATTTATTAAAAATCATTATTTTGGTACCAAATCATCAAATAAAAATCACTTTCTCCATCTCCAAATACACATCATTCCACCAGCCAAAATTGCCAGCAGGACTCACCACCATCATCTCCATCAATTGATAACCGAAAACCGGAAATCAGCACCAACATCAACACAAAATCTGTGGTTAATTGAATTAGTCTCCCTTTCTTTTTGTTTAAATTATATGTGGTTATATGTGGTTAATTGAATTACTTTTTTTATTGTTGGTTTGTTTAACGCAAGTTTAAGATGGATACGAGTTGGATGTCTTTACCAAGATTTACCATTGAATATAAAAACGGTCTTGACGACTTTCTTGATTATATATTTTATATTGAGGGTAAAAATGGACAGATTTCTTGTCCATGCATTGATTGTGGTAATACGATATGGGTAGATCAGCCGGAGGCTAGAACACATCTGCTATGTGTCGGGTTTATGAAAGGTTATACAATTCCACCTTTCAGTTACAAATCATGTGATGCTCCAATGTTGGATGCTGAAGATGACATGCAAGGGTTGGTAAACGATGCCTTCCATCGTTTTGGTGATAACACACAAGAAAATGAAATGGGAACACAAAGTGAAAGTAGGAGTATGCCAAACCTAAAGGTGAAATTTTTTTATAAAGTGTTGGGAGAGGCAAAGAAAGAACTATATCCTGGGTGTAAGTTGTCAGTTCTTTCCTTTATCATTAGACTATTTCATGGTAAGTGTGTTGGGAAATGTAGCGATAATGGTTTCAGCATGATTCTGGATACAGTGAGGGAAGCCTTCCCCGATGCTTCCATACCGAAGTCATTATATGAACTAAGGAAGATAATTCGAGAGTTGGGACTTAGTTATGATAAAATTGATGCATGTCCTAATGATTGTATGCTGTACTGGAAAAAAAACATTAATAAAATAGAATGTGATATATGCCATATGTCAAGGTATAAATCAAGTGAAGATGATTCTGAAGATGAGTCAACCACAACTGATACAGGTAAGAAGATTGGAGCAAAGATTTTGCGTTATTTTCCGCTCATACCACGATTGCAAATGTTATTTATGTCATCTAAAACAGCCGCCTCCATGAGATGGCATGAAGAGAGTCGCACAAAAGATGGTTACTTGAGACATCCTGCAGATTCCCCAGCATGGAAAGCATTTGATTTTAAGTATCGTAAGTTTGCCAATGAATCTTGTAATGTCAGGCTTGGTTTAACGAGTGATGGGTTTAACCCTTTTGGAACAATGAGTGTTTCTCATAGTACATGGCCTTTTGTTTTGACGCCATATAATCTACCTCCTTGGATGTGCATGCAGAAACCTTATTTCTTTCTAACTTTACTTATACCTGGCCCATCTGCTCCTGGGAATAATATATATGTCTATATGGAACCGTTAGTGGCTGAGCTAAAGGAGTTGTGGGATGTTAACGGAGTAGACACTTATGATGCATCAACGAATAGTAACTTTCGGATGCGTGCTTGTTTGTTATGGACGATCAGTGACTTTCCTGCTTATGCAAATTTATCCGGATGGAGCACCAAAGGTAAATTTTCATGTCCTAACTGCCATAAACATACAAAATCAACACGCTTGACTCATGGCAAAAAACAATGTTTTATGGGACATCGTCGATATTTGCCTACTGATCATGCTTTTAGAAGAGATAAAAACTCTTTTGATGGCACAGAAGAACAAGACAGGCAACCCCGTGGCTTAACAGGACAAGAAGTACTTGATGAGTTAAATGGTTTTGAAATTAAATTTGGAAAACTTGTGAAGAGCAACCCAAATTTACCTTTTAATTGGAAGAAGAAAAGTATTTTTTTTGAGTTACCGTACTGGAAAGATAACTTGCTACGCCATAATCTAGATGTAATGCATATTGAGAAGAATGTTTGTGACAGTGTCCTTGGAACGCTAATGAATCTAGATGGGAAGACCAAGGATCATATAAAAGCACGCCTTGATTTACAAGAAATGGGCATTAGACGTGAACTTCATCCTATAGTTCAAGATAACAACAAAGTTTATTTGCCACCTGCTTGTTTCTCAATGGATAAAAATGAGAAAGATATTTTTTGTCGTGTGCTTAAGAAGGTGAAAGTTCCAGATGGTTATGCAGCCAATATATCAAGATGCCTAGAGTTAAAACCTCCAAAACTGTTTGGACTTAAAAGTCATGATAGCCATATTTTGATGCAGCAGTTGCTTCCCCTTGCCTTGCGAAATGTGTTGCCTAAGCACGTGCGCTATCCTGTGATGAAGCTATGTCGCTACTATAAACAATTATGCTCAAAGGTTCTTAATCCAAATGATTTGGTTCAAATGGAAACCGAGATTGGAAAAATACTGTGTGATTTAGAAAGGATTTTTCCGCCATCATTCTTTGATGTCATGGTTCATCTTTCGGTTCATCTTGCTTCAGAGGCCAGATTAGGAGGGACGGTTCATTACCGTTGGATGTATCCAATCGAGAGGTGCACATTACTCTTTTAGTAAATACCTTTATTAAAAAATATTATTGAATATGAAATTCTTGGTTTTGATATCTCAGGTATTTATCTACATTAAAATCTTACGTGCAAAATAGGAGTAACCCGGAGGGTTCCATTGCAGAAGGATATCTAGCTGAAGAGTGTGTGTCGTTTTGTTCATTGTACTTATCCAGTGATGTTAAGACCGTACATAATAAGACAAGTCGAAATTATGATGACGATGGTTATGAGGATGTTTTACCTATCTTTTCTATGTCGGGTCGACCGATTGGTGCTAAAAAGGTAGAATTAATGGACCTTGACATTTTGGCTAAAGCACATTCATATGTGTTGTTCAATTGTAGTGAAGTTGATGAATTTCGAACGTAAGTAATTATATTAGTTGTGAGTTTCATAAATTATATTATATGATTAATAGTTGTCGTTGTTATCATCATTATCATCTTTTAACACTGCAGTGAACATCTGGCGATGGTTCATCATGAAAATCGGAGAAAACGTAAGCGTGACATTCAACGTTTACATAGTGAGACTTTTGAGTCGTGGTTTCAAGATCATGTAAGGAATATACACAGGTTTATTACTTTTGGAAAATAATTATAATGACATAGCATTTTTGACCTACTAATACCCGGGTGTATAACAAAACAATTAACACATCTTGCCTTAATTCAGGTTGAGGAGCTACATACTAGAGGGGATCACAAAATCACAGAAAGTCTAAGGAACTTGGAAAGTGGTCCATCTGAGTATGTTAAAAAATATAGGGGATTTATCATAAATGGTTTCCGATTTCACACAAAAGATGTAGAACAGAATAGGAAAACACAGAATAGTGGGGTTATGCTTCAGGCCATGACAAACAGCTTCTCGAGTGCTACAGATAACAATCCTATCGTGGGAGATGTAACTTACTACGGGGTTTTGAATGATATCATTGAGTTGGAGTACGCTATTGACAAGAAAGTAGTTTTGTTCCATTGTGATTGGATTTCGAATGGTTCAAGGAAAAAAGAAGATGACAACGGGTTTACTCTATTGAATTTTGAAGGATTGAAGCCTCATAACGAGCCTTTTATACTAGCTTCTCAAGCACAACAAGTATTTTACATTGCAGACATTGTTGACAACGGTTGGCAAGTTGTGATCAAGACAGCGCCCAGACATGTTTATGACATGGATGAACAAACAAGTCTTGATGACGTGGAAACACATTTGCAAAGTGACTCATTTATGAGTCCTCAACATGAAGAAACAATGGATATTGAGTTGGTTAGAGGTGGTTTCGATGGAACCGTTGTGGACAACAATGACTTAGTTATTGCCGAAGAAGAAGATCCAGTTGAAGCAGCTTCTTGATTTCAATTAGCTAAATAGTATTGTAATTTAACTTTAGTTATTAGTCATCTAGTTTGCTGTAAATTTAGGTAATTTTAACTTTTTAGCTTCTTGTTATTTATATTTTCAAGCTTTTCAGTATTGTAATTTAACTTTAGTTAATGAAATTCAAGTTTTCTCAATTTTTCTTACTTGGTTAACAAAAGTCAACTGCTTATTAGCTTAATGTTGTGCTTATTTAGATAAATTCCTGCTTATTTTCTCATATTAATGCTATTAGATGTCTATTAAATTAGCCTTGTTTGCTTGTTCTTAACTTTTCCTTAAAATCCATAGAAAAGCCAAAAATAGCTTAGAGTAGCATAGCTTATGTTATAGCTTATTTTCTGTTGAAAGCTGCTTTTTAGGACTTATCATGGCTATTTAGTGTCTCCCTTTCCAAAAGATAGCTTAAAACAACCTTTTTCACTTTAAGATCTCAAAACAGCCCTACTTAAGGGGTGTTTGGCTCAAATGGGTCAAACGGGTCAATATGGCTTATCACTGTTCATGTGCACATTAGGATAGTTCAATCTTGCCTTATATGATCTAGATAAGGTGTTTGTGGCTTATATTTATCTGTTTTAAGGATTTGTAAGATTTGAGTTTTTTAGTGCACAAGTAAGGTAGTTGCTGATCTATAATAAGCCCTTACAGCCATAAGCTCAATTGGTGCTTGTTTTTGTGTTCCTTATATTCACTTTAACCCACTTGGTTGAGTTTGAAAGGGCTGCAAATAGTTTGTTAAGTTTTTAGATCAGTCTGCAGCAGTCTAGGTGATAGTTATTCTCTAAATGCCCATATTAAGAGCTTAATTTCTGCTTAGTCACTGTTGTTTCTCTTCTGATTTTTGTTTCCTTTAGTAGCTTATACTACTGACTTGAGAATTCTGAGCTTAATTGGGATTCTAGATCTTATCTTGTTGCTTTAATTTGGTCTGCTAATCACCCCAGTAGGACTGAGATGCCCTGCACTCAGTCCTTTTTGCTTATTCATTGTAATCAGTGCTTATGGCTTAGTATAGTAGCTTATTCTGGTGTTTTTGAATCAAGCCTAGTTTATTTTAGCTTATTCCAGCGTCTCAGCTTATTAGTAGCTTATCAGTTTTTTTTCCCTTAAGCCTTAGTTTATTACTTGTTTTTGTCAACTGCTCACTACTTTGGGCTTATTTGTATGCTTATTTCAAGTTTCCAGCAATAGTTGTAGTTTTGAAAAATGCTTATTCATTAGTGCTTTTCATGTTTGTAAAATGAAAATTAAAAAGAAAAAAAAAATCAAAAAGTCCAAGAGCAGGGATCGAACACTGGTCTCTGGACTCCCAGACACACACCAGCTTATTAGTGCTTTTCATGTTAATAATCATTTTAACATTTATTCCCTCATTTGCTATTCGAATTACTTAGCTTATTCCCAGCTTATTTGAATAAGCGGGGACCTTTTTAGTATTTTTCCTAGGATTGTCGTATCATAAAGTACTTTCAGTAAAACCAATGAGACCCAAGTGACAAGGGTCCTACTAAATTTTGTTATAATAAAACTCTTGCGAATAACCCTTGTAAAAACCTGATGTTTTATTACTTAAATAGCTAGTGTCCTATTAAGTTTTGTTATCATAAAACTTTTGTGAATAAGCGTTCCATAAAACTGATCTTTTATGACTCAAATATCAAGTGGCCTATTATGGTGTATCAAGTTTTGATACCCAAGTATCAAGTGTCATATTAACTAATGTTTAAATAAAACTTTTGTAAAAAAGCGTTCTAAAAAACTGATGTTTTATGACTCAAATAAGGAGTGTTCTATTATGGCGTATGATAATAAAACCATAACAAATAAGCGTACTATAAAGGTTAATGTTAAAAGACACATGTGTCAAGGGTCCTATTAATTTTTGTTAAAATAAAACTTTTGCAACTAAGCGTTCTATAAAATTGAAACTTTATGACTCAAATTTCAAGTGTCCTATTATGGTGGATGAATTTATGAGACCCAACTGTCAAGTGTCATATAAAGTTATGTTTTAATAAAACTTAATTTGAATAAGCATTATAAAAAGCGGATGTTTTACGACTCTAAAAAGAAGTGCCATATTATGGTGTATCATAAAAAAACCATTATGAATAAGCGTTCTATAAAGGTTAACGTTATAAGACGCTATTGTCAAGGGTCCTATTAACTTTTCTTATAATAAAAAACGTTTGCGAATAAGCGTTCCATAAAACCGATGTTTTATGACTCAAATATCAAGTGTCCTATAATGGTGTATCAATCTATGGGACCCAAGTGTCAAGTGTCATATTAAGTTATGTTTTAATAATACGTTTGCGAATAAGCGTTCTAAATAATTAATGTTTTATGACTTATGTATCAAGTGTCCTATTATGGTGTATTGTAATAAAACCATAATGAATATGCGTCCTTTAAGGGTCCTATTAAGTTTTGTTATAATAAAACTTTTGCGAATAAACGTTCTAAAATACTGATATTTTATGACTCAAAAATAAAATGTCCTATTATGATGTATGATACTAAAGCCATTATGCATAAGCGTCCTATAAAGGTTAACATTATAATACCCACGTCTTAAGGGTCCTATTAAGTTTTGTTATAATACAACTTTTGCAAATAATCGTTTTAAAAAAATGATGTTATATGACTCAAAAATGAAATGTCCTATTATGGTGTACGATAATAAAACCATTGTACATAAGCGTCCTATAAAGGTTAATGTTATAGTACCCACGTGTCAAAGGTCCTATTAAATTTTGTTATAATAAAACTTTTGTGAATAAGCGTTTTAACTAACTGATGTCTTATGACTCAAAACTCAAGTGTCCTATTATGGTGTATTATAATAAAACCATAATGAATAAACGTCCTATAAAGGTTAAAGTTATAAGACCCAAGTGTCAAGGGTCTTATTAGGTTATGTCATAATAGGACATCTAGTGATTAAGTGTCGTATTACACTATCACATAATGGGACACCAACAACTAAATGTCTTATAAAGTAATTTATTAGGATCCATATTTTAAGTGTCCTATTAAGTTATATGATAATATGACCCCAAATAATCAACCATCCTATTATATAACTTTTTAGGACACCGCCTAAGTAGAAAATATTTAAAAAGGACCCTAAACGCTCATATGTCCTATTAAACAGTTTTTTAGGACTCCATTATCATACTGTCCCAGACAAAGGGTCCTAAAAAGCCACTTTTCTTGTAGTGTCCCATTCATCACAGTGAATGTGATGATAGATTCTCTGGTGTCCTTAGGGCTAGTAGCCGTTGCGGTACACCAGAACTCCCTGAGATAGTCATGATAAATGACTGATGGGGTTTTGGTAAAAGCCGTGGCAAGGAAGCAGTTATGTAAATACTTAACCACATCCTTATACCTCTCATATTGTTGGGGGTGTGGAAATTTCCATCCACGTTGTTTTTGGTCATATCCACGCCCTCCATTGGAAAATTCACATTTGGAGCGAGGGTGATAGCATTAGAAGATGCCATTTTTGTGTTTGGTTGGACAAATGGAATGGGTTTCTAATTGCTATGAACACACACAGAGGTTTGAGAGATAAAATGGGCAGAGTTTAGCTTAGATTTTTAAAACACGTGTGTGTGTTTGTTTTGGTTGGGGTATTTATAGGATAGTGGAGATGGGGTTATTTTTGGTATTTGAGCGGTTTTATTTAATCAAAATATAATTTTTGGAAATTATTTTGAATAAAATGTTTGAGATCCGCATTAAATGCCACCACTCCACTTTTCCTCTTTTTTTTGCAACTGGCAGGGTGAACAGTTGAGCAGTTTCTATAAAAGGAGAAGTTGCAGAGTTTCCATCATCACACAGTGTATTGTGTGAGAGAGGGCATTGAATGCCAAGTTGGGAAATGGGGGCCCATGAGGTGTATGCCAGAAAGGCAAAAGAACAAATATTCATATATTTAATAAGAATCAAGTTACCAACCTCGGACATTTACTAATTAGATACTTTGCGCATTTAAGTTAGTATTGAATGTCCTTTTCAGGGCCCTGAATGACTTTTCATTCAGTGATGGTTTTTTCAGGGACTTGGGATTAGTCACTGATGATTCAGGAATATGGAATGATTCCTGAGCTACAAGGATTCAGGAACTTGGGTTTAGTTCCTGAACCCTAAAGATTTCAGGAACTTGGGTTTAGTTCCTGAGGTTCACATTGATGTACACATTGAGTCAGGGACCTGAGGTTTTAAGAATTTACACTTTAGTTGGAAGGATTCAATCAGTGGACTGATTCTCGATATCCAACATTCCTAATTCAGCTTTCAGTCTTGTGAAAGTTGGTTCATCCAAAGGTTTGGTGAAGATATCAGCTAACTGATATTCAGTAGGGATGAAGTGTAATTCAATGTCACCATTCATGACATGGTCCCTGATGAAATGATATCTAATATCAATGTGTTTTGTTCTCTGATGAAGAACAGGGTTGTTTGAGATTGCAATTGCACTTGTGTTATCACAAAAGATGGGTACCATCTTATACTGAATTCCATAGTCACTGAGTTGACTTTTCATCCAGAGTACATTTGCACAACAACTAGCTGCTGCAACATATTCAGCCTCAGCTGAGGACAAGGCAACTGATTGTTGCTTCTTAGCACTCCAACAGACTAGTTTCCCACCAAGTATTTGGCAAGAGCCTGAGGTGCCTTTTCTGTCCATGTTGCATCCAGCATAGTCAGAGTCTGAGTATCCTTTAAGATCAAGGCCTGAGCATTTTAGATAATATAATCCAAGGTTTGGAGTACCTTTCAGGTACCTGAATATCCTTTTCACAGCAGTGATGTGTGATTCTCTTGGGTCAGATTGATATCTGGCACATAGACATACTGAGAATTGGATATCAGGCCTTGATGCAAGTAGATACATCAGTGATCCTATCATTCCTCTAAAGAGAGTTTGATTTACTGGTTTACCAGTGAGATCAGGACCAAGGTTGTTTGGGGGAACCATGGGAGTCTTGACTGAGGCACAGTAACTGATTTCATACTTTTTCAGTAGGTTCTTAACATACTTCTCTTGACTAATAATGGTTCCTTTATCAGTCTGCTTGATCTGAAGACCAAGGAAGTTGGTTAATTCTCCCATCATTCTCATTTCAAATTGCTTAGCCATTAGTTTTTCAAATTGTTTGCAAAGATTGTAACTTGTTGAGCCAAAGATGATGTCATCAACATACACTTGTACTAGTATGACATCAGTATTTGTCTTATAGATAAACAATGTGTTGTCTATCTTGCCTCTGACAAATTGGTTTTGGATCAGAAAGGCTGAAAGAGTTTCATACCATGCCCTGGGAGCTTGTTTCAGTCCATAAAGGGCTTTATTAAGCTTACAGACATGATCAGGAAACTCATGGCTTTCAAATCCAGGAGGTTGCTGAACATAAACTTCTTCTTTCAGTGAACCATTTAAGAATGCACTTTTAACATCCATTTGGTATACCTTGAAGTTCATGTATGTAGCAAAAGCAAGGAAGATCCTGATGGCTTCCATCCTTTCTACTGGTGCAAATATTTTTTCATAGTCAATGCCTTCTTGTTGATTATAGCCTTTAGCTACAATTCTGGCTTTGTTTTTAATGACTATGCCATTTTCATCAGTTTTGTTTTTGAATACCCATTTTATGCCACTGACTGAGACATTCTCAGGACATTTGACCAAGGTCATTACCTTGTTTCTGTCAAATTGTTCCAGTTCATCATGCATGGCCTGAACCCAACTTGGATGTGTAAGTGCTTCTTTAACACTTTTGGGTTCAATTGTGGAAATGAAGTCCACAAATAGGCTTTCATTGGCTGAGGCTGCTCTTAGACTAGCAGCCATGCTCCTGGTGAGCATGTCTTCAGTAGGCTCTCCAATAATATTGACAAGTTCAATGTCCTGAGACCTAGTCCAACTTTCCTGAGGTCCTGGATACTGATTTGAACTTGTGGAGGCCTGAATGGGTGGAGGGGTTGGTTCTGGAGTAGACACATGATCATTGATTGGATCTTGAGTGTCTACCTGATCACTGAGATTGTTTGGTTCTTGAGCATTTTGAACAGACTGATTAATTTCATCAGTGTTTGCATGTGCCTCAACAAACTCAGTGATGGTTCGGTTAGGTAGGTTGTGAGGGATTATGTAATAGGAGAGGTTAGCATCATCTTGATACTGAGTAGAAGGATTGTTTTCAGGAAGATATTCATCAAGAGGATATCTTGAAGAGTTATCAATTCCTATCTCTTCTACTGAGGCAGTTGAGAACCTGATTGCATCAGTGCTCTCATCAAAGGTAACATGAAATGTTTCCTCAGTCTGCTGTCTCCTTGTGTTGAACACTCTGAAGGCTTTTGAGACAAGTGAGTATCCCAGGAAGTATCCATCATCAGCTTTTGCATCAAATTTCCCTAAGTGATCCTTGTGATTATGAATAAACACAGGACACCCAAAGACATGAAAGTAGCTGATGTCAGGGATTCTTCCTTTGAATAACTCATATGGGGTTTTCCCATGTCTCTTGACAATGATGGATCTGTTTTGTGTATAACAGGCACTTAGCATTGTCCTAGCAGCTTCAATGAGTGTTCTATTTTTCCTTTCAGCAACACCATTTTGTTCAGGTGTGTATGGAGAGGAAAAGTTTTGGGAAATACCTTTCTCATCACAGAAACATTCAAGTTCATAATTTTTGAACTCAGTCCCATTGTCAGTTCTAATCTGTTTGACCTTAATGTCATTTTGATTTTCAATGTTCCTGACAAAGGACATGATTGTTTCAGCTGCCTGACTCTTTTTGATCAGGAAGAATACCCAAGTGTATCTAGAGTATTCATCCACTATGACCAGAGTATACTTCTCATGGTTAATAGACCTTGGACTGACAGGTCCAAATAGATCCATATGGAGAAGATGTAGGCAGTTCCTGATGGAAAAGTTGGTTTTGGTTTTAAAGGATGCTCTGTGATGTTTACCTTTTTCACAAGCTGAGCATGGTTTATCCTTTGAAAACACAAGTGATGGTAAGCCAAGGACCTTGTTTTGTTTTACAAGATTGTTTATGTTTTTAAAGTTCAGGTGGGTGAGTCTCTTATGCCAAAGCCAGTTGAGTGTATCAGTGGCCTTAGCAAAGAGACAAGTTCCATCCTGAGTTAGACTGGACATG
Source organism: Artemisia tridentata subsp. tridentata (assembly GCA_021014915.2). Lineage (NCBI taxonomy): Eukaryota > Viridiplantae > Streptophyta > Magnoliopsida > Asterales > Asteraceae > Artemisia > Artemisia tridentata. The sequence continues at coordinate 337,727,246 of CP139508.1, forward strand.
TCTAATACATAAACATCTTCTCTTCTTGGTGCAATGAGGACAATTTCCTTATTTGCATTGAAGATGGTTCCTTGCTTATCATCAAACTGAACTATGCATTTTGCATCACATAGTTGACTGACACTGATCAGATTGTACTTAAGACCATTTACATAAGCTATCCTAGTAAAGACAATACCATTGCAGTTTACTGAACCATAACCTTCAGTGAGACATGATGAATTATCAGCAAATATCACTTTGGGTCCTGGTTCTTCCATATATTTGTGCAGACACTCCTTAACACCAGTCATGCTCCTTGAGCATCCACTGTCTAGATGCCAAATAGGATCCCTGGCATGCCTCTGCACAAATAGTAAACTGGGTCAGTTCTTTCTAGGACTCCATTTCATGGAGGGTTTGGTTTTGTAGGTCTTTATGAAAGTATTAATTGATTCATGGTCAGTGGTTGAGTGGACTGAGCTACCACATGTTTTGCATTTTGTTGCAGGGGTAGCCTCAGTAGTCTGAGAGAATTGTTTATTCATTCCTCTTTTTGACTGAATGACCCTCTCTTTTCCTGAGGATTTCTGAGTGGAACTTCCACTAGATTCACAGTGTTTGTCAATTTGACAATCCTCAGGATGATGGTCATTGAATCCACACAATGGGCAAGGTGGAAAAGGCTTGGCCTTTTGCTTCTGTTTCTACACAGAATCAGAAGGGTAGTTCAAGCACTGAGCCTTAAGTCCTGAAAAGTTTGACATGACTGAGCATTTTTTATGATCAGAGGTCCTGTGATCTTCCTTTTTTCAAATCATGCAATAAAGGACTCTATAGCAATCATCAGTGAGATGATTTGTATAGTTGCACAGTTCACACTTTTTCAGATGTTTGGTTGGTTTGGGTTCGGTCTTTGATGAAGCTAGTTTTTTTTCCTTCTTTAATTGAGAAAGTTTTTCAGAAGATGCAATCTTCTCACTTAGCTTCCTGACCATTTCAGTCAACTGATTAATTCTTGGATCAGGACTTTGGGTTGCTACTTCAGAAGGAACTGAAGTTGATGAGTCATCAGTATTTACTGAGACTTCAAGGGGTGGTCTTCTCAGGAGGATTCTACCTTTTCCTTATCTCTCTTTTGGAGAGTGTGGGGAGTAGACCAATGGTGGGAGGTCTGAGCTTGGTGCAGCGCCCTAAAGGGTATTTAGTGGAGGGAGTGGAGGAGTTGATTCTGATTCAGGCTCACTGATTGGATCAGAAATACTGAGTTGGTGATGGTACATGTATATTGCTCTAATTCTTTTATATCCACGGCAGCGGCCCCAAAGACTTGGTGCGCGCGTGATGTGTCATTGTGGTTTTAGCAGTATTAATGCCTACTCAAGTTTTAAATTTATATTTAGCCGACTTATCAATAAAACACACACTTTAACGAGCAGTGTACCCGGTCAGTATGAATATAATGGTAAGTAGAGTGTCGATCACTAAGAGTGGAACGTATTATCTAGTTATTCTAATTAGTATTTTAATATTTAAGTTAGCTGTACAACCTAATCTAACGCAAGGGGGTTCAGCCTGAGAGACTGGCACGGTTTGGTTATGATTAAATAGAAAACTAAACTAATGAGCTCGAATCAGCGATTAGCACACACGTATACAGATAGATACTTGAGACAATAAGCAGACCTGTCCTGATAATTAAGTAGCTTGTCACTTGTTTTATTGCTAGTTTTATATGAAGTGTATATAATTAACCCTTTCTCGTTGGCTCTAATCTTATCGGCGAGTAAACCCTTAATGATCACTTATGTCTATCCTACTATCCTAGAAACGATAGAATAAATAGGCGAGGAAGGGGCATGGCGACCCAAGCAATGCTCAGCTAGACACAGAGGTTATCAATGCACTAATAAAAGTCACCAAAGACATCAACATATAAACTTTAATTAATGGGAAAGCAATTTTAAGGGGTGCCTATGATTTTCCGTAGTCACATGGAATCGGCCCATCAATCCTGATGAATTAAAGTGTACTAATACAATAAAAAAAACTACTTAATGAATTGAATACATGCTGGACCTTCTTACAGCTCTTGTATCTTCGTTTAGGGTGTGTCTTGTGCTGCTAATACGTCTGAATTCGTCTTGTATCTCGTACTGCTCAACTTAAGCTCTCGAAATTCGTCTGGCCTTGGGGTATTTATAGTTTCTGTCTGAGGGTTAGATGCGGCGCATAAAATAAGTAGATGCGGCGCATTGACTTAACTTCGCGTGGGGTCCAAGATTAATATATTCAGGAATATTCGTACACCGCCTTAAGATGGGGCGTATCTCCATTTCTCTATGCGGCGCATGTCCTTTGCCGTCTTGGATTGTAACTTGTGAAATCTTGATAGTGATGCGCCGTATGTAATAAGTATGTTGCGGCGTATCTGGAGCAGAATGATCTTGATCTTCTACATTTCAGTAGACTCTTAACATCTTGCTTGTTTTGCTCCATAATTTGTCCAAAATCGCTAAGTTTCACATAATACTTGTTTTTACCTAAGAATTACAAAAGTAAACATTAACGTATCAATTCTCATATATAATATAATAAAACAAGTCAAATAAATAGGACAAATGATGATAATAAAATGTGCTTATTTGAGTTCATCAAATATCCCCCTACTTGAACTTTACTTGTCCCCAAGTAAACCTTAGAATAAATTTTATAAAAATGTATCCTAAAAGATATTAGGATTTATTTTTATATTTAAGCATGTATTCGTTTTTTCATAATTGCACAACCATGATAACTCTTAGGGCACGTTTGGTACAGAGAATTTCAGAGAATAGAAATGAAGTAGAGAATAGAATTCAGAGAATAGAAATGGGCAGAGAAATTTAAAGTCAATTCTAGTGTTTGGTAACATGAGAAATAAACTCGAGAATTGGCAAAAAAGAAAAAGAAAAAAAAAACTTTTTATTGAAAGAATTAGAACTTTTGTTTGTTTTAAAAAAAAAACTTATTTTAAAAAATATATATTTAAAAAAAATATTTTTTTTAAATATTTTTTTTTATTTATTTTTTTATTTTTTAAAAAAACTTATTTTAAAAAAATATTTTTTTTAATTTATTTTAAAATTTATTTTTTATAAAATTAATTAAAAAATTATTTAAAAAAAATTATTTTTTATAAATAACAATTCTATAAAAAATATATTTTAAAAAAATATATATTTTTTAAATTATTTTTTATAATTTTTTTTTAAACTTATTTTATAAAAAATATATTTTAAAAAAATTATTAATTTTTAAAAAAAAAAATACATTTACGTAAATCGGTTTGCAACTAAAAAAAAAAAAAAAAAAAAAAAAAAACCTTACAAAGTTCCCCTCATTTCTCCCATTTCCTCACTAAAAGTAGTGGAAATGAAACTAAAAAAATTGCACTACCAATTCTCCACCAATTCCCCACAATTCTCCACCTTTTTATTTCTCTGACATACCAAACAGATTCTCGAGAATTAGCCCGAGAATTAAGCCCATTTCCCTTTCCATTTCTTTGTCAAACCAAACATGAGAAATGAGCCCATTTCCATTTCTTTGGGCCCAATTCCCTGTACCAAACATGCCCTTAATGAATTAGAAATAAAATAAAATATTTTGATAAAAGCAAATCTAATCGTTTAACTGTCCAGTCGTGACGAATATTCTATCACAAGCTTGGCAAGTATACGCATCTCCCCCACTAAAGCTAAGGAATAACAAGTCTAAAGCGGTAAAAAGGGTTTGTTGGTTAAGGGTTAATCATCCTTTTTAATCTCTATCAATCTCATATTTCAGAAAAGGTGACAAAATCGCAAATACATGATCGAATCCACGAACACGATACTTGCAATTGCTCAAATCCTTAACTCGAATAAGCTAAAGATAGGACCAAGTAATCTTCACCAATAATATTATATCAAAAAGGGCGACAAAATCATAAATACATAGCCGAATCCACGACTACGATACTTAAGATTGCTCAAATCCCTAATCTCAATAAATCAAAGGTTTGGATAAAGAATGATATAGGGTATGGATAATATTTGGGATACAAATTGGTGTAAAATAAAAAAAAAAAACAAAACAGATAAATTAAAATCCTAAGTGTGGTAAATCACTATCCCAACCATCCCATGAATAAGACTCATATCATTGAATAACTCACGCTTTAACACTTGAAACACACGCTTTAGGTAGACACAAATTATACTCAACAAGATCTCAATCAAAGAATAACCTTAGTTGGCGTTCCCATAACGGCCAACTCCCATTCAATCCATAAATATAATATACAACAAATAGTGGTGATATCGCCCACTTAATACAAAACTTTACATAAGTTGGTTAAAACAAACTTCCAACTTTTATTTTTCTTTTTCTTTTTTTTTCTTTTTCGATTTTTTTTTTTTTTTTTTTTTTACATCAACATATGTGTAAAATTTCACAACTTTTCTATCACTATTTTTCCGGATAATTTTTTCATACTCTTCATACTTTCAGAAATAACTGTAATAGTGAAAGTAGCAAACACACGAAAAATAAACTCAAAGATATACAATATTTACTTTCATACCAATTGCATTGTGCAATTTCCTGACTCAACCAAAGATAATGAATTACGCACGCGAACACAGGTAATGTAAGGAAACACACTTTGCCTAAAGCAATTAACCACGGATTTTAATCTACAGGGTAGGCTAAGGTGTAAGGGTGTATCGAAACATTATAACAAAGGTGTAAGAAACGAAAGGAATGGCTCTGAGTGTTTTTCTAGGGGTATCTTACTCTAAAAGTGAGAGTAACAAAGGGTTTATACGGGGGTTAACTAACCAGTGTAGTTAGTTAATATCACATAACATATAAAGGCTATTTGGGTGTAATCCTAGAAATTTACCAATTTAGACAAGTCATTCCAATTATATATATAATACTTATTATGGTGGTCTCGAATAGTATATAAGCCAAGTTCTAAAGTTTACAAGTCACCGGCACACTCATAGATTTGTGAATTTTGAAAAGTTCACAATTTTTAGAAATAATGTTATGTGTGCAGCAATGTAATTAGACTTTAAACAAAAACATGCTAAAAAAATTTTAATTTTGATATATTAAGTACATATTAAGCATATTTTGAAAAAGTTTAGGACAAGTAAGTGTTTTAATTCTCCAATCCCCCCACTTAAGTTAAACAACGTCCTCGTTGTTTGTGTCAAAGATTAAAAAATGGAAAATAAAAGAATTAGAACAGAAAAACTCCCCTGAGATTTGCTCGGTATGATCCTCCATTATTCGTATAAGAGCAAAAATCAACTTTCTTGTAGATGAGAACGTTTACGCTTCATAGATGATGTATCCACAAGAATGCAGGAATCTATAATACCATTCAGACTTTAACACACCTGAGTTAAGAAGGTTCAAACTTGCATAATAAATTAGTAGTTAGAAAAAATAAAACTAAAAAATTAAACTGTAAATCATCAGGTCAGTCGATACGCCGTATCTTATGGAAAAAGATACACCGTATCGAGCCTGGAATAAATACGAATCAGAATAAAAGATGCGTCGCCTCCTTAACCAGGGATGCGCCACATTAAAATACTGACAGAAAGTTTTAAAGTCAAAAGTAAAAATGCAGAAAATTAAATAAGATATGACTAGTGCAGGTGATGCGTCGCATATTATGATGGAGATGCGGCGCATCTACTGCAAGTCTGACTGACTCAATACAAAATTAGAAAATAAAATAAAAGATATGCATGGGTTTCATCCCACAAAGCGCTTGTTTTTGTTCGAGTCACGAGCCTGACTCCACCCTTATTTACTATGTAATAGGGTGTTGTTCCCCCCACTTGGGATCAAGTTCGGGTGATAGTAGCATTAAACACAAAAAGAGTGTAAATTTGCTATTAAAGATGGAAGAAATACATAAAGATCATACCTTGGCAATATATGTACATCTTCCCTATTCTTACCCGGTTTGGTTGATAAATTGGATGACTTGACCACTTCATCTGAAAGAGTAGTATGTTGAGGAAAAATGAGTCTCCTTTCTTCTTGGTTAGTCTCTTTGGTAGTAAGGCGTCCCTTGACTTCCGCAGAAAATGAGAAAGGGTCTTTAGCAAGTAAAAGTTCGAGTTCCTCTATATCCTTCATAGGGTCGAAATCATCATCTTCATCAATCATAGCAATGTTTAAGAGCTCATCACCAAATTCTTCCTTGAGCTCCACCAAAAACGGGTTGATCACAGGTGCTTCATGTGCTTCAATAGGTAGTGTAAAAAATTTGACCTCATCATTCTTATGTTTTGCAACCTGTTTAGGAAAACTAGCAAGATTATTAGTAACAGGATTAATAATATTAAATAAATTTGTACCACTTTGTGTTGTAAGTGACTCCAATTCATCTTGTGAATCTCCATCTTCAACTAGTGGTCTTGCAATTTCATAATCGTCCTGAATTTCATCCTTAAATAAGTAATCCCAGATTTCTTCAAAATCCCTCGTTGGTTCAAAATCTGGCTTATCCGTTCCACACCTAAATACTTCTGTTTGTTGTGGTAATTGCGGTGTGCTATCACACGCAATAGCATCAAACTTTTTAATATCAGAATACTCATTATCTTCATCTGAGGGAATATGATCATGGTGTTTTTGATATGATGAGAATATATCTTCCACCTCGGGTGGAAAATCACAAGTAATAGCACTATACACCATTGTTCCACATTCATCTTCATTTTCATTATAAGCAGTTTCGGATGAAGAAGCTTTGTTGGATCGATATACTCTGACCAAACTAACTTGTAGCTTGTCTAAGGGTTTAGCAACCTTGGATAAATCCAAAACTACTAATATTGAAACACTGATATACTTTGTTAAGTATGCGGAATCTACTTCAACAAAGCTAAGAAGAATTAATAAACAACTTTGATTATATTAAACTTTGAACCTGCTTACTTTACACAGATTCACTAACAAACTCTAAACACTAATACTCTAATAATCGACTAATACTTTTCTCTAAAACTTCGTATGAACTTGTATGTCTAATGCCAACCTAGGGATCCTTTTATAGGCACAAGGAAAACCCTAGTCGGTTTACAATACTTGAACGACAAGTAATTCTAATTATAATCTAATAATAACTCTAAGAACATTCTAGAATTACACATTAATCCTTAAACGTATTTGCATATTAGTCCTTTATCTTTAGCAGTACTTTGACTTCTTTAGAACATGAGCAGTACTTTGACTTCTATCGAACAGTACTTTGACTTTCTTCATATAGCAGTACTTTTTAGCCCAACAATCCTCCCCTAACTTGAATTCCACTTGCTTGATTTCAAGTTCCTTTGTATTTCTTTAACTTCAACATCTTTATTTTCAAAGAAAGACTGTATTATTAACTTCTGTCTCATGTTTGTTTTGTCATCATCAAAGTAATCATTAACTGCAATCTTTATCAGTAACAGATCTTTTCAGCAACTCATCTTTTCAGCAACTCAGCATCATATTGGCAATAAGTACATCAGATCTTAAAAGTTTCATACTATTCTCATCACTTCCAGGTGTGTTAACTCCTGTGAGAGGTGAATCATTGAAAACTTAATGGATTTTGATGTCTCTTTACCAAAGCCATTAACTTTGGAGTAGCCAATGTTTAGGTTTAAGAACCATGGTACATTGATAACCATATGATTTTTATCAAATTATCAGCTATCAACGGATTTGAGTAGTCTTTACCAATAGCCGTTTGCTTTTGGACTAGCTAGTTCTTTTAGTACAATCACTACCATGGTGAACTAATTACCATACAATGGTTTTCCACAGCCTTTACTACAAGCCATTATCTTGTAGGCTAGCCAACTCTTCACTAACATAGATATGGTGAGTTGAAAACCATACAATTTTTAGTAAATTGTCAACTAAAAATGGATTTGATAATCACATCAGAGCCGTACCCTCATGATGAGTCAAACTCTTTCTTGTTTACTTAAACATGGTGAGTTGAATACCATTTGTTGCTGTTTAAATCTTTGTGCTTCAAAATGTTTTTGCACTTTTCAAAAATCACTGATTTTATAAAAACTTTACTGGTTTCATGCTGCAAGCAGTACTTTGAGAAAGTACTGTTTGTCAAGCAGTACTTTTAAATAAAGTACTTATGTTTCAAAAGATTTATATTATAAATATCATACCAGTTGTTATGCATCAATCTTCAGCTAGCATGGTCCATTTGATGAACAATCCAATCACCATCAATGCAGTTTCACTTTCTTCTTCCACTTCCATGCCATAATCTAGCATTCTGATCATCAAATCCCTAGTAAGTGGATATCTTTGCTCTGCTAGCATGTGGATCATTGTTCCATCTTCTAGCTCCAAAACATGTATTCCCACTGATTCAAAGAACCTCCATCTGTTAGTTTCCCAATCCTCTTGATTTTCCCAGAGAACACTATCACTTGTCTCTTCTGTTTCCCAGATGGTTGTGAGGTCTCCTACCAGAACCAAACCCACTCCTTGTGGTGGAATATGTTCAAAGTAAGTCTGCACTTGTAGATATAGCTGAAGCAGATCTTCTCTATCTATCAGATGTAGTATATCCCATAACAAATTGAACACTCTAAAACTTCCATCTTGTCTATGAAATATCAAGTAATCCCCTTCTTGTGATTCTACAACTGAGAATGTAGAAATCTTGGACTTCTTGTCTGCAACATCTTCTGATTTTGGATGCTCAAAGTCAACAACTCTCAAATAATTTCTTAGCTAATCAGCTGTGTCTACTCTTAATTCAATAGAATCCTTGAGCTTCTTTGATGACTGTTCATCAGTTGTTGTTCTTTTCCTCTTTGAGCTCCTTGTAACAACTCTTTCCTTTCTACTGTCTTCAAGCTTCTTATCTTCAAAAGAAATAATGCTTGCAAGATCTTTTTCTACAGCTTCCCTGACAGCATCATACAAATCCTTCATCTCTGTATGTGTCAATTTCACCAAACCTGTATATCCTCTACCTTTGAGATAAGCCATCATAGAATTTCTTTCTTGAGCTTTACTTTGTGGCCTTCTAGGTTTGATAACTTTCCTTGACTCTTCAGCATCTAATTCAGCCTGTAATTTCCTTGCAGCTTCCTCATTTTTAGCATCCTGAATAGCTTTTAGTTCTTTCAAGGTAAGCTTCTTCTTCTTAGTTTCTACCATGATCCCTTTACCTTTGTCTTTTGGATCTAATTCCTGTGTAGGTTGAGAAGAAGTATGAGGTTGTTGTTCAACATCAACAATACTTATGCCTCTTGGTCTAGAGATATTCAACATGATGTCAGCAATGGTCTCATCATCACTATCAGTATGTTTTTGAACTTCTTCTTCCTGTTGAACTGGATTGGAAGGGCCAACTTCCTCTTGAACTTGACTTGAAGGTCCAACATCTTCCTCAAAATCCAAAGTCCTTGGTGTAACAGTTCCTTGAAGAGCAGTACTTTCAACATCAGTACCTTCCAAATCCACTTCCTCAGTATCACCACTTTTTACTTCAACAGTAGCATCTTCAATGTTTATCTGCTCTGTTTCATCACTTTTCCTCTCAACAGTATCTTCATGAGGAATATCTTCAAGTGGTGTATCATCATAAAGCCCAGTATCTTGATTTAACTCAGTATCTTCATTGAACTCAGTATCTTCATTCAAATTCTGTAAATTCCTCCCCAATTGAAATGAAGACTGCTTGTGAATCTTTCTCGTCTTTGATTTAGACTTCTGTGAGTGTTGACTAGTCTTCTTCTGTGACTTGACCCACAACCTTGTGGTGCTAACTAATGGCCAAACAAACCTCTTTAATCGTCTGAACCTTCTTGTCAAATCCGATATCTGATCAGCTTGATCATCAGTAACCTTCTTGAGCCTCCTTAATTCCCTTGAAAGTTCATAGTTGGTCACGACATCCTCAACCACATCCTCATCTTCCTCAGATGATTGATGTCTATCTGTGGAAGCAGAAGCATTGAGAGTTGGTGATGGAGTCACATCTGGAGGTGAATTCTCCTGAGCAGCACTTTGTGAAGACGAAACAGCATGATGAGAAGCAGTATGATGAGAAGCACTATCTTCTCTTGAAGCTGGTTGCTCTCTAATTGCTGATGCAGAGGATTCCTCTTGCTCTTGTTCAGGCTCTTGCTCTGCATCCCTAACTGCTTGTGCAACTTCCAATATATGAGCGTTGTATTTGGCTTTTTACCCCCTCCCGAATGAATTAATTAACTGTAACCCTACATTTTTGACCGTTGGAACAGTACTTCCACGTAAGCAGTACGTCCACCTAACCAGTACTCTTCAAAGCAGTACGTTGAAGTAGTACTTTGCAGAACGAGTACTTTCCATCTTCTTATCCACAACCTTCTAACTAATAACTATGTTGCCTCCCCTTAAATACAACATAGGTACTAAAAGAAACTAAAATACTAAGAATTCAATACTTTCATTAAGAACGGAAAGAAAATATACTAACTAATACTAAAGCCTCCCCTCAAATGTAGCCTAGTAGTTAATCATCCCAATGCTCACAACTAAGTGGTTGAACCTTGAAACATCAAATCCTTTTGTGAGTAGATCAGCTACATTATCATCTGTGTGAACCTTGACCACATTTATAAGCCTGTGCTCATAACAATCTCGAATGAAGTGATGCCTAATCTGAATATGCTTGGTCTTGGAGTGATAAACTGGATTCTTCACAATACAGATGGTACTCTCATTATCAATGTTGATAGGAGTGTTTTTGAAGTTGAATCCATAATCCAAGAGTTGATTCTGCATCCACAAAACTTGTCCACAACAGCTTGCAGCAGCAACATATTTTGCTTCAGTAGAGGAGGTTGCTGCAATTGTTTGCTTCTTACATTGCCATGAGACTAATCTTCTTCCAAGATATTGACATCCACCAGAGGTTGATCTTCAATCATAATTATCTCCTGCATAATCACTATCTGAAAAAGCTTCCAAATGAAAAGGTGACTCGTTAGGATACCATAATCCTAACTTTTGTTGATGCTTGAGATATCGAAAAATCCTCTTGACTGCATACATATGTGAAACCTTGGGAGTAACCTGATATATTGCACACAAGCATACAGCAAACATGATGTCAGGTCTTGATGCAGTTAAGTACATAAGACAACCAATCATAGATCTGTAAAGCTTCACATCCACAGCTTGTCCATCTTCATCCTTTCCTAATGGTTTATTGTTGTCAATTGGTGTGGTGGCAGGCTTGACAGTTGGAAGGTCAAATCTTTTAAGTATGTCTTCAACATACTTTTCTTGATTAATGAAGATTCCATCTCTTGTTTGTCTAACTTGAAGCCCCAAAAAGAAAGTTAATTCTCCCATAGAACTCATTTGAAACTCCCGCTGCATAAGTTCTTCAAATTCTTTCACCATAGTCTTCTTTGTGGCTCCAAAGATAATATCATCCACGTAGACTTGAACTAACATAATATCCTTCTTATCTCATTTGAAAAACAAAGTCTTATCAATTGCTCCTCTCCTGTAACCATGTTGTAATAGAAAGGTAGAAAGTCTCTCATACCAAGCTCTGGGAGCTTGATGAAGGCCATACAGTGCCTTGATCACCTTGTAGACTTTGTTTGGATGTGCAGGATCTTCAAAACCAGGAGGTTGTTTAACATAAACTTCCTCAGAAATTGTGCCATAAAGGAAGGCACTTTTCACATCCATTTGGTAGACAGGAAATCCCAAGTATGATGCAAAGGCAAGAAATAACCTTACTGCCTCTATTCTTGCAACAGGAGCAAACACTTCATCATAGTCTACTCCTTCTTGGCGATATCCTTGTGCAACCAATCTAGCTTTATTCTTGATAACATTCCCTCTTTCATCTCTTTTGATTCTGAAAACCCATCTTGTACCAATGACTCTCTTACCATCTGGTAGGTCACATAATACCCAGACCTCTTGAAGCTTGAATTATAGAAGCTCCTCTTGCATAGCCTCAACCCAACTTTCATCAGCTAAAGCTTGAGCTACCTTTTTGGGTTCAGTTTGAGTTAGAAAACAAGCAAACATGCATGTTTGTTGATCCCTGTGATTCATCCTATTTTGTTTGTAAACAAAGCTAAGTAAAGCAGTATGTTGCTTAGAGAGACCTTTAACTTTGTTTCTTGTAACCACTTCTGAAGAGGGTGATCCAATAATATTGCTTTGAGGATGAGCTTTATGAACTCTCAATGTAGGAGTTGGTGGAATTGGAAGATCAGATTCCAAATTAGTAACATCAGGTTCTTCATTGGTAGTTGAGAAAATACCTTCATGATTGAGCTCATCATCAATTTTTTCTAACCCAGGAATGTTAGCATTATCCAAATCTTCATCATCAACATTGGAATCATCATCATTGCTCCAATTTGATGGTTCTAACTCACCAGAAGTACTGTCAAAAGGATCATCAGTACTTTGATCAAAAGTACTGTGAGCAGTATCTTTGAATTTACCCTGTTTCTTTGCAGCATCATAAGCCCTCCTTTGTTCATCTTCATAGGTCTTTGCTATAGTTTCTTGAAAAAGCATCCTATTAAGTTCATCTTGTATGGCTTGATCTTCATCAGATACTGTGATGGTTGGTTGAGTAGTACTTTGTTCCTTATTAGTAACTGCAGATTATGTATCAGGAACATCTTCTGGTCTAACATTGACTCCATGAACAATATACTGTGAATCATCTTCTTTGTGATTAACTTGATTTTCTTCTCTAACAGGCACATAATTCATAGATGGAGTGAACTTGAGATCAAGATCAAACATCCAATTAGGACCTTTTCCTTTTTGAGGTTCTTTATCTTCCAAAAATTCAACATGAAGACAATCTTGAACCTTTTTGGTACTCCTGTTATATACTCTAAAACCTTTGCTATTTGTGCAGTAACCCAATAGATATCCTTCATCTGACTTACCATCAAATTTTCTCAGAGAATCAATGGTATTTAGAATAGTCAGAGGACAGCCAAAAGGTTTTAGAAAACGAATGTTTGGTTTCTTTCCCATGAGCAGCTCATATGGTGTCTTCATCTGAGGTTTAGTAACTGATACTCTATTTAAAACATAGCAAGCAGTACTTATAGCTTCAGCCCAAAAGAGAATAGGTAATTGTGAATCTGCAAGCATTGTTCTAGCTGCTTCTATCAATGTCCTGTTCTTTCTTTCTACAACACCATTCTGCTGTGGAGTTCTAGCAATGCTAAACTCTCTCTTGATCCCTTTCTTGGCACAGAATTCATCCATATGCTTGTTCTTGAATTCTGTCCCATTATCACATCTAATACCTCTTACTTTGAGTCTCAATTGATTTTCAAGGGCTACTATTAGGTCATGGATAGCATCGAAGGTTTCATCTTTGAATCCCAAGAAAAAGACCCAACTAAATCTGCTACAATCATCTGTCACAACCAAGCAGTACTTCTTCTTGTTTAAACTCTCTACTGAAACTGGTCCAAACAGATCCATGTGTAGCAGCTCTAAAGGTTCTCTAATAACTCTGTCCTCAAGCTTCTTACATGAAGCTTTATGTTGTTTACCCTTCTTGCAAGCCAAACATGAATGATCAGGCTTGAATGTTTTGGAAGGTAAACCTCTTACTAAATTGCCTTTGACCAGCTTGTTGATGTTCTTGAAATTTACATGACCTAGTCTTCTATGCCATAGATGTGATTCTTCCAATGTTGCCTTGGCTACTAAACATGTTGTTCTTCCAGCAGAATTGAGACTCTTTAAGTCTAAAATGTACACATCATTGGTTCTTGGTACTTTCAATGTTACCAAGTGATCATCAACAAACTTGAACTCAGGAGAGAGAATAAGACATTCTGTATCAGTGAATAGAATTGGGTACTTCTTGTCACAAATCTGAGAAACTGACAAAAGATTGAACTTGAGCTCCTTCACATATCTAACATTCTCAAAATCAATACATCCAGCCTTGATGGTTCCTTTGCCAGTGATTCTCCCTCCATCAGGATCATTACCAAATGCAACTCTTCCTCCATAATATGCCTTAAAATCTGACAGGATCTCCTTGTCCCCTGTCATGCTGCCAGAGCAACCACTATCAACAATAATATGTTCTTTAAGCTCCTCCTCTGGGTTGCCCTGCACAGTAAAAGAAAATGGTTAGTTTCTTTTAGGAACCCAAGCCATTACTGACTTGTGTTCCCCTTGTGGAGTGACATACTTGAATTCCTTCAGTATGTAATCTCCACTGGTTTTGAAGGCATGGTCAATGATTATTTGCTTTGGTCCCATGTCCTGTGTTGTATTATCAACAACACTCCCTGTTTCACCCTTATCTAATGAAAGTACTGCTTGTTCCCCATCAGTACTTTCTTTCTTAACCCAATTTCGTTTGACTTTAGGTTTCTCTGACCTAGGTACTCTGCTTGAGGTGTAAGACCTTTTATATGAAGTGAATCTCTTAGGTCTTCTATGTGAAAAAGTGTTAGCAGTACCATGATTGGGTGAAAACTTAGAAGTACTTTTAGAGGGTACTGCTTGAGAAACCTTAGACTTATCAGTACTTGAGGGTACTGATGGTTTTGAAAAAGGTCTTTTCTGGTGAGGGTACCTATAGTCTTTAGAGAAATTACTATGGTTAACCCTATTTGAGTGATTCCAAACTGGTCTAGTCTCCCTTGGCTTATGGTTGGCAGGTCTATTCTTTGGGAACTGACTTAAATATTCTGAGTGAAAGTCACAGTGCTTAATCAAATGATCAGGACTATAGCATACATAACATAATTTTCGCTCCATATTCCCAAATCCTCTTCTATGATTAAAAGGTTTCCTATAATTAGTAGTATTTTGAAAAGTTTCTTTTAGAGGTACTGCTTGTTTTTGAAAGGCTGTAGGAAACTTTTGATCATTACCCCTTTGAAAATCATCCTTGGGTTTCTCAGAACTAGATTGACCAGTAAGCTTCTTCCTAAACTCTAGGTTGTCTACACCATAACAAGAAACATCTGTCCTAGGTGGTTGAAGCCTACCAGTGGGTGGAGGAACTGAGTGGTACTCCTTATCTTTCTTAAACTCAAGAGGTGATTCACTAATTGGTTCCTCATTCCTAGATGTGTTTTCTTCTGAGCTAGTAAGTTCATCATCACTAGGTGAGATCTCTTCCTTATCACTAGGTGGGGTCTCATCTGAACTACTATCCTCAACACCATAACCTAGTCCAGCTCTACTGTTTATTCTTCTTTGTTTTTCAACAAATTGAACATGTGATAGACCAGCCTGTTTAATACTACCAAGTTTTTCTAACAAAACATCTCTTTCCTTAGTAATCTTTTCTAATTCAGACACCTTACATCCTAACTTCCATTCACATAATTTTAATTGATAATCTTGTTGCTCATATTTTTCTCCCCAAGCCATTTCATTATTTTCATGTGTTAATATTTTGGCTTCCATTGACTCTAAAGTTAATTGATAACCAGCTACTTCAGACCTAGCTGTTCTACAATTATCTCTTTCAGTCACATAGTCTTTAAGCAACTTTTGATACACATCATTACACTTAGAGCATACCTCAGAGACATTGGATGAACTTGGTGAAGTAGCTACCATAGCAATCTGAACAGGTTCATCTTCATCCTCCATGCTCCAGTCAAAGCTTCCAAGACCATCTCTTGATTCCAAAGCAGCAAATCCTGGTTCCTCATCAAAAGCTGTGCTCCAATCAAAGTCTTCCATTGCAACCATAGAATAGGTTACAGGTTCATCATCAAATTCACTGCTCCAGTCAATCTCAGCTAGATTTTCTTGAGCCACCAAAGCTTTTGGTTGTGATTCAGTAATAGGAACCTCTTTTCTTTCAACCTTGGGTTGTTCAATCATTCTGTTTGCTTGATATTTTGCAAACTTGCATTCCCTTGCAAAGTGTCCAAGCTTTTGACAATTGAAACATTCAATCTTGGATTTGTCAAAAGTGATACCCTGTTTGGCTTTGAAATCAATTCCCCTTCCTGTCTTGTTCATGAACTTCTTGATCCTTGCAGTGATCATGGCAACTTGCCATCTGATGTCAATCTCTTCTAAAGCATCTTCTTTAATCTGCAACAAGTCTTCTTGATAGGTAATAGGTAGAGTGGCTTGTTGAGCAAAGAAGGAACATACAACATCATCAGAGTTGGTGTTGTTTGTTGGTGATGGGTTGGGGGTAGTAGTGGTTGTGCAAACATGCTGTGTATCACCAACAGTACTTTGAGAAGGATAAGCAGTACTTTTAGTAGAAGTACTGCTTCTGTTTTCAGAAGACACAAAAGCTATGTTGTGAGATTTCTGAGAACTGTGACCATTCATCTCTTGCTTGTACATCTTCAAATTGTTGTAGAGATCATCAAAGTCCATAGACTCCAATCCAGGTTGTCCTCTAATCATGGTAGCAAGCACATGTCAGACAGATGGCAAACTCCTTAAGAACTTCAAATTTGCATCTTCAACGGTTACCTCTGCTCCATACAACTCTAGCATACTAAGTAAATTTTGGAATCTGTCATAGGCAGCATCAAGACCTTCTCTTTCACCAACAGTGAAAGTTTCAAACTGCTGCTTCAATAAGTTTCTATGCATCTTCTTGGAAGAATCATTACCTCCAAATCTTGTCTTGATCGCAGCCCACAATTGCTTTGCATCCTTAGCATTATGGAACTTTAGTAGGTGACCATCAGGAATAGCAGACAACAGTAAGTTGAGAGCCTTATCTTGATTTCTCTTTGTAGCTGCTGGCAAGGTTGGTTGAGGTGGTTTAGGTTGTCCTTCAACTGCTACAGGTTCATCAAGAACAACATTACCATTGACAATCACATCCCATAGAGCATGGTCTGTAATAGCAAGGTACTGCCGCATCTTCATGCTCCATAGATCATATTCTCCCTTCTTGATGATAGGAATTATGAGTGAGGTGATGGATGGGATTGGTGCAACTTCAGTCGTCATCGTTTAGGGTTTGTGGTTAAATCGGTTTTAAGGGTTTCTTCTTAATCAGAGTCTCCACACAAGCTCTGATACCACTTTTTGGATCGATATACTCTGACCAAACTAACTTGTAGCTTGTCTATGGGTTTAGCAACCTTGGATAAATCCAAAACTACTAATATTGAAACACTGATATACTTTGTTAAGTATGCGGAATCTACTTCAACAAAGCTAAGAAGAATTAATAAACAACTTTGATTATATTAAACTTTGAACCTGCTTACTTTACACAGATTCACTAACAAACTCTAAACACTAATACTCTAATAATCGACTAATACTTTTCTCTAAAACTTCGTATGAACTTGTATGTCTAATGCCAACCTAGGGATCCTTTTATAGGCACAAGGAAAACCCTAGTCGGTTTACAATACTTGAACGACAAGTAATTATAATTATAATCTAATAATAACTCTAAGAACATTCTAGAATTACACATTAATCCTTAAACGTATTTGCATATTAGTCCTTTATCTTTAGCAGTACTTTGACTTCTTTAGAACATGAGCAGTACTTTGACTTCTATCGAACAGTACTTTGACTTTCTTCATATAGCAGTACTTTGTAGCCCAACAAGCTTCTTTGAAAACAATTGCCGGATTTTCATTCAAATCAAACACTTGTGACTCTTCTTCAACTTGTGCAATTTTCGGAGAAATAACATCATCAATAACTATTGCCGGAATCCTAATTGCATCAAAATCATATGACTCTTCTTCATCATCATCATTTGATTAACTCCAAGTGTGTCGAAATGGCAATTTGTTTCTTTCTCTCCCTGACTTTTCCTGCTTCAATAACAAGTATTCTTCCATCGTGGGTTCTTTATTCTCGATGACTTGTGCACCATATCTTGCTCTTTCCCAATCGTAGATCCCATTATTGCTCAAGGCTCTTTCCTCTTCAAGTATGATATATTCTTCCATTGTAATATCCGAATCGTCCATCTTCCTGAAATAAAACTTACTCGTGCAAAAGAAGAGTGAAACAATCAAGGTAAAATAAAAGTTGCTGATATCAGTAGACGATGCGCCGTATCCTATAAATAGGATGCTCCGTATCTTATTTTGTTAAAATTTGATCAGACTTTTATTCAGAAAATAGATACGCCGCTTTTGAATTAGAATGCGCCATATCAGTTTAATTTATCAAAAATCGATTATATTTATTAAAATTAAATGCGTCGTATTAACGGAAGCTAATGCGCCGTATTTTCGTTACGTTTCAAAATACAAGATTTTTGATTAAGAAGATGCGCCGTATCGATAAAGATCAATGCGTCGTATCTGTTTAATAATTCAAAAATTTTTTTTAATTTAAATAGACAATACGCCGTATCTGTTAAAACAGATGCGTCGTATGGCATTAAGGTTTAGAAAAAATTTCTTATTAAAAACAGAATACGCCGTATCTTGGGGAAAGATGCGTCGTACTCGAATTTATTAAACGCGTTGTATTTTATAAAAATTAAACGCAATACGCCGTATCTGTGAAAACAGATGCGCCGTATCGTTTGTATTAGCTCAGTACAACGATAGCAGAATGCAGAAAAATAGAAAAAGAAAAACAAAAAATAAAAAACAAACAAAAAGAAACAAAAATTAAAGAAAATAAAAACACACAAAAACAGAAAATATGCAAACTATACAATGAATGCAATTTATCTAATATACAACGGAGTTAGTGGTTAGAATCTAAAAATAAGAAAAACCTAATTAAAATACTAATCAAATTAACAGATAATAACAATTCACTCCCCGGCAATCGCGCCAAAAACTTGATGGTGCGCGCGTGATGTCGTTGTGGTTTTAGCAGTATTAATGCCTACTCAAGTTTTAAATTTATATTTAGCCGACTTATCAATAAAACACACACTTTAACGAGCAGTGTACCCGGTCAGTATGAATATAATGGTAAGTAGAGTGTCGATCACTAAGAGTGGAACGTATTATCTAGTTATTCTAATCAGTATTTTAATATCTTAAGTTAGCTGTACAACCTAATCTAACGCAAGGGGGTTCAGCCTGAGAGACTGGCACGGTTTGGTTATGATTAAATAGAAAACTAAACTAATGAGCACGAATCAGCGATTAGCACACACGTACACAGATAGATACTTGAGACAATAAGAAGACCTGTCCTGATAATTAAGTAGCTTGTCACTTGTTTTATTGTTAGTTTTATATGAAGTGTATATAATTAACCCTTTCTCGTTGGCTCTAATCTTATCGGCGAGTAAACCCTTAATGATCACTTATGTCTATCCTACTATCCTAGAAATGATAGAATAAATAGGCGAGGAAGGGGCATGGCGACCCAAGCAATGCTCAGATAGACACAGAGGTTATCAATGCACTAATAAAAGTCACCAAAGACATCAACATATAAACTTTAATTAATGGGAAAGCAATTTTAAGGGGTGCCCATGATTTTCCGTAGTCACATGGAATCGGCCCATCAATCCTGATGAATTAAAGTGTACTAATACAATAAAACAAAACTACTTAATGAATTGAATACATGCAGGACCTTCTTACAGCTCTTGTATCTTCGTTTAGGGTGTGTCTTGTGCTGCTAATACGTCTGAATTTGTCTTGTATCTCGTACTGCTCAATTTAAGCTCTCGAAATTCGTCTAGCCTTGGGGTATTTATAGTTTCTGTCTGAGGGTTAGATGCGGCGCATAGAATAAGTCGATGCGGCGCATTGACTTAACTTTGCGTGGGGTCCAAGATTAATATATTCAGGAATATTCGTACACCGCCTTAAGATGCGGCGTAACTCCATTTCTCTATGCGGCGCATGTCCTTTGCTGTCTTGGATTGTAACTTGTGAAATCTTGATAGTGATGCGCCGTATGTAATAAGTATGTTGCGGCGTATCTGGAGCAGAATGATCTTGATCTTGTACATTTCAGTAGACTCTTAACATCTTGCTTGTTTTGCTCCATAATTAGTCCAAAATCTCCAAGTTTCACATAATACTTGTTTTTACCTGAGAATTACAAAAGTAAACATTAACGTATCAATTCTCATATATAATATAATAAAACAAGTCAAATAAATAGGACAAATGATGATAATAAAATGTACTTATTTGAGTTCATCAGTTGGTCAAAGAGTCCAAGCATACCTTTCAGAGCTTGACTTTCAGGGAGCAAGATGTTTCCCGTCTCAAAGTTTGGCAACTTACTGACTGGGTTGTCCCTGACAATCCAGTCATTTGACTTGGGTTCCATCTCTTGCCCAAAGGATATGCCAGCTGGAACAAAGGTCATTTCACTAGGACTCTCACTGGAGGTTTCAGTGAGGTGGTCAATTCCTATAGTTATCTTAGGAATTAAGCCCACAGAATCAAAGACCTTAGGGTTCTTTTTGGTCCAACTTTCAATAACAGCCTTTTCTTTCTTAAGTTCTGTTTGAAGGGCTTGGTTTTGTTTCAAAATTTCAGTGTTCTGAATTTGTAGAGTAATAGATTCTAATTTGGATTGCTTCAGTGCAAACAGTTCATCTCTACATTTATTCAATTCTGACATAATATTGTTATATTTTTAAAACAGGTTAAGCCTTTGTTCCTCAACAAACTTTAGATCAACACAAATATAATTCATGTAAGACTGCCAATCAGAATCATCATCCATAGAAAGTAAAGTATTTACCATCTTCATGGTGATGTTGACCCACTCTCCATTCTTAGCATGGCTTTTTCCAACAGCCACCTGATCCTCTTCAGAAAGTGCCATCAATGCACTAACTCTTATTTCCTCATCTGAGGAAACCTCTTCTTCATCCTAATCATATGCTTCAGCTACTAATACCTTGTTCTTTGTCTGAATAGGTTTAGGTGTTTGATGCGTGGTTTTGCGACCTTACAACAGGTTTTACCTCTCGAGGGATCTCAAGAGGCTTACAACCCCACCAGGCAGTGTACCTGACCGATGTAGTATAGTGTAGTGGTAAGTACGGGGGATTGATCGTTCTCCACAGGGAATAGTGTTCGTTAGGTATGAAAAATTACTTTAATAGGTCTAAGGGTGAGAGAAGATTCTTTTTATGTTTTTTATATTTTTATGAAAGCAAGTAAAATCTCGGGTTTGAAAGAGTGGGCGGAATTAGTTGCTAGTCAACTAACCCAAATTACTACGAATGCAAATAAAATAAAATAACAAAAATGAAAATGTTGGTGAAAACTTATGTGGAGGGAAATGTGTTTACTTAGATTTCCTTACTCCCTAACTATCTTTTACCGGTTGATTAGTGTGTATTAGTCGCGTGGATGACGGGTGTATTCCTTAATACCATTCGTGGGGTGGCGTACGTACTTCCCCAACTCTACAAGCTCCTACTTCACTCCTATGTCGAGCCGGCTAGGAAGCTCCTAACATGGGATCACTAGAATTCGCTTGTGCATTAAATACAACCATAAAAACCTTTAGTACGCATTGGTTCATGTTTCTTAAGACGTTCAAGCAAGTTACCGAATAGGAAGTTAGCCAGTTTTCTTAAGCCTAACATAGATGAACAATCATCCAATACAACTAACAACACACTAATAACCAATAATCAATAGCTAGGTTTCATTAGATCTAAGCAAACACAAGATAAATCTAGCCTAACATGTTAAAAAAAAGACAAGAATAAGATAGAATCAAACAACACATAGACATATTGAATGATTAATTAATTAACTTATCTTCAATGTAACATGGAAGATCTCAAGGCAAAAAGCCTTGAAAGAGCTGCCAAATTCGTCCTAGGGTTTTCACACACAAAGTTCCCCAAATAAGTTCCACACTAATGACAAAGAATTGCAAAACTATATATAGATTTTTAGATCTGACGGCGTCACGTTATGGAGTGTGACGCCGTCACCTCGCCGCTTTTAGGGTTCTCGGATGACCTTCTTGACGCCGTCCCTCTTTAGCTCTCAAAAATCCGTTCTGGCTTATCAAGGCTTGACGCCCTCAGACTATGAACGTGACGCCGTCCCTCTTTAAATTATAACGTGACGACCTTGATCAAATTAAAGCGTGACGCCGTCAGAATTTCCATGCAATTTCTCTGGCTTATCATGAGTAAATTTCACATCCACCACTTTTGCCCAGCCATGACGCCGTCCAGGGTTAATCCTGACGCCGTCAAAGGTAACGTCCAGCAAGATTTTGAGACTTTGTCGTTTTCTTCACTTTTATGCTCCAAAAACGTCCAAAATGCTTCCTTTTCCAGATTTCTTCTCAAAAGTACCTAAAATGACAAAAGGAACGATTTAGGGCAATATTTGATCAAATAAATACGATTTAGGGCTTAAATGACCCCTTAAAAGCGGTACACTTTTAGCTTCATCAAATACCCTTACACTTGAGATTTGCTTGTCCTCAAGCAAATGCGCTTTTATTCTAATCAAAATACAAGTTAGGGGTCATTTAATGCTAACATAAAAGTAATTACAACAAATATTCGTTCCACTTTAATCATAATAAGCACGGAGATTATAAACTAGCACCTCACAAGTAGTGTTTAGATACTCACATCTCTCAAGTGTCATCAAAATAAATCTCATAAATGAAAACGGATAATATCTCTCACTACCTGTCATAGCAAATAGATTACCATAGGCTTGGGAAAGGATCGAAAACCTCCTCCACTCGGCGTAAGCACCAAAGAAAAACTATCAAAGAGGGCTTTTAAATGGGTTATAACGTTAGGTGTAGGGAAAAGGAAAACACGGTTTTGTTGGATAAGGGATATTTTACTGGTGGCGAGTTAAAGATCTTGATCAATTACATGTACTATACAATGTTGCTAAGCCAAGACTCGACTCAATCTTAAGCTAATGAAACAAAATAACAAAAACATAAAATAAACATAAAATGAAACGGGATGGTAGTCCGTATGTTTTTTCTACTTTTCTTTTTCTCATTTTTTTGTATTTTTCTTGATTTTTTCGATTTTTTTTTTTTTTTTTTTTTTTTTTTTTTTTTTTGCATACACTTTTGCCCTACCATCCAAAATAATACATCATAGGGGCATTGCATTCCCCTTACACTTGAACTTTTACATAACTTTACAAATAACTATTCTAATGACTCGAATTAAAATAACTATTCTAATGACTCGACTTAGCAACCATGTAATCAATTAGATAATTAACTTGGGTTTAAACAAATGTTGTCACAATAATGCACTAAAAATGAGTGCATACAAGGTAGGCTAAGGCGATTTGGGTGTACATTTAAGTGGGGTGTAACAAATTCTTCCTTTAAGTAAAATGCTTAAAGGTCGAAACGAAAAGATAGGCTCTGAGGGGTGTACTAGGGGTATCGTGTACTAAAAATGAGTACAACGCAAAGGGTGTGGGAGAATTACTTGACCAATGTAGCCAATGTAATTATAACAAAAACAAAGGTGTAAAACAATGGGTTAATCCTAATGCCTCTTATCATGTAGTAAATCTAACTACACGAAAGTAGTCTCACTTGTGGCTTCGGAATAGTCCTAACGCAAGTTCTAGAATCTAAGTGCTACCGGTACACACATCATAGCATAAATGCTTTTCCTACCAATTCTAGGGGCGAACCTCACATATTTGGGGTGGAAAATTTTTTAGTGGTACGGTTTTTGTGCTAGTCATATAACTCCTATCCGTGAGACGCTCATTAAGATCAAAGTTTCACTCCTATATGTTGTAAAAAAATTTAAATTTGGCACTAAAATTGCCTTAACAAGTATTTATCTCAGTTTTATTACACATCCACTATTAAACAAACAAAAATCAAGCGCAATTGTATTCTCTAATCGTACTTTTACCCCCCCCCCCTTACACTTAAGATGAACATTGTCCCCAATGTTCAAATAATAAGATGTAAAAGTATAAAGTAAAAGAATGAAATCAAATACTCCCCTGATTCGTTCGGTGGATAATGAAGTAACACGGTTAGATCTTCTTCCAAAGAGAATGTTGAAGCTCCATGACTAATGCATCGCCATAAGCTTGATCCAAAAACATTTCCTTGTCCAAAATAACCTGTTAAACCTGAGAAAACAAACACGAAAACCTGCATAACATCGGCGGGATAAACTCTATATATAAGGATATAATGCTTGTGGAATGATAATTTTGCAGATTCCTGGAGATTATAAGTTATAGATTTAATAAAAACTTTTTATGAAAACAAAACTTTCAAAAATTTTCAGAAAATTAAACCTGACGCCGTCAAGTTGTAAAGCCTGACGCCGTCAGAAATGATCTGACAGAATTCTCATGTTGCATTTCCGGAAAATTTTTGGAAAAACCTATACCTTACTTCCTGGAATTCCTGCAAAACATCATTATGACTCGATACAAGCATTTGACTCAAACAAATACTAATATGTATGTTAATTTATTATTATTATGATTCATGTTTATTTGTGTTCTAATAAACCGATTTGGATTTCCCTTACACTTAACTTTTGCAAAATACCTTTATATGTAGTTAAGACGAAGTTAAAAACAAAATAAAGCATTTTCACAAATTTAGTTTTGAACATGAATCAATAATAATAAAATTTAAACACACATACGGAAACAAATAAAATCAAACAAACAAATAAACACACAAAGCAAATAAAGCTTGGGTTGCCTCCCAAGAAGCGCTTTTCTTTATTAACGAGTCTTGTAGCTAGACTCAAAGTCACGTGTTCTACGTTTTTCCGTTTTGCTTCTCAATTGCCCCTCTAATCATCCTAACAACCTCCATATCAATTTTGTATTTAGGTCCAAGGTTTAAGCAATCTTTATAATAAAGGCTTCTCTTATTCCAAACATAGTCCATGCCTTTTTCTTTATCCTCTTCATTGATGTCCTCAATCGCACCAATGTTGTCCATGTCAAATCGAGGCACAAAACGAAATTCATTTACCCGATAAGGCATCCTATATGTGATCCTATCTATGTGATTAGAAAACTGAACCGTGCCTTTAAAACGATCATACCTTAAATTGGATGCTTCAATAAATGGCTTACCTAACACCACTCGAGATAGGCGGCAGTCAACAACACTTGCCAAATCTTCTAAGATCATGAAGTTGGTGACAAAGGTAAAATTCCCAACAAGGATATGCATATCCTTAATCCTTCCAACGAAGTTGCAAACTCCGCCTGGACACTTGGGGTCCATCCTAGGCTCAAGTGGTGTGTTTATGATCTGGCTATAAAGGCCTGAGGACATAACGTTGATTGGGGATTCACAGTCAATGTAAGCATGCTCAACGTATTGGTACCCAATCATACATGGTATCTTCACATTCCCGGGATCACCTCTCTTAATCTTTGGGTCAATTCTAACAAAAGGTGGTCGAGAGTTATCAACTAGGTTGTTATAGTAAGCAATCTCCTCCTTAGTGGGGTATTCATTGAAACAATCATCCAACCTAGGATCTACCTTCACTTCATCAATTTTCTCAATCAACTTATCAACCGTAAGATTATTACGTTCTAAGTAATTATCTGAGTATATGGCGGTCCCTAAGTTGTTCAAGGCATAATCAAGCTCTATATCAATCATTCTACTGAGCTCCCTGAGCTCACTAATCTCATTCTCAAGTTGGCTACGCAACAAAGCCACTTCGCCAGGTGTAAGGGGTGGATTCGCGTTTTCCATAATGGCAAACTGAATAGTCAATGAAAATCTGTTACGAACAAAAGCACAAAGAAAATAGATAGACTAAAGAAAACCTAGAAAAATAAAATAAAAATCTCACTAGAAAGGAATCTAGTGAGTAGACCTATAAAATAAAAATTCAACCTAAACAATAACTATTCCCCGGCAGCGGCGCCAAAAACTTGATGCGTGGTTTTGCGACCTTACAACAGGTTTTACCTCTCGAGGGATCTCAAGAGGCTTACAACCCCACCAGGCAGTGTACCTGACCGATGTAGTATAGTGTAGTGGTAAGTACGGGGGATTGATCGTTCTCCACAGGGAATAGTGTTCGTTAGGTATGAAAAATTACTTTAATAGGTCTAAGGGTGAGAGAAGATTCTTTTTATGTTTTTTATATTTTTATAAAAGCAAGTAAAATCTCGGGTTTGAAAGAGTGGGCGGAATTAGTTGCTAGTCAACTAACCCAAATTACTACGAATGCAAATAAAATAAAATAACAAAAATGAAAATGTTGGTGAAAACTTATGTGGAGGGAAATGTGTTTACTTAGATTTCCTTACTCCCTAACTATCTTTTACCGGTTGATTAGTGTGTATTAGTCGCGTGGATGACGGGTGTATTCCTTAATACCATTCGTGGGGTGGCGTACGTACTTCCCCAACTCTACAAGCTCCTACTTCACTCCTATGTCGAGCCGGCTAGGAAGCTCCTAACATGGGATCACTAGAATTCGCTTGTGCATTAAATACAACCATAAAAACCTTTAGTACGCATTGGTTCATGTTTCTTAAGACGTTCAAGCAAGTTACCGAATAGGAAGTTAGCCAGTTTTCTTAAGCCTAACATAGATGAACAATCATCCAATACAACTAACAACACACTAATAACCAATAATCAATAGCTAGGTTTCATTAGATCTAAGCAAACACAAGATAAATCTAGCCTAACATGTTAAACAAAAGACAAGAATAAGATAGAATCAAACAACACATAGACATATTGAATGATTAATTGATAACTTATCTTCAATGTAACATGGAAGATCTCAAGGCAAAAAGCCTTGAAAGAGCTGCCAAATTCGTCCTAGGGTTTTCACACACAAAGTTCCCTAAATAAGTTCCACACTAATGACAAAGAATTCCAAAACTATATATAGATTTTTAGATCTGACGGCGTCACGTTATGGAGTGTGACGCCGTCACCTCGCCACTTTTAGGGTTCTCGGATGACCTTCTTGACGCCGTCCCTCTTTAGCTCTCAAAAATCCATTCTGGCTTATCAATGCTTGACGCCCTCAGACTATGAACGTGACGCCGTCCCTCTTTAAATTAAAACGTGACGACCTTGATCAAATTAAAGCGTGACGCCGTCAGAATTTCCATGCAATTTCTCTGGCTTATCATGAGTAAATTTCACATCCACCACTTTTGCCAAGCCATGACGCCGTCCAGGGTTAATCCTGACGCCGTCAAAGGTAACTTCCAGCAAGATTTTGAGACTTTGTCGTTTTCTTCACTTTTATGCTCCAAAAACGTCCAAAATGCTTCCTTTTCCAGATTTCTTCTCAAAAGTACCTAAAATGACAAAAGGAACGATTTAGGGCAATATTTGATCAAATAAATACGATTTAGGGCTTAAATGACCCCTTAAAAGCGGTACACTTTTCGCTTCATCAGTGTTTGAGCAGCCTGAGACAATATGGGGTTAGTTTCAAGAAGTGCAAGTTTAGCTTTGATTTTCCAATATTTTGTTTCAAAATCCTTTTGACCCTTGTTTTGAAATTGTTAGGTGGACTGAAATATTTTAGGTTGAAACTTGCTAGTTCCTGAGGAACTGTTTCCTGAGAATTTGTAAGAGGGTTCTGAGATAGTTTTAGAATAACAGTCCCTAGCAAAATGACCCTTTTTACCACATTTAAAGCATTCAGTGGTCTCATTTGCTTTTGGTTTTGTAAAGTTGGACTGATTTCTTTTGATGAAACGTATTGAACTAGCAAGGAGTGCCCTTTCTTGGAATTCCAAGTTCAAGTCGTTCAGGTACTCCTCACCAGTCCTTTCATCAATTTCTTCTTCAAAATCCTCTTGAAAATCCTGCACAACACCATTGGAATAGAAAGCAGTTGATATGGGTGTGGAGGTTAAGGCCTTTTTGGACTCAAGAGCTTTTGAGTCAGGATTTCTCCTTGAGATCAAGTTGTCTTCATAGAAAAACTTTCCATAAATTTCAGGGAGCTCAAGGGTCTGAATGTGGTTAGCATTCCTCAGGCCTTGTGAGAAGTTGAGCCACTTCTCAGGGAGACTATTGACAAAGCCAACATTAGTCTCATGCTTAGATAAAGTTACACCTTCATTTGATAGCTCATTTATCAAAGTCTTGTATCTGGTGTAGGTCTGAGAGAGACTTTCAGAGTCCTTTGCCCTGAAAGTATTGTACTAAAGTTTAAGGTCCATGACCCTATTTTCCTTGGTATCTGAGGGACCCTCAAAGCTATTTACCAAGTCATCCCAAGTTTGCTTGGCTGTAGAACAGTTGATGACTGATTCCATTATATCGTCAGGAAGACATGATATAAGGATGCTTTTCAGGTGATGGTCCTGATTGACCACCTTCCTCTCATCTATGGTCCATTGAGCTTCAGGCTTAATTAGCCCTGCAACAGTTTTTGGGACAAATGGGCCATCCTTGATACAAGCGATGTAGTAGGGTTCCATCCCAGTTAAATAGCAAATCATACGTTTTTTCCATTTGCTAAATTTGCCAGCCTCAAGTCTGGGTGCTACAGCAGAATAGCTGCCACCCTTTTTATCGACTAACTGGGGTACATTGGTATCAGTCATTTTAGGATCTTGGTTTTAAAAACCTGGAGCTCTCTGGGTTTTTGAAAGGTTTTATAAACTAGAGGCTCTGATACCACTTGTTGTTCCCTTAGCACACCGAGTAATAACAATTAAGTTAAACTAAGTGAGCTTATGACTGAGATCAATGCAAAGAATATTTCTAACAGTTATAATACGTGAATATAAAAACACAATATTTTTCAATGTTTAAATTCTTATTATAAATAATTCCAAGAATCTATTACCCAAGTGTTTTGCGTAACAAACACTTGGGATTGAATAGACAAGGGTTTATGGTGTCTCCTATCGAAACTCAAGTTTTGCTTGAGTGGTAACAATATACCCACTGAGCTATCTCAATGAGTTGCATACTCTTTGTAGGAGAGAAGTTACTTTGTAAAAGTTCTAAGCTTTCAATATACAAAGCACACTTAACTTCTCTCTATCTGATCTATTTATACACAAGTAATCTAAGTATAAATGATTAAAATAATACAAGTTGTTGAGGTAGCGTGTCTGACAATTACAAACAGTAATTGTCATTTCCAAGAATCAATAGGAATGGGCTAATAAGACTTTGGGAGTTGTTGGCTGACACTCCATGACTTTTAGCCGCAATAGGGAAGGTTGGTGTCTGACAAGATAAGAGTGTTTGGTCTGACACTCTTATCTTCTCAGATCCTTCCCTTTTGTTCCCGCCTATTCTTCAGGCATTGGTTCCTCAGTCTTCAATCACTTTAATGTTGTTGAGGAGACTGGGGTTCAGTGAGTTCTTGTCCAACACTCACTGAACCATCATCTTCTTCTTTGGCTTAAGTCCTACTCAGGGAGTACCGCCTTCCTGAGAGTGAGTCCTTTATTGAACTCGCCTTAAGCATCCTGAAGATGACTCACTGAGAGGCTGTTCTCTCAGTGACTTGAATTGTTCTCGGTTTAGCAAACACTTGGCTTAATTTGTGTTCAAATCCTGTTTAAGATAATTGGGTGTTTTACGAACCCAACAATCTCCCCCTATTTGGATATAAATTATGCCTAAGTGTTTTGATCAGTATGAGTGAGCTAAAGTCTTCTGCTCATACTGAATGTACTAGAAAATAAATAAGGACATTGATATAACAAAACATTTATCAATTTATTCATATCATTACAAGTCCTATCATTCTAAGTACAAAATACTCAAGGTTCCTGAACGAGACCCATGAGTTCTAGTTTAGCCTTCTTTGACATCAACACCTCTTTATCAGGTCGTTCCTTCATCATTTGATCCATCAACCTGACAAACTCCTCATTATCAGGACTCCTGATATTAAGCGCCATCAGTTTGTAGGCAAGGAGTGTTGTTGATTCCACTTTATCAATGTCAGAGACTCTTTGAAAGGCTTCCTGACCAAATTCATCCACAAAGAAGATACCATACTCAGGTTCCTTGATGACCAGGTTGGGACGGAACTTGACTCCCTGAGGAGTAGTCCTGTTGCAGTGAAGTGCAGCTATGTATTGTTCGGGTTCAAGAGCCACAACTTTTCTTTTCTTCCCGGTCTTCTGAGTAAGTTCAGGGATAGTCAGTCCCTGAGAAGCAAGTGCCCTCTCGTGGTAGCTCTAATTAGACGCACAAAGGAGCGGAGAGACAAACGTCCGCCCGAAGGCTAATTAAAAACGCGTCCCTTTCGGATGACAATTTAATGTCAAGCCTCCTTATACCCCTCTTATAGTTTGTCTAAACTGGGTGAGCCGTTCACACTATTGGTACAAAACTCATCATTCAATCAAAAGTTTATGATACTAAGTCTTAAAAATATGTTATAAATTATAATATTGCTAGTCTCGCCTGGGAGCAAATTACCGTGCGAAGCGAACCACTGTCGGCACATAAGACTTGGCAATATATAATTTATCAGATCAAGGTTTCATAGTTATTAGGTTAATTTATTTTCTATTCAAAAAATTACCCTCTTTTTGCTTACAATTCAACATATAATTTAAACAAAAAGCAAGTAATTTAATAAAAATAAATAACCACATAATAACACATATAATCTTAACCATTAAATCATATAGCCACATGCAAACCTTTTGATAAATCCTATTAATAATCTATATGTGTATTAATATGCATATAATTACTAAGACTCCCATTGGTTTTCAAGCTAATGGTACCAATGGACCACATACACCAAACGAGTTGGTTGCGTAAGCCTTAGCAAACATATACCACAGTGCACATAAAAGATTCATTAATTTAATTAATTAGGTCTTCCCTAACTTTAGATCTATCTTATTGTTGGGAATAAAATGATCAAAGTCAAAGAGCCTGCCAAGTCGATGAAGAGCCTGCTAGTTGATTTTGTTATGTACGAAGATGTTCTACCAGTACCTTCTGGGTAGAAGGTACTGCTAGCTAATGAAGAGCCTGCCAAGCTTATGTCAAGTCGATTAGATATTTTGTAATAGATATTTAGTTGAATTATTAGTCTTTGTACATTGTTATACGTTATGTAGAAGTAGAATAGTCTTCTGTGGTGACAGAAGAATATATCAGAGTGTACATGGGTAGTTGTATTTAATTGTAGGCGCCAATATAGTCAAAGTATAGTATTATATTCATCTACTTGACAACATGTAATAAGATATCCTTATCTTATAAAAGGATATCTTAGTCACTTCTTCATGCATGCATCTTACACAACAATAACCACGAACCAAACTATCTCTCAAGTAACTTAGTTACTTCGAATCACAAATCCTTTTGACAATCATAGATTCAAGATTACTTTGTAATCCCGGTGATACTTAGATCATCCGTATTATTTCATCAATAATATTGAATCGTTTTGTATTAACCTAAGTTGTGTTATTTGTTCATTGCATTCACTCATTTACTCAAACTCACCACCTTGTGTTCTTTTAAAGTGTGTTGTAGTAGATTCCGCATGCTAAACACATTCAATACATAAATATCTCTCAAACACATTACTAAGATTCATATCCCAAGTGTTTGAACTTCAAGAACATTAAACAAAAGCGTTCCACAAGTGGTATCAGAGCTAGGCTTGATATTTACTAATTTAAAAGAAAAATGGATGTTGAACATATTCAAACCAATGTTGCAGCTAAACTTCCATTACTCAAGCAAAACGAGTTTGAAATGTGGAGACTAAGGGTTGAACAATACTTTCAAGTGCAGGACTATGCACTTTGGGAGATCATTGAACAAGGCAATTCCTTCAAACCCCAAATCACCACTACAACAGTAAATGATGCTCTTGTAACAAGAATACAAGATCAACCATCAAATGCAGATGAAAAAGTTCAGAAGAGGAATGATCTAAAGGCAAGGAGTATGTTACTGATGACTATTCCAAATGATCAACTTCTGATCTTCAACAAATACAAAGATGCCAAAACCCTTTTTGAAGCAATTGTGGCTAGGTTTGGTGGTAATGATGCTACCAAGAAAACACAGAAAACCCTTCTCAAACAACAATTTGAGAACTTCACAGCCACAACCAATGAGTCTTTGGACAGTATGTTCAATAGACTTCAGAAGCTTGCAAGTCAGTTAGCCATCCATGAAGTGATGATAACTCAAGAAGACCTAAACTCTAAATTTCTTAGAAGTTTACCTTCAGAATGGTCTATGCATGTCATTGTATGGAAGAACAAGTCAGATATTGACCAGATGAGTCTCAATGATCTCTACAACAACTTCAAAATAGTAGAGCATGAAGTAAAGAAGACTACTGGGTCAAGTTCTGGAAATATGGCTTTTGTTTCATCCCCAAGCATGTCAAAGGTTGATAATGAAGAACAAGGTAGCAGAGAAGAAGGTACTGCTAATACAACCTTTGGTACTGCTAGTACTTCTGGTAGTACCAAATCCATATTAGATGAAACAATTGGGTGTGCTTTTCTTACATCTCAGCACAATGGGTCTGTATTATCATTTGAAGACCTTCAAGAGATTCATCCTGATGATCTTGAAGAAATGGACATAAAGTGGCAACTTTCACTTTTAAGCATTAGAGCCAAGAAGTTGATGATGAGGACTGGCAAGAAGATTCTGATAGATGGAAATGAGCCTGCTGGCTATGATAAGTCAAAGGTGGAGTGTTACAACTGCCACATGAAAGGTCACTACTCTAGAGAGTGTAGAAGACCTAAGAAGCAGGATGACAAGGGTAGAGGGTTTGACAACAGAAATAAAGGAAGCTTTGAGAAGAAAGGAAGCTTTGAAAGCAAGAGTAAGGTTGTTGAAGTTGCAGAGCCAAAAGCAATGGTTGCTATTGATGGCATGGGTTTTGATTGGAGTTTCATGGGTGAAGATGAGTCAACTTCTGATAAATTGGCTTTGATGGCATTCTCCACAACTGAGGTACAAATTATCAAATGTTCTAATGATTGTGAATCTTTTAAAGAATTAAAAATCATAAGTAAAGCTTATGATACAGAAGTATTAGAACATAGAAAAACCCAACAAACCTTATTTAACCATCAGTGTGGTATGTCCAAGCTAGAAAAACAAATCATTCACTATAGAGAAAATGAACTCACATTTTCTGATGCTAAAGGTGCTCTTAATAGACAAATATATTTGAAAGATACTGAAATAGAAATGTTAAGGACTGAATGCACTAAAGTAACATTAGCTAGAGACAATATTCAACTGACTGTTACTAAATTAGAAAATGCTTCTGAGTGTACTAAGAGCATAGTAGAGAATCAGTTGAATAAGAAAATAAAATCAGGGATAGGATATAATGAATGTCCACCTCCTTATAGAGGAATTCCATGTCCTCAGGGTAGTGATCTTGCTGTATCAGGTTTACATGAATTTGTTAACAAACCATTGGATAAACCTGTAGTGATAAGTGAACCTTCTGAGAGTGCTAAGAATGTTCCACTCTCTAAGGTTCTCACTGATAAGAGACCAGATGTCCTAATTATTGAGGATTGGGTATCTGATGATGATGAAGATCAGACTATTCCTATCAAAGGAATCAAAGTAGGACCAACCAGTCCTAAGAAAGTAGAAGTTAAAGCTAAGGCCAAAACTGTTTTGAAGACAGTTGAAAGTTGTAAAAATTGTAATAACAAACCTAGGGGAAGCCAAAGAAATTGGAACAACCTAAAGTCACAACAACTAGGTGATGACTTTGTTATGTTTAATAAGGCTTGTTATTATTGTGGTAGCTTTAATCATCTTCATGCTTATTGTAATAAATGGGTTTCTGGGAGTAAATCAAAAGCTAAAACAAATGTTACTCACCCTAGAAAAAGTTTTGTTAAGTCTAACACCACAAATGTTAAACATACTGTTAGACAACATAAGCCTGTTATTACAAAACCAACTGAAAAGGGTACAAGAAACACTTTCAAAAGTGTACCAAAAGTTGAGAAGAATCCTATTCAAAAGATAAATGTGGTCAAAACAAAAGTTTGGAGTCCAAAAACCAAAGGTCCTGCTAGACCAAAAGGTCCTGCTAGACCACATGGTACTGCCAAAATTGGTATTGCCAAAATTGGTACTGATAGACCAAAGATCACACAATGGATTAAAAGGGAAAGTGCTGTTAAGTCCTCAGCATGTTGGATTTGGAAACCAATCCAATCAAATGGTGCATCAACAATCCTGAAAAGGTTTGACTTCATTGATGCAAGAGGCAAACCCAAGTCTGTCATGGCTTGGGTACCCCAAGGAAACTAATATGTTTATTTATGTGCAGGAACATTCAACTGATTTTGAAGATCAAGGATATGTTGATAGTGGGTGTTCAAGGCACATGACAGGCAACATGTCATTCCTCTCAGATTTCAAAACATTTGATGGAGGATATGTTACCTTTGGGGGTGGAATAAAAGGAAAGATCACTGGTAAAGGTACTATCAAAACCAGTAAAATAGATTTTGAAAATGTGTATTTTGTGAAAGAACTTCAGTTTAATCTTCTTAGTGTCTCACAAATGTGTGACAAAAAGAACAATGTTCTATTTACTGACAATGGATGTATGGTTCTTTCTTCTGATTTTAAGATGCCTGATGAAAGTCAGATACTTCTTAAAATTCCAAAAAGGAACAATATGTATAGTGTCAATTTAAAGAACATTGATCCCAAGGAAGGTTTAACTTGTTTGGTAGCAAAAGCCTCATTGGATGAATCTATGTTATGGCATAGAAGGCTTGGTCATGTAAACTTTAAAACAATCAACAGTATTGCAAAATATGATTTAGTAAGAGGTTTACCCAACAAGATTTTCCAAAACGACCAAACTTGTGTTGACTGTCTGAAAGGCAAACAACATAGAGCTTCTTGTAAGCCCAAGACCCAAAACTCTATTACTCAGGCTTTACATATGCTTCATATGGATCTCTTTGGTCCTACTAATGTGTGCAGCTTGAATGGAAAGAAATATTGTCTGGTTGTTACTGATGACTATAGCAGATTTTCATGGGTTTTCTTCTTAAGATCTAAACATGAAACTAGTGAGATACTTAAAACCTATATCACTGAGGTAGAAAACCAATCTGATAAGAAAGTCAAAATCATCAGGTGTGACAATGGGACAGAGTTCAAGAATAGAGTTATGGATGACTTTTGCAAGGAAAAAGGCATAAAAAGAGAGTTTAGTGTAGCTAGAACACCTCAACAAAATGGAGTAGCAGAAAGAAAGAATAGAACACTTATAGAGGCTGCTAGAACTATGTTAGTAGACTCTAAGTTGCCTATTTCATTTTGGGCTGAAGCAGTTGGTACTGCTTGTTATGTACAAAACAGGGTTCTTGTGACAAAACCACATAGAAAAACACCTTATGAACTTTTCTTTGGTAGAAAACCATCTTTAAGTTTTATGAGACCTTTTGGTTGTCAAGTCACTATTCTCAATACCAAAGATCATTTAGGCAAATTTGATGGAAAAGCAGATGTTGGCTTTTTGATAGGGTATTCCTTGCAGAGTAAGGCCTACAGAGTGTTTAACACTTGCACTAGGCTAGTAGAAGAAAATCTTCACATAGAGTTTCAAGAGAAACTAGCAAATGTGAAAGGAGTTGGACCAGATTGGATGTTTGATGTTGATAGGCTTTCAGAATCTATGAATTATGTGCCTGTTACAGGTACAAATGCTAATGAAAATGCAGGTTCTGAAGACAATGTTGACTCTCCTAAAAATCAAGATTACATCTGGATGCCAATTTGGAAAAGTATGGATCTATCTTCAAGTGAAGAAGGACCTTCAGACACAACAATTGAAGGCAATGAAGAAGATCAAGGAACTCAGAATCAAGAGAATCAAGAAAGTGGTGCTAATGACAATGGTACTGCCAGTTCTTCAGATGGTCCTGCTAGTACAAGTATTGGTACTGCTGAGCCATTGAATGTTCAAATAGATGATTCTTTTCAAGAAGAAGTTGGGATTAGCAATCTTCCAACTACATATGAAGTTCCTAAAACACCAAACACTAGAATTCTCAAAGATCACTCAACTGATGATGTGATTGGAAGCATGACTTCTGGTGTTAGAACAAGATCTCAAGTTGGTTTATCTCAAGTCTTATCCTCAAATGAAGAAGGGTTAATCTCCTCTATGTATGAAGAAAAGAATAATGATAATTCCAATATATGCCTGTTTTCATGTTTTCTATCTCAGGCTGAACCCAAAAACATAAACAAAGCTTTAGATGATGCAAGTTGGGTGGAAGCTATGCAAGAAGAGCTTCTCCAATTCAAGATTCAGAAGGTTTGGATATTGGTTGATTTGCCAAGAGGTCATAGGGCAAT
This sequence comes from Artemisia tridentata subsp. tridentata, assembly GCA_021014915.2. Lineage (NCBI taxonomy): Eukaryota > Viridiplantae > Streptophyta > Magnoliopsida > Asterales > Asteraceae > Artemisia > Artemisia tridentata. Next base: position 337,763,552 of record CP139508.1, read on the forward strand.
TGGAACCAAATGGGTGTTCAGAAACAAGAAAGATGAAAGGGGTATAGTGATCAAAAACAAGGCTAGATTGGTAGCACAAGGATATACTCAAGAGGAAGGGGTAGATTATGAAGAAGTGTTTGCTCCAGTTGCAAGACTTGAAGCAATTAGGCTTTTCTTAGCCTATGCTTCATTCATAGGCTTCACTGTCTATCAAATGGATGTTAAGAGTGCATTTTTGTATGGTGAAATTGAAGAACCAGTTTATGTATCTCAACCTCCGGGCTTCATTGATGCTGAGTATCCAGATAAAGTTTACAAAGTTACCAAGGCTTTGTATGGTCTACACCAAGCTCCAAGGGCATGGTATGAAACATTGGCTTGTTTTCTACTAGAAAGTGGATTCCAAAGAGGCAGGATTGATCCAACTTTGTTCATCAAAAGAACAAAGAAAGACATCTTGCTAGTGCAGATTTATTTTGAACTTCAAGAAAACTTTCTCACAAAGTATTTTCAAATATGAGAATTGGTTTTAGAGGAGAGGAAGTTCCACTTTTTAATGAAATGGTACCACAACATCCAGAAGAACCCACACCATCTGCTGATACACCATCATCTAGTTCTTCACATGGTTTCATTTCACAAACACATCAAAAATCACCAACACCATCTCTAGTACCATCAGCAACACCACCACCATCCCCACATCATATATCACAAACCCAATCACCTCAGACAATGCAGGAGTTGAAAGACAAGGTGAAGTTCTTAGAGAATGCTCTTAAAAGTCAAAATGAAAGGTTTTCTCAGATCAACATCAAATTGGTCAAGAGGGTTAAGAGATTGGAGGGTGAAGTGAAGAAGTTAAAAGGTAAAAAGTCTGCAAAGGTTGTTTTATCTAGTTCTTCACAGACAGATGCTGATAGGATAGATCACTCTTCCAAAAAGGGGAGGAAGGATAGGTCTGAAGATGAGGAAGAAGAGGAGGAACAGGCTCAATTTGAATTCCATGATGGAACTCAAGTTTATGATGAAGAGCCTGTTGGAGCAGGGCAAGAGCCTGCTAGGCCAGAAGAAGAGTCTGCTAGGAGAGAAAGGCTATTGGCTATGGGGTATAAAGGGTCTGCTGAGAGAGTGTACAAGAGAAAGAGGGTTTTAATTGCTGATGAGCAATCTTCTGCTCCATCACAAGATTCACCTCCAAAGGATAAGGGAAAAGGTATTCTGATTGAAGATGAGCCAAAGTCCAAGAAGTTGAAAAGAACTCAGCAAATTCAGATGGCTTTAGGAGAAGAAGAGGCCAAGAGGGTTCATGAAGAAGAGCTAAAAGCACTTGAAGCCTCAAGAATGCTTGAAGAAATGAAAGAGCAGAAAGATGCTGAAGATGCTGCTCAAGCTCTTATTGATTCTCAAGCTGCACAAATATTTGATGCACAACTACAATGGATTATCTCTATTGATCCAATTGTAAGAGGTCAAGCCTCTGTGTATATGGATGATGAGTCTCTCAGTGTAGAAGAAAAGACAGCCAAGCTTGAAGAATTCATCACCAAAAAGTATAGAGAAGAAGCCTTAAATGATGTATTTCAGCAGATCATGCAGTATAAGGAGAAAGGGTTTAAATTGCCACATGATCAGAAAGAGCAGATGAAGTTCTTCAAGTTATATCTGAAAAGGTCAGCAAATTGGAAGGATCATCAACTCAAAAGAAAATCATTTGAAGAGTTGCAGCATCTATACATTGAAGCATACAAAAAGAACCACTGCACTCCTCCTGAACACACACAAGAAAGGTCTTCAAAGAAGAAGGAAGATGCTCAGATGAAAGAAGTAGCAAAATTGGACACAGAGCAAGTAAGTAAAATGTTGATAACTTTACCTACTATCATACATGCTGATCCAATTAGGTCTAGACACCCTATAATTGATTGGGAAATACACCATGATAGATTTGGTAAGTCATGGAAAGTATCAAGGGTTGGGGGACAGTCTGCTATCTTCAAGAATTTTGAAAATTTAGTTAGAGCATCTGATAGAGCAGATTTGGAAGAATTGTGGAATCTAGTGCAGATTAGGCTAGCCACAAATTCTAGCAATGATGTTATGGAACAGGAATTATGGGTTGAATTCAATAGGATGTTTGATCCTGATCCCAAAGATGATTATTGGAAGTTTCCATATTATGATCCATCTACAACCTGGGAATTCTTAAGTCATTGCAGTGTTCATCATTTGTACACATCAAGTGGGATTGAACTCTTTATGCTGGCTGAGAAAGAGTATCCACTTAGTTATGAAGTGCTCTCAACTATGATCTCCAAGAGGTTAAGGTGTGACAAAGATGATGAAAACTCAGAAATTGTTCAAAGTTTGCTAAGGAGCATATTTGAACAATGTGAAAGAAAAAGGAAGGATAGAAAGTAAGGGTTTTTGGAAGAGTTCTCAAATCCTCAAGGTATGTATTTTATTCATCAGAAACTTGTGTATTTTAATGGAAATAACAAGTTTAGGGGAGGATTGTTGGGAATAAAATGATCAAAGTCAAAGAGCCTGCCAAGTCGATGAAGAGCCTGCTAGTTGATTTTGTTATGTACGAAGATGTTCTACCAGTACCTTCTGGGTAGAAGGTACTGCTAGCTAATGAAGAGCCTGCCAAGCTTATGTCAAGTCGATTAGATATTTTGTAATAGATATTTAGTTGAATTATTAGTCTTTGTACATTGTTATACGTTATGTAGAAGTAGAATAGTCTTCTGTGGTGACAGAAGAATATATCAGAGTGTACATGGGTAGTTGTATTTAATTGTAGGCGCCAATATAGTCAAAGTATAGTATTATATTCATCTACTTGACAACATGTAATAAGATATCCTTATCTTATAAAAGGATATCTTAGTCACTTCTTCATGCATGCATCTTACACAACAATAACCACGAACCAAACTATCTCTCAAGTAACTTAGTTACTTCGAATCACAAATCCTTTTGACAATCATAGATTCAAGATTACTTTGTAATCCCGGTGATACTTAGATCATCCGTATTATTTCATCAATAATATTGAATCGTTTTGTATTAACCTAAGTTGTGTTATTTGTTCATTGCATTCACTCATTTACTCAAACTCACCACCTTGTGTTCTTTTAAAGTGTGTTGTAGTAGATTCCGCATGCTAAACACATTCAATACATAAATATCTCTCAAACACATTACTAAGATTCATATCCCAAGTGTTTGAACTTCAAGAACATTAAACAAAAGCGTTCCACACTTATTATTACATGTAGCAAGTAACTTAACAATTAATTACATAACCCTAATCCATGATCGCCTTGCATGAAGTATCATGGATTAATTACAAGTCAAGGAACATAACCCTTTACACACATAAACACACATGTTCCTAATTTTAGGGTTACAAAACTAGCTTTTTAATTAAAGAGGGATCGCCCCCCCCCCCCAAAATTAGGGTTCGAAAATTTTTATGTTATAAAAAACCCTAAAATTTTTGACTAACATGTTAATCCATATCAAAATTCGATTTTTATGTGTTTCGGTAATACAATTACATGTTAAACGGCTCGTGATGCCACTGTTAGAATTTAAATACCATAACAATTACATAATTAATTCTACATCACCAAAGCACGTAGCGGAAGAAAAAAATTAATATTTTAACATGTAAATAGTTTAACCGAATATTAAAGATACGTACCTTTGATCCTAGCAAGAGCAAGGATCTAAACTTCTATTCTTCTTCTTAATCAAATAATAGGATTAACGTGAAACCCCTTACCGTTTTGTTTCTAAATCCAAGATGCTATTAACTAAAGTAAGTTAATTACCAAGGTTTTGTACACACGTACTATAACCAGTTAATGTTTGGTGCTAGCAAAAGAACACAAAAATTAAACCAAACTATTTGTTTAATTATTAAAAGGCGATCCCCCCTCCTAAAGAGATAGGCCGATCGGTTTTAAGCAAAAGAAAGAGAAGAAAAAAGTTAGGGTTATTGCAAGAGTGTACAAGATATGTAAACTAATAACCTTAGCCTTTGTATTTATAGGGAACTAATCTTGTAGGACAAGTTTGACTTGGATTGGGCTTCTAAAACCCACTAGTCGATTGTTTCCATAATCCCCAAGGGATTCTAGAACTTTCTTGCTCATCTAATTACACCTATATTCCTTCCTTTATTCACTAACGGTCATTAGTCAATTATGTTAATTACTTAACGTCCGTTAGTCATTATTTTGTGTTCAAATAATTAAATACATAATGGTTATATATATTAATTATTTACATTAATCATTCATACGTAAAGTGTGCAATCCCAAGGTCCTGAGTTCGATTCTAGTCATACACGACTTAATATTTTTCCATAACTCTAACAGAAGAGTCCTCACATGCATGGTGTTAATAATCGATTAAAGCTTATGATGGTTAAAGAACCCACAAAACCATTTAGGCAACAACATGGAAACCACTTGCAATAAATAATGTACCGATATAAATAATACTTGAATCGGCCAAATTGGAAGTTTTATACAAGCAACTACCAGCGATAAACTCCCAAAACATCATACATAGGTACAAATTCAATTAACCTGCTTTTTGCATTATACAATAGGAATTATAAAAAAAACTGCTTATTCCAATCACAAATAATCCGATAAGCAATCCAAACACTATGAAATCCTCTTATTTGGAGTCTCAAATAGTAAGCAAGAAAACCCAGCTGTTACAAATTAACTCAAAATTTCAAACATCAAACAGTTTATGAAAAGGATTGCTTACCGTGTCTTTTTAACGCATTAGAAAACACTTGTTAAGTGTTTAAATACCTACTTATGAGAGCCGGCTCTGAGTTTTTGATGCCCTGGGCGAGACAAAAAAAAAAGATAACTAGGTGTGAACAAACACAACATACTATCTTTCGAACTATTTTTCATAAATGTTCAAAACAAATAGTTTTTTAGATAATTAATATTGTTTTTAGAAAAGCGAATAAAGTATCTTATATTCATCCAAGAAGGTAAATTATAAAAAACTAAGTAAAAGTATAAATTATGACAAAAGATACTAAAACATGTTGAAGTTGTGGATTTAAACCTCGCCTTAGTATAGAAGTCCACTTCTCTACCATTTTTGCTAGTGATTTTCTTTCCTAAATATATATTCCTAAGTAATGAGTCATTTTAGGATTACAATATTTTAGTTCTTATTCACAACACAACTTTTTAATACTATAATTGGTGTAAAACCATTCATCTATGAAGTGGTTACCAGTTGGGAAGCCGCCAATCGAAACCTTAAGCCCTTCGGGGTTCCTCCTTCGAGGATACTAGAAAGGAGAACCACGTTGACTTGGCCATACCCACGTTCCCCTTTTTCTTGAGCTTTCTCGCCAAGGAAGAGATCGTGGGTCACAAAGCCCTAGCGGTTACCACAAATCATGGGACGCCCCCATGATCTCAGAATTATGTGAAAGAGCTCTCTAAGGCCTATTTCCTCCCCTATAAATAACTTATCATATCACATACTTATTCGCACACCGGAGGTGGTTCGTAGGGTCCAACCCCTACGCAATCACTTAACGTAGTGTCTTAGTATTTCTTATTTCAAGTTAAAGACAAGCTTAGCGCAACCTCAACACCCCTAATATCCTTTGATCATCATCGAAGGCCTAGTCGTGCAATTTATTGCACAATCAGTGGCGCCGTCCGTGAGACCGCAACAATTGGTCTCGTTATTTTCAATCAGTGGCGCCGTCCGTGGGACCGCAACAATTGGTCTCGTAATTTTCAAGCTTATAACCAACCAACTACTTTCACTATATATCCGACATGGATCAAGGGAGAGAAGATACTCCCCTACCGGGTTTCTCAACCTTGGCGCCAATACCAATTAACAACCCCAACAACTTCCCCCCAATAACCGCTTCCACGTTCACAACACGTTCTCACCCAAAAGTAACATGATGAAGCGAAAAGTGTACCGCTTTTAGGGGGTTATTTAAGCCCTAAATCGTATTTATTTGATCAAATATTGCCCTAAATCATTCCTTTTGTCATTTTAGGTACTTTGGAGAAGAAATCTGGAAAAGGAAGCATTTTGGAGCATAAAAGTGAAGAAAATGACAAAGTCTCCAAAGCTGCTGGAAAAGTACACTTGACGGCGTCAAGTATTGCTCTTGACGGCGTCATGGCTTGGCAAAAGAGGTGGATATGAAAAATACACGTGACGCGCCAGAGAGTTTTACAATGGAAATTCTGACGGCGTCACCCTTTAAGGTGATCAAGGCCATCACGGTTTAAGCTAAAGAGAGACGGCGTCAAGCTTTATTCTGACGGCGTCAAGCCTTGATAAGCCAGGGAGGATTTTGGAGGATTAAAGAGGGACGGCGTCAGGAAGACCATCCGGGAACCCTAACCACGGCGAGGTGACGGCGTCAAGATCTACAACGTGACGCCGTCAGCCACTAAGTTCTATATATAGTTTTGCAATTTTTTGTCATGAGTGTGCAACTTTGTGAGGAGAAACCCTAAGACGAATTTCTGCCATTTTTAAGGGTTTTTATACCCTTGGATCTCCCATGTTTAATTGAAGATAAGTAATCACTTAATCAATCAATATGTCTATGTGTTGTTTGATTATATCTTGTTCTTGTCTTTTAATTAACATGCTAGGCTAGATTTATCTTGTGTTTGCTTAGATCTAATGAAACCTAACTATTGATTATTGGTTGTTAGTGTGTTATTAATTGTATTGGGTGATTGTTTATCGATGTTAGGCTTAAGAAAACTGGCTAACCTCCTATACGGTAACTTGCTTGAATGTCTTAAGAAACATGAACCAATGCGTACTAAGGTTATTATGGTTGTATTTAATGCATGAGCGAATTCTAGTGATCCCATGTTAGGAGCTTCTTATCTGGCTCGACATAGGAGTGAAGTAGGAGCTTGTAGAGTTGGGGAAGTACGTACGCCACCCCACGATTGGTATTAAGGAATACACCCGTCATCCACGCAATTAATACACACTAATCAACCGGTAAAAGATAGTTAGGGAGTAAGGAAATCTAAGTAAACACATTTCTCTCCATATAAGTTTCACAACCTTTTCATTTTCAGTTATTTTATTTTATTTGCACTTGTAGTTATTTGGGTTAGTTGACTAGCAACTAATTCCGCCCACTCTTTCAAACCCGAGATTTTACTTGCTTTTATAAAAAATATAAAAATACAAAAAGAATCTTCCCTCACCCTTAGACCTATTAGAGTAGTTTTTCAATCCTAACGACACTATTCCCCTAGAGAACGATCAATCCCCCGGTACTTGCCACTTCACTATACTACATCGGTCAGGTACACTGCCTGGTGGGGATTGCAAGCCTCTTGAGATCCCTCGAGAGGTAAAACCTGTTGTAAGGTCGCAAAACCACGCATCAAGTTTTTGGCGCCGCTGCCGAGGAATAGTTATTGTTTAGGTTGAATTTTTATTTTATTAGGTCTACTCACTAGATTCCTTTCTAGTGAGATTTTTTATTTTATTTTTCTAGGATTTCTTGTAGTCTATCTTTTTCTTTGTGCCCTTTATTTGTAAAACCATTTTCATTTGTCACTATGATGGATGAAATTCCATTTAGATCATTGACAATAGAGGAACAATTATATTTCACCTATAGATTTGTTTCCTATCATTCCTATGAATTTTTGTGTGATCTTTGTGATTTCCAAAAGGAGTTAGGGGTAAGGTTAGATGGGTTTAATGAATTCTATGCATGTGATATTTCTATTAGACGAACATTATCTGGATCAATTCCTTTTAGTCAGGCCCTTTGGATGAATTTTGAGGAAAACTTCCTAACCATGACCTATAAGTGGAACGAATTGGTGGATTCGTATGAGCAAAGAGACCTAGTTTCTAAGAACATGGACTTAGAATCAAACCAAGATTCTGAGATGGTTAGTTGCATGAGTGGGATAGATTTCACCAAAACATACGGCACACATGAGGATAGAGTTGAGCCACCTAGCTGCATGTCATGGTTAGGAACTACCATAATACTGGGTGAACACTTAGGTGATCTTGATGTGATGGAGGATCTAGCCGAGCATGATCACATTGATGAAAAAGACCTAGGTTTTATGATCGATGACGATGAATCTCAAGAAACACATGATGAATCTTTTGGGCAATTTGAATATAGCAGTCAGAATATTGAGGATGATCCTTATGATTCGGATATAGAAGTTGAGATGCCTAGAGAAGCACTTGAGATATTAGGGAAAATGTTAGGTTTAAATTCTACCAAAACCCATGAGGAGGATATAGGTGATCTTGACACAAGGAATGATGAGGTTAGTAACATAAGCCCGCTAAGTACCTCACAAGTCCTACCATCATTTGAGGCACACACACCGCCCGTGACTTACCCGGAAGAAGTAGAAGAGACTTTAGGAATCCCGATGGAGGTAGAACCTTTGAACCAAACACAACTAGAGGATATAGGTTTGAATGCTTATAGTGATCACAACCTTACTCTTAGTTCTAAGGGATTTCCTATTTTTGATGAACCGGAGCCTCAACCAAAACCGTTACCTAATCTTCCATCTTTAGATGTGAATTTAGGAATTAAAAAAGGTCCCGATCCACCCATCAAACCATGTAGTCCGGGTAAAGTTAAGATTAAGGTAGTAGACTCTAGGCCATGTGGAGTGGAAGCTAATATAGGAGTGAACCATGACCTTACATACTTACATCACCCATTCATGATTGATCACAAGAAACATTATGTGTTTAAACCGGGTTTATTAGGTCAAGATGGATTCCCAACTACGAATCTCTCGAAGTTGATAGAAGATGATCCCTTTTTAGGGGAAAACTTTAATTCACCCATTGACCAAAGTGAACTAGGTAAGGTTATGATGAAAGGAGCACACCCCTTTGAGTATATAATTCATCCACCACTCTTTCCTCACGCGGCATACTTCCACCAAGATGGTGTGTATCGCTACTATCACCCGCACTTAACCCTAAGTGTAGGGAAAACCTCTCCTTTATCCGTTAAATAAGGGCAGAGTCAGGCTCGTGACTCGAACAAAAACAAGCGCTTCTTGGGAGGCAACCCAAGCTTTATTTGCTTTGTGTGTTTATTTATTTGTTTGTTGGATTTTATTTGCTTCCGTATGTATGTTTAATTTTTATTATTATTGATTCATGTTCGAAACTAAATTATGAAAATGCTTTATCTTGTTTTTAACTTCGTCTTAACTACATATAAAGGTATTTTGCAAAAGATAAGTGAAAGGGAAATCCAAATCGGTTTATTAGAACAAATGAACATGAATCATAACAATATTAAATTAACATACATATTAGTAATTGTTTGAGTCAAATGCTTGTATCGAGTCATAATTATATTTTGCAGGAATTCCAGGAAGTAAGGTAAAGGTTTTTCCAGAAATTTTCCGGAAACTTAACATGAGAATTCTGTCAGATCCTTTCTGACGGCGTCAGGCCTTACAACCTGACGGCGTCAGGTTTTAATTTTCTGAAATTTTTGAAAGTTTTGTTTTTCTACCGGAATCATAAAAAGTTTATATTAAATCTCTAACTTATAAACTCCAGGAATCTGCAAAATAGTCATTCCACAAGCATTATATCCTTATACAGATTTATCCCGCCGATGTTATGCAGGTTTTCTTGTTTGTTTTCTCAGGTTTAACAGGTTATTTTGGACAAGGAGATGTATGTGGAATCAAGATTTTGGCGCTGCTTTTATCTTGAAGCTTCAACATTACCTTGGAAGAAGATCTAACCATGTTACCCCTTTATCTGTCGAGCGAATCAGGAGAGTATTTGTTTTCATTCTTTTACCTTATTTACTTTTACATCTTGTAATTTGAACATTGGGGACAATGTTCATCTTAAGTGTAAGGGGGGGTAAAGTACGATACTTTAGAGAATGCTATTATGCTTGATTTTTCGTTTGCTTAATGGTAGATGTGAAATAAAACTGAGAGAAATACCTGTTAGGGCAATTTTAGTGCCAAATTTAAATTTTTTTTACAACATATAGGAGTGAAACTTTGGTCTTAATGAGCGTCTCACGGATAGGAGTTATATGACTAGCACAAAACCGTACCACTAAAAAATTTTCCACCCCCAAATATGTGAGGTTCGCCCCTAGAATTGGTAGGAAAAGCATTTATGCTATGATGTGTGTACCGGTAGCACTTAGATTCTAGAACTTGCGTTAGGACCATTCCGAGGCCACAAGTGAGACTACATTCGTGTAGTTAGATTTACTACATGATAAGAGGCATTAGGATTAACCCATTGTTTTACACCTATGTTTTTGTTAAAATTACATTGGCTACATTGGCAAGTAATTCTCCCACACCCTTTGCGTTGTACTCATTTTTAGTACACGATACCCCTAGTACACCCCTCAGAGCCTATCTTTTTGTTTCTAACTTTAAGCATTTTACTTAAAGTAAGAATTTGTTTACACCCCACTTAATTGTACACCCAAATCGCCTTAGCCTACCTTGTATGCACTCATTTTTAGTGCATTATTGTGACAACATTTGTTTAAACCCCAAGTTAATTATCTAATTGATTACATGGTTGCTAAGTCGAGTCATATCCTTGTACATATTGTTTTGGGACGATTGAGACTCATGGGTAAAGTACTAGTGTAATGGAGTAATGGGGAAGAACAACATTATTACCCCCATATGTGCTAAATATTTTAAAAGTACTCCAAGTGTTTCGATTATCTTAATTCGAGTCATTAGAATAGTTAATTGTAAATTTATGTAAAAGTTAAAGTGTAAGGGGAGAACCGAGGCCCCTATGATGTATTATTTTGGATGGTAGGGCAAGAGTGTATGCAAAATAAATAAAATAAATAAAAAAAAAAAAAAAAAAAAAAAAGTAGAAAAAAAAACATACGGACTACCATCCCGTTTCATTTTATGTTTATTTTATCTTTTTGTTATTTTTTTCATTAGCTTAAGTCGAGTCTAGTCTTGGCTTAGCAACGCCATATTGTACATGTAATTAATCAAGATCTTTAACTCGCCACCAGTAAAATATCCTTTATCCAACAAAACCGTGTTTATCATATCCCTACACCTAACGCTATAACCCGTTTAAAAGCCCTCTTTGATAGTTTATCTTTGGTGCTTACGCCTAGTGGAGGAGGTTTTTGATCCTTTCTCAAGCCTATGGTAATCTATTTGCTATGACAGGTAGTGAGAGATATTATTCATTTTCATTTATGAGATATACTTTTATGACACCTGAGAGATGTGAGTATCTAAACACTACTTGTGAGGTGCTAGTCTGTAATCTCCGTGCTTATTATGATTAAAGTGGAACGACTATTTGTTGTAATTACTTTTATATTAGCGTTAAATGACCCCTAACTTGTATTTTGATTAGAATAAAAGCGCATTTGCTTGAGGACAAGCAAATCTCAAGTGTAAGGGTATTTGATGAAGCGAAAAGTGTACCGCTTTTAGGGGGTCATTTAAGCCCTAAATCGTATTTATTTGATCAAATATTGCCCTAAATCGTTCCTTTTGTCATTTTAGGTACTTTGGAGAAGAAATCTGGAAAAGGAAGCATTTTGGAGCATAAAAGTGAAGAAAACGACAAAGTCTCCAAAGCTGCTGGAAAAGTACACTTGACGGCGTCAAGTATTGCTCTTGACGGCGTCATGGCTTGGCAAAAGAGGTGGATATGAAAAATACACGTGACGCGCCAGAGAGTTTTACAATGGAAATTCTGACGGCGTCACCCTTTAAGGTGATCAAGGCCATCACGGTTTAAGCTAAAGAGAGACGGCGTCAAGCTTTATTCTGACGGCGTCAAGCCTTATTAAGCCAGGGAGGATTTTGGAGGATTAAAGAGGGACGGCATCAGGAAGACCATCCGAGAACCCTAGCTACGGTGAGGTGACGGCATCAAGATCTACAACGTGACGCCGTCAGCCACTAATTTCTATATATAGTTTTGCAATTTTTTGTCATGAGTGTGCAACTTTGTGAGGAGAAACCCTAAGACGAATTTCTGCCATTTTTAAGGGTTTTTATACCCTTGGATCTCCCATGTTTAATTGAAGATAAGTAATCACTTAATCAATCAATATGTCTATGTGTTGTTTGATTATATCTTGTTCTTGTCTTTTAATTAACATGCTAGGCTAGATTTATCTTGTGTTTGCTTAGATCTAATGAAACCTAACTATTGATTATTGGTTGTTAGTGTGTTATTAATTGTATTGGGTGATTGTTTATCGATGTTCGGCTTAAGAAAACTGGCTAACCTCCTATACGGTAACTTGCTTGAACGTCTTAAGAAACATGAACCAATGCGTACTAAGGTTATTATGGTTGTATTTAATGCATGAGCGAATTCTAGTGATCCCATGTTAGGAGCTTTTTAGTGTCACACCCCCAAAAATGGTTTGCAGCGGAAAGTAGTGTCTTTGGGGTGCAACTCAATTGGTATCACAACACAAGTGCAAAGAACGGTTTTCAACTCAATCATTTGGAATAACATTGTTTAACAAAAATGTTGAATTACATTGTTAAAAGTAATGCGGAATTAGGCCCTTAAAAATATAGTTTAAAACGGTCCCTGTATAAATATCAGAGTCTTCTATGACCATGCCATGCCCTGCCAAAAGCCTCCAGTAGCGTGCCTTTGCTAAATACCTGAAAATACATGCTAAAACGTCAACACGAGGTTGGTGAGTTCATAGAGTTGTTTGTAAAATGTAATGCCTTTGAATAATGATTTCCCAGCAAAGGCATTGTAAATCCACTCAGTCCCAAGCCTTGGCCATAACAAGACTTGCAACCTGTGTGTTTACAACCCACTGCCAAATGAGTTTTGGTTTGGTGAATAAAAGTAATATGTGGACCACAAGATTCACAGTACATTTGGTTGATCAATACATTCGATGATGTGACCAATTCATTCGGTTGTGTGACCAGTTCATTCGTCATGTGACCCGTTCATTCGGTCATAATACCCGTACATTCGGTTATGTGACCCATTCATTTTGTCATGTATGTACATAGTAGTGGAGCCGGTTCATTCGGTTAAGTATGCATAATGTTTGAAGTGCTTGTGTCCATGAGTAATAAGAATTAAGTGTAATACTAGTGAATACATTCGGATGAATAACAAATTCATAAGTGGAGCAAGTAATGCTTTGATGAAACAAGTGGCATAATCAAGTAAATCATGTATACATTTGGATGAAAATGAGCATGTATTCTCCCCCAAAACAGTTATTCAAAACGTACGAAAGTAGGGGCTATGAAACTCACCTGGTACGATAGCTACGATGACAAAAGTGAATACACTGAAATGAGGCACGATCTCTAACCGCGACCTAATATGAATGATGGAATCTAATGTAAGAAATGAAATGATGCTGCACATGCAAATACGTATGTTATCGATACCACTCGATGATTTTGGAAAATAACGTTTATCGTCGAAAAATACATTTTTGACGTCTCGTTAAGTTAAATACTACTTTTCGTGTAAATATGTTGAAACGGTACTCCACGATCCTTGTTTGGTGTTATATTGGTTAATATAATGTTTTCGTCGCAAAATAACTCTTTTTACAACTCGTGAAAATATGCCAAAACGGCCTCGTAAAACTAGTCGTGAAATATAGCTCGATAAGTGTTAGTGACAAAACTCGATGTCTTTGTAAACCTTGTAACAATATCTAAATATCGTTATATTCAACTTTTGACCAATTATGTCTCGATCAATTAGATAATCGGCTATCAACTTAGTGACTTGTAAAAATACTAGTTTTCATACTTAAAACACTTTATAAAAGTGGGCTGTCAAAATAAGTATTGAATTGTCGGGCTTTAAATGTGTATATCTCGGTCGTTATAAGCTCGTTTTCTACGTTCTTTATATCCACGGTTTCGTATAAATATAAACTAACATATTTTCAATGGCTCGGCTCATCTAGATCACGGCTAACGACTCGTTTTGCCCCTTAAAGTTCGGCAATCAGCAACAGTTTTTCTGAAAAATATAGTTTTCGTCGCGTAACTTAAATAATTCATAACTTCTTCGTTATAAGTCGGATTTTAGTGATTCTTGCGGCCACGGTTTCGTTTTTGAAAGTACTTTCTGAATATTTAGACCAAAATAGTTCAAAAATTACTGAGGTTTCCAGATCTGCCGTTTATGGACAGACCCTCATCTATAATGTTTAAAAATCCATTTTTAAAGTTCTAAACTTACTCAAATCTCTTCAAATCAACTCCACAAGTTCGCAAATCCTACCATACACCTTCTTAGGGTGTCATGGGGTCCTAAACATCACCAACCTTGGTGGATTTAATGAGATCATTAGTGAAACCTATAGATCTAGTGATTTAGGGAGTTTATGTTCAAAAGTGGTATGTAAAACATAAGTATCTTGCATGGATGATTAATATAACTTGAAAATACATGAACATATATATCAAATGAAAGTATAAAATGATCAAAACATGTTCTTGAAACTTACTTGATGATTGGATGAGTTTTGATAAGAAATGAGTAATAAACTTGAGGTTTGATCACAAATCCTTAACAAGGAAGGTAAATGGAGCTTGATTATGACTTTAACTTGAAAAATTGATGGATGATCTCTTGTGTTCTTGGTTGGGCCGAGCAAGGTAGAGAGAAAAAGAGAGAGTTTGATCTCTTGTAGCTAGTTGTTGTTGTAGTGAATGTGTTATGGAAATTAATTAGAAAACATGTGTACTAATGGCATTAATTGGACAATTTATGAATCCTTGGCTTATTAGAGAAAGGGGGGGGCGGCATGTGCAAGCCAAAAGAGAAGGATTTGATGTGCATTTAAAGCTTATGTCCCCATTTAATTAGAATTAGTTAGTTTAGTGCATACATTGAGTGTTATCGGGTACCGAGTTAACTGAAAATAAATCATGACGAGTTGAAATAAAATACGACGAAGTTGTAAAAATTATGAAATTGTATTCCTGATGAGAATCGGGTGTTAAAATAATTATCGAGTTGAAAATTCGCAAACCGACGCTGTTATAGGCGTTTACCGGAAAATGTAGCAAATGGTTTTAAAACACCGGGTAAATTAATAATATAATTTTTATATCATTATAATAAGTATGAAATTACGTTAGGATCATTGTCGGGAGTATCGGGTATATTGTTAGTAGTAAAAACTGAGTGGTAACGTTAATTACAAATTAAGCATACGTAAATAGAAATAATGCATATCCGTGCATGACCTAGGATACTGATGATGTTACTGATGGTATGTAGACTACTTCTAGTCTATATGACGGGTCCTTAATGATGATGCATGATTATGCCGCTAA
The DNA here is from genome assembly GCA_021014915.2 of Artemisia tridentata subsp. tridentata. Taxonomy (NCBI): domain Eukaryota; kingdom Viridiplantae; phylum Streptophyta; class Magnoliopsida; order Asterales; family Asteraceae; genus Artemisia; species Artemisia tridentata. The sequence goes on from CP139508.1 coordinate 337,778,935, forward strand.
ACCTCACCGGTTACGCGTATTTGAAGACCCGTAAACCCAGTTTACGAAGTAATGAACGATAACCATGAATAGTGAATTCTTCCGGGAATGAATAGTGTCATGTGAATAGTAAAATTTCTGAACGCTTCTCAGAATCTCAAATTGACTCCGAAAACGATGAATAGTAAAATGATGAATAGTGATCGGTGAATAGTAACTGATGAATAGTAATTTCCCGAGATGAATAGTGAATATGGAAAATATCCTGAAAATGCGGGTTGTGACAGTCTCCACCTGTTACGGGAATTCAGTCCCTGAATTCAGTTAGCGTTGGTCTCTGGAGGGTACTCGGTGAAAAGACGTGGATATATGAGTCACTTTGCGGTGATAAAAGATAAAACATTCATTAGATCGGAATCGTAATAGTACATGAAGTTCGTACGATAGAACACAAAGTGGACACAAAAGAAATACAACACTAGAGGGTTTACGCTTCCGTTTAAATAGATAAGGCAGAAGTTCTCTTCTTAACCATTGTCATTGTTGTTGTTGTCCTGACGAGCTTCGCACTTCAACGAACTCTTCCTCCATTCTGGTTTCTCAGCTCTGGACATTCACTCTTGAAGTGTCCAATTACTCCACACTCATGGCAGGTTACCGTGACTTTCTGATGCATTACGAGGGTGGGAGCCTTGCAATCCTTGGCTTTGTGTCCGACCTTTTGGCAGTTTCCACATTGAGTGGGGCAAGGTCCCTCGTGGTGAAACCGGCACTTGTGGCACTTGGGCAAAGTCCCGGCATATCCTTTCCTTTTACTTGGTCCTGCAACGTAGGCCTTAACCATTTCATGTCCTTTGTTTGGCTGCCATACTTGATCGTCTCGTTGGTTGTCATCCCTTTTCCTCTTGTTTTCGTTGTTGTTGTGGTTGTTGTTGTTGACAGTAGTTTCTTGCTTCACTACTTGAGCCATAAGCTTTTGAGACATTCTGATAGCCTCGTCCAGTGTGTGTGGTTCAGAGAAAATCACATCTCCTTGGATGTTGTGAGGTAGTCCACCAGTGAAATTTTCTAACAGCTTTTCATTATCTGGAACCATAGTTGGACATAGCACAGCCAATTCTTGAAATCTCCTGATGTATGTTTCGATATCATTACCTGTTGTCACTAGCTCGTAAAACTCTGTTTCCAGCTTCTTTATTTCAGTGCGTGGACAGAACTTCTTAGTCAGCAACTTCTTGAATTCATCCCACGTAAGCTTGTGAGCATTTTCCATTCCCATGGGTTTTGCATAAGAATTCCACCACGACATAGCTTCCTCAACAAGTGTACTAGCAGCAAACTTTACCTTGTACTCCTCTGGACAGTTACATAGAAGAAACACAGATTCTATCCCTTCATACCAACGGATCATAGCAGTGGCTCCTTCAGTGCCCTTGAATTTTGGGGGATCTCCACTCTTAAAGTCCTTGTATGTACATTTACGACCATTAGTACCATTAGCAGCCATTCCGGCAACTCCTGCGGTTTCTGCCCGAGAAGCGGCTTCAGCAGCCCGTGCAGCTACGGCCTCCCTTTCAACTACTAGTGCTGCCTCTATACTATCCGCAACAAGCTTCCGAATAGCAGCTGGTGTCATAGTTGAAGTAGCTTTCTTTGGCGGCATAACTCTTCAAAACAAGAAAAGAAGGGTGAAACGTAAATAAGACGTTTCCTAGAAGTAGATGTTCTGAGTGGCTTGTCATAAAATGAAAACTTGAAGTCGTTATGATTAGTTGACATGCTTCTAGGCGGTGGTTCACGAGGGAAATGAAGGCATGAATGTTCTATAATCTTGGTTAGGAGGTTGGATTCATCCCTATAAATGTTTCTTGGTGAGGAAGTCAAATACAATGATGAGGAATTCACATAACAATGATGAAAGAGAGTACGGTGATGTAAAAGTATGGTGTATAATGGGAACGTCCATGAGATGCAATGATTTATCGGCGCACTTCCACTCAGTGGTAACCGAAGCGGTGTAGGTGTGAAATGTTCTTGCAACGTTTGAGTACGCACACCTGAATGAAAAATTTGGAAGTTGGGTAGAGAATTGATCTGGACAAAATTTTATTATAACCATTCTCAGTATTGCAAAATTCATCTCTGAGTCGGATATAGGTGGTCAGCCTATGTCCCACTATCCCGGGTCGAATATAGATGACCAGTCTATATTCTACCGAGGTTCCATGAATTTTGAAATACTCAGCCCAGTTATACTAATACCATGTCCTTTACATATGAAAAGATGTTCTGAAAGACTAATGTAAATGACCAATCTCGAGGTCGAATAATGAAACTACGCAAGGAAAAAGGCGTAACAATGAAACGCATATGATATGTAAGCATACTAATAGGGAAGGCAATTAAGGTAATCAACTAGAATAAGTGAGTATAATCCATCTGATAATGAGATACAAATCTCATCAATTATGTCAGCAACAAACCACAAATGAGGCATCAGCTTGGCAGGCAGGCACGTGGCGGTCATAGGGTTAAGTTTTTGTGAATGTAGCTATAGTCTAGGTTTTAAAATCACCCAGTTCTCTATAGCCTAGGCTCTGATACCAATCTGTCACACCCCCAAAAATGGTTTGCAGCGGAAAGTAATGTCTTTGGGGTGCAACTCAATTGGTATCACAACACAAGTGCAAAGAACGGTTTTCAACTCAATCATTTAGAATAACATTGTTTAACAAAAATGTTGAATTACATTGTTAAAAGTAATGCGGAATTAGGCCCTTAAAAATATAGTTTAAAACGGTCCCTGTATAAATATCAGAGTCTTCTATGACCATGCCATGCCCTGCCAAAAGCCTCCAGTAGCGTGCCTTTGCTAAATACCTGAAAATACATGCTAAAACGTCAACACGAGGTTGGTGAGTTCATAGAGTTGTTTGTAAAATGTAATGCCTTTGAATAATGATTTCCCAGCAAAGGCATTGTAAATCCACTCAGTCCCAAGCCTTGGCCATAACAAGACTTGCAACCTGTGTGTTTACAACCCACTGCCAAATGAGTTTTGGTTTGGTGAATAAAAGTAATATGTGGACCACAAGATTCACAGTACATTTGGTTGATCAATACATTCGATGATGTGACCAATTCATTCGGTTGTGTGACCAGTTCATTCGTCATGTGACCCGTTCATTCGGTCATAATACCCGTACATTCGGTTATGTGACCCATTCATTTTGTCATGTATGTACATAGTAGTGGAGCCGGTTCATTCGGTTAAGTATGCATAATGTTTGAAGTGCTTGTGTCCATGAGTAATAAGAATTAAGTGTAATACTAGTGAATACATTCGGATGAATAACAAATTCATAAGTGGAGCAAGTAATGCTTTGATGAAACAAGTGGCATAATCAAGTAAATCATGTATACATTTGGATGAAAATGAGCATGTATTCTCCCCCAAAACAGTTATTCAAAACGTACGAAAGTAGGGGCTATGAAACTCACCGGGTACGATAGCTACGATGACAAAAGTGAATACACTGAAATGAGGCACGATCTCTAACCGCGACCTAATATGAATGATGGAATCTAATGTAAGAAATGAAATGATGCTGCACATGCAAATACGTATGTTATCGATACCACTCGATGATTTTGGAAAATAACGTTTATTGTCGAAAAATACATTTTTGACGTCTCGTTAAGTTAAATACTACTTTTCGTGTAAATATGTTGAAACGGTACTCCACGATCCTTGTTTGGTGTTATATTGGTTAATATAATGTTTTCGTCGCAAAATAACTCTTTTTACAACTCGTGAAAATATGCCAAAACGGCCTCGTAAAACTAGTCGTGAAATATAGCTCGATAAGTGTTAGTGACAAAACTCGATGTCTTTGTAAACCTTGTAACAATATCTAAATATCGTTATATTCAACTTTTGACCAATTATGTCTCGATCAATTAGATAATCGGCTATCAACTTAGTGACTTGTAAAAATACTAGTTTTCATACTTAAAACACTTTATAAAAGTGGGCTGTCAAAATAAGTATTGAATTGTCGGGCTTTAAATGTGTATATCTCGGTCGTTATAAGCTCGTTTTCTACGTTCTTTATATCCACGGTTTCGTATAAATATAAACTAACATATTTTCAATGGCTCGGCTCATCTAGATCACGGCTAACGACTCGTTTTGCCCCTTAAAGTTCGGCAATCAGCAACAGTTTTTCTGAAAAATATAGTTTTCGTCGCGTAACTTAAATAATTCATAACTTCCTCGTTATAAGTCGGATTTTAGTGATTCTTGCGGCCACGGTTTCGTTTTTGAAAGTACTTTCTGAATATTTAGACCAAAATAGTTCAAAAATTACTGAGGTTTCCAGATCTGCCGTTTATGGACAGACCCTCATCTATAATGTTTAAAAATCCATTTTTAAAGTTCTAAACTTACTCAAATCTCTTCAAATCAACTCCACAAGTTCGCAAATCCTACCATACACCTTCTTAGGGTGTCATGGGGTCCTAAACATCACCAACCTTGGTGGATTTAATGAGATCATTAGTGAAACCTATAGATCTAGTGATTTAGGGAGTTTATGTTCAAAAGTGGTATGTAAAACATAAGTATCTTGCATGGATGATTAATATAACTTGAAAATACATGAACATATATATCAAATGAAAGTATAAAATGATCAAAACATGTTCTTGAAACTTACTTGATGATTGGATGAGTTTTGATAAGAAATGAGTAATAAACTTGAGGTTTGATCACAAATCCTTAACAAGGAAGGTAAATGGAGCTTGATTATGACTTTAACTTGAAAAATTGATGGATGATCTCTTGTGTTCTTGGTTGGGCCGAGCAAGGTAGAGAGAAAAAGAGAGAGTTTGATCTCTTGTAGCTAGTTGTTGTTGTAGTGAATGTGTTATGGAAATTAATTAGAAAACATGTGTACTAATGGCATTAATTGGACAATTTATGAATCCTTGGCTTATTAGAGAAAGGGGGGGCGGCATGTGCAAGCCAAAAGAGAAGGATTTGATGTGCATTTAAAGCTTATGTCCCCATTTAATTAGAATTAGTTAGTTTAGTGCATACATTGAGTGTTATCGGGTACCGAGTTAACTGAAAATAAATCATGACGAGTTGAAATAAAATACGACGAAGTTGTAAAAATTATGAAATTGTATTCCTGATGAGAATCGGGTGTTAAAATAATTATCGAGTTGAAAATTCGCAAACCGACGCTGTTATAGGCGTTTACCGGAAAATGTAGCAAATGGTTTTAAAACACCGGGTAAATTAATAATATAATTTTTATATTATTATAATAAGTATGAAATTACGTTAGGATCATTGTCGGGAGTATCGGGTATATTGTTAGTAGTAAAAACTGAGTGGTAACGTTAATTACAAATTAAGCATACGTAAATAGAAATAATGCATATCCGTGCATGACCTAGGATACTGATGATGTTACTGATGGTATGTAGACTACTTCTAGTCTATATGACGGGTCCTTAATGATGATGCATGATTATGCCGCTAAACCTCACCGGTTACGCGTATTTGAAGACCCGTAAACCCAGTTTACGAAGTAATGAACGATAACCATGAATAGTGAATTCTTCCGGGAATGAATAGTGTCATGTGAATAGTAAAATTTCTGAACGCTTCTCAGAATCTCAAATTGACTCCGAAAACGATGAATAGTAAAATGATGAATAGTGATCGGTGAATAGTAACTGATGAATAGTAATTTCCCGAGATGAATAGTGAATATGGAAAATATCCTGAAAATGCGGGTTGTGACATTTAGCCGGCTCGACATAGGAGTGAAGTAGGAGCTTGTAGAGTTGGGGAAGTACGTACGCCACCCCACGATTGGTATTAAGGAATACACCCGTCATCCACGCAATTAATACACACTAATCAACCGGTAAAAGATAGTTAGGGAGTAAGGAAATCCAAGTAAACACATTTCTCTCCATATAAATTTCACAACCTTTTCATTTTCAGTTATTTTATTTTATTTGCACTTGTAGTTATTTGGGTTAGTTGACTAGCAACTAATTCCGCCCACTCTTTCAAACCCAAGATTTTACTTGCTTTTATAAAAAATATAAAAATACAAAAAGAATCTTCCCTCACCCTTAGACCTATTAGAGTAGTTTTTCAATCCTAACGACACTATTCCCCTAGAGAACGATCAATCCCCCGGTACTTGCCACTTCACTCTACTACATCGGTCAGGTACACTGCCTGGTGGGGATTGCAAGCCTCTTGAGATCTCTCGAGAGGTAAAACCTGTTGTAAGGTCGCAAAACCACGCATGATAACACCCAACCATCATGCTTCGACATCAGCCAATATGGAGCCTGTTATTAGCCCAGCCTTTTTTGAAGCGAACTACGAAGCGTTGGAATCCCTCTTAAGGTCTCGCAAAAGGCAAGTTCGGAACGCTGAGATGCGAAGGGAGTTGCAATACTCAAGTGACGATTGTGATGAAGAGATGGAAATGGAGCCTAGGCCTCCAACGCAAAGAGCAACACTCTCGGCCCTAAGGATAGGGTCACCAGTTGGTAGAAGGCCAAGTAGAAGGTCCATTGGATTCGAAGGAGTCCCGGAGAGGGCTACAACCAGGAGAGAAGAAGCGGTAGCCGAAGGTTCCAACGGGAGAAGCCAATGAAGGGAAGAGACGGGGGTAAATCTACCTCTGTTGTTAGTAGCTCATCTCGGAAGGACTGAAGCAGAGGTTCCGTTGCATCCTTCTCACGCATCAGGCATAGAAGGGAATCCGTCTACAATTAATATGGGATGAAATCTTCCTCCCAATGGTATGTACCCCTCGTTCCAAACTCAGTCTTACTCTCACGGTTTATATCCACCAGTAAATGGGCAGTCCAACAACCTTAGTCTTCCTCAACCTTATGGGAGCATACCCTTCGGGCATCCTACGGCGTACCCTCTGTATGCTATGGGAAATGGTTATCATTTCGGCATGAACGCATCTTATCAATCCTACCCTAGCCAAACTCCTATGGGAGTACCCCCAAACCATGCTCCATACAATACTGTTCCTGTGTATGCACCACCCTATAATTGTCTATATTCGGACCCTATGGGTTCGGCTACACCCTTCGTTAGGTGGATAGAAGACTACCCATTGCCTGACGGGTTGAAAATGCCTTCACACATTAGAACTTATGATGGGAATGGGGATCCGAAAAACATCCTACATTTGTTCGAAGGGCTATTTGTAACACCCCAACCCGACAAGGGTTAAGATATCACGATAATGGTTTCATATCAGATCAAACAAAGCATACAATCAAAAGTAATACAATGGTTCTCAAAGGTTACAAATGAAATCTTGCAATACAAAGGGTTACAAAGGAAAATAAAAGCTGCCTATCAAATCCATAAGTACATCTCTTCTAATGGCTTCTACTCAAAGTCTTCTAGGTCCAAAGTCTCTTCACTCTTACCCAGCTTCCAACTAAAACCTGCCGCGGGAAAAGAAACGCGGCTGAGCTATGAGAGCTCAGTGAACAGATATAACGATAACAAAGCAGTAGTATAATGAACAAATAACATGGGTAAAAGGGAATGGAAGCATGAATACATGGTATCAAAAGGAAAGGTAAGAGTACATGGTAAAGGAAGTCAGAAATCCACTACGAGCCCATAACATAACATGAATCATAATCATAATCATAATCGTAAACATGCAGAGGGGAGACCTCTTAGTATCCTGTGAATATGAGGGGTGTCCTCAATCATGGGTATCCTGTAAATATGAGGGGTGTCCTCAATCATGGGTATCCTGTAAATATGAGGGGTGTCCTCAATCATGGGTTGGAGTAGCTAGCTCCCGGAGTGTGAAAGACGTGTATCGCACACACCATCAGTCACCATGAATAACATAACATAACATGAACATGAACAAATCTAGGATGCATCCATACGCCCCAGGTGGCCATAATCTGCCTCTACGTAAACATAACATGCAGGGACGGGACAGGTCATCACTCTCCTGCCCTAGAGTCATGCCATCGGTGCATCGACTGACATGGACATGAAACCCTCATGCCTAGTGAGTGGCTCGTAGTATCAAACTGAGGGTAAAGGTCAAGTATCATGAATCATGTTTTTAGTTTACTTGCATAGGTCAATATCATGTTTCATAAGTTCATAATCATAGGTTCATAATCATGGTTCATAAGCAAGGTTCATAAGCACGGTTCATAAGCAAAGGTTCATAAGCAAAGGTTCATAAGCAAAGGTTCATAATCATAAAAGGTTCAATATCATGATGGTTCAATAATCGAAGTTCATGAATGAAGGGAACATAGCAATGGTATAGGGAAACCCTAACATGAGTCATAACCAGAGAACGAAGGCCTCTTAATAAAGAAGCAGAATATCTGTACCTTATTCGATAGCAAAACAAACCAAAGACAGATCACAAGACACCGGATCACTCCCGTTTCACGGAACCTATACAAATTAATAATCAAGTATTATTTTAAGTCCAATTGAATTAGGTTACTCTTTTAGTATACTTTCCCTTTTTAGTAACTTTCTATTTTAGGTAGGTTTCCAAATTAGTAAGTTTCCAATTTTAGTAAGTTTTCACGATAACGCATGTTGACCCTTTTTATAATTACAAGTAACGCTCAATTATGTTAAATTACTCAAATTAACAATATTAATAGATTATGACAAATTATGATAGTTTAGGGTTTACTATTTCAATATTGCAAAGTTTAAGGTTTAAAAATGTAAATTATATAAATACTTATTATTTATCTCTACACCAACACAACCTGTGACCCATTACTCTTTGTTTATCATTAGTTCGAATCAAAACGTTAAGCCGACACATGCATGCATGCTTATTTCTTTAGCTCGTACAAGGTTCTGTTTAGAGCATGCTATATGGGTCGAAGGTAAACAAATCAAAACAGAAACACAAGGGTCGATCTAGAACGCATGGATTGAATAGATAGCTTTTATGTTGTTATGTTGGGTTCGGATTTTACAAGCCAAAGACGACTCTTTATCGACCTCTTAAAGTACCACAACACATAAAATCATAATTCCCACAGCCCTTACCAGCCTCACGACACAACCACACAGCCATATTCAACACGTGAAAATCACAGCCCTTTTCTAGCCCCATCGACCCCTCAAAATATAACCCAAACCACCCCTAGTTCGACACACACTTACCACCACACTACACACCCAAGACCCATTTTCTTTTGCATGAAACTCGACCCATATTGACGGCCGCTTTTACTCACCAACACACACGTAATGTCACCCTTGTTCCCAGCCTAAATCGACACCTAGAAGCAACATAGCGACTCATTATCACAGTCACACGACACCTATAATGACCAAGTAAAATCATGAACCTCTCCTCTAGTCGACACTCTCTTTATTTACTGTATGGGATTCGAAAACAATAATGAAAAGAAACAAGCATGCGCTTCACGTTATACACACATGGTCACCTTACTTCTTTGTCTATGATACCTCGTTTCCTGTTTTGCAAATTCAAAAAGTAAAACCGAGACAACATACATTTTAGTTCATATAGGATCAGTTTCAACCGATTTTAGGTCGTGTATTAGAGGTCATATTCATGCATATAACATGGTCGAATAACAAGACACAAATAGGTTAACAGGTTGGGCTTTTAGATTGTTATTTCATGTGTGATAATTTCTTATGATTTTGTGAGAAATCGTTTATTATTCATGTGAGGTCGTGATCATTATTTCGCTTGTGAATCTAATACGTAACAAGCATGCATACTTATATCAAATCCATATCAATTTATTAGTGAGAGATTTATATACGTTTAACAAAGATTGAGAAGAGAAGAATTGAACAAGGGGAGATAAGCAAACCCTTGAAGCGTGACCGAGGAAGGAACAAAAGAACCAACGGAAACCTCGAGCACAAAACCCAATCGAAGCAGCCTCCACACTTCACGAATCTGTTCTCTCCCACGACCAAAACCGGACCAAAACTAAGCAACCACTGCCCCTCGAACCAGAAAGATACACGGCCACAGCTCCCTTCTCAAACCCGAAATGTCACGACTCAATCACCACCCTTTCTCCTCTTCGTACTCCTTTTTCACAGCCTCGATCAAATAGGTATACCAGCAGCCGATATGTATTGTTACTAGGGTTTAATGTGTATATGAGAGTTTTGTTAGTCGAATGAATGGGAGGAAAAAAATACTTATAATATTGAAGAGGAGCGTGTGAATGGTGACTAAGGAAGGTAATAAGTGTGTTTTAATTGTGTTTGCTTGACGTGTGAGTAATAGGGGAAAATAGGGAGGCGTTTTCTTTGGGTCAAAGAGGGCAAGTTAAAATCTTGATATTATTGTACTTTAATGTGCGTGATATATGGCTAAAATTGTGAAGTTGTTATCTCTTAAATGCATGGAACATGACCAAAGAATTGTGTAATAGATTTGTAGATAGTTAGGATAGTTTGAATTTGTAATAACTTGTATTTAGGCATACTACTTAGGTCAACTTTATTTAATATATAAACATAATATAGCATATAGTTTTAGGTGTCAAATTAATTATTACGAGACTTGGGTAAAAGTTCAAATTAGTTACAAAAATGGAAATCCAAAATTTTCGGGTTTTACAACTCTTCCCCTCTAAAAAAAAATTTTCGTCCTCGAAAATTGAAGTGAAGCGAAGCGAAACGAAAAGCACAACGGACCGTGAACGGAAATGTGAATGACATGTTTCTCATGACTCTATCTTGTTGATCAAAATAGCTTCGGCTTCCTCAGAAAAGACATACCATAACGAATCCAGATCAAAAGAATATTATACCAAACGTAACAGGTGATAATCGTATTCTCTCGGAAGAGATACAGGGAATACGTAGGTTTTGACGGATATATCGTCCGTGGAATTTGATTAGACAAACCAGACGAGAACGTACAGAAAACAGATTGTTTGATATCATCAAACGACAGAAGGCTCTACAACAGAACTTAAGATTATTATCGGAAGTTCGGAGGTCTGCAAAACGCGTGACGAGAATCCAGACGTATCAAATCGCATAACGGTGAAAGCTGATTACACGTATAGGTAGAATGAACTTAAAGTCTCACTAACGCAGATAATCTCAAACAGTTATCAGAATTTCTAAAGCTCTAAGGCACTCCTCGAAATATCCTATGCCCACAACAAGTGCACGTTATATGATGTAAGTATTATCACGTTGGCCAGACGTCATAATACTGGCATCATATAACATGCCCTCATGATGGTCATACTTTATCTCAAGTCGTGAACAAAATCACTTATCTTAATCCACCTAATCTTTCTACAGTCTCAGAGGTCATCAAAATCAAATACCATAACTAAGAGGAGAACGAACTACTCGAAAGAGTTAATGGAACAGATCTATAATGTTTATCAGGATTGAATACGTCGCCAATAGTGTCAATCCTTCATCACTCACCAGAATCAACCCAGGCAATATTAGTGGTTGCTTCAAAATTCTCATAACAAACCATCATCCAACATACGCAAAATCTACACAAAACGGAATTACTAGCAGGGAAACAAAATCTTTCAGAGGATCTTATTATCAGGTAACGGAAATTTAAGTAAGTCCAGAGGAAATGAATTACGTCATCCATAACTTCATCCTTCACAGAATCAACTCTTCCAAACACAAACGTTCGCTTCAGAAATATCATACATTCATTACATGATTTCAAATTCCAAGTAGTCTGTCTACGTCTGTCCATATGATCACAGAGTGGAAAGGAAATATAAACTTGAGTCTGGTCCCTCAAGCCTTCAGCACTTCTTCTGGACACTGTGGTGTGGAACGTGAATCTCTGACATGGTCACTGTGCATCTTCCATTCGCGAGTCTGCTTCTGCTCTCAATTCATCTTAGCCAGGTCTTCCAGCACAGTTCGAAATTCGCCAACTCAAACTGCTGTCATCACAGGATACGTGGTAGTGTTGTCTGCTACAATCTCTGGACGCCAATCAAATCTACTCTTCCAGAACAAGGGTCATTTTACAAGATGATCTACATGTTCCTCGTTCGTCTCTGAGTACAAACACACTGTCATACTATGACAATTGTCCAATTACTCGCGAAAACATGATCCTATTAGCCAATACAATTGGCATTATTTAAAACTTATAGTGGTCACAACGAGTACGAAAACAGCTTCATGAATCGTTTCAGGGAAAACTTCATATCTACTTCACATCACCAATCTCCCTCTTCATGCATAAACCGAAATGCTTCACGGAGGTTACTCTCAGTTAGTCATCTCCTTTCTTAAAAGTTCTTGTGGTTGCTTCATTAGTCCTTCAAAATGAGGTCGTCTGATACGGAGTTTACAAAGATAGAACAAATCAATCAGTGACACGTGGAAATGAAAAATGATTACGGTAGTGATACGGTTAGGTTTACGATTTTCGATACGCTGACGCAAAATTTTCTCTTTCTTCTTCATGAACTAGTAGGGGTATTAAAAAGGAAACACTGAAGTGAACAAAATCATATTCCATCGGCTTCTTCAATCTCTCAACATCTATAGCATCATGGTTCGTCGACTGAGATCGGTTCAAAGTCAATTTTACTTCTCAACAGGAGGGAAACCCAAGAGTTTCATCAGAAAACATCAGAATATTTGTACAACAAAACTTCCAATGCCAAAGCTTTCTAAGGGTGGATATTAATAGGTGTCAGGAGAAATTTGACAATCAAATGAGATCGAGGTAACTGTTTCCATAGCAGCGTTAAGCTTAACAGATTTGAGCGGCTAAAGGTTATCATAACAAAAGTAGGATGCAACTAGATTTCTGGAGTCACATATCAGATACGATAGTCTCTGGCAGCTTTATGAAGAGCCAGCCAATCCATAACCTAAAGACCTCAAAATTGAATATATCAAAAGTAAACGGATTCGTAGGATGAGCACGGTCGTCAAGCCAGACGGATAGTTCATATATCAAAGTTAAGTACATGGTTCAATAAAGTGTGGAGATAGATAAGCGAACAGTTCGAGGTGTTGGAATCCTGTTTAGCTATTTAGCATAAGTGGCAGGTAGGGTGTGAATCATCGGTAATACGAACATCGTATAACTGTCAAAAGTGAGACGTATGGAATATCAGTTATCAGCATCATCATGCTCAGTCAACAATTCCATATTGAGACAATATTTTCATCATATCCTTCCAGGGAACTGGTTGGTAGACAAGGTTCATCATTCCGAGAGCGGGAAGTAAAACTTCCTATATCCATAGCTAATAATCACCAGAGTTCTCATAGGAGTAGTAATGAATTTGCAGGACTGAGTAGTATCGATTGATACATTTCTATCCAGCACGGGTAATGAATTCATAGAATGTGTCAAACACATTAGGGTTAAATGACCTTCGGGATGGTCGGAAAGGTGTCAAACTGTTTATCAAACAGATCGGAATTGGAGGTCAAAATCAGAAGGTGGAACTTAGATGGTGTAAGGTATCCATGTAGTTCCCGAGTTATTCCAATCTTATTTGGTTACTAAACTTAGGTTACAAAACTTTCTTGCTTCTGAAACAGATATCCGTATAAGGCATAACTAAAGGCAGAGGCACGAATCAGAGTGATGTGGAAGCAATGCTACTTACATAGATGTCCTAGTCTACACATTCCTCACCGGTCATAACTTAAGTTCCTATGGGGAAATCCTAAAGCAAATTCTCAAAGGCTATCTTATGAGCGCCTACAGTGGAAACTTAGTGGTCTAACTTACACAGGTCAAGGGTAAATGTATTACGAGTCGCAGCCTGGCTCTGATACCATAATTGTAACACCCCAACCCGACAAGGGTTAAGATATCACGATAATGGTTTCATATCAGATCAAACAAAGCATACAATCAAAAGTAATACAATGGTTCTCAAAGGTTACAAATGAAATCTTGCAATACAAAGGGTTACAAAGGAAAATAAAAGCTGCCTATCAAATCCATAAGTACATCTCTTCTAATGGCTTCTACTCAAAGTCTTCTAGGTCCAAAGTCTCTTCACTCTTACCCAGCTTCCAACTAAAACCTGCCGCGGGAAAAGAAACGCGGCTGAGCTACGAGAGCTCAGTGAACAGATATAACGATAACAAAGCAGTAGTATAATGAACAAATAACATGGGTAAAAGGGAATGGAAGCATGAATACATGGTATCAAAAGGAAAGGTAAGAGTACATGGTAAAGGAAGTCAGTAATCCACTACGAGCCCATAACATAACATGAATCATAATCATAATCATAATCGTAAACATGCAGAGGGGAGACCTCTTAGTATCCTGTGAATATGAGGGGTGTCCTCAATCATGGGTATCCTGTAAATATGAGGGGTGTCCTCAATCATGGGTATCCTGTAAATATGAGGGGTGTCCTCAATCATGGGTTGGAGTAGCTAGCTCCCGGAGTGTGAAAGACGTGTATCGCACACACCATCAGTCACCATGAATAACATAACATAACATGAACATGAACAAATCTAGGATGCATCCATACGCCCCAGGTGGCCATAATCTGCCTCTACGTAAACATAACATGCAGGGACGGGACAGGTCATCACTCTCCTGCCCTAGAGTCATGCCATCGGTGCATCGACTGACATGGACATGAAACCCTCATGCCTAGTGAGTGGCTCGTAGTATCAAACTGAGGGTAAAGGTCAAGTATCATGAATCATGTTTTTAGTTTACTTGCATAGGTCAATATCATGTTTCATAAGTTCATAATCATAGGTTCATAATCATGGTTCATAAGCAAGGTTCATAAGCACGGTTCATAAGCAAAGGTTCATAAGCAAAGGTTCATAAGCAAAGGTTCATAATCATAAAAGGTTCAATATCATGATGGTTCAATAATCGAAGTTCATGAATGAAGGGAACATAGCAATGGTATAGGGAAACCCTAACATGAGTCATAACCAGAGAACGAAGGCCTCTTAATAAAGAAGCAGAATATCTGTACCTTATTCGATAGCAAACAAACCAAAAAGACAGATCACAAGACACCGGATCACTCCCGTTTCACGGAACCTATACAAATTAATAATCAAGTATTATTTTAAGTCCAATTGAATTAGGTTACTCTTTTAGTATACTTTCCCTTTTTAGTAACTTTCTATTTTAGGTAGGTTTCCAAATTAGTAAGTTTCCAATTTTAGTAAGTTTTCACGATAACGCATGTTGACCCTTTTTATAATTACAAGTAACGCTCAATTATGTTAAATTACTCAAATTAACAATATTAATAAATTATGACAAATTATGATAGTTTAGGGTTTACTATTTCAATATTGCAAAGTTTAAGGTTTAAAAATGTAAATTATATAAATACTTATTATTTATCTCTACACCAACACAACCTGTGACCCATTACTCTTTGTTTATCATTAGTTCGAATCAAAACGTTAAGCCGACACATGCATGCATGCTTATTTCTTTAGCTCGTACAAGGTTCTGTTTAGAGCATGCTATATGGGTCGAAGGTAAACAAATCAAAACAGAAACACAAGGGTCGATCTAGAACGCATGGATTGAATAGATAGCTTTTATGTTGTTATGTTGGGTTCGGATTTTACAAGCCAAAGACGACTCTTTATCGACCTCTTAAAGTACCACAACACATAAAATCATAATTCCCACAGCCCTTACCAGCCTCACGACACAACCACACAGCCATGTTCAACACGTGAAAATCACAGCCCTTTTCTAGCCCCATCGACCCCTCAAAATATAACCCAAACCACCCCTAGTTCGACACACACTTACCACCACACTACACACCCAAGACCCATTTTCTTTTGCATGAAACTCGACCCATATTGACGGCCGCTTTTACACACCAACACACACGTAATGTCACCCTTGTTCCCAGCCTAAATCGACACCTAGAAGCAACATAGCGACTCATTATCACAGTCACACGACACCTATAATGACCAAGTAAAATCATGAACCTCTCCTCTAGTCGACACTCTCTTTATTTACTGTATGGGATTCGAAAACAATAATGAAAAGAAACAAGCATGCGCTTCACGTTATACACACATGGTCACCTTACTTCTTTGTCTATGATACCTCGTTTCCTGTTTTGCAAATTCAAAAAGTAAAACCGAGACAACATACATTTTAGTTCGTATAGGATCAGTTTCAACCGATTTTAGGTCGTGTATTAGAGGTCATATTCATGCATATAACATGGTCGAATAACAAGACACAAATAGGTTAACAGGTTGGGCTTTTAGATTGTTATTTCATGTGTGATAATTTCTTATGATTTTGTGAGAAATCGTTTATTATTCATGTGAGGTCGTGATCATTATTTCGCTTGTGAATCTAATACGTAACAAGCATGCATACTTATATCAAATCCATATCAATTTATTAGTGAGAGATTTATATACGTTTAACAAAGATTGAGAAGAGAAGAATTGAACAAGGGGAGATAAGCAAACCCTTGAAGCGTGACAGAGGAAGGAACAAAAGAACCAACGGAAACCTCGAGCACAAAACCCAATCGAAGCAGCCTCCACACTTCACGAATCTGTTCTCTCCCACGACCAAAACCGGACCAAAACTAAGCAACCACTGCCCCTCGAACCAGAAAGATACACGGCCACAGCTCCCTTCTCAAACCCGAAATGTCACGACTCAATCACCACCCTTTCTCCTCTTCGTACTCCTTTTTCACAGCCTCGATCAAATAGGTATACCAGCAGCCGATATGTATTGTTACTAGGGTTTAATGTGTATATGAGAGTTTTGTTAGTCGAATGAATGGGAGGAAAAAAATACTTATAATATTGAAGAGGAGCGTGTGAATGGTGACTAAGGAAGGTAATAAGTGTGTTTTAATTGTGTTTGCTTGACGTGTGAGTAATAGGGGAAAATAGGGAAGCGTTTTCTTTGGGTCAAAGAGGGCAAGTTAAAATCTTGATATTATTGTACTTTAATGTGCGTGATATATGGCTAAAATTGTGAAGTTGTTATCTCTTAAATGCATGGAACATGACCAAAGAATTGTGTAATAGATTTGTAGATAGTTAGGATAGTTTGAATTTGTAATAACTTGTATTTAGGCATACTACTTAGGTCAACTTTATTTAATATATAAACATAATATAGCATATAGTTTTAGGTGTCAAATTAATTATTACGAGACTTGGGTAAAAGTTCAAATTAGTTACAAAAATGGAAATCCAAAATTTTCGGGTTTTACACTATTAAGATGCAAAAGTGGGTCATGCCTATAGCCTGTCACATGTTTACATACACCCTATGCGATTCTGCCCGTATTTGATGGAATGGGCAAAAGCCTGGCAGCATTATCAACCTCGATGATCTCAAGGCTAAGTTCTGATCACATTTCAGTCAGCAAAAGAAGTTTACAAGGACCCATCTAACGGTGCACAACATCAAATAAAAGGAGAACGAAAGCACAAGGGCTTTCATCACTAGGTACATAGATGAAACTCTACAGATCTTGGGTCTACACGAAGATCAGCGCATCTCTGGCTTCGTACATGGCCTACGAAATCAAAGCTTAGTGGAATTTTTGTCCACTGACCTTTCGACAAGTTACAAGGGTGTTAGATCTTATTAATATCACACAAGGTTACTAGGAAGATTAAGAGAGAGAGAGAGAGATAGTGGTTAAATCACAAGTAATATGAAAATGAATAATGCATTAACCAACAACCCTTCCCTTCAATGGGAGGGGTATTTATAGTGTTTAAAATGAAATGGGCTTAGCCCTAAATAGAAAAGAAATAAATGGGGCGCAGCCCATAAGGAAAATAAGTAAAAGCCCACAGCCCATGGGCCTTCTACTTAGGCTGTACAATAAAACTAACCTAAAGGCCTAAGCAACCTATTACATAATATGATTAATACTTTAATTATCTAAGACGTGTTCCCAACAATCTCCCCCTAAGTATTAATCATCGAGGTTGCTTGACGTCATCATTGCTTCTTTGGCTTCGACGTCATCTGGATCTTTGTTCTTTGTTCTTGACTAAGTGATATGGTAACATAAGGATTTGCCTTCCACCGACATTCTTTAACTCTGGTGTCTTTGTATCTTTTCCACCATGCTCATACATCTTCTGACTTTTGTTCTTCAGATATCAAGGACTAGTGAAATGTTGTTCAGCTTGATCATAGACTTCTCATCGGGATATGAGCATGATGAAATGGTGGATTTAGAACTTCCGGTCTCCATGATTTTCCTGCAGGTAAACAGTTAGCAATAAATCATCTGGTACTTACAGGTTTGGACTTCGAGATCATCAACAGCATAGTGTGAAGACTTTCTCTAATCCTAACCCAGGCCATTCTGAATCGGATACCCCCAAAAGGGCTTACATAGACACACCGAAGTGCACCCACGATTCAGTGAGTCACTGGAGATCACCCCACGACTGTAGACCGTTTTGGAACTAACACTAAGCGTAATCCACAAGGAATTAGCGAAGTGACCTGCTGTCAGCGCTGTTTGACGTTGACCCTGGCAGGATTTCCGTTCAATCACTGAGAATCATAATATATGAACTCTCTCTTGAATGTTCTCGGCAGATTGCTAAGATCTGCGTAGGACTCTTCTTAATTTTACAACTGGTGTCCATTAATGTAGAACCACCAGTGTAATGCTAAGTGTTCCTATGAGATCTTTTGTTGTATCTCTTGGCTCTAGACTCAATTAGTGCATATTTGTTTGGTCGTCAGAGGCGTGGAGCAGAATGCCTCCTTTTCAATACCAACTCATCTCGGAGTAAGAGATTGATAGATTATGTAGGGATCTTCGTGTGAAATGAAACAAGTGTCTTTTGAGAGACACCTGAGTGGCTAGAAGGTTTAGTGCAGTGCGTCACTGGGTCCATGACGGCTTAATCTTCAATACCGGTTTTACCGTAGTAACAACCAGTAGCATACGTATTGAACCCGGTGTCTACCCTAAGGTTGATCAAATGGAGGGCTATTTCTTTTCACCCTTTTCTTTACTTTTCTTTTTTATTCTTCAACCCCTTCTTTCTCCTTTCATTTCATTTCTCCTTTTTTTCATCATACCTAGGACTTTCTAGTTCTAAACTAATGGTATTGTCCTTGGGTAGACCCTTCTGGCTCTGGCAGATCATAGGACGGTTATTCCTAACCTTAGTCACCTTATAACTCCATGACTAATCCTATTGTTGCCATAAACCAAACCTTTTGAAAATCTCTCAAAGTGCTTACGATTGTAAAAACATATTTTGGTAACACTTTGAGAGTTTTGTGATTTTCAGAAATACTCCCCCTTAACATGTGCTCATAAGTAGTTAATATAAATTTGCACATGGTGGGTAGAGTTAGCCCTTTTGAATTGATTGATTTTCAATGAACCTGATCGTTGCGAGACAAGTTTACATCACTAGTTAGACTAGCTTGAAACTATAACCCGTCCAGATCAGATTCAAAGAGAATCGCTCGAAATCGGTACATTCTACTCAGACACGTCCTTTGCGAGACACACTTAGATCACCAGATAAGCTGGCTTGAAATTATTACCCATCCCAGACATGTCTTTTTGACTACTGACTTTAGCTATCGTCAATTATGAGTCGAGCTCTTGTGAGATTACAATTTAACATTTACCATATTTTAATCATCACTTATTCTCCCACTCAAAAATAGCATACTCATGTTGTTTTTGTTAAAATTTTGATTAAAATATGCTCTTTTTGAGGTTTACGGGAAGAATTGCAAGAACTTTGGTATTCAGAACAAAGATTTAGTTTCAAATACTCCCCCATGACAAGGGAGTACTTGTCCTTATGAGAAGGATTTTGAAAAACTTTGAAAAATTTCTGGTTAAGTTCTACTCATAAGTAAGAAGCTTTCGCTCCTTATTTTAGGATTGAGGCACTGAAGCGTACCTCAGGGTCCTTTCTTTACAGGTACGGGTTGTGCACTGTTATGTGTGCACAAGCCATTAAGCATGATTTTGATGGAACATTTTTGTTTTGTAAATACTCCCCCTCAAACCTCTCATTTGTTTCGAGAATTTTAAACTTTTTAAAGTTTTAGGGAAGGAGTCTTCTTGAAGCAAAATTCTGAAAGATTTAGAAATTTCAGTTTGAAAAATTCTTGAATGAATTTTGCTTCAAGGTAACCAAAACGTTATACATTGAAATACTCCCCCTCAAAACTAGCATATGTTTTGACATTTTTAAACTTTGGAGCGAATTGGGGAATAAAGTTTTGAAAATCTTGAGCAAAATTTTGAAAAGTTTTGAAAAACCTTTTGAAAAATTTTGAATAAATTTTGCTCAAGATTAAGATGTTTTTGATAAACTTTGCGTAAAAACTTCTTTCTGTTAGGATTGTTGCACCAAGACGTACAACAGGGTCATTTCTTTGACATGAGCTTAAAGATTTTGAAAGTTTTTCTAAAATATCTCAAGCCAGAGAAGAATTTGCTTATTATTTTTAGGATAAGTGCACACTTGGTTTTAATGAATGGTTTAGCAAGACACTTTCCTTTCTTTGAAACCTGAGTTGTACACTGTAATGTGTGTACAAGTCATAATGTTGAAGTCCGAGTCCTTAGATGAATGATGCGTAGCGTGTGTCGTTGCGGTTTAGCAGTTTTAATGCCTACTCAAGTTTTAAATTTATATTTAGCCGACTTATCAATAACACACACACTTAACGAGCAATGTACCCGGTCAGTATGAATATAATGGTAAGTAGAGTGTCGATCACTAAGAGTGGAACGTATTATCTAGTTATTCTAATCAGTATTTTAATATATTAAGTTAGCTATACAACCTACTCTAACGCAAGGGGGGTTCAGCCTGAGAGACTGGCATAATTTGGTTGCAATTAAATAATAAACTAAACCAATAGGTACGAATCAACAAGTAGCACACACGTACACAGATAAATACTCGAGACAATAAGAGGGCTGTCCTTATGATAAGTAGTTTGTCACTTGTTTTATTGCTAGTGTTATATGAAGTGTATAGTTCGATGCAACGCACCGAGATTAAGTCCTTTCTCGTTGGTTCTAATCTTATCGGCGAGTAAACCCTTAATGATTACTTATGACTATCCCGTTTATCTTTCTCCTACTTTTCTACAGACCATAGAATGCATAGGCGATCTAATAAACAGGCGAGGGCAGAGGCATGGCGACCCGATCAACGCTCAGCTAGACACAGAGGTTATCAATGCACTAATAAAAGTCACCAATGACATCAACATATAAACTTTAATTAATGAGAAAGCAGTTTTAAGGGAGTGCAATCTTTCCGTTGTCACATTACACAAGCCACCAATCTTGATGAATTAAAGTTTACTAACACAATAAAACAAAACTACTTAATGAATTAAACACATGCAGCACCTTCTTATAGCTCTTGTATCTTTGATTTGGGTGTGTCTTGTGCTGCTGCCTTGACTGAATTCGTCCTAGGTTTCTGGTCTTCGGTCTTCGGATATAATATGTGTCTCCCGAAATTCGTCTGGTCTTGGGGTATTTATAGTTTCTGTCTGAGGGTGAGATGCGGCACATCTAGTAAGTAGATGCAGCGCATTTACTTAACTTCGCGTGGGGTCCAAGATTATAATATTCAGGAATATTCGTACACCGCCAGAAGATGCGGCGTAACTCCATTTATAGATGCGGCGCATGTCCTCTTGTATCTTGGATCGTATCTGGTGATATATTGATAGTGATGCGGCGCATGTCATAAGTGAGATGCGGCGCATCTGGAGCAGAATAGTCTTGATCTTGTACATTTCGTTAGACTCTTAACTTCTTGCATGTTTCGCTCCATAATTAGTCCAAAATCGCCAAGTTTCACCAAATGCTTGTTTTTACCTGAGAATTACAAAAGTAAACGATTAAGTATCAATCCTCATACATAATACAATAAAACAAGTCAAATTAATAGGATAAATGATAGTAATAATATGTACTTATTTGAGTTCATCAAATATCCCCCCACTTGAACTTTACTTGTCCCCAAGTAAACCTTAGAATTAATCTTATGAAAATGTATCCTAAAAGATATTAGGATTTATTTTTATATTTAAGCATGTATTCGTTTTTGTCATAATCACACAACTAAACACTTAACGAATTAGAAGTAGAATAAAAATATTTTGATAAAAGCAAATCTAATCGTTTAACTGTCCAGTCGCGACGAATATTCTATCATAAGCTTGGCAAGTATACACATCTCCTCCACTAAAGCCAAGGAATAACAAGTCTAAAGCGGTAAAAAGGGTTTTTAGGCTTAAGGGTTAATTATTCTTAATCACTATCGATCTCAAATTCCAGAAAAGGCGACAAAATCACAAATACATGATCGAATCCACGAACACGATACCTGCAATTGCTCAAATCCTTAACTCGAATAGGCTAAAGATAGGTCCAAACTTCACCAATAATAATATATCAAAAAGGGCGACAAAATCATAAATACATAGCCGAATCCACGACTACGATACTTAAGATTGCTCAAATCCCTAATCTCAATAAATCAAAGGTTTGGTTGGATAAAGAATAATAAAGGGTATGGATAATATTTGGGATATAAATTGGTGTAAAATGAAAAATAAACAAAACAAATAAATTAAAATCCTAAGTGTGGTTAATCACTATCTCAACCATCCCATGAATAAGACTCATATCATTGAATAACTCACGCTTTAACACTTGAAACACACGCTTTAGGTAGACACGAATTATACTCAACAAGATCTTAATCAAAGAATAAACCTTAGTTGACGTTCCCATAACTGCCAACTCCCATTCAATCCATAGATATAATATACAACAATTAGTGGTGATATCGACCACTTAATACAAAACTTTACATAAGTTGGTTAAAACAAACATCCAACTCTTTCTTTTTTTTCTTTTTCCTTTCTATTTTTTCGATTTTTTTTTTTTTTTTTTTTTTTTTTTTTTTTTTTTTTTTTTTTTACTTGAAACATAAACATAGATGTGTAAAATTTCACCACATCACTATAATGATAATTCTGGATAATTTTTTCCATATTTTTCATAACTTCAGAAATAACGGTAATAGTGAAAGTAGTAAACACACGAAAAATAAACTCAAAGATATACAATATTTACTTTCACTCCAATTGCATTGTGCAATTTCCCGACCTAACCATAGATAATGAATTACGCACGCGAACACAGGTAATGTAAGGAAACACACTTTGCCTATAGCAATTAACCAACCACGGATTCTAATCTACAGGGTAGGCTAAGGTTTAAGGTGTAACGAAACATTTTAACAAAGGTGTAAGAAACGAAAGGAATGGCTCTGAGTGTTTTTCTAGGGGTATCTTACTCTAAAAGTGAGAGTAACAAAAGGGTTTATACGGGGGTTAACTAACCAGTGTAGTTAGCTAATATCACATAACATATAAAGGCTATTTGGGTGTAATCCTAGAAATTTACCAATTTAGACAAGTCATTCCAATTATATAAATAATACTTATTATGGTGGTCTCGAATAGTATACAAGCCAAGTTCTAAAGTTTACAAGTCACCGGCACACTCATAGATTTGTGAATTTTGAAAAATAACAATTTTTGAAAATAACGTCATGTGTGCAGCTATGCAACTTAGACTTTAAACAAAAACATGCTAAAAAATTTAAAGTTTTGATATATTAAGCACATTTTAAGCATATTTTGAAAAGTTTAGGACAAGTAAATGTTAAGTGTTCTAATTCTCCAATCCCCCCACTTAAGTTAAACAACGTCCTCGTTGTTTGTATAAAAGGTTAAAAACTGGAAAATAAAAGAATTAGAACAGAAAAACTCCCCTGAGATTTGCTCGGTATGATCCTCCATTAGTATAAGAGCAAAAATCATCTTTCTTGTGGATTAGAACATTTAAGCTTCATATTCGATGTATCCACAGGAAATGCAGGAATCTATAATACCACCAAGGCTTCAAAACACACCTAAGGTAAGAAAGGTTCAAACTTGCATAACACATTAGTAGTTAGGTAAAAATAAAACATAAAAATTAAAAATGAAAATCATCAGGTCAGTCGATGCGCCGTATCTTATGGAAGAAGATACGCCGTATCGAGCCTGGAATAAATACGGATCAGAATAAAAGATGCGCCGCATCCTTAACCATGGATGCGCCGCATTAAAATAAACTGATAAAAAGTTTTAAATTCGAAAAGTAAAAATGCAGAAAAGTAAAGATATGACCATTGCAGGAGATGCGTCGCATCTCAGGATTGAGATGCGCCGTATCCTCTGCGGCCTGACTGACTCGACACATAAACAGAAAATTAAAAGATAAATCCGGGTTGTCTCCCGGTAAGCACTTGTCTTTATTCCAGAGTCTTCAAGTTAGACTCACGTTCAGCTCATTATTCCATTACTTCAGGTTCAAACTCCACTACCTCGTTCTCATTATCCTCAATTTTATTGTCAAAGTATTTCTTCACATGTTGCCCGTTTACTTTGAATATATAACCATTTTTATCGCATATTTCAATAGTTCCATAAGGATACACCTTCTTGACAACGAATGGACCCGTCCATCTTGATTTAAGTTTACCAGGATACATCTTCAATCTGGAATTAAATAGTAGCACTTTCTCTCCAATAGTAAACGTTTTATCCCCACGTAACCTCGAGTCATGCCATCTTTTAGTTCTTTCTTTGTAGATCTTAGTATTTTTGTAGGCCTCATCTCTTAGTTCATAGAGTTCATTAAGTTCCATGAAACGGTTCTTCGTTGCAGCTTCCATATCCATGTTACAATTCGTCAAAGCCCAATATGCACTTTTTTCAATTTCGACTGGTAGGTGGCATGCTTCTCCGTATACAAGATGAAATGGAGTGCATCCCGTTGGTGTCTTATAGGCTGTACGGAATGCCCATAAAGTATCATTTAACTTGTCCGACCACCCTCTCGGATTATATCCAGTCGTTTTTTCAAGAATTCGCTTAATAGCCCTATTGGTTACTTCAGTTTGCCCATTGGATTGAGGATGGTATGCGGTGGAAACCCTATGATATACTCCATATTTTTGCAAGGCTCTTCCCAGATGATGATTACAAAAATGTGTCCCCCTATCACTAATCAATGCTTTAGGAATTCCAAATCTAGAGAACAAACTTTGTAAAAATTTAAGTACTACCTTGCTGTCGTTTGTTGGCAATGCTTGCGCTTCGACCCATTTTGATACGTAATCAACAGCAACCAAGATATATTTATTACCTTTAGATTCAGGAAACGGTCCCATGAAGTCCAATCCCCATATGTCGAAAACCTCACATACATGGATATAGTTTTGCAGCATTTCGTTTCTTGATGTTATATTCCCGGATCGTTGACACGCATCACATCCTTTTATGTAATCTTTTGCATCATCCAACATAGTGGGCCAATAAAATCCCGCATCAAGGATCTTTCTTCTTGTGATGACTGCACCGTGATGCCCCCCCGTTGGCCCTGAATGGCAATGTGCCAATATTGCTGGGATGTCATCACCATCTACGCATCTTCGTAAAATATTGTCAGGACATAATTTAAAGGCATAAGGTTCATCCCAAATATACTCGCTAACGCGAGTTAGAAACCTTCGTTTCTCGTCGGATGTTAGCACTTTTGGAATTTCATTTGCCACAATAAAGTTTATATAGTCGGCATACCATGGTCCATTATTATTGCTCTTAATTCCTACCATCATAAGGTGTTCATCAGGAAAGTCATCAGCTATTTCCCTTTCGTCAAGCACCTCCATATTAGGGTTTTCAAGTCTAGATAAGTGGTCAGCAGCTAGATTCTCGGCACCCTTTTTATCTTTAATTTCAATATCGAATCCTTGGAGCAATAAAACCCACCTAATAAGCCTTGGCTTGGCATCCTGTTTATTGAACAAATACTTCAAAGCAGAATGGTCAGTGTAAACCATAGTTTTTGACAATATAAGATATGATCTAAATTTATCGAATGCAAAAACTACTGCTAAAAGTTCTTTTTCTGTGGTGGTGTAGTGTTCTTGGGCATTATTCAATGTTTTGCTAGCATAATAAATTGGCTTAAATTTCTTATCTATCTTTTGGCCAAGTACAGCTCCAACAGCATAATCACTAGCATCACACATTAGTTCAAAAGGTAGATTCCAATCCGGCGAAATTATAATAGGTGCGGAGGTTAGTTTTTCTTTAAGTATATTAAATGCCTTTTTGCAATCTTCAGAAAAATCAAATGTCGCATCTTTTAGAAATAATTGGGTCATAGGCCTAGATATCATTGAAAAATCCTTTATGAACCTACGATAAAATCCGGCATGCCCTAAAAAACTTCTAACACCTTTTACATTAGTGGGGTAAGGTAGTTTAGCAATTACATCAATTTTAGCTTTATCGACTTCTATACCTTTCCCAGAAATCTTATGTCCTAACACAATTCCCTCTCTAACCATAAAGTGACATTTTTCCCAGTTAAGAACAAGGTTAGTTTCTTCACACCTAGCAAGCATTTTATCAAGTTTAAAGAGACAATCACTAAATGAGTTACCGAACACCGAGAAGTCGTCCATGAAGACTTCCATAAAGTCTTCTACCATATCATGGAAGATAGCCGTCATACAACGTTGGAAAGTAGCAGGGGCGTTGCATAGTCCGAACGGCATTCTCCTATAGGCGAAGGTTCCATAAGGGCAGGTGAAAGTCGTCTTCTCTTGATCCTCAGGGGCAATTGGTATTTCGAAGAAACCTGAAAAACCATCTAAAAAACAATAATAATCATGACCTGATAGTCTTTCTAACATTTGATCAATAAATGGAAGAGGGAAGTGATCTTTTCGCGTAGCATCATTGAGTTTGCGGTAGTCGATGCAAACTCTCCATCCGGTAACAGTTCTTGAAGGGATTAGTTCATTATCGTCATTGAGTACTACCGTCATTCCTCCCTTTTTTGGTACAACGTGGATAGGACTGACCCACGAGCTGTCGGAAATTGGGTAGATAAGTCCGGAGTCAAGTAATTTCACAATTTCATTTTTCACCACATCTTGGACTTTTGGATTCAAACGCCTTTGAGGTTGGATAGTTGGTTTGAATTCATCCTCCATAAGGATTTTATGCGTACAAAATGACGGGCTAATTCCCTTAATATCAGACATACTCCATGCTAATGCTCCTCTTCGTTTATACAGTACCTGCAAAAGTGATTCTTTTTCTTTTTGCGTCACGTTAGATGCAATAATAACAGGCGAATTAGTGTTCCCATTTAAATAGGCATACTCCAAAGTAGAAGGGAGATCCTTAAGCACAGGTTTAACATTATCAATTTCAGTAGCACTAGCGGAATAAACTTGTTCTTTAACTATATCGCTGCTGTCATTAGATAGATGCGCCGCATCGATATTTTTGATGCGCCGCATGTCGTTAAATACAGCAGAGCCAATAGCTAAATCGTTATCAATAGTATTCTCATCAACTTGATCTTCTATAGCAATTGTGTTTTCTAGATTTTTAAGCAGAAAAGAATCAAGTAAATTACTTTTTAACAATTTCTGAGTAAATTGATTAATCGTGTCATCAGAAACATCGATATTATAGCATTCATCGTCATCGGAATTATCTTTACTCATAGATTGTTCCATGTTAAACTCAACCTCAACTTTTCCTATGGTAAGAGTTATCTTTTTATTAAAAACATCGATTATGGCCCTAGCAATGGCTAAAAATGGTCGTCCTAATATTATAGGAGTCCTAGAATTTTCAGGCATATCGAGGATAACAAAGTCGATAGGTAATTCAAATTTATCAACTTTTATTAATATATTTTCAGCTATTCCTAATGGGTATTGTATGGACCTATCAGCTAGTTCTAAGCACATTCTAGTAGGTTTTGGTTCACCAAGACCTAATTTATCATACATAGAAGAGGGCATAAGACTTATACTAGCTCCTAGGTCGGCTAAAGCATTTTCAATATGCAAATTTTTAATTTGACAAGGAATAGTGAAACTCCCTGGATCTTTTTCTTTAGACGGAAGTTTGTTGAGCAATGCAGCTGAGCTTCTTTTCCCCATTGTTATTGTGCAAGCCTCTTCGAGTTTAGACTTGTTTGTAAGCAAGCTCTTCAGATATTTAGCATATTTTGGCATTTGCACCAGGGCTTCCATAAATGGTATGCTTAGCTGCAGCTGCTTGAGATTCTCCAGGAATTTCTTTTGATAGGCATCTTCTTTCTCTTTCCTTACCCTATGTGGGAAAGGTAGTGTTGATCATTTAGGTTCAACAGAAGGTTCTTCTCTAATTACTGGTTCTGGATCACTCTCTTTTGGTTGCTCTTGCTCGGGTGATAAAGATTCAGGGGAAATCTTGTTTGTACCGTCATCCTCGGGTGTCTCTCCGATTTGAAAGGTTGACTTTCCGCCTCTAGTTGTAATCCCTTTCAAGTCTTGCCTTACCAAAAGAACCCTGTTAAGCACCGTTGACAATTGGTGCACTTCAATTGCCAATCCATAAATCATGTTGTTTTGTTCCTTTAGTAACAGTTCATGACTGCCTTTGAATTCATTAATAAAGTTTCTTGCTTCATGATGTTCTTTTTCATTGGCTTGAGCGATTAGTAGTGCAAACTCTTCCATGGTAAGATTTCTTCGGGGTCTTCCGAACAAGTTGGGGAAAATATCGAACATTGTTCCTGAAAATCAAAGAGAGGTAGATTTCAAAGTAAAAGTTTCCAGGTATAAGGGTCAGAGTATTTTCCGTTCGGAGATAAGAAGAATAAAAGTTACCGATATCTGCAGACGATGCGCCGTATCCAAAAAGTTGGATACGCCGTATCTTATAATCGTTAAAATTAAATCAGACTTTATTCAGAAAATAGATACGCCGCTTAGAAATTTGAATGCGCCGTATCAATTTTAATAATCAAAAATCGATATTTATTTAAAATTAAATGCGTCGTATTAACAAAAGTTAATGCGCCGTATTTTCGTTACGTTTCAAAATATAAGATTTTTGATTCAGAAGATACGCCGTATCGACAGATATCGATGCGCCGTATCTGTTTAATAATTCGAAAACTGTTTTTAATTAAAATAATAGATACGCCGTATCTGCTAAAGCAGATGCGTCGTATGGCGTTAAAGTTTAGAAATTTTTTTTATCAAAAACAGATACGCCGTATCTTGGGGAAAAGAT
The DNA here is from genome assembly GCA_021014915.2 of Artemisia tridentata subsp. tridentata. Taxonomy (NCBI): domain Eukaryota; kingdom Viridiplantae; phylum Streptophyta; class Magnoliopsida; order Asterales; family Asteraceae; genus Artemisia; species Artemisia tridentata. The sequence continues at coordinate 337,808,199 of CP139508.1, forward strand.
GCGTCGTATCGCTTTATCGCTTAGAAAAAAATTTCTTATTAAAAACAGATACGCCGTATCTTGGGGAAAAGATGCGTCGTATCGAATTAATTAAACGCGTTGTATTTTATAAAAAAATTGAACGCAATACGCCGTATCTGAGAAATCAGATGCGCCGTATCGTTCGATTTAGCTCAGTACAACGATAGCAGAAAACAAAAAAACACGAAAAATTAAAAACAAATAAAAACACACGAAAATAAACACAAACAAAAGCAAACAAATAACACACAAAAACCGAAAATATGCAAAATAGTACAATGAATGCAAATTAAACTAATACACAACAAAGTTAGCGGTTAGATAAAAAAAATTAAAAACTTAATTAAAATACTAATCAAATAAACAGATAATAACAATTCACTCCTCGGCAACGGCGGCAAAAACATGATGCGTAGCGTGTGTCATTGCGGTTTAGCAGTTTTAATGCCTACTCAAGTTTTAAATTTATATTTAGCCGACTTATCAATAACACACACACTTAACGAGCAGTGTACCCGGTCAGTATGAATATAATGGTAAGTAGAGTGTCGATCACTAAGAGTGGAACGTATTATCTAGTTATTCTAATCAGTATTTTAATATATTAAGTTAGCTATACAACCTAATCTAATGCAAGGGGGGTTCAGCCTGAGAGACTGGTACAATTTGGTTGCAATTAAATAATAAACTAAACCAATAGGTACGAATCAACAAGTAGCACACACGTACACAGATAAATACTCGAGACAATAAGAGGGCTGTCCTTATGATAAGTAGTTTGTCACTTGTTTTATTGCTAGTGTTATATGAAGTGTATAGTTCGATGCAACGCACCGAGATTAAGTCCTTTCTCGTTGGTTCTAATCTTATCGGCGAGTAAACCCTTAATGATTACTTATGACTATCCCGTTTATCTTTCTCCTACTTTTCTACAGACCATAGAATGCATAGGCGATCTAATAAACAGGCGAGGGCAGAGGCATGGCGACCCGATCAACGCTCAGCTAGACACAGAGGTTATCAATGCACTAATAAAGTCACCAATGACATCAACATATAAACTTTAATTAATGAGAAAGCAGTTTTAAGGGAGTGCAATCTTTCCGTTGTCACATTACACAAGCCACCAATCTTGATGAATTAAAGTTTACTAACACAATAAAACAAAACTACTTAATGAATTAAACACATGCAGCACCTTCTTACAGCTCTTGTATCTTTGATTTGGGTGTGTCTTGTGCTGCTTCCTTGACTGAATTCGTCCTAGGTTTCTGGTCTTCGGTCTTCGGATATAATATGTGTCTCCCGAAATTTGTCTGGTCTTGGGGTATTTATAGTTTCTGTCTGAGGGTGAGATGCGGCGCATCTAGTAAGTAGATGCGGCGCGTATACTTAACTTCGCATAGGGTCCAAGATTATAATATTCAGGAATATTCGTACACCGCCAGAAGATGCGGCGTAACTCCATTTATAGATGCGGCGCATGTCCTCTTGTATCTTGGATCGTATCTGGTGATATATTGATAGTGATGCGGCGCATGTCATAAGTGAGATGCGGCGCATCTGGAGCAGAATAGTCTTGATCTTGTACATTTCATTAGACTCTTAACTTCTTGCATGTTTCGCTCCATAATTAGTCCAAAATCGCCAAGTTTCACCAAATGCTTGTTTTTACCTGAGAATTACAAAAGTAAACGATTAAGTATCAATCCTCATACATAATACAATAAAACAAGTCAAATTAATAGGATAAATGATAGTAATAATATGTACTTATTTGAGTTCATCAATGAAGTACTAAGAAGTCATTTAAAGTTTAGATTGGACAACAACCTTGGGAACCCATTTAAGCACGGCGCTAACGGGTTTACTAAATTTTGAAATCCATTTGTAAGTTGTGTCAATCTGATTTAAAGATGTTGAATTCCAACGAGGTTGCTCAGAATGCTGTATTTCAGAAGATGAAGAAGTCATATCATTGACATAAAAAGTGTTATAATTTGGTACCTCAGCCATAGGCTCTGTGTCATAAATGGGTCTGATATGTGCACTTTCAGCATCTGTATCATTCCCTGATATGTGTTTTTCTTCTTGTTGTTCTGATTCTGTCCCACTGCTTTTCGTAACAACCAAACTAGCACCCATTTCTTTAACCTCATTAACCTGTTCCTCTTGAGTCTGCAGCTTCCTTTCATTCATCATTCTGTCATACTCTCTTCTGTGAAGTACTCTTTCAGCAATTGACTTCTCAATAGAGTCCATTTGTTGGATCAATATGTCTTTGAAAGTTTGAACTTCAATTCGAGTGTATTCTAAAAAATACTTGCGTGCCATTACATTGTCATAATCCGAAGAGAACCACGAATCGATGAACTGCTGAAACTGTTCCTTGAGCACTCTAAAGACGACCATGGATCCATTCTCGTGAAATTCTTCGTTTTCAAGTTGCTTCTCCAGTTGATCCACGTTGAGGAACATAGTTTATGTGAACATCTCAACGTCTTCTCCAAAGAGTGATGGAAATGCCCATTTAAATCCATTCTCGGTACGAGTTCCTGCTAAGCCTTTGTTTGAGATGACCTTAAGGTGTGAATGAAGTAATCTAAAACATGCCATGCATTTCTCTTTCGTTTCTCTCTCTTTTTCTTGCATTAATAGTTCTTGCGTATCTCTGTCTTTTAAACTTGATTCCATTTCAATTTTGGTGTGTGATAAAGTTGATCTTGGATCGTTGCAAAGATATAGGAGTTGTGTTTGGTGTTGGTTTAAAGTTCAAGAATTGTGTTCGTTTGAATTTAAGTCCTTTCCTGAGTTATTTAAGTTGAAGTATTTCTTAATGGTGATTTCTGATTTCCCTCCAAAAATTGAATTTGAAAAATTTCTCTACCAGAATTTGAAATACACCATAAAATGCAATTCTAAGGTTACTAGAAAATTTTGAGTTTTAAGGATTTTGACGTCAAATTTCACCGAAAAAATTCGAATTGTAACCTAAAAATTTGAATTTTGGGCCAAAATTTTCACCTTTATACCGCCAAAAATTTGAATTTCGCGTAAAAATTTGAATTTTGGGCCAATTTTTTTTATACCTCCTAACTCGGAAATTTCACCTTACTCGAAATGTTGTTTAAGAATCCTTACTCGAAGTTTATTAAGAATCCTTACTTGGTTTGATCCTTACTCGAAAGTTTTACCTTACTTGGTTAAAGGTTCCTAACTTGGAAATACTTCTCTTGCTCGAAGGAATGATCCTTACTCGGAAATTATTATCTTACCCGGAAGTAATTACCTTACTCGAAAATGTTTCCAAACTTGGAAAATTTATACCTTTCTCGATAATTGATTTCCTTACTCGGAAATTCTTGCTTACACGAAGTATTAGAGATCCTTACTCGGAAACTACTAGTTGCTCGATAATTTTCTCCTTACTCGGAAATCCAGACAACAAAACCTTACTTGGAAAATTTTAGTTACTCGGAAATCCAACAACACAAACCTTACTTGGAAAATTTTTGTTACTCGAAAATCCAGCAACAAAAAAACCTTACTTGGAAAATATATTAAGAAACTGTAACTCGACAATTTCCTAACTCGAAAATGTTGAGTTTACAAGGAACTTGTTCTTGCTCGGAAATAGTTTCCTAGCTCGGAAATATTTCTAAGTTGGTAATTGTTTTCCTAACTCGGAAAAAATTACCGATGAACAGTAACAACACACACAAAAAAACTTCCTAAATCCTTGTTAGGCTCTGATACCACTTGTTAGGTCTTATTAATATCACACAAGGTTACTAGGAAGATTAAGAGAGAGAGAGAGATAGTGGTTAAATCACAAGTAATATGAAAATGAATAATGCATTAACCAACAACCCTTCCCTTCAATGAGAGGGGTATTTATAGTGTTTAACATGAAATGGGCTTAGCCCTAAATAGAAGAGAAATAAATGGGGCGCAGCCCATAAGGAAAATAAGTAAAAGCCCACAGCCCATGGGCATTCTACACAGGCTGTAGAATAAAACTAACCTAAAGGCCTAAGCAACCTATTACATAATATGATTAATACTTTAATTATCTAAGACGTGTTCCCAACAAAGGGGTTAATGGAAAAGACATATACTTGGATTGAAGCAAAGGAAGTATCTACTAATGGTGCTCTGATTGATAGAGACAACTACAACAAGTTCTCGAAGCACTCTGCGTGGGAAGGATCAACGAACAAGAACAAAAAAAGAGACAGGTTTTCTCTGCACAACAAAGGTCCTAACCATGGTTTGCTAGAAAGCCTAACTAAATCTCCGAAGGAAATACTTGCAACGGAGAGGGCTGCTAAGGCTTTCGAAGAACCCCCTCGCATGACAAGCAAGGGTAAAAACAGAGATACAAGCAAGTATTGTCACTTCCACGAACATTATGGCCATGACACGAACAGTTGCAGGGAGCTAAAGAAATAGATTGAAGAAGCCATAAAGTCTGGGCAGTTGGCACATGATGTGTGCGTGTTATGTGCTCTAATTCTTTTATATCCACGGCAGCGGCCCCAAAGACTTGATACGCGCGTGATGTCATTGTGGTTTTAGCAGTATTAATGCCTACTCAAGTTTTAAATTTATATTTAGCCGACTTATCAATAAAACACACACTTTAACGAGCAGTGTACCCGGTCAATATGAATATAATGGTAAGTAGAGTGTCGATCACGAAGAGTGGAACGTATTATCTAGTTATTCTAATCAGTATTTTAATATCTTAAGTTAGTTGTACAACCTAATCTAACGCAAGGGGGTTCAGCCTGAGAGACTGGCACGGTTTGATTATGATTAAATAGAAAACTAAACTAATGAGCATGAATGAGCGATTAGCACACACGTACACAGATAGATACTTGAGACAATAAGAAGACCTGTCCTGATAATTAAGTAGCTTGTCACTTGTTTTATTGCTAGTTTTATATGAAGTGTATATAATTAACCCTTTCTCGTTGGCTCTAATCATATCAGCGAGTAAACCCTTAATGATCACTTATGTCTATCCCACTATCCTAGAATATTGAGCATTTGTGATGCCCACGTTTCGTATACGCTAGAATAGATAGGCGAGGAAGGGGCATGGCGACCCAAGCAATGCTCAGTTAGACACAGAGGTTATCAATGCACTAATAAAAGTCACCAAAGACATCAACATATAAACTTTAATTAATGGGAAAGCAATTTTAAGGGGTGCCCATGATTTTCCGTAGTCACATGGAATCGGCCCATCAATCCTGTTGAATTAAAGTGTACTAATACAATAAAACAAAACTACTTAATGAATTGAATACATGCAGGACCTTCTTACAGCTCTTGTATCTTCGTTTAGGGTGTGTCTTGTGTTGCTAACACGTCTGAATTCGTCTCCTAGGGTTCTTCTGTCTTCGGTCTTCTAAAGTCTAGTGTCTCCAAAAAATCTCGAAATTCGTCTGGCCTTGGGGTATTTATAGTTTCTGTCTGAGGGTTAGATACGGCGCATAGGATAAGTAGATGTGGCGCATCGACTTAACTTCGCGTGGGGTCCAAGATTAATATATTCAGGAATATTCGTACACCGCCTTAAGATGCGGCGTAACTCCATTTCTCTATGCGGCGCATGTCCTTTACCGTCTTGGTTCGTAACTTGTGAAACCTTGATAGTGATGCGCTGTATGTACGAAGTATGTTGCGGCGTATCTGGAGCAGAATGATCTTGATCTTGTACATTTCAGTAGACTCTTAACATCTTGCTTGTTTTGCTCCATAATTAGTCAAAAATCGCCAAGTTTCACATAATACTTGTTTTTACCTGAGAATTACAAAAGTAAACATTAACGTATCAATTCTCATATATAATATAATAAAACAAGTCAAATAAATAGGATAAATGATGATAATAAAATGTACTTATTTGAGTTCATCAAATATCCCCCCACTTGAACTTTACTTGTCCCCAAGTAAACCTTAGAATAAATCAAATAAAAATGTATCCTAAAAGATATTAGGATTTATTTTTATATTTAAGCACAACCAAACACTTAACGAATTAGAAATAAAATAAAATATTTTGATAAAAGCAAATCTAATCGTTTAACTGTCCAGTCGTGACGAATATTCTATCATAAGCTTGGCAAGTATACGCATCTCCCCCACTAAAGCCAAGGAATAACAAGTCTAAAGCGGTAAAAAGGGTTTGTTGGTTAAGGGTTGATCATTCTTCTTAATCTCTATCGATCTCAAATTCCAGAAAAGGCGACAAAATCACAAATACATGATCGAATCCACGACCACGATACTTGCAATTGCTCAAATCCTTAACTCGAATGGGCTAAAGATAGGACCAAGTAATCTTCACCAATAAAATTATATCAAAAAGGGCGACAAAATCATAAATACATAGCCGAATCCACGACTACGATACTTAAGATTGCTCAAATCCCTAATCTCAAAAATCAAAGGTTTGGATGAAGAATGATATAGGGTATGGATAATATTTGGGATAAAATTGGTGTAAAATGAAAAATAAACAAAACAGATAAATTAAAATCCTAAGTGTGGTAAATTACTTTCCCAACCATCCCATGAATAAGACTCATATCATTGAATAACTCACGCTTTAACACTTGAAACACACGCTTTAAGTAGACACGAATTATACTCAACAAGATCTCAATCAAAGAATAACCTTAGTTGGCGTTCCCATAACGGCCAACTCCCATTCAATCTATATATATAATATACAACAATTAGTGGTGATATCGACCACTTAATACAAAACTTTACATAAGTTGGTTAAAACAAACTTCCAACTTTTCCTTTTTCTTTTTCTTTTCTATTTTTTCGATTTTTTTTTTTTTTTTTTTTTTTTTTTTTTTTTTTTTTTTTTGTTGACATCAACATATGTGTAAAATTTCACAACTTTTCTATCACTATTTTTCCGGATAATTTTTCCATAATCTTCATACTTTCAGAAATAACTGTAATAGCGAAAGTAGCAAACACACGAAAAATAAACTCAAAGATATACAATATTTACTTTCATACCAATTGCATTGTGCAATTTCCTAACTCAACCAAAGATAATGAATTACGCACGCGAACACAGGTAATGTAAGGAAACACACTTTGCCTAAAGCAATTTACCAACCACGGATTTTAATCTAAAGGGTAGGCTAAGGTGTAAGGGTGTAACGAAACATTATAACAAGGGTGTAAGAAACGAAAGGAATGGCTCTGAGTGTTTTTCTAGGGGTATCTTACTCTAAAAGTGAGAGTAACAAAGGGTTTATACGAGGGTTAACTAACCAATGTAGTTAGTTAATATCACATAACATATAAAGGCTATTTGGGTGTAATCCTAGAAATTTACCAATTTAGACAAGTCATTCCAATTATATAGATAATACTTATAATTGTGGTCTCGAATAATATATAAGCCAAGTTCTAAAGTTTACAAGTCACCGGCACACTAATAGATTTGTGAATTTTGATAAGTTCACAATTTTTGAAAATAATGTTATGTGTGCAGCTATGTAATTTAGACTTTAAACAAAAACATGCTAAAAGTTTTAAATTTTGATATATTAAGCGTATTTTAAGCATATTTTGAAAAATTTTAGGACAAGTAAGTGTTCTAATTCTCCAATCCCCCCACTTAAGTTAAACAACGTCCTCGTTGTTTGTGTCAAAGGTTAAAAACTGGAAAATAAAAGAATTAGAACAGAAAAAATCCCCTGAGATTTGCTCGGTATGATCCTCCATTATTCGTACACTACAAGAAAAAGGTCTATCCTTTACTCGCATTTTATGACGCACGCTACAAGATGACGCGCAAATAGAAAAGTCATAAAATAAGAGTCATAACGAGTAAATTTTTTATTGGGGATGACTCGTTTTCAGAAGCGTCATAACATAGGGTCATAATCAGTTAAAATTTAGCCTGCTAGATGACGCTCGTTTTGCTTCGTCATAAATAGGGGTCATCTATGTTTTTTTTTACCATCTGCTTCATCAAAATCTATCGCGTTTTTTTTTTTGCCCAAAACACTTCCCGCTCTCAAAAAAAATTTCCCAAAAAATCAAATTCTCCCTCCATTGAGTACCTCACATAAGGCCAACCCTAAAAATATAACACACACACACCCAACCAACACACACACCAAAAAACTCTCCGCAACCCTCCTGCTCTCTATCCAAACCCGCCGCCTCTCTATCCATCTTCGGTACAAATACAATCGCCGCCTCCTTTTCCGGCCACCAACACCATCGGTGCCACCATCTGAGGTAGTTATTCCCTACTATCTTTATATTTCTTGATTTCTTTCTTTTAATTTTATTTATTTTTGTTTTTTTTCTTTTTGGTTTAGATCTAATAATATTCATTTTATAGAAATGGTGGCGATTGAAGAGCTCGTTAATTTATCCAATTTGATGCGGCAAGCTGCTGCGTTGCTTAACGATGAAGATTTAGATGATGCTAATTCTTCTTCTAATAGACGTGGTTCTACCTTTTTGAATGTTGTTGCTCTCGGTAACACGGTATTATTATTAACTTTTTTTTTTTTAAATTTAATTAAGCTGTTGTTTAATTGTGTTGAATGTGTAGATCTGTAAGTTTTAGATCCTTTAGGCTGATGAAAAATTCGTCTTGTGCGATCGGTAATTAGCTAAATAATTTTCGGTAGTTGTATTGAGATTCATTTACTTTGTGAAACTAAGTAGGTTGATTCACGGCGCAACGGCGTTTTTGTTGTTGTTAAAGTATCAAAACACAAGAGTTACCAGACGTCGAGAAGGGCGTGGAATTCGTTTTGAGAAACTAATTAGGTTAACGTAGTTGCGAATTGTTTTTCGAATAGTGGATTCGTATATTTTTAACATCCAGATTACTAGTTAGTTTAATGATATAAGCTTCGCTTGACCAGTGCCTATACGCGTACCTAAATTTGAATTATACGTGAATTATGCAATCTGAGTTTAGAAAGAACATTATAGTTTAGAGATATTGATCCTTATTATTATATTAAATGTATGGGGATTGGCGTGTAAGTTTATATAAAATGTATTAGCTGTTCCTCACCTATAAGCCTTGCCGTTGCTGATAACATTGTTGCGTATTAGGTGTTATTTGCAAGCTCTGGTGACATTAAATCCCCGAAGATAGTGCTCCCACAAGTGACATTAAATCCCCAAAGAAAGGAAGTGCAATGGCTACAATAACCGTGCTAAATACCAATGCTGTTCTGATCAAGAGGTTAAACTTTCTTGTATTGTAAATTGACAGAAATCGTTCTTCAATACTGTCCATAATTGGTGTCACCATAAGTGCATATTTGACTATGGGGTTCACCAAGGTGGTGCATATAGCTACTCTTGAGCTTATTTTGTCCGTGGGAAGGTTTAAGGTAATCTGTGACTGCACGTTTGTACCAAACATAAGGTAACCAACAACAGCCATTGATGAGTAAGTTATTGTGCAGAAGACGAAACATAGTAGCAACACCTGCAGTTTAGCAGCATAAGAATCTATTATTTTTTGCAGCCTAACAACTTAGCAGAAATATTATTAAATATCTCATCATCTTTTAGCTCCTGTACAAGCATTTTAACGGGGTATAGATCAACATTCCTAAGAATTAGAGGTGACAATTTTGACCCGTTTCCTTACGAACGGGTCAATCTGGGCTATTCTAGTCTCGTCTCACATAGACACTGTTTATTCAGATCTCAAGCATGTGGTTTTAAGAATCTCGCCAAAGTACGTTTCTGAAGAGAAGATAGTGCTATTCTAGTCTCGTCTCACATAGACACTGTATTTTCAGCGTATGTTTCTTGCATTTCCTAATTCCTACATATTTCTTTTACCACCGCTTTTTTAAGTTGTATCAGCTCTTGTTATGCATTTCACGAAGTATAGCAAGTTACTAACTAATGATGAAAAATGAACCTTTATGTTCATAAAGGGAAGGAGCTGGTGACTGCAGTTCGTGTGTAGCGGTTATGCTAGAGCTTGCTCGAGGAATTTCCCATTGGGCTCATTGTTTCAAGAATTCTGTTATATTCTTGTTCAATACTGGTGAGGAAGAGGGCTTAAATGGTGCCCATAGCTTTATAACTCAGGTCTGACCGTTTGCTTTACTTTTACGCCTAGATATTCATCTTTGCATAAGTTAATGCGACATGATTTGGTTTTTAGTTTGTGTTTATTAGTTTGGCATATCGCTTTTCTCCTGTTTTTCCAAAGTTATAACATATACAATCGTTGCAGCATCCATGGAGCAGTACTATACGCATGGCTGTTGACTTGGAAGCCATGGGCATTGGAGGAGCATCTGCTATATTTCAGGTCTGGTTTAGCGAATAGCTTCTGGTTGATTTAAGTATTGTACTTTCTGGTAATTGACACCGTTAAACAGTGCTATAATTCTTAATTTTTTAAAAACCAATTGCTTTGCACGAAATTTAATCTGACAATCATTCAATCTTGGTAAATGTGTTCGTTTTGAAAGGCTGGTCCTCATCCATGGGCTATTGAGAACTTTGCATTAGTAGCGAAATACCCGTCTGGCCAAATTCTTGCTCAGGTATGTATTCTTTTGTTTCCTTCTTTATTCTTGTCATTAGATATATCAATTCTAGATTTTTAAGTTCCATTTTTGTTTTAGTGCTGCAGGATCTTTTCACTTCTGGTGTAATAAAATCTGCTACTGATTTTCAAGTTTACAAAGAGGTTGCTGGTCTTTCTGGACTTGACTTTGCCTACGCAGATAATACTGCTGTATATCACACAAAGGTAGGTTATAACACCATCAGTATAACTATTATATACATTGTTCTCATGTATGCTTATAAGTTATAAGTTGAAGCGATCATATATTTTTAAGTCCCTAATGAGTTATCTTTATGCTTTTAACTAGAATGACAAGTTGAAGCTTTTGAAACCGGGTTCCCTTCAACATCTTGGAGAAGTCAACGATAAAAATGACGCAGCCATATATTTTGACGTATTGGTATGCTTACCATTCTTAACTCTAATGATTTATGTTTATGTTCATCGTAGGTGCTCTTCAGCATTCTCTACAGGACAGACTTAGTAAAATATCAAGCAAGAGCCATGATGAAATATATCTGAAGCTTAAGACCAGTACAGGTTAGCTTGGAATTTTTTTTTAGCACCATGTAACCATGCTTTTAAAGACTTATGTTTGCCCTGAGACATACTATCTCTAATGGAATACCATTTCTCACAACCATCCTATGGACCTATGGTGATGTTAATTAAGTCTAAAACATTCATTTGTCTCAATTATTCAAATGCGTTCTATGTTCTCTCATCTGTTTTAGTTACTTAATCAGGACTCCAAAGCTGGTTTTTGAGTTAGACTTGCTCGAGGGTGCCAGACCAACTCTTGTTGCAGTTAGCATCAGCATGGGATATCGATCTGCAGCAGCTAGAGAAGTAAACTTTGACGATGACATATTTAGATGAATCATGCTGTCTGCACAGAGGTAGTTTAAAAACTTGATCTATATAAAAACTAGGCATATCAATATGTAATTTTTGTCGTTAATTAACTTGTGACTTATCGTGAATTAGTACTTGAATTAACCTCATTGTTTTGATATATATATATATGAAATGCGTTATTTTGATATTTGTGTTTTTAATTTTGTATTATCAGGTTTTTAATTGTCATTTAATAGAAAATTAGGAACTGAAAAAAATTAATTTAAAAAAAAAATTAGGTTATGACTCGCAAAAAAGAGAGTCATAAAACGTGGGTCATAATTAGGAACTGAAAAAAATTAATTTAAAAAAAAAATTAGGTTATGACTCGCAAAAAAGAGAGTCATAAAACGTGGGTCATAAGTGCGCGTCATAGAGGGATGACGCACAAATGCGAGTCATAAAGCTTTATGACGGGTCCATCCTTGACTCGCATTTGCGAGTCATAAGGCCTCTTCTTGACTCGCATTTGGAGTCAAGAATAGCTGTTTTTCTAGTAGTGGTATAAGAGCAAAAATCAACTTTCTTGTGGATGAGAACGTTTAAGCTTCATAGATGATGTATCCACAGGAAATGCAGGAATCTATAATACCATTAAGACTTTAACACACCTGAGTTAAGAAGGTTCAAACTTGCATAATACATTAGTAGTTAGTGAAAATAAAACTGAAAATCATCAGGTCAGTCGATACGCCGTATCTTATGGAAAAAGATACGCCGTATCGAGCCTGGAATAAATACGAATCAGAATAAAAGATGCGTCGCATCCTTAACCAGGGATGCGCCGCATTAAATAAACTGACAAAAAGTTTTAAAGTCAAAAATAAAAATGCAGAAAATAAAATAAGATATGACCAGTGCAGGTGATGCGTCGCATCTTAGGATTGAGATGCGCCGTATCTTCTGTAGGTCTGACAGACTTGACACAGAACAGAAAAGTAAAAATTTTCATCCGGGTTGTCTCCCGGTCAGCACTTGTCTTTATTCCAGAGTCTTTAAGTTAGACTCACGTTCAGCTCCTTATTTTGTTCTATTGATCCCCATATGTCCGTGCACGATGTAGTTGCGAATTACTTCGTGACGAACATATTCCGGCCCCAATTCAAGTACACCTTTGTAGAATCCTTTCATCTTTTGGTACGGATATTCGATCCCTTTCTCAGCGTCATTTTCATCTACAAAAAGAAATGGTGTAAATTTGTAACAAAATTTGTTAGGGGCATGTTTAAACCTTGGGTGAGCACGAGGCATCATGTAAGTGATAACGTTGCTTCCACTTTTAAAGGTGATCTTTCCTTCAAATCTTTTAGCGTTAATTTCAACCTCCTTACAAAATGGTTTCCCAACGATCACGTCACCCATCTCAACATCACGATAAGCATCCATGTTTTCCACCACGGTGAAATCTGTAACAATAGCTAAATTCCCAACAAAAATAGGTACATTCATGAACATTCCAACTACGTTTTTCCCTCTATACTCAATTTTGTTTTTCATAATAGAATTATAGAAATCTTTTGACATTACATTAATTGGTAAAATAGGGAAAAAGTTGGCACTAACCTGTTTAAATCCTATCATGCAAGGAAATTGTAAATTATAAGCACAATCTACATGGATCTTTCTACCATAATCACAGAAACTAGGATATCCTTCAAATTCATCATAATTCTTAGTGTTGATCATATTAATTCTAGGTATATCCATAATTTCTCCTTCTTCAATTTCGGGTTCTAAATCCTCCATAAATTGATCATTGATTCCTAATGGTAAATTAAGATCATTTAATTCAATGTAGTCTCCACTATAGGTCTCAAGTGATTCATCATTTACCAAGGTCTCTCCCATAAATCTAGCTTCAAGATCGAGGTCCATACGTTCTCTTAATCCTAGCACATAGACGCCTCTAATTATGCTTTTAGCAGGATTTTGGCACTTATAGACTAGTTTATTATTCCCTACTTTTAATGAGATTTTTCTTTTAAACACATCAATCTTAGCATGGGCGGTAGACAAGAAAGGTCTTCCAAGGATTAAAGGAATCTTAACTCCTCGGGCATATCTAATATAACAAAGTCTACGGGGAAAACAAACTTCTCAATCATAACTAGCACATTTTAAGCAATCCCTTCAGGTTGTTTTACCGTTTTATCAGCCAATTCAATAAGCAACTTAGTTGGTGCTAATTTTCCTAGTCCTAGGGTAGTGAATGTCTTAAGGGGCATAACACTAACGCTAGCTCCTAAGTCAGCTAACACATTATTGAAAGATATATCATTAATTGAACAAGGTAAAGTAAAACTTCCTGGGTCCTTTTCTTTATGAGGCAAGGCATGTAAGTCGGTTGCAGAGCTCTCCTCTTTTATTGTGGCCTTGATCTCCTCTTCAATCTTTGTCTTCTCTTTTAGTAATCTCTTTAAACTGATTGAAGAATTGAAGAAAAATTTGGGCTTTGCAGCATCATTACTATTCATCAATCTTCTAGGAAAAGGTATGTTAGGTGTGACTTCTTCAGTGGTGCTTATGGCCTTGACATGATCTCTTGGGTTGGTTTCAGTTGAGCTAGGTAAACTTCCGTATCCCCTTTCTTGAAGAACTTTGCTCATTTGTCCAATTTGTTGTTCCAATGCTTTGATCGAAGCTCCTTGGTTTCTTGTTATAGTATCCGTTGAGGCTCGGATTTCTTTGATCATAGCAGTGTTTTCTTCATGTCTTTTAGCAGCATCGGCCATAATTTGCTTTAGAGTGTCATCCAAAGTCTGCCTCCTTTCTTGATAAGTGGGATTAAAGTTGTTCTTTTTATAGTATCCCGGAGCAGCATCCCTAAATCTTCCTGAAGGTCGGAATGGTTGTCCAAATTGTGTATAGTATGCTTCTTCAAAAGTCTCACTTTCATTCTTATTAGGGCAATCTTTAGTGTAGTGAGGTCCTTCGCAGTTTTCACATCCAACTTGGGCAGCATAAACTTTCTCATCACGCTTCTTCATCTCTCTACTAATTTTATCCAATTGAGCTTGAATAGCAGTAAACCCGTCAAAATTAGTGCTACTCTTAGATCTAGTAGAGGTTCCGTCGTGCCATTTTTGAGAATGATCAGCAGCTTCTTGGATATCTTTTCTAGCATTGGCTGCACTCATTTGAGGCACAGCTCCCTTAGCATCCAAGATTTGTCTAGTAGGCACGTCCAATCCTTGATAGAACAATATTATCTCCTGCATTGGACTTAGATAATGTTGAGGGCATTTCATCAATAGGTCTTTAAATCACTCCCAAGCTTGATAAAGAGTTTAATCAGGCTCTTGCTTGAAACTGTTGATAGCCTCCATCTTTTTAGCAGTTTTAGCAGGTGGACAATATCTTTTCAGGAATTTGCTGTTCAAATCTTCCCATGTTGTGATTGAACTAGCAGGTTCATTCTTTATCCACTTATTAGCAGCTCCTTTTAGCGAAATTGGAAAGATCCTTAGCATAAGTTGATCGTCAGAGACTCCTTCTGTAGTAAACAAATCTGCAATCTCGAGGACTTTTTCAACATGTTCATTAGCATCTTCATGTTCTGTTCCATTGAAAGCATTTTCTCTTAGCTCCTTGAGAAACTGACCCTTCAACTCAAACTTTGACTTTTCATCAAACTTTGGTCTAGCAACTCCTGAACTGTAATCAGCACGGGTATTGTTCATGTATTCCTCCATAGTAGTGTTTTCCGCCATTGTTTCTGTTTCTTCTTCTTCCTTCTCTTCAGAAAAGTAATCAAGCTCGAATGAACTTGAAATTTCAAAGCTTTTTGTGTTGAAAAGCCTTTTAAGCGAATGTAAGGCTCGTTCAGGATCTTCGTAAGGTCTAATCAAGTTCTAAGTAGAACTCCTGGTCATTCACTTCCTGAAACTATCACAGAAGCATCAGTAGGGTATGTTCAAGAAAGTAATATATCAGAAAATTAACAACGAAAAACGGAATACGAAAAATAAAAGTTACTGATATCTGCAGACGATGCGCCGTATCCAGAAAGTTGGATACGCCGTATCTTATAATCGTTAAAATTTAATCAGACTTTTATTCAGAAAATAGATACGCCGCTTAGAATTAGAATGCGCCGTATCAGTAAAAATTATCAAAAATCGATTATATTTATTAAAATTAAATGCGTCGTATTAACAAAAGCTAATGCGCCGTATTTTCGTTACGTTTCAAAATACAGGATTTTTGATTCAGAAGATGCGCCGTATCGATAAAAATCGATGCGTCGTATCTGTTTAATAATTCGAAAACTGTTTTTAATTTAAATAGACAATACGCCGTATCTGTTAAAACAGATGCGTCGTATGGCGTTAGGGTTTAGAAAAATTTCTTATTAAAAACAGAATACGCCGTATCTTGGGGAAAGATGCGCCGTACTCGAATTTATTAAACGCGTTGTATTTTATAAAAATTAAACGCAATACGCCGTATCTATGAAAATAGATGCGCCGTATCGTTTGTATCAGCACAATACAACGATAGCAGAATACAGAAAAATAAAAAGAAAAACAAAAATAAAATAAAAATAAACAAAAAGAAACACAAATTAAAGAAAATAAAAACACACAAAACAGAAAATATGCAAATAATACAATGAATGCAATTTATCTAATATATAACAGAGTTAGTGGTTAGAATCTAAAAATTAAAAAGAAAAGAAAAACCTAATTAAAATACTAATCAAGTTAACAGATAATAACAATTCACTCCCCGGCAACGGCGCCAAAAACTTGATGTGTGCGTGTTATGTGCTCTAATTCTTTTATATCCACGGCAGCGGCCCCAAAGACTTGATGCGCGCGTGATGTCGTTGCGGTTTTAGCAGTATTAATGCCTACTCAAGTTTTAAATTTATATTTAGCCGACTTATCAATAACACACACACTTTAACGAGCAGTGTACCCGGTCAGTATGAATATAATGGTAAGTAGAGTGTCGATCACTAAGAGTGGAACGTATTATCTAGTTATTCTAATCAGTATTTTAATATCCTAAGTTAGGTGTACCACCTAATCTAACGCAAGGGGGTTCAGCCTGAGAGACTGGCACGGTTTGGTTATGATTAAATAGAAAACTAAACTAATGAGACAATAAGAAGACCTGTCCTGATAATTAAGTAGCTTGTCACTTGTTTTATTGCTATTTTTATATGAAGTGTATATAATTAACCCTTTCTCGTTGGCTCTAATCTTATCGGCGAGTAAACCCTTAATGATCACTTATGTCTATCCCACTATCCTAGAATATTGAGCATTTGTGATGCCCACGTTTCGTATACGCTAGAATAGATAGGCGAGGAAGGGGCATGGCGACCCAAGCAATGCTCAGCTAGACACAGAGGTTATCAATGCACTAATAAAAGTCACCAAAGACATCAACATATAAACTTTAATTAATGGGAAAGCAATTTTAAGGGGTGCCCATGATTTTCCATAGTCACATGGAATCGGCCCATCAATCCTGATGAATTAAAGTGTACTAATACAATTAAACAAAACTACTTAATGAATTGAATACATGCAGGACCTTCTTACAGCTTTTGTATCTTTGTTTAGGGTGTCTCTTGTGCTGCTAACATGTCTGAATTCGTCTCCTATGGTTCTTCTGTCTTCGGTCTTCTAAAGTCTAGTGTCTCCAAAAAATCTCGAAATTCGTCTGGCCTTGGGGTATTTATAGTTTCTGTCTGAGGGTTAGATGCGGCGCATAGGATAAGTAGATGCAGCGCATCGACTTAACTTCGCGTGGGGTCCAAGATTAATATATTCAGGAATATTCGTACACCGCCTTAAGATGCGGCGTAACTCCATTTCTCTATGCGGCGCATGTCCTTTACCGTCTTGGATCGTAACTTGTGAAACCTTGATAGTGATGCGCCGTATGTACGAAGTATGTTGCGGCGTATCTGGAGCAGAATGATCTTGATCTTGTACATTTCAGTAGACTCTTAACATCTTGCTTGTTTTGCTCCATAATTAGTCCAAAATCGCCAAGTATCACATAATACTTGTTTTTACCTGAGAATTACAAAAGTAAACATTAACGTATCAATTCTCATATATTATATAATAAAACAAGTCAAATAAATAGGATAAATGATGATAATAAAATATACTTATTTGAGTTCATCAGCACATTTGGTGAAGGGTATAAAGAAAGGCAAGGAAAAGATCTCCGACACTCAGTTGGCCAAGGACACCACTCCTCCCGAAGCCCCAATACTCATGGTTCATTGGGGCTAAGCCAGCTTGAAAAGAAAATTGACGGAGAAGGAAATAAACTAGGTAGGGGAAGTAACATTTCCCTCTATTACAGGCCAAATCCCTTCGAATGACCCAGTGGTCATCAAAGTCTTAATTTCCAACCGGGAAGTAAACAGAGCCTACATGGACTGCGGAAGCTCCTGCGAGATCATATATGAACATTGCTTCTTAAAGCTCAAGCCTTCGATCAGGTCATGGCGGGTTGATTCAAAGATACCTTTGGTGGAATTCTCAGGCGAGCATTTGTGGCCTCTGGGAGAAGTGCCGTTAGAAATAACAATTAGAGAAGGCAAGCTCGCAAGGAAAAAAACCCTCACCTTCGCTATAGTAAGGTACGACTCTCCCTACAATTTGTTGATAGGAAGGACCGCTATGCAGAAGATAGGTATCGTAGTTTCCACCATACACGCAGCGGTAAAATTCCATACACCATATGGAATAGGAACCGTATTTTCTAGCTACAACCAGGGAAATGCAAGATACATTGGCAAGAAGATCAATGAAAGTCCTAAGGAGCCTCCGAAAGTCATTCTAAGTTGCGTAGATTCTGAAGAGCGCATTGTGGTAAATGAGCTCTATCCAGAGCAAACGGTGGTAATCGGGAAGCAACTCCCTGCTAACTTCAAGGCGAACTTGGAGAAACTACTCAAAGCCAACAAGGATGTCTTCGCATGGATGTACTCTGACATGACAGGGGTTCCTAGGACACTTATGATCGATGGCAAGCCCTTCGGCACAGAGCATAAGCTTAATGAGTTCAAACACATTGAACCAATTAAGCAAAAGAGACGAAGCCTAGCATCTGAAAGAAACGCGACCGCTTGCAAAGAGGTGGATGAACTTGTACGAGCAGGAATACTTAGAGAAGTAAAATACCAAACCTGGGTGGCCAATCCAGTTATGGTAAAAAAGAGTGAAGGAGGGTGGTGTATGTGCGTCGACTTCACCGACTTCAACAAAGCTTGCCCGAAGGACTGCTGCCCTTTGCCAGAAATTGATTGGAAGGTTGAATCCCTCTCGGGGTTCCATTTGAAATGCTTTTTGGGTGCCTACAAAGGGTATCAAATACAAATGGCAGAGGAAGACGAAGAAAAGACCACTTTCTACACTGGAAAGGGGGTCTACTGCTACAAGAAAATGCCCTTCGGTCTGAAGAATGCAGGGGCTACTTATCAAAGATTGGTAGAGAAAGCCTTACACAAGCAGATAGGAAGGAACTTGGAAGCCTACGTTGATGATATGGTAATCAAAAGCAGGACCGAGGAAGACTTACTCTCCGACATTCAAGAAACCTTCGATTAATTAAGGGCAATCAACATGAAGCTTAACCCGAAGAAATGTTCTTTTGGTATGGAAGAAGGACAATTTTTGGGACATTTGATCACAAAGCAAGGGATTAAAGCTAATCCTTCGAAGGTCAAATCCATCACTGATCTACAAGCTCCGAAGTTATTGAAAGAGGTACGAAGCCTAAATGGGAAGCTTGCAGCACTTAGCAGGTTCCTGTCGAAAGGCGCGGATCGATCTTTGCCATTTTTCAAGACACTCAAGGGGTGTACAGATAAGAAGACTTTTCAATGGAGTTGTGAGGCAGAAGCCGCTTTCCAGAAGTTTAAAGAGTTCATGGAAATTTTACCAACACTTATAGCCCCAATCAAAGGCGAAGTGTTAATCATGTACATTGCGACATCCTTCGAAAGCATCAGTGTTGTGCTATTGGCGGAAAGGAAAAAGAAGCAAGTCCCAATCTACTTTGTTAGCAGAGTCCTGAAAGGAGCTGAATTGAACTATCCGGAGTTGGAAAAGCTAATCCTACCCTTGGTTTATGCTGCAAGGCGCCTTCGAAGGTACTTTCAAGCTCATCCCATCATGATATTGACTGACAAGCCAATCAAGTAGATACTGTCAAAGCCTGAGAAATCAGGAAGAGTGGCCTAATGGGCTATTGAACTGGGAGAGCACGAGATGGAGTACAAAGGTAGAAACTCCGTCAAAGGTCAGATACTTGCAGACTTTCTTGCTGAAACACCCTCCGGACCCAGTGTAATAATTCGTAAAATTTTCTAATCATTAGTATACGTTAATCTAGTATTAACACATCATTACTGTTCACTAAACCATTTTTACGGGCAAATTTGAAATTTTTTTTTATTACGTTCTATAATTCAAACGTCGTTACGTTATACACGATACGTTGGAACGAGCTCATACACGCGTCACGGAAATCCAAAACACAATAAATAACCAAACGGACCCTTAATTATATTTTTGGCCTATTACTATTCAAGCCTGTATAAAATTTCAGCCTAATTTCATTTTCTTTCTTTTATTCCCTTCGACTCAAATCTCATTTACTTGGCGCCTTTTAATTCTAATTTCGACATACAAGTTACACATAATTTTACATGGTACAAATCCTTATACTCCCGAGATATAGGAATGAGAAACCTCATTATTTAAATCGAATGTTTGCTAAGAAAACGAGACCAAAAGCTAACTAGGTTCGAACAACTAATACAACTTGTATTTTACTATACTATATATATATACATATACATAATACATGCTTGCCAAATTGAATATCACATTTACCACTTGCCCATAATTTTTTATACATATTACGAGACATACATGCATGCCACAATACCACTTGCATTGTAAACTTTTACTATATACATACATATATGTAAACTAAATATATATACTGTTGGGAATTTTGGAAGTTCCTACTGATGAAGTTCTTCTGATAGGTTTCTGCTGAAACTATAGATGGTTTCTGCTGACATAGTGTTCCTGCTGAAGACTTATAGTGTTCCTGCTGAAGACTTGTTTTCAGCAGATATAGTTATTCCGTGTTATTTATTAGTTTGTTAGGATATGCATGAACTATTTTAGGTAGTGATATGCATTGATATTTTTATTTATTACTGTATTAGTGTTCCTTGTGTATAAAAGGAACAGAGGTCATTTGTATTAGACATGCTTCTGAAGAAAAATAACAACTCCAGGAACATATTTTAGAGAGATCCATAGAGGATCATTGTTCTTGTTATTAGAAAAACCTTGTTAAGAAACTTTGATTGTTCTTATTATTGTTATTCCGCTGTGCATATAATCATTGTTTCTATAATCCTAGAAGAGTTAGATCTTGGATTCTACAATTGGTATCAGAGCCTCGTGCTCTCGAGATCTAGGGATTCAACAAGGTTTTATCAGTGAAAGAAGAGGAGATTCGCGGCAGAAGCAGATCTGGGTTTGAAAGTCCAATTCGGTAATTCATAAATTCTTGTCGCTGCTCTAATTAATTGGTCGGTCAACGTGAGGTAATCTTATTTTATAATATCGAATCTTCTGATTAATGTGAGGCGTATACTTGTGGGGCTACATTGATTTGATTTAAGTTTTCGATTATTATTACTCATGTTGTTTTCGATAGTAATTGGTGGAGTTGAGGTGTTTGTCGCCTAGCTGCTACTATATATTACTCTTCTATTACCTCGTACGTTTGATTGTTTATTTTAATTGGGTGTGGGGTTGTGATCCTATTGGTGGAATCAAATTGGTTTTGTCGCCTACTGCTGTTGTGCTGTCACTTTGATTGTGGTTTATGATAATTAATTTAGTAGGCATCAAATTGGCTACTTGTGCTTTATGATAATCATTTGATACAAATTGATACACGAAAGAATTGTCGTCTTTTGTATTTAATGATACGCATAAGTGACTCGGTGGATGTTGTGATTCGGCAAAAGTAAATGGTTCAAAGTTATTGAATTATTTATTGATTATCCGCTGTGCACATTAAAGAGGCTGCTGCTGCTATTTGCCTTCTAATCAATCAAGATTCGTTTGTGTTTTTATTCGGCTGTGGGGCTACTCTAGGTTTTAATCGGTAAAGATTCGGTTTATTCATCATTCTAGTAATTAATTAGTCGGTAAAGATTGTTGGGTATTATTGTTCAAGTGTCGCTGGTGATATTTTTTTGGTTTTGATCTGCTGCTCTTGGTTTGTACTGGTATTTCTCGTTTCTGCTGAAGATTTGTGATTCTGCTGATAAGCCTATTCGTTGCCACTGATTGAATTAGTGACAGTTTAGCAACAGATCAGCAACAGATAAAGTGTCGCTAATCTGTTCAGTGATAGATTTTGCAACAGTTTTGTGACACTTTTCAAGTGTCGTCTGGATACTTAAAAAAAAAAAAAAAAAAAAAAAAAAAAAAGAAAAAGAAAAAGAAAAGAAGTATCCTTGTTGTTTCTATTCGATCTGGTTGCTCGGTTCCTGCGGGTTGGTTTCAGTCCTACTGGTGTGTTTCTCAGTTCCTCCTAGTTAGTTGGTTACTGCTGACTTTAAAATGGCAGAATTTGATAATGAAAGGGATGATGCAATGTTTCCTTATTTGGTGGATGATGATTACGAGGTCTGGGCTGAGAAGATGGAACACTGGCTCACGAATAATGATATGAATACCTGGAAGCTGATTCAAAATGGCAACAGCTTGAAAAGGATTGGAACAGATAGAGATGGAAACTACATAATATTTCCTCCAACAACTGCTGATGAAACACTAGCTGTCCACAGAGAGTCAAAGGCAAGAGCTACCTTGCTTAAATCTATTCCTGCTGATCATGTAGCAGATTTCAGTTATATGAAGGATGCAAGTAAGATATGGAATGCACTCAAAGCAAGGTATGGTGGAAATCCTGAATCCAAGAAGATGAGAAAGGAAGCTTGCACTATATCCAAGACTGAAGAATTTGCACTGATGGGACTCACTTCTCAGGTACATAATTGTGTCTTTGGTTGTAATGAAAAATATAATGAACTTAAGGAGGCTTATGATGAATTGAAACCTAAATATAATGAATGTTATGTAGAAGTTGAGGCTTACAAACAGGCTTTAAAAACTTTAGAAAAACAAAAGGTTTGGTTTCAAAAGAATCAGCTTGCTTATGATGAAAAGATAGGGGTGTTAGAGAGAGATTTACTATGTACTACAAATGAACTAAAATGTTGTGAAAAGGAAAAAGCTAAACTAGAGTTAGAGAATCAGGAACTAAAAGAGAAACTAGAGCAGGAAATAGCTAATCATAACACTTGGTTAATGTCAGGTGATAAGTTATCTAACTGTCTCTATAATAGTCAACCTGTGAACTCTAGTATAGGTCTAGGTTTTAAAAAATATGTTGGTTTAGAGGCTAGGTTTGATATGGGTAAACCTACACCAGCAGGCTTAGCAAATTTTGTTAAAGAAGGAAAATTACATGCTGTGCCTGGACCTATTAGAGGAGAATTCATGCCCACTACCAACACCACCTCAGACTTTGATGGATCACACCATCTTTATGGCAAAAAGTCAAGTGACTTGCCAGACACTGATTGTAAGTCTACTGACTATGCCTCATGTGATTCAAGTGACAAGTCTTCAAAGGTCAATGTCCCTGCCCCTAGTGTTTTTAATGTTAAAAGCTCAGAGTCTAATTCTACTGAGTCTAACTCCTTTACTTCTACTTCTTGTGTTTCCACATCCAAAAGTAAAGTTGAGATTGAATCCAAAGTTAGGGCACCCAAACAAGAACCCATTGTTGTTCAAGATTTACCTAGTGTCACTTCTAATAAATCTGATAAGAATACATACAATTCTAGGACTTCTTGTAATAAGAATGGTTGTTTTAATAAAAAGACTGGTAATGTTAAGAAGAAAACTTGTTTTGTGTGTGGTAGTAAGTCTCATCTCATTAAGGATTGTGATTTTCATGAGAAGAGAATGGGTGTATGTGCTAGTCAAAACAAATCTAGACCAATGTGGAAAAATGTTAATGATATACCACCATATGTTCCACAAGCAACACATAGTAGATCTTTTCCAGCTCATTGGAAAAGACATGTTGCTAGACCATTCTACATACCTACTAGCACTTACTTTCAGAATGGTTTTTGGCCTGGTTATTATGACCCAAGGTATATGGGGGGAACAAGATGGGATACTGGTATTAAGCCCTCAACAGGTTGTTCTTGGATAAATAAAAGGAACAGTTCATTCTGGGTACCCAAGAACAATAGTCCTTGTCAGGTGCACTGATTGAGGGGAGGCCTAAGCCTAAGGGGAGGCTTATTGTTGTATATTTTTGTGCTAACTAACATTTTTCTTAGTTTGTTTTTGTGTTCACTAATTAAAATAATGCAGCTGTTGAATTTGTTGCTTCCTTTTATTAAGTGAGTGGTTACTGCTGATGAATTAATTAGTTTGGGAGGTCAGTCAATAGTAGTTGAATTTCGATCAGATTGTGCAGAGGATAGATGTGGGCCTTGTACACATAAATACTGATATGCCTATTTTATACAAATTGGTGTATGGATTTCTATCACATGGATTGATTTGAATATCCTACCTTGTGGTCAGTCATAAGGGTTGTCATTGCTGATTTTACATTATGTCTGTCAGTCCAAGTAGTAAAGTGGTTGGTCAATTATGTGAAACTGATTTGATTTGTGCGAGTGGGGTAGTCAACTGAATTGATCAATGCATATTGACTGCATAAAGGTGAACTGCACGTGATGCTACAAGTGGGGTTAAGTCTATTTGCATACTGATTGATCGATTTATTAATTGGTGATGGATAAATTGTTGGTCAACATGAGGCAATTAACATTGTATTGTGTTAATTAAATGGGTCGGTGGTCAATAGAAATTGGTCAATGGTCTATTTAATGGGGCTAATTTGGTTACTCACATATTCTTGATTGGCTGAAGTAGTATTCTCGTACCATTGGTATTTATTGGAGCAGTTTTGTCGGCTAGTGCATTTGGTTTTTGATCAGTGTACTCACGTGAGACTTCAAGGAGATTCATACTACCTCGTACAAATGTATATGATTGAAGTTTGCATCAGTGGTCAATTGATTGGTCTGCATTAATTTTTCTGCTGATGCATTAATTTCATTGCTGCTGATGATCCTGCTGGTAGTTCTTTATTTCTGCTGATAGTGTTCCCGTTCCTGCTGATAACACCATTTCTGTTGAAGATCACCATTTCTGCTGACTGCATTCGAATTCTGCTGCTCATTGATGGTATCTATGGTTTATTGTTTTTCATTTTTTTTTATTAGTTAAAAAAAAAAAAAAAAAAAAAAAAAAAAAAAAAAAAAAAAAAAAAAAAAAAACTTTTTCTTTCTTTTCGTAGTTAGTTTCTTATTCTTTAATTAAAAAAAAAAAAAAAAAAAAAAAATTCATTATTTTCTTTTCTATTTATTTTCTTTTCGTTATAGTTAAAAAAAATAAAATAAAATAAAAAAAAATAAAAAATAAAAACACAAATCATTTTCATTTGTTTGTTTTCTTTCTTTCTTTTATTTCTGTTTGTTTCTATTCTTAGTTAAAAAAAAAAAAAAAAAAACTTTGTGTACTAACTTTAATGCAGGTTTGTTGTATAACTCTGTTGATGGTTATCAACTCACCAGATGTGACTTGTGTCCATCAAAGAGTTGGCTAGTCCAAAGGGTACAGCTTTGGTAAAGACACATCAAATCTGTTGATAGCTATAATAGCTTGCTAAAAGCTATAGGGTACTCAACTCACCCATGCTTCATTGCTGAGAGTTGAAATGGTCATCAATTCACCATGGATGTAACCCTTTCTGGGATCCAAAGAATTGGCTAGTCCACAAAAGTATGGTTTGTGGTAAAGACATTTGGTATCCATATTTGGTATTCAATTCACCAAGGTTCAGTTGAAACCAAAGAATTGGCTAGTCCTGAGCAAACGGCTACAGGTAAAGACATCTCAAATCCGTTTATAGTTGCTGATTTGCTAATAAATCAGATGGTTATCAGTGTACCATAGTTTTCGAACTTAAACATTTGGCTACTCCAGTAGTGATGGCTATTGGTAAAGAGACATCAAATCCATTATTTTCAATGATTCACCTCTCACAGGTGTTAACACACCTTGATGTGATGAGAATAGTATGAAACTAAATTGGTTTGATGTACATTATGTCATTTGTTGCTGCAAAGACCTGAAGTTTCAAGTTCTACCATTCATAGAGATGTGGTTCATTTGATTCTTTGCTGCTGATGTTCGACTTCAATCCTCTTATTATGAAGTGTTAATGATCTATCAAGAATCTTGAACTTAACGTAGTCAAATTCAAGATTAGGGGAGGATTGTTGGGAATTTTGGAAGTTCCTACTGATGAAGTTCTTCTGACAGGTTTCTGCTGAAGCTATAGATGGTTTCTGCTGACATAGTGTTCCTGCTGAAGACTTATAGTGTTCCTGCTGAAGACTTGTTTTCAGCAGATATAGTTATTCCGTGTTATTTATTAGTTTGTTAGGATATGCATGAACTATTTTAGGTAGTGATATGCATTGATATTTTTATTTATTACTGTATTAGTGTTCCTTGTGTATAAAAGGAACAGAGGTCATTTGTATTAGACATGCTTCTGAAGAAAAATAACAACTCCAGGAACATATTTTAGAGAGATCCATAGAGGATCATTGTTCTTGTTATTAGAAAAACCTTGTTAAGAAACTTTGATTGTTCTTATTATTGTTATTCCGCTGTGCATATAATCATTGTTTCTATAATCCTAGAAGAGTTAGATCTTGGATTCCACATATACTCACATGCAATCCTATCTTTCTGCCATTTGAAAATCTTGTCCCCTTATCAAATCGAATATTATCTACAATAATTGTCAACTTGCTCTATAATATACAACTACATGCATGCATTTCTATAGCTATATATACGTATAATACACAAACATAAAAGCACATTCAAACTTAAAACAATTCTCTCAAAATTCCTTACTGCTGAGAGTGTCCAAGAAGACCAGAGCCATTCTCCAATATTTTGAATCCATTTCAAGTCTTATAGCACCATTTCGAACCATTGTTGATCGACTATCACAAGTTATTAAGCCCATAATTTCCTTGTTCTTGATTTCATTCGAACGTAAACTCCACCTCAAAGGTGTAGTAAGTCTTCCTAAACCCCTTGTGATTCATTCTATTCAATTACAACATATCATGCATTGTTTTCTTATTTTATTCGAACGTATATCTCATTTTATTTCATTTACACGCTTCGTTATTTAGTTTCTTTACGTTTAACGCAATAACCTCCTTATGGATGGCTAAGAACATGAGTTTTATCTATACTTGAAACTCACAATTTCGTTTCTTTACTTATCGAATGCATTTTATCATTTTCGAATCACAACTCATTATATATGTCATTTCCTTTATTATCCGAACCATGTTAATAACGATAAGGAATGACCATGGTATTTCGAATTCATATACACAAAACATAGTTTTTATTTCTCGATATGTTTCTCTATAATCTCATCTAATAAGCTACATTAAAAAGCTTTTCTAATAAGCTCATGAAACACCATTTTAGTCGACCAAGCTTATGGCCTTCGAAACTATTTTTGAACTTATACACATATCGATTGGGCCTTTAAAGTCCATTAAGCCATCAATAAGCTATTTTGAATAATAAGCAGTTTTTATAAGTTGAAATAAGCTTTATAAAAATGTTAAAACTCTCGGATAATTTTTCCTTTTTTTTTTGAGAATTTTGGACTAAGTTTGCAAAATATCTCAAATTTAGGGACTAAAACTGCCAACTTTATAAAACTATGTTCAAAACTGCCAAATCAGTAACTTATGGGTATAAAAGGATAGAACAATAACTAGAAGTCATAAAATGTAACATTTAACCCTTTTTGGACTAAAAATGTAACCGAGGAATAACGGTGCAAAACTTACACCGTTCGGGTAAAAAGTGTAAATTCTATAAAAGACCAAGGGCTGAACAGTAACATTATTTATAATCAATTCTATTTCATGTTTTACTTATTTCATATGCATTTTGAAATTCGTTTCAGTATATTTATTTTTCGTTACGGTTATATTTATATAACGAACTTTTAACGAATAACTTAACGTATTAATTCAACGACTTTCGAGGAAACGTTATTACTGAATCAATAAACATAAAAACATGATAATATTATGTATAATATTATTTTGAACTTTAAACATATCAAATCATTTTCATCACGAACCGATTCGTTATCCGATATTCGTTCACGATCATTATTCACATCAAGTCAATCTTAAACCATCGAAATCTCAGACTTCACTATTATTCAGGTTGTGTGTTGGAACCGTTACTGTGATACTTTTGACATAACCTTACTTTGACCTTGACAGCTAAGGTTAGAATTGATAGCCCCTACTTTTATACATTTTGATTTACTTTTGGGGGAGATACATGCTCAACTATATTTACTTACTTTTACAAGTACTCTAAAACTTTCACGGTTCATCGTGAGTCATAGCCCCTACTCTTTTAATGCTTGTTTTATACTCTTTGGGGGAGATACATGCTCAAAAATACTTTACGCGTTTATCAACTATATGATTTGCTTTATGATGCAATTACTCAACATTTATACTTTTATGTCACGATACGCTTTTATGCTTAGCTTTGGGAAGTAGTCTCCCACTAGTCTTTGGGAAGTAGTCTCCCACTAGTCTTTGGGAAGCAGTCTCCCAGTAATTCTTTGGGAAGTAACTCCCGATAATCTTTGGGAAGTAACTCCCGGTAATCTTTGGGAAGTAGACTCCCAGTATGTGTAGTTTATGCATAGGACTCTTTCATGCGACTTTATTAAATTAATCGTATACACATCTATGGGCGGGGCTTGGGACTGAGTGGATTTACAATGCCTTTGCGTGGAAATCTTTATTCGAATGCTTTACTATTTAAACTATACACTTATGTATTAATTATTCTATGTTAGTAGTGGATTGTAAACACACAGGTTGCAAGTCTTGTATGGGCGGGGCTTGGGACTGAGTGGATTTACAAGGCCTTTGCTGTGAAATCTTTATTCAAATTGTTTACAGTTAAACTAAACTCTATGAACTCACCAACCTTTGGTTGACACTTTTTAACATGTTTATCTTAGGTTATTAAGGCGATAGTGGATGCATGGATTCTAGAGTCAATTGCATACTTGGAGACTCATATCATTTATCTTTTACCATTCGAAACATCTATGTAACTTTACTTTGGAACTTATTGTCATAACTCTAATTTCAATAATTCGAATGGTAACATTTTAAAACGTCTCATTTAGAGCACGTTTTCTATACCTTGATCTTTATTATGAAGTAATACCCCCTTGACTCTACTGTTCCGCTGCGGTAATTTGGGGGTGTTACACCAAGCCAAGACAAATAAATCCCAAAGGAAAAGCCCCCAAAGGTGAAGGAGGGGTGGAAATTGTACACTGACGGAGCCTCTAGCTCCGATGGTTCGGGAGCAGGGCTAATGCTGGTCAGCCCGGAGAGGAAGGAGTACACTTATGCACTACGTTTTGAGTTCGAGGCTACAAACAATGAAGCTGAGTACGAAGCTTTGTTAGCTGGCCTCCGACTTGCAAAGAACATGGAGGTTCGTGATCTCTCCGTTTTTGTTGACTCACAGTTAGTAGCTAACCAAATCAAGGGCTCTTACGAGGCAAGGCAGCCCACCATCAAGCAGTATTTGGATAAAGCTAAAGAACTCCTCCATGGGTTCGAGTCCTACAATATAGAGCACGTTCGTAGGAACCAAAACAAGAAAGTAGATGCATTAAGCAAGTTAGCTTCGATGGCATTTGCTCACCTAACAAAGGAGGTCTTGGTTGAAGTGCTGGCTGAAAGGTCAATCAAGAGAAGTGATGTGTCTGACGTCATACTTGAAGAAGGATCCAATTAGATGACTCCGAAAAGAGAATACTTGATAAGTGGTATTCTGCCAGAAGATCCAAAGCTAGCACGAAAGGTTAGGGTCAAGGCTCCCTAATATTGACTTATTGGGGATAATCTCTACAGGAGGTCCTTCTTATCTCCATGGCTTCGTTGTGTGGGGCCAAAGCAGGTTTCGAACATCATCTACGAAGTCCATGAAGGATCCTGCGGCTTACATGCAGGTCCTCGCTCCGTTGTCTCGAAAATAATGAAGCATGGATATTATTGGCCATCAATAGATAGCGACGCAACTGATATAATACAAAAGTGTGAAGTATGTCAGACCCACTCCAACGTTCCAAGACTACCAGAGCAAGACATAACCTCCGTAACGACTACATGGCCTTTTCGCCAGTGGGGAATCGATATAGTCGGACCCCTACCAGTAGCTCCAGGAGGGGTGAGGGTCTTGGTAGTAGCCATAGACTACTTCACCAAATGGGTCGAAGCTAAGCCTTTGGCATTAGTAACAGGAAGGCATATGGAAAAGTTTGTGTGAGAACACATAATCTGCCGATTTGGAGTCCCCCACATTATCATCTCCAACAACGAGAAGCAATTCGCCGAAGGAGTATTCCCAGCTTTCTGTGAAGGCCTAAAAATCAAACAGTCGTTCACTTCCGTGTACCATCCTCAGGGTAACGGACAAGGTGAAGTCACTGACAAGGACATTGTGAATGGAATCGAGAAGAGGTTAGGACGACACCATCATGGATGGGTAGACGAACTACCCCAAGTTCTGTGGGCACATAGAAATATGTCCTTTGGCTAAAAAATGCAAGCAAAGCTGAGTACGAAGGAACGCTAGGGCCTACATGGGGAGGACCCTACGTCATATCGGACGCCTACGGCAACGGTGCATACAAGCTGGAATTGCTAGACGGAGACGTCATGGATAGAGCTTGGAATGGTACTAAATTCCGTAAGTTTTACATATGAAACTTACTACTTTTAAAACACTTAGCTTGTTTTTCAATTCATGTGTTGCATTCTTCTCATTTGAGGAAAAAAGCATTAATGGTAGGTGTCTTAGTTTTCATTTCTTAAAATGATGTAATCCTCCCTAACCAATTAATGATATAACGCGTTTCCCTCAAATCTCTTGTTTCATTCTTTACAACAAAGATTTGTTTAGCCAAGTACTTTACAAGTTTTAATGTCGAAGGATGGTTCAGGACACATGTCTTGTATACATATAACATCCATTACAATTCACATTAACTTTCCTACAAGACTTAGGGTATTCTAAACCATTTGTATCTTAAAGATAAAGACGGAGTGAGTCGCGACCCTCTGTCGCAGTCAAATTATACGATTGCTAAAAATCTTGTTCCAAAATACACATAATAAGGTTATAACCTTAGGTTGTATATTTACGTTTATAAATAAGTGTAAGAGAAGATAAACATGATATTCAAAGCAGGACATTGTGCCCTACTTGGCATTTATAGACAAAACATGGACACAAGCCAACACAAAGTTTCAAACATTATTTGGATACGGGCCAAAGCCCAGCAAGCATAGGAAACTAAATTGTTCAACAAATAGGCATCAGCCTATTAAGCAACATGAGAAATTGTTCAAAGGGTACATGCCACCCTTGGGGCCAAATTCCTGCCAACGTGGCAGTCTTCGAGCATTTTTTGAGGACATTGAATCCTCTTGATGTGATGCAGTCTTTTTGGTTGGAGACGAAGGCTAAATCTTTCGAGGCTTCTTCGAAAGGAGATCTTCAATGGATATCGAGGGGTCTTTGGTTGCTTTAGTGAGGAAAGGGTACTCTGCTGAAGTGTACGCGTTGCCCGCATCATTATACTCCTGCTCAGATGTTGGACGGTAGTAAGGTACCTCCGACAAGACCACAGGTTTCTTGGTCTCGGCGATTTCTTCCAACGTCGTGCATTTTCCGTAAAAAAATGGCCACGTTCACCAGCTTCCCAACTATCTCCCCCACCTCATCGCTGTGGTACAGTTCCATTGCTACATATGGAACAACCTTCGAGACCACCTCATCTCTGTCCTTCTTCAAGCTCTTGCAATAGAGTTTTAGTCCATCTATTTCCTCATGAAGCCTGATCTCCTGTTCACCAAGCTTAGCCCTTTCGGCTTCAAGACCTGCACATTTAGACTCAAGGGTAGTAACTTGTGATTTATACCCAGATACCTTGGCCTCCTCCATTCTCAACCTTCCACATTCCGCTTGGGCCTCTTTCAACTGCTCTTCGAGACTATCAATTTTGGTTCGAAGAGCTTCATAACGAGGATTCTTCTCAAAATTCAACATGGCCTCATCACATCTGGCCTCCAGCTCAGCATATTAAAGTTCCCTGTTCTTCTCCCTGGCCACAATCACGGCAATTTCTTCCTTGGCGTCCTTCACCGTTCGAATCAACTCCCTTGTTTTGGTGTTGAGGTGGTTATCCAGAATGGCCTGTCTTGTATAGCTTTTGTCATGCAAGTCGCAGAGCCGCTCAATGGACATCTCGTCCAGAGTTCTCCTCCAACTCGCAGGGGTAACATTTTTAATCAATAGATGACAGATGAGGGAATTCGGAAGCTCCTTGGTGTTGGGCAACCCTGCACAAAACACGTTAGTTAGATAGGGGACATAGTCAGGAGAAAAGAATTGATATGATCTTTACTTACCATGGATGTCATCATCCTCCGCACTCTCCACGGTCGAATGCATAACCGCTTTCCCATGAGAAGTTTTCTACTTTGTTGTTCTTGTCGGAGGAGTTGGCAGGGCTAGCTTCCTCTTCGGAGGAGCTTTCACGGACTTAGCACTTGTTCCTTTTCTGCTTCGCACTCTGTCTGCGATCCCAGAAGACCCTATGATCGTTACTTGATCACCCTCGGAGAGGGGATCGTCAGAATCAGCCACATTCTCAACAAGCTGGAGGGTTTCCTCAGTATTCACAGGTTTGGGAGGTGGGATTACTGCAAGGGGCTCAACTGGTTGAGCGTCTACATCATTATTATTAACTGAAATCGATGGAGAGCCTACTCCGTAGCTCACATCCTTCGGGTCCTTGGGAATGAAACTGACCTCCTTGGCACCACCGAACACAACGAAATTCCTGAACGCCATTCCTGCAACAACAAAAGAAAATAGATGAATATCAGCAGATAAGTTATTTATTTTATTTAAATGGATATGTACATACTTTTTCCTTCACATATTATCTCAGGCTTCAACGGAGAACCTTCCCAACGGTCAACTATGCCCGCCATGAACAGAATTGGCTCAGGAAACGTTTGGACGTCAACTGGGTGGCGTGCAAGACGCTGATATATGGGACTGCTTCTTATGTCGTATGGCAAGGGGTCATTAAAGCGTTTTTCATCAAACAGGAATGCTTCATCCAACAAGGCTGGATATTCCGGAGGTATGATTGTGTTTTGTATATAGAAAAACTGCCATTTCCAATTTCTAATGTTTGAAAACGGTTTGGTCACCAAGTAGGGCACATCGTGCTCACTTCTTTTGGCCAAGGTTATCCAATCACCACCAGGATAAAGGTTAATAAAGCTTTTAAGCACAGCCAGTGTAGGATCATAACCATAAGCCTTGCACATCACAATGTAGTTGGTTAATTTGGCTAAGCCAAAAGGAATCAACCTAGAGATGTGTACTTGGTAATACTGTAAAAACTCCAAAATTAGGGGGTGAATTGGAATCCTAAAGTTAGATTGGATGAAAGCATGAACATAAAGCCCCACATACCCTTCGGTAGCGTCAAAAATATTTTGGGTGATGAGGCGAAAAGTGTACCGCTTTTAAGGGGTCATTTAAGCCCGAAATCGTATTTATTTGATCAAATATTGCCCTAAATCGTTCCTTTTGTCATTTTAGGTACTTTTGAGGAGAAATCTGGAAAAGGAGGCATTTTGGACGTTTTTGGAGCATTAAAGTGAAGAAAACGGCAAAGTCTCAAGAATCGGCTAAAAGTTACTCTTGACGGCGTCACAATTAACATGGGACGGCGTCATGCCTTGGCAAGAAAAGTTGGATGTGAAATTTACTCATGACGGGCCAGTGAGTTTGCATGAGAATTCTGACGGCGTCACGCTTTAACTAAATCAAGGGCGTCACGGCTTAAATCATAAGGGGACGGCGTCACGTTCATGATCCGACGGCGTCAAGCCTTGATAAGCCAGAATGGATTTTTGAAGAGCTAAAGAGGGACGGCGTCAAGATGGTCATCCGGGAACCCTAAAAGCGGCGAGGTGACGGCGTCACAATGCATAAGGTGACGCCGTCAGATGTCAAAGTCTATATATAGTTTTCTAATTTTTTGTCATTAAGGGAGAGCTTAGTGTGTGGAATTTTGGGATAAAACCCTAAGACGATTTTAGCTACTTTTTCAGGGCTTTTTGCCTTGAGATCTTCCATGTTTCATTGAAAGATAAGTTATCAATTAATCATTCAATATGTCTATGTGTTGTTTGATTCTATCTTATGCTTGTCTTTTGTTTAACATGTTAGGCTAATTTTATCTTGTGTTTGCTTAGATCTAATGAAACCTAGCTATTGATTATTGGTTGTTAGTGTGTTGTTAGTTGTATTGGATGATTGTTTATCTATGTTAGGCTTAAGAAAACTGGCTAACTTCCTATTCGGTAACTTGCTTGAACGTCTTAAGAAACATGAACCAAACGCGTACTAAAGGTTTTTATGGTTGTATTTAATGCACAAGCGAATTCTAGTGATCCCATGTTAGGAGCTTCCTAGCCGGCTCGACATAGGAGTGAAGTAGGAGCTTGTAGAGTTTGGGGAAGTAAGTACGCCACCCCACGAATGGTATTAAGGAATACACCCGTCATCCACGCGACTAATACACACTAATTAACCGGTAAAAGATAGTTAGGGAGTAAGGAAATCTAAGTAAACACATTTCTCTACACATAAGTTTCTCACCACTTTTCATTTTTGTTATTTTATTTTATTTGCATTTGTAGTAATTTGGGTTAGTTGACTAGCAACTAATTCCGCCCACTCCTTCAAAACCCGAGATTTTACTTGCTTACCATAAAATATAAAAATACAAAAAGAATCTTCCTCAACCCTTAGACCTAATTAGAGTAGCCTTTCACACCTAACGAACACTATTCCCTGTGGAGAACGATCAATCCCCCGTACTTACCACTACACTATACTACATCGGTCAGGTACACTGCCTGGTGGGGTTGTAAGCCTCTTGAGATCCCTCGAGAGGTAAAACCTGTTGTAAGGTTGCAAAACCCACGCAATCAAGTTTTTGGCGCCGCTGCCGGGGAATAGTTATTGTTTAGGTTGAATTTTTATTTCTATTAGGTCTACTCACTAGATTCCTTTCTAGTGAGATTTTTATTTTATTTTTCTAGGATTTCTTTAGTCTATCTATTTTCTTCGTGTCTTTGTTCGTAACCATTACCGTCCGACATCATGGAAGATGGTAATATCCTTAACCCACACAACCCACCACCACAACAACCACCACCACCTCCTAGAGCCCGTACTTTAGGAGAGTATTCCCGTCCTAGCCACCACGGCTATCGAAACACCATTGAGCTCACTCAAGGAGCCAATATCACACCCTTGCGATCCGACTCCATCCGGTTGGTGCAAAGCGGATGCGCATTCCATGGACTTCGTTCTGAAGATCCTAATCAACATCTCAAGGACTTTCTTAAAATCGTTGATTCTATAGACCTTGATGTTGCCACTCGAGAGACGACCCGATTGCGTCTCTTCCAATTCTCTCTGCGGGACCAAGCTAGTCAGTGGCTAGAACGTCAACCCGCAGGATCCATCACCTCTTGGGATGATCTCACCACTCGTTTCCTTGCTCAGTTTTTCCCACCGGGAAGAACTACCAAGCTAAGGAATGATATCTTGATGTTCCAACAACGTCAAGGCGAAACTCTCTACGAGGCATGGACTCGATTCAAGGACTTACTCCAAAAAGTCCCTCACCATGGCATAGAACTTTGGCTCCAAGTACAAATCTTCTATGACCATATCAATCTCTCCACAAGGCAAACCATTGACCAATCGGCCGGTGGCAAGCTACGTGATCTAAGTGCGGAACAATCATGGGCTCTCCTAGAGGATCTTGCTCTTTATGACAACGAAAGTTGGAGTGATCCCCGTGATTTGAATAAAACGGTCAAGGCAATATCTTTGCCTTTGAACAATTCAAGCACTTCCGACCGTAGGATCGTAGAACTTGAAGACCAAGTCAAGTTTCTCATGAAATCCTACGAGGCTCCTAAACCTTCAAGCCAAGTGAACAAAATCACTTCTTCATGTGAATTATGTAGTGGTCCCCACGACACTCGTGATTGCATGGAACTCCCCGAACAAGCTTTTGTGGACTACGCATCCTCGCGTACCGACGGAGCGGGAGACAAGTGGTACACTTTCAAGCCCGAGCCAAACCATTATGGTGATTCATACAACCCCTCATGGAAAAATCACCCGAACCTTAGGTGGAAACAAAACCAAAACTCACAACAAATCAATTCTTCCAACCCACCTAATCGTTTCCAATCAAGCGGTTCCAACTCGAACCGTACTTTCAACAACAATCCTTCCGGCAATGGTAGTACCAATAACTTTGAAGGATTGATGTCTCAATTTATGGCATCTCAAGAAGCTCGTTTAGCCAAGTTTGAAGCCGATTTCAAACAAAAACAAAGCGAGATGACCGACAAGATTGACACCTTGTTGAAAGCCCTCAATGACCGAGAAATGGGAGCACTCCCTAGCAACACGGTCAAGAACCCGAAACTAAACGTCAACGCTATTTCATCGGTTTCGTCCCCTAGTTCTTGTCCACAATATTATTCGGTCAATTCCATGAGCACGTGTTTCAAACAAACCCAAATCATTCCAAGTGACCAAGAAGTTATGACATCCAAATTGGTCAACAACATAGTTGAAACACCTCCCACTCAAAACCTTGACGATGAATTCAAGGAGCTCCACCTTGAAAGTCCGGTTGTTGATGAGAAGAAGCTCAAGTTAGGCGAAAAAGGGACCGCCTTTGTTCAAAACAAGCTACCTAAGAAGTTAGATGATCCGGGCTTATTTGTTCTACCTTGCAAGATCGGTAATTCGGAGGCTTATGATACATTAGCCGATCTTGGATCAAGCCTTAACCTACTTCCGTTACCTCTCTACACCTCTCTAAAACTTGGAAAACTTGAAGAAACCGAGGTGATAATAGGCTTAGCGGATGGAAGTGTTGCTTACCCGGTTGGAGTAGTTAAGGACGTGTTAGTGCACATTGGAAAACTAACCATTTTAGCCGATTTCCACGTCCTTGATATGGTTAGCGACCCTACATGCCCCTTGTTGATAGGTAGAGGATTTTTAGCGACCGCTAGTGCTATGATTGATTGTAAGGAATCCAAGATAGCGGTAGGAGAAGGGGATACTTGGTCAGTCTATGATGTTAAGAAACATGCCTATGATACTAGTGAGGAACCGACACCCCATTGGTTAGAATTAAATAGGAGACCATCTAGATATGGACCTTGGATCGATAGAGACTTCATAGGACCCCAACGCCCATTTTACCTAGAAGAGGACTTTGTTAACCGAACGCATTCGGTAGAGCAACTCTTGGCTAGGGACACCGAATTGGATCCATTTGAAGACCCTCTAGTTTTTAGAAGGATGATTGATTTCCTAGGAGTTTTGCCAATTAACCTAGGAATGAATAAGTGGATTTGTGAGGAAGATGATCATAAGTGGAATTGGGATAAACCACCCAATGATGGAGATGGGTCATGGCATATCAAGATGACATTGTATGACCCGGATGGAGAGAAGTTTGAAAAGACATATCGTACTAAGCGGACCAATAGGAAACTTCAATCCAAGCTTAACCCTAAAGACGTCCTTGATGACGAGCTTACTTACATAGGGTAGCGTGACTTAGAGTCTAGCTACAAGACTCGTTAATAAAGAAAGGCGCTTCTTTGGAGGCAACCCAAGCTTTATTTATTTTATTTGCTTTGTGTGTTCATTTGTTTGTGTGTTTGTTTTTATTTGTTTCGTATGTGTGTGTAATTTTTATTCTTATTGATTCATGTTAAAAACTAAATTGTGAAAATGCTTTATTTGTTTTTAACTTCGTCTTAACTACATATAAAGGTATTTTGCAAAAGATAAGTGTAAGGGAAATCTAAATCGGTTTATTAGAACACAAATGAACATGAATCATAATAATAATAAGTTAGCATACATATTCGTATTTGTTTGAGTCAAATGCTTGTATCGAGTCATAATGATGTTTTGCAGAATTTCCAGGAAGTAAGGTAAAGGTTTTTCCAGAAATTTTCCGGAAACTTAAAATGAAAATTTTTGTCAGGTCATTTCTGACGGCGTCAGGGGTTATAACCTGACGGCGTCAGATTTAATTTCCAGAAATTTTTGAAAATTTTGTTTTCATAAAAAGTTTTTATTAAAATCTCCAACTTATAATCTCCAGGAATCTGCAAAGTTATCATTCCACAAGCATTATATCCTTATATATAGATTTTATCCCGCCGATGTTATGCAGGTTTTCGTGTTTGTTTTCTCAGGTTCAACAGGTTATTTTGGACAAGGAAATGTTTTGAATCAAGCTTATGGCGATGCATTAGTCATGGAGCTTCAACATTCTCTTTGGAGGAAGATTTAACCGTGTAATTTCATTATCCAACGAGCGAATCAGGGGAGTATTTGATTTCATTCTTTTACTTTATGCTTTTACATTTGTCATTTGAACATTGGGGACAATGTTCATCTTAAGTGTAAGGGGAGGGTAAAAGTACGATTTTTGAGAATACAATTGCGCTTGATTTTTGTTTGTTTAATAGTAGATGTGTAATAAAACTGAGAGAAATACTTGTTAAGGTAATTTTAGTGCCAAATTTAAAATTTTTTACAACATATAGGAGTGAAACTTTGGTCTTAATGAGCGTCTCATGGATAGGAGTTATATGACTAGCACAAAACCGTACCACTAAAAAATTTTCCACCCCCAAATATGTGAGGTTCGCCCCTAGAATTGGTAGGAAAAGCATTTATGCTATGATGTGTGTACCGGTAGCACTTAGATTCTAGAACTTGCGTTAGGACCATTCCGAGGCCACAAGTGAGACTACATTCGTGTAGTTAGATTTACTACATGATAAGAGGCATTAGGATTAACCCATTGTTTTACACCTGTGTTTTTGTTATAATTACATTGGCTACATTGGTCAAGTAATTCTCCCACACCCTTTGCGTTGTACTCATTTTTAGTACACGATACCCCTAGTACACCCCTCAGAGCCTATCTTTTCGTTTCGACCTTTAAGCATTTTACTTAAAGGAAGAATTTGTTACACCCCACTTAAATGTACACCCAAATCGCCTTAGCCTACCTTGTATGCACTCATTTTTAGTGCATTATTGTTACAACATTTGTTTAAACCCAAGTTAATTATCTAGTTGATTACATGGTTGCTAAGTCGAGTCATATCCTTGTACATATTGTTTTGGGACGATTGGGACTCGTGGGTAAAGTACTAGTGTAATGGAGTAATGGGGAAGAACATCATTTATTACCCCCATATGTGCTAAATGTTTTAAAAGTACTCCAAGTTTTTCAATTATCTTAATTCGAGTCATTAGAATAGTTATTTGTAAAGTTATGTAAAAGTTCAAGTGTAAGGGGATGCAACGCCCCTATGATGTATTATTTTGGATGGTAGGGTAAAAGTGTATGCAAAAAAAAAAAAAAAAAAAAAAAAAAAAAAAAAAAAAAAAAAATCAAGAAAAATACAAAAAAAATGAGAAAAAGAAAAGTAGAAAAAACATACGGACTACCATCCCGTTTCATTTTATGTTTATTTTATGTTTATGTTTTGTTATTTTCTTTCATTAGCTTAAGATCGAGTCTAGTCTTGGCTTAGCAACGTTGTATAGTACATGTGATTGATCAAGATCTTTAACTAGCCACCAGTAAAATATCCCTTATCCAACAAAACCGTGTTCTCCTTTTCCCTACACCTAACGTTATAACCCATTTAAAAGCCCTCTTTGATAGTTTATCTTAGGTGCTTACGCCTAGTGGAGGAGGTTTTCGATCCTTTCCCAAGCCTATGGTAATCTATTTGCTATGACAGGTAGTGAGAGATATTTTCCGTTTTCATTTATGAGATTTATTTTGATGACACTTGAGAGATGTGAGTATCTAAACACTACTTGTGAGGTGCTAGTATGTAATCTCCGTGCTTATTATGATTGAAGTGGAACGATTATTTGTTGTAATTACTTTTATGTTTGCATTAAATGACCCCTAACTTGTATTTTGATTAGAATAAAAGCGCATTTGCTTGAGGACAAGCAAATCTCAAGTGTAAGGGTATTTGATGAGGCGAAAAGTGTACCGCTTTTAAGGGGTCATTTAAGCCCGAAATCGTATTTATTTGATCAAATATTGCCCTAAATCGTTCCTTTTGTCATTTTAGGTACTTTTGAGGAGAAATCTGGAAAAGGAGGCATTTTGGACGTTTTTGGAGCATTAAAGTGAAGAAAACGGCAAAGTCTCAAGAATCGGCTAAAAGTTACTCTTGACGGCGTCACAATTAACATGGGACGGCGTCATGCCTTGGCAAGAAAAGTTGGATGTGAAATTTACTCATGACGGGCCAGTGAGTTTGCATGAGAATTCTGACGGCGTCACGCTTTAACTAAATCAAGGGCGTCACGGCTTAAATCATAAGGGGACGGCGTCACGTTCATGATCCGACGGCGTCAAGCCTTGATAAGCCAGAATGGATTTTTGAAGAGCTAAAGAGGGACGGCGTCAAGATGGTCATCCGGGAACCCTAAAAGCGGCGAGGTGACGGCGTCACAATGCATAAGGTGACGCCGTCAGATGTCAAAGTCTATATATAGTTTTCTAATTTTTTGTCATTAAGGGAGAGCTTAGTGTGTGGAATTTTGGGATAAAACCCTAAGACGATTTTAGCTACTTTTTCAGGGCTTTTTGCCTTGAGATCTTCCATGTTTCATTGAAAGATAAGTTATCAATTAATCATTCAATATGTCTATGTGTTGTTTGATTCTATCTTATGCTTGTCTTTTGTTTAACATGTTAGGCTAATTTTATCTTGTGTTTGCTTAGATCTAATGAAACCTAGCTATTGATTATTGGTTGTTAGTGTGTTGTTAGTTGTATTGGATGATTGTTTATCTATGTTAGGCTTAAGAAAACTGGCTAACTTCCTATTCGGTAACTTGCTTGAACGTCTTAAGAAACATGAACCAAACGCGTACTAAAGGTTTTTATGGTTGTATTTAATGCACAAGCGAATTCTAGTGATCCCATGTTAGGAGCTTCCTAGCCGGCTCGACATAGGAGTGAAGTAGGAGCTTGTAGAGTTTGGGGAAGTAAGTACGCCACCCCACGAATGGTATTAAGGAATACACCCGTCATCCACGCGACTAATACACACTAATTAACCGGTAAAAGATAGTTAGGGAGTAAGGAAATCTAAGTAAACACATTTCTCTACACATAAGTTTCTCACCACTTTTCATTTTTGTTATTTTATTTTATTTGCATTTGTAGTAATTTGGGTTAGTTGACTAGCAACTAATTCCGCCCACTCCTTCAAAACCCGAGATTTTACTTGCTTACCATAAAAATATAAAAATACAAAAAGAATCTTCCTCAACCCTTAGACCTAATTAGAGTAGCCTTTCACACCTAACGAACACTATTCCCTGTGGAGAACGATCAATCCCCCGTACTTACCACTACACTATACTACATCGGTCAGGTACACTGCCTGGTGGGGTTGTAAGCCTCTTGAGATCCCTCGAGAGGTAAAACCTGTTGTAAGGTTGCAAAACCCACGCAATCAAGTTTTTGGCGCCGCTGCCGGGGAATAGTTATTGTTTAGGTTGAATTTTTATTTCTATTAGGTCTACTCACTAGATTCCTTTCTAGTGAGATTTTTATTTTATTTTTCTAGGATTTCTTTAGTCTATCTATTTTCTTCGTGTCTTTGTTCGTAACCATTACCGTCCGACATCATGGAAGATGGTAATATCCTTAACCCACACAACCCACCACCACAACAACCACCACCACCTCCTAGAGCCCGTACTTTAGGAGAGTATTCCCGTCCTAGCCACCACGGCTATCGAAACACCATTGAGCTCACTCAAGGAGCCAATATCACACCCTTGCGATCCGACTCCATCCGGTTGGTGCAAAGCGGATGCGCATTCCATGGACTTCGTTCTGAAGATCCTAATCAACATCTCAAGGACTTTCTTAAAATCGTTGATTCTATAGACCTTGATGTTGCCACT
Source organism: Artemisia tridentata subsp. tridentata (assembly GCA_021014915.2). Lineage (NCBI taxonomy): Eukaryota > Viridiplantae > Streptophyta > Magnoliopsida > Asterales > Asteraceae > Artemisia > Artemisia tridentata. The sequence goes on from CP139508.1 coordinate 337,850,172, forward strand.
CGAGAGACGACCCGATTGCGTCTCTTCCAATTCTCTCTGCGGGACCAAGCTAGTCAGTGGCTAGAACGTCAACCCGCAGGATCCATCACCTCTTGGGATGATCTCACCACTCGTTTCCTTGCTCAGTTTTTCCCACCGGGAAGAACTACCAAGCTAAGGAATGATATCTTGATGTTCCAACAACGTCAAGGCGAAACTCTCTACGAGGCATGGACTCGATTCAAGGACTTACTCCAAAAAGTCCCTCACCATGGCATAGAACTTTGGCTCCAAGTACAAATCTTCTATGACCATATCAATCTCTCCACAAGGCAAACCATTGACCAATCGGCCGGTGGCAAGCTACGTGATCTAAGTGCGGAACAATCATGGGCTCTCCTAGAGGATCTTGCTCTTTATGACAACGAAAGTTGGAGTGATCCCCGTGATTTGAATAAAACGGTCAAGGCAATATCTTTGCCTTTGAACAATTCAAGCACTTCCGACCGTAGGATCGTAGAACTTGAAGACCAAGTCAAGTTTCTCATGAAATCCTACGAGGCTCCTAAACCTTCAAGCCAAGTGAACAAAATCACTTCTTCATGTGAATTATGTAGTGGTCCCCACGACACTCGTGATTGCATGGAACTCCCCGAACAAGCTTTTGTGGACTACGCATCCTCGCGTACCGACGGAGCGGGAGACAAGTGGTACACTTTCAAGCCCGAGCCAAACCATTATGGTGATTCATACAACCCCTCATGGAAAAATCACCCGAACCTTAGGTGGAAACAAAACCAAAACTCACAACAAATCAATTCTTCCAACCCACCTAATCGTTTCCAATCAAGCGGTTCCAACTCGAACCGTACTTTCAACAACAATCCTTCCGGCAATGGTAGTACCAATAACTTTGAAGGATTGATGTCTCAATTTATGGCATCTCAAGAAGCTCGTTTAGCCAAGTTTGAAGCCGATTTCAAACAAAAACAAAGCGAGATGACCGACAAGATTGACACCTTGTTGAAAGCCCTCAATGACCGAGAAATGGGAGCACTCCCTAGCAACACGGTCAAGAACCCGAAACTAAACGTCAACGCTATTTCATCGGTTTCGTCCCCTAGTTCTTGTCCACAATATTATTCGGTCAATTCCATGAGCACGTGTTTCAAACAAACCCAAATCATTCCAAGTGACCAAGAAGTTATGACATCCAAATTGGTCAACAACATAGTTGAAACACCTCCCACTCAAAACCTTGACGATGAATTCAAGGAGCTCCACCTTGAAAGTCCGGTTGTTGATGAGAAGAAGCTCAAGTTAGGCGAAAAAGGGACCGCCTTTGTTCAAAACAAGCTACCTAAGAAGTTAGATGATCCGGGCTTATTTGTTCTACCTTGCAAGATCGGTAATTCGGAGGCTTATGATACATTAGCCGATCTTGGATCAAGCCTTAACCTACTTCCGTTACCTCTCTACACCTCTCTAAAACTTGGAAAACTTGAAGAAACCGAGGTGATAATAGGCTTAGCGGATGGAAGTGTTGCTTACCCGGTTGGAGTAGTTAAGGACGTGTTAGTGCACATTGGAAAACTAACCATTTTAGCCGATTTCCACGTCCTTGATATGGTTAGCGACCCTACATGCCCCTTGTTGATAGGTAGAGGATTTTTAGCGACCGCTAGTGCTATGATTGATTGTAAGGAATCCAAGATAGCGGTAGGAGAAGGGGATACTTGGTCAGTCTATGATGTTAAGAAACATGCCTATGATACTAGTGAGGAACCGACACCCCATTGGTTAGAATTAAATAGGAGACCATCTAGATATGGACCTTGGATCGATAGAGACTTCATAGGACCCCAACGCCCATTTTACCTAGAAGAGGACTTTGTTAACCGAACGCATTCGGTAGAGCAACTCTTGGCTAGGGACACCGAATTGGATCCATTTGAAGACCCTCTAGTTTTTAGAAGGATGATTGATTTCCTAGGAGTTTTGCCAATTAACCTAGGAATGAATAAGTGGATTTGTGAGGAAGATGATCATAAGTGGAATTGGGATAAACCACCCAATGATGGAGATGGGTCATGGCATATCAAGATGACATTGTATGACCCGGATGGAGAGAAGTTTGAAAAGACATATCGTACTAAGCGGACCAATAGGAAACTTCAATCCAAGCTTAACCCTAAAGACGTCCTTGATGACGAGCTTACTTACATAGGGTAGCGTGACTTAGAGTCTAGCTACAAGACTCGTTAATAAAGAAAGGCGCTTCTTTGGAGGCAACCCAAGCTTTATTTATTTTATTTGCTTTGTGTGTTCATTTGTTTGTGTGTTTGTTTTATTTGTTTCGTATGTGTGTGTAATTTTTATTCTTATTGATTCATGTTAAAAACTAAATTGTGAAAATGCTTTATTTTGTTTTTAACTTCGTCTTAACTACATATAAAGGTATTTTGCAAAAGATAAGTGTAAGGGAAATCTAAATCGGTTTATTAGAACACAAATGAACATGAATCATAATAATAATAAGTTAGCATACATATTCGTATTTGTTTGAGTCAAATGCTTGTATCGAGTCATAATGATGTTTTGCAGAATTTCCAGGAAGTAAGGTAAAGGTTTTTCCAGAAATTTTCCGGAAACTTAAAATGAAAATTTTTGTCAGGTCATTTCTGACGGCGTCAGGGGTTATAACCTGACGGCGTCAGATTTAATTTCCAGAAATTTTTGAAAATTTTGTTTTCATAAAAAGTTTTTATTAAAATCTCCAACTTATAATCTCCAGGAATCTGCAAAGTTATCATTCCACAAGCATTATATCCTTATATATAGATTTTATCCCGCCGATGTTATGCAGGTTTTCGTGTTTGTTTTCTCAGGTTCAACAGGTTATTTTGGACAAGGAAATGTTTTGAATCAAGCTTATGGCGATGCATTAGTCATGGAGCTTCAACATTCTCTTTGGAGGAAGATTTAACCGTGTAATTTCATTATCCAACGAGCGAATCAGGGGAGTATTTGATTTCATTCTTTTACTTTATGCTTTTACATTTGTCATTTGAACATTGGGGACAATGTTCATCTTAAGTGTAAGGGGAGGGTAAAAGTACGATTTTTGAGAATACAATTGCGCTTGATTTTTGTTTGTTTAATAGTAGATGTGTAATAAAACTGAGAGAAATACTTGTTAAGGTAATTTTAGTGCCAAATTTAAAATTTTTTACAACATATAGGAGTGAAACTTTGGTCTTAATGAGCGTCTCATGGATAGGAGTTATATGACTAGCACAAAACCGTACCACTAAAAAATTTTCCACCCCCAAATATGTGAGGTTCGCCCCTAGAATTGGTAGGAAAAGCATTTATGCTATGATGTGTGTACCGGTAGCACTTAGATTCTAGAACTTGCGTTAGGACCATTCCGAGGCCACAAGTGAGACTACATTCGTGTAGTTAGATTTACTACATGATAAGAGGCATTAGGATTAACCCATTGTTTTACACCTGTGTTTTTGTTATAATTACATTGGCTACATTGGTCAAGTAATTCTCCCACACCCTTTGCGTTGTACTCATTTTTAGTACACGATACCCCTAGTACACCCCTCAGAGCCTATCTTTTCGTTTCGACCTTTAAGCATTTTACTTAAAGGAAGAATTTGTTACACCCCACTTAAATGTACACCCAAATCGCCTTAGCCTACCTTGTATGCACTCATTTTTAGTGCATTATTGTTACAACATTTGTTTAAACCCAAGTTAATTATCTAGTTGATTACATGGTTGCTAAGTCGAGTCATATCCTTGTACATATTGTTTTGGGACGATTGGGACTCGTGGGTAAAGTACTAGTGTAATGGAGTAATGGGGAAGAACATCATTTATTACCCCCATATGTGCTAAATGTTTTAAAAGTACTCCAAGTTTTTCAATTATCTTAATTCGAGTCATTAGAATAGTTATTTGTAAAGTTATGTAAAAGTTCAAGTGTAAGGGGATGCAACGCCCCTATGATGTATTATTTTGGATGGTAGGGTAAAAGTGTATGCAAAAAAAAAAAAAAAAAAAAAAAAAAAAAAAAAAAAAAAAAATCAAGAAAAATACAAAAAAAATGAGAAAAAGAAAAGTAGAAAAAACATACGGACTACCATCCCGTTTCATTTTATGTTTATTTTATGTTTATGTTTTGTTATTTTCTTTCATTAGCTTAAGATCGAGTCTAGTCTTGGCTTAGCAACGTTGTATAGTACATGTGATTGATCAAGATCTTTAACTAGCCACCAGTAAAATATCCCTTATCCAACAAAACCGTGTTCTCCTTTTCCCTACACCTAACGTTATAACCCATTTAAAAGCCCTCTTTGATAGTTTATCTTAGGTGCTTACGCCTAGTGGAGGAGGTTTTCGATCCTTTCCCAAGCCTATGGTAATCTATTTGCTATGACAGGTAGTGAGAGATATTTTCCGTTTTCATTTATGAGATTTATTTTGATGACACTTGAGAGATGTGAGTATCTAAACACTACTTGTGAGGTGCTAGTATGTAATCTCCGTGCTTATTATGATTGAAGTGGAACGATTATTTGTTGTAATTACTTTTATGTTTGCATTAAATGACCCCTAACTTGTATTTTGATTAGAATAAAAGCGCATTTGCTTGAGGACAAGCAAATCTCAAGTGTAAGGGTATTTGATGAGGCGAAAAGTGTACCGCTTTTAAGGGGTCATTTAAGCCCGAAATCGTATTTATTTGATCAAATATTGCCCTAAATCGTTCCTTTTGTCATTTTAGGTACTTTTGAGGAGAAATCTGGAAAAGGAGGCATTTTGGACGTTTTTGGAGCATTAAAGTGAAGAAAACGGCAAAGTCTCAAGAATCGGCTAAAAGTTACTCTTGACGACGTCACAATTAACATGGGACGGCGTCATGCCTTGGCAAGAAAAGTTGGATGTGAAATTTACTCATGACGGGCCAGTGAGTTTGCATGAGAATTCTGACGGCGTCACGCTTTAACTAAATCAAGGGCGTCACGGCTTAAATCATAAGGGGACGGCGTCACGTTCATGATCCGACGGCGTCAAGCCTTGATAAGCCAGAATGGATTTTTGAAGAGCTAAAGAGGGACGGCGTCAAGATGGTCATCCGGGAACCCTAAAAGCGGCGAGGTGACGGCGTCACAATGCATAAGGTGACGCCGTCAGATGTCAAAGTCTATATATAGTTTTCTAATTTTTTGTCATTAAGGGAGAGCTTAGTGTGTGGAATTTTGGGATAAAACCCTAAGACGATTTTAGCTACTTTTTCAGGGCTTTTTGCCTTGAGATCTTCCATGTTTCATTGAAAGATAAGTTATCAATTAATCATTCAATATGTCTATGTGTTGTTTGATTCTATCTTATGCTTGTCTTTTGTTTAACATGTTAGGCTAATTTTATCTTGTGTTTGCTTAGATCTAATGAAACCTAGCTATTGATTATTGGTTGTTAGTGTGTTGTTAGTTGTATTGGATGATTGTTTATCTATGTTAGGCTTAAGAAAACTGGCTAACTTCCTATTCGGTAACTTGCTTGAACGTCTTAAGAAACATGAACCAAACGCGTACTAAAGGTTTTTATGGTTGTATTTAATGCACAAGCGAATTCTAGTGATCTCATGTTAGGAGCTTCCTAGCCGGCTCGACATAGGAGTGAAGTAGGAGCTTGTAGAGTTTGGGGAAGTAAGTACGCCACCCCACGAATGGTATTAAGGAATACACCCGTCATCCACGCGACTAATACACACTAATTAACCGGTAAAAGATAGTTAGGGAGTAAGGAAATCTAAGTAAACACATTTCTCTACACATAAGTTTCTCACCACTTTTCATTTTTGTTATTTTATTTTATTTGCATTTGTAGTAATTTGGGTTAGTTGACTAGCAACTAATTCCGCCCACTCCTTCAAAACCCGAGATTTTACTTGCTTACCATAAAATATAAAAATACAAAAAGAATCTTCCTCAACCCTTAGACCTAATTAGAGTAGCCTTTCACACCTAACGAACACTATTCCCTGTGGAGAACGATCAATCCCCCGTACTTACCACTACACTATACTACATCGGTCAGGTACACTGCCTGGTGGGGTTGTAAGCCTCTTGAGATCCCTCGAGAGGTAAAACCTGTTGTAAGGTTGCAAAACCCACGCAATCAAAAATATTTTGGGTTTTGCTCGGAAGCATCACCCTGAACTCCTTGGGTATGGGGTATTCATCAAGAAAACCCAATAAGGCTTTTTTCTATAAAGTGCATTTTTGTCGCCTGATGATTCTTTTAGCGGCCATACTCATGTCGTATTCAAATAATTAGAACAAGAAAATAAATGTTGATGATGGAGAATTACCTTTCGACTCAACGGAAGCACGAAGCACTGTTAGGTGTGTGTATTTTGGGTGGAGGTAAAAAGTAAGTTAGGGTTTACGGTATAAAGGGTTTATATACCCATTGTAGTTTTTATCCTAACCATCCATGGGTCCATCCGAATTTGCCACATACACGGACTTCAAATGGGTTTTAAATTTTGAAGGGACGTTTGTACTTACCGATATTCTAGCCATTATAGGATAGGTTGCAAGTGGGTGGATTATCATTAAGTGCATTTATTGCGCAGATTAGTTGTAAGCACTTATCTTTTTTCGTAGGATTTTGTGACGAAAGGGATAGAGTGTAGGCAGATTTTGGAGTCATAAGCAATATATTCTCGTACGTATATATCACTTTCAACTGGGGGGCTTGATGATGTACCCTCCGAACGGGTCGAAGGATACCCCTTCGAGCCTGTACGAAGCCTTCTCTTTGAAGGCCCAGGTTAATCTCCTAAAATATCCATTGGCGTAAAACCATTCATCTATGAAGTGGTTATCAGTTGGGAAGCCGCCAATCGAAACCTTAAGTCCTTCGGGGTTCCTCCTTCGAGGATACTAGAAAGGAGAACCACCTTGACTTGCCCATACCCACGTTCCCCTTTTCTTGAGCTTTCCCGCCAAGGAAGAGATCGTGGGTCACAAAGCCTTAGCGGTTACCACAAATCATGGGACGCCCCTATGATCTTCGAATTATGTGCAAGAGCTCTCTAAGGCCTATTTCCTCCCCTATAAATAGCTTAGATGGGCTAGAACAATGGTATGCAAACTAGACTCTCTCATTTTACTACCAACTTATCATATCACATACTTATTTGCACGCCGGAGGTGGTTCGCAGGGTCCAACCCCTGCGCAATCACTTAATGTAGTGTCTTAGTATTTCTTATTTCAGGTTAAAGACAAGCTTGGCGCAACCTCAACACCCCTAATATCCTTTGATCATTATCAAAGGCCTAACCGTGCAATTTATTGCACAATCATTAACCTTATAGCTTATTTAGAGATTATTTAGATTAGCTTTTTTGATAAGCTTTTCCATAGCTCATTCAAATAAGCACTTTTTGTTACTTAGTTTTCTTTTCAAACCCTCTTTATAAATAGTTTATAATGGTCTTTTTACTACTTCTTTCTACAAAAAGATTTAATCTTTACTAGTTTTAGTGTTTTTTTCATAAAAAGCTTTTTACTTTACTAGTTTTTTTTCCATCTTTTAGCTATTTCTTAAGTTTACTTTACTAGATCTATTATGTTTTTGTCTTAAAGTTTCAACCTTTTAGCTTTTCCATAGTTATTTTGATTAAAGTTTAGTGCTTTTTATAACCTTGTAGCCTTTTCATAGTTTATTTTCATTAAAGACTAGTGCTTTTATATTAAATTAGCTTTTCCATAGCTATTTTGATTAAAGCCTAGTGCTTATAGATCAAGTTAGCTTTTCCATAGCTTATTTGTCCTAACATTGTTAAAGCTTTTATTATTATTTTTGCTTGTAGTTTTCTTTCGTTTATCTATCTAGCTTTTAAAATCTTGTATAAAACACCAAAAATATTTGACAATCAAGCATTAAACAAAAGACATAACGTGATTTTTAATTCAAGTCTCGCCGTGGAATACGACTCCGAAAGATAGAATTATCACTTGTCCTCAGGTGATTATTTTATCTAAATGGGAAATACTTGAAATTTAAAACTGTACTAAACAACGAATCAGTTTTTGGCGCCGCTGCCGAGGAGATTTGTTAAGATTTTTGCGTTGTGTTTGGCGTTAGTGCCTTGAAGATCCTTTCTTTTGAAAATTTATTTTCTTAAAATTTAAAAATTCAAAAATCCAAGAAAATATTTTCCTTTTTCTAAATCTTTTAAAAAATCCAAAAATATTTTCCTTTTTCAAAAATTAAAAACATTCTTTTTTATCCTCTTAACCATTTAATTCTCCTTCTTTCTCCTCTATAACCGTTCAATTCTACACTATGTCTTCATCTTACCTATATGGTTGTGAATGGTGTGGGGGTCTGCAAAATGGTGGGAATTGCCACGGTTGTAGCATTGTAGATTCAGGAAATGGGTTTGTCTATGACCAAAATCCTTATTTCTACAATGAAACACCCGACTTCTTCAACCAACCCCCACAACATCAGATGGAGACATACTTGTGTGAATTTTGTGGAGGTTGTCCTCATCCGGAGTTTGATTGTTGAATGGGAGACATGCTTGTCTGTGAGCAGACCCCTTATAATGATAAGACATCATCCGGTTTTGACACATCTTCATATTATACACCGAGTTTGCCACAACATTATTACTGTTGTGAGCATTATGGAGGTCCCCATTATGGCTTTGATTATCAAAACGAGAATATGCTCTATGAGCATACTCATTATGAAAATCATGACAATCATGACTCATCCGGTTTTGACCTACCTTCACAATACACAACCCCTCAGCCACTTCTTCAGAGCGAGTTAACTAGAACTGAATTGATTACTAAAATGATTATTGCTCAAGATCAATTCAACATGAACTTTCAAACAAAAATTGAAACACTACAAGCTGAAATGAACTATCTTCAGGAGTTGATTCTTAGACTTCCAAAACAAGATCCTCCCGTTGACTTATTTTACTCCGAGGAGAGTGATGAGGGTGAATTTTTAAAAGAAGAGAACTCAGAGACTAATTCACTCATTGAGGAGCCTTCAGATATCTTTTTAATGGGGGACAAGGAAGTCGAAGTCAACCCTCTTAAGGATATTTATGACCTTGTTCCAATCCCAAGGGTATCCGAGGAACCCTTCGATCTTCCTGATTCTACTTCACACACTTTCGATATAACTATCACTAATCCTTTGTTTGATTTCGATTATGAATTTAACATCAATTCAGATAATCCAATCTTTGATTTTGAAAATGAGGAGAGTGATGAGTCAGATACGGAGACGATAATGGACGAGGTGCATAATTCTAGCCCACATATTAACTCACATGTCCCACCTCCGTCATCAACATACATTCCACCACTTCCTTTTTTCCAAACAAATATCTGTTTGGGGGAAATGGAAAGATTTGACCCCTTTCTCTCCCTGATACAGTCGGGTGAGACTAAATGGGTGATGGTTCAATTCTCTCATCGATATATTAAAATACCATCATCCCTTCCTGTGGCATACATACTTTCGGTAAGTGTGTGTCGCTATTTCCACCCGAACTTAATTCTAAGTTTTGGGTCTGACTTTATGAATAAACCTAAATAACACTTGAATCAAGCTTGAGACTCGAACAAAAACAAGCGCTTCTCGGGAGGCAACCCGTGTTATCTATCTATCTTTATTTTATTTTATTTTTCTTTTTATTTTGAATAAGTGCGATATGGTATTCGGATTAGTGTGGGGGAGTGCTTCTCTCCATATTGTGTTTTGTGGGTATCTGTTTTTGCTTGCAGGATTCCCTAATGATCGTGAAGACCTCCGTGCTTGTTTTAAACCCTCCAACACTCGGTCTCCGATCAATTGCATTGTTATATTTAGGGAAATCCTTTATCATGTGTGCTTATCTGATATAGTTTTCTCCTTTAACACTTGGAATTCTAAGCATTTGCCTTTTTCATTCCTAAGTGTGGGGGTAACACCCGACATTTTTTGAGCATTGAGGCCAATGTTCAGTTCTAAGTTTGGGGGGGAATTTCTATCGAAATTTTCAAAAAATTTCAAACCCTTGCATTGTCTGTGTCCCACGCAACCTTGTTTTAACCTATATATTTGATTGAGATTTTATTTAAAAAAATTTGAAAAAAAAATGAAAAATGAATGAATAAAATAATAATTATATATGTGTCTAATAAGTAGGCCCGTAGGCTAGAACAAGGGAGATTTTGACTTGACTGAGTATTGCACTCTAGCTTTCCCCTTAACTTTTGAGACTGAGCGTTTGCAAGACTTAAAATTTTTGCAAAGAACGAAAAATGATAGAGTTGAATATAAGTTAGATGCTAAGCGTGGAGTAGTTGGATCTCTTTAGAGCTCATAGAGGTTACTTGTGACTTTTTGCTCCCACCAGCTAAATAAACCTCAAAAATAAAGTTTACAATAATTACAGATGCACAGTTTTTACTATTGTTAGTTTTTACTCCTTTTTTAGAAAATTCCTGCTTATAGGAGTTAGGTACACATCAAGGTACTGTCAGCGTTACGGTGAAATAATACAACTGATTCATGATAGTTTGTTGCTATTGTTTCGGATGTTGAAAGACCGTAGGACTCGGGGTTTGGCACCTAATAAATTAGAAATAAACCAAAGCCATAATAGACTACTATGCCCTGACGGTTCGTTCCCGTTGACATGGTTGTTCAAAAGGTAGAAGTAATAAACTAAATAATCCAAAGCCATAAAAGTTTTCTGTTTCCTGACGGTTCGCTCCCGTTGACTCAGACTTCAAAAAGGCAGAGGGAATTCCCAAGGTCATAATAGGCTACTGTTTCTTGACTGTTCGCTCCCGTTGTTGCAGTTGTTATAAAGGGCCGAGAGCTAATATTGCTTAATAAAAATGTAATAAGCCAAATTCGACTTCGGGGATATCCTAATAAAGCTTCTGTTTTTGGACTCGTAGATGAGTTGTTTCGGTCAAAATAAAAGGGATATCGTCAAAATCGTGTTAAATTAGGACCTTGATGTGGACCTCATTCTTATTTGCAGCAGTTCTCTAGGGAAGGATTTTAAACTAATTATTTTCTAAACCGGGTGCCTTTATCGGAATAAAATCTATCGAGATAAGAAAAACTCATTTTTCTAAATAAAATCCCTTAGAGGAACTAGGAATAAGGGAGTAAGGGGTAGCTGCGCGTACACAATTAGCATCTATGAGTAGTGTTAGCATCTAATTTTATATTTAGTTGTGATTTTGTTTTAAGCTTGGTTTGGGGACTGTGAAAATCGAGAATGATCTTTATCTCATGGAAACTCCCAGTTTGCGAGTTTCCCGTTCTTAAAGCCTTTTATATGTTTTGACAAATTTCTAATTATCATCTATTTATTATTTAATGGTTAAAACGGGGCATTTTCAAATCAAAAGATTTTCATACCCTTTGATGAACATCTTTATGTTCTTGTTTGATGTGAGAGATTTTTTTTAGTTAAGGGGGTTTAAAGATTTTCTTTTACTACGTGTGTAATAAACATTGCGTGACCAACAATGGATTAGTGTGGAGGAATTCTTATGTGTGCTTAAACACACATCATTTTTATTCCAGAAAACACGCTAAAACGGACTAATAACCATAAAATTCATTGAATTATATTGCAAATATGTTTTGTTTTTGTTATTATGTCTTGCAGGTACAAGGGTTTGAAAACAATGCGAAAATGGTAATTACCCGAGCACTCCATTGGAAAGAGCATGAAATTACCAGGTCCATCCAAAGTACCGTCCAAGAATTATTTGGAGCAAATGCTAAGCTAAAGTGAAAATTAATGTGAAGATTGGAAGATTATTTGAAGATAATTTGAAGCTTACATCATTATTGATAAATCTGTCAAGGTTGGGCTAAAGATCAAATTATTTAAGCATTCATGAAGCCCCAAATTATCAAGATATGAACCAGATGAAGCCCAAGCAAATTTCAAGCTTAGCCATGAAATTATTAGCCCAAAATTTCAAAGAGCAAAGTCTAAAGGGAAGCTACATCCTACAAGTTACCAACTAGAATTTCATGTGCATAACCAAAATAATACAAAGTAAATGAAGACAATGCCACGTGCCTGCTTTCTCCTCATGGGCATACGACAAAACATGAATACAAAAGTGATTTTTATCTTTGATGCCAGCTCATGCACACCACCCTCCCATGGGCATACTCTCACAACGCACTACCCATTTGGAAACCAGTCGAATCGTGCCACATGGCATTATGGTCGGCTAAGTGGGAGGAAATATGCGAATATACCTTTCTTTGTCCCCAAGTGGTGATATTATTTTGCAACATAGGACACGTGTTTGGCTCATGAGCGACCTACGACAACAACAGAGCCCTCATTTTTTATTCACACACACAGTTTTTTTATATTTTAGAGTAGGTAGTAGGAGTAGATTAAAATAGAGTAGGAGTATGATTTATTTTTAGCTTATGTAGTAGCTTATTCTCAAATAGCTTATTTTAAGTGCTTATTTTGTAACCAACTCTTTTGCTTATCAATGAAAGTTATATTTAGTACTTAGCTTATTCTTCTTCTTCATATCCTTTTTTTTTTCTTTATTATCTAATAAGCCATAATAGCTTATTATCTTTTTGTGGTTTATTAGATTTGCTTATTTGTGATAAGCTCTCCCATAGCTTATTCACTTTAAGCCCTTTTTATATCTTTTTATCTTTAATAAGCTTAACCTTATAGCTTATTTAGAGATTATTTAGATTAGCTTTTTGGATAAGCTTTTCCATAGCTTATTCAAATAAGCACTTTTTGTTACTTATAAATAGTTTATTATGGTCTTTTTACTACTTCTTTCTACAAAAAGATTTAATCTTTACTAGTTTTAGTGTTTTTTTTTCTTCATAAAAAGCTTTTTACTTTACTAGTTTACTCTAAAAAAACATTTAAGTACAACGGATGAGAGTGAAGCCTCTCAACTCGGCCCATTACATAGGCAAAACCAAGCACCTATAGTGCTACAAACCTACACACTACATAAGAAAGACACGCCAATCTTACGAAAAACCAAAGATAGAACAACTACTTCCTAACACGACTCTTAAGCCAGATATTAAACTGATCACAAAAAGCATCCATTTGCCCAGGTAAGTCATAGATATGAGCCCCGTATCCGTTTGAAAAATCAAAATCATCAGCTTCTAGCTGCTGACCTCCTCCATACGAGGACATATAACTAGCCATATGTAACAACCTGTAAAATTCCATAGTAATTTGTAAAGGTTAATCAAGTGTTAATTACCATTACTGATTCAGTTAACCACTTTCCTGAGCAAAATAAAATTGGAAAATTTTGTTTATCATGCTATGATAACTCAAAGACATTGATAAATGATTTCAATTCATTGGAACGAGCTCACACACGGACCACCAAAAATCAATATTTCTTACAAACAACCAAACGGACCATAACACTATTCCTGGCCCAAAAATTTGGCATGCTACTATTCACAAGCCCAACTCACTTTTTATAATTTCTTATATACAAATCGACTGAAGATACAAAGCTTTACCTCGATATCTTTTAATTTCGACACATAACATATACAAGTTTTTATACATCTCGATTCTCCGTACTACAAGTAATCAAGTTCGACCAATCTCATTCCCTAATTCGAAGATTTGATCTATGAAAAGGACACAAAGTAAAATGCACCCGAGACATATACAAGTTCGACTAACATTTGTCTAATTTAACTAAACTCGACAAAACAAATTTTAACCTAAGTCTTTCATTGTTTCCAGTCGAATTTGAGTTCATATCATTCTTTTCTCATCTTCCTACACATTTAGTCACGTTAGAAAATCATTTTGGACCCTTTCAAAGGTCATACGATACATATATATTCACTTTGATCATAAACCGAACCCAACAAGCAAACCCTCCCCTTAACTCCATAGTACTTGAGTTCTAACCCACCTTATCTTCTTAGAATCTCAAATTTCTGCCAAAAAGGAATATATTCCCACAACTTGATCAATATAAAACTATATAACTTCATATGTGCATGTATATGTACTCGACATACATACACTCCCTCTCCTTCACTCTTAAACATTGTTTCTCACCTTATGTGCTACTGCCGAGACTCTCAAAACCCAGGAACAATTTCCATAATCATTTGAGCTCAAATCCAAGTCGAAATCTTAGTTCTTGAAGCCTTTGTGATCATACTCGCAATCCATACGTGTTCTTGATCATTTTAACGCATAACATCCCACCATTTTGGTGTTGTAAGCTTCCTTAAACTCTTTTCATACTCCTTTCGTTGATCTTAACACATCATGCATCGTACTATATTTCTTTCGAACGTTTATTCATTTCTATACATGTATTTCGATTTCTATTTATTTATTTTTCGTACATAATCATTGACCTCCTTCATGGAAGGCTAGATATACGGTATACACCTCTATTCGACACTTACATAACTGTTTTATTGCTTATCGAACTTACTTTTGATCATTTATTTATATCGCATATACACATCACCTTATATATGTCCTTTTATTCTTTTTGTACCATGTTTCGATCGGCCTATAAAAGACCTAAATATAATCGAATTTAAAGATACACCATATTTATTTTATTGTTCGAACTATTTCTTTACAAGACCATCTAAGCTCATATAAGCCCTTTTCAAAGCACAAACTAAACGCTACTCGATCAGGATAAAAACTCACTTTAGAATCCGGTTGGGCCTTTAATCAAATAAGTGGCCCAATAAGCACTTGCGATAAGCAGTTCTTATAAGCTATTTGAACATATTTTTAAGTCTATTAAATAAGCCCAAAATCAGGCCCAAAACACCCGAACACCCTATAGATCGTTATCTCTTATTGGGCTTTGTTATGTCTCGTTAAAAGCCCAATAAGCAGAAATTAAGCACTTTCGGCCAATAAGCAGTTTAATAAGACTCCAATAAGCTTTTTAAAACTTTTGAAACTTTCAGAAAAATTTATTGTTCTATTTTCGTGAAATATGGACTAAGTTTGTAAAATATTTTAACTTTAAGGGTTAAAACAGCCAACTTCACAAAACAGTGTTCAAAACTGTAAATTTAGTAAGTTAAGGGTAGAACATGAACATCCAGTAAACTTGAAGCTTAAAAGGTCATTTTGGAACCTTTTTTGACTAAAAATGTAAACAAGGACTAACGGTGCAAAACTAACACCGTTAGGGTATAAAGAGTAAATTTTGTGAAAATGCAAGGACTGAACAGTAACATTTATTTGTATTCATTTCTAATTCATGTTTTACTCATTTCCATTTAAACATGTGCATTTTATTATTTGTTTCAGTATATTACTTACGTCACGGTTATATATATATAACGAACTTTTAACAATTTACTTAACGTACTATTCAACGACTTTCGAGGAAAAGATAATTACGGAATCAACAACATAAAAACAAGATAATAATATCTAGAATATTATTTTTGAACTTTAAGCATTTTAAGCATATCAAACTCACATATCTCAAACCAAATCGTTATCCGTTGCTCATTTTCACACTCATTATTCATGTTGAGCCAAAACTGTAAAAAATCTCAGACTTCACTATTTTTCAGGTCGTGTTTTGGAGCCCATAAGTTACTTGATTTCACATTTTACCTTGCCAGTTATACTCAAGGTGAGTCATAGCCCCACTTTTACTATTATTACTTGCTTTACATTGGGGTGAGAAACATGCAAAACACTTTTTATGGAACGACACTAAACTCATGTTTTATCAAACTATTACGCAACGATTAGCCTAAGCATTGTATCCCCCCTCATGCCCAAACTCATGAACCGTCAATTCCACTTGGGAAGCGCGAATGCTATAAATAGATCTATTGGGGATGACACCCCCGTTCGATTTGCTCAGGTCGACCAAATGCGAGCGTATAACATATCGAAACACGAGTGTCTCGGGTTAGACACTTACACGGGCCTTTATTTAATGTGCTTCTAGAGTATGCACATTGTCAAGCTTCGGTTGCATGAACTTAGTGCTGGCGTAATAGACATTTATACGGATGTGGCATCATATTTGTTGTGATGGTCACATCCTGCACTTATGATACAACTTTACTGTTTTATACAAACCTATGAACTCACCAACCTTTGTGTTGACACTTTTTAGCATGTTTTTCTCAGGTCCATAATGAGCGAGGATGGCACGAAGGAGCA
This sequence comes from Artemisia tridentata subsp. tridentata, assembly GCA_021014915.2. Taxonomy (NCBI): domain Eukaryota; kingdom Viridiplantae; phylum Streptophyta; class Magnoliopsida; order Asterales; family Asteraceae; genus Artemisia; species Artemisia tridentata. The sequence continues at coordinate 337,866,431 of CP139508.1, forward strand.
CGGATACATCAAGAAGGCTATAAATTTTATTATCATTCGAAAACTTATTTAGTAAATCTTACAACTACTGGAATCTCATTTTGTAAACTCTGATATTCGAAATGTAAATCTTTTAAAACGACTCAACTAGAGAACGTTTTCTATCATTATAACTGTTATGCCATGAATTAACACCCAGTTTAAATTCCGCTGCGTATCACAAAATTGGGGGTGTTACTGATTGGTATCAGAGCTATAGTTATAGAGAAACGGTTCTAATTGAGACCTAAACTATAACTGCTTTTTCACAAAAACATTTTATAGCCTTTCGCCCTCCGTGCCTTCCATCCTTCAGACGATTATGTGACTTCTAGGTATTTTATACTACTCATTATTATATTGATATATATATATATATACACTCGACATGCTTTCAATCACTTTAGAACTAAATACATCTGTGTATGCCTATTATAGGGCATTACGGCACAAACACATTTCCTCAATCATGTACCTACTCATACTTTAGCAGTGGGTTGTAAACACACAGGTTGCAAGTCTTGTATGGGCGGGACTTGGGGCTGAGTGGATTTACGATGCCTTTGCTGTGGAGACTTTATTCAAGGGCTCACAATTCAACTATACAAATATGCCCTACTCATACACTTTTGTGGTCTAGAAAACTTTCCCCCATGATATTGTAACTGAATAGAACGGTCCTTCCTACTACCCATACATTGTAATTTATACAATGGTCTCATTTATTTCTCAGATATTGTGTGTTGCACAATGCTCTCACTTATTCTCAACATGTGTGACATGGTCTCACTTATTTCTCAGACATTGTGTGTTGCACAATGGTCTCAATTATTTCTCAGACACTGTAAATGATTACAATGATCTCTAAACTTTTTACGACACTACGAATATTATTTTACATGGAACCTATCGTAAACTATTGATTTCCTCGATAAAAATTAAAGATATGAAATACCTAAGGAATGAACTGATTCATCATCTACAAAAGCTGAAGTTCAGCAACTTTCTCTACAGTCATCAAGTTCTCTTCCGAAACTTTCATTTTAAAATGTCTATGATTCTAGCCCGTGTGGACTATTTTCTTTTCCACGCGTATCTGCTTTATTCACTCATGCTACACACTTATACTACTTTCTGTAAGCGTTGTACTATCACAAACGACGGACATATCACGAGTATACCTAATTTAGGTATTTGAAAATTTATCGAACCTCGGCTAAATATAGTCTAGTCACCTATATTTAACCTAGAGACAGTTAAACATAGACTGACTACCTATGTTTAACTTAAAATTTTCAAATACTAGGAATAGTTGTACCAGAATTATGTCCGGAGTGATCCTCTACTTGACTTTTCGAAAATCTCAAAATTTTGTGAGCATAAACAATTCATGTGTAATCAACAGATTAAACACACATTACACTACTAAGAAGGAATTCAGAACAATGATAAAATTTCACCCTATTTCAAGAACGATAAATTGAAATGCATCACAAGTTATCTCATAAACCAATGGACCCAAGGAACCCCATTTATTCGTCAACATCGCTTCAACATCTAACATAGACTGAATCTCGGGACGAGATTCAAACATAAGGGGTAGGTACGGTAACAACCTGTAAAATTCCATAGTAATTTGTAAAGGTTAATCAAGTGTTAATTACCATTACTGATTCAGTTAACCACTTTCATGAGCAAAAAAAATTGGAAAATTTTGCTTATCACGCAACGATAACTCAAAGATATTGATACATGATTTCAATGCATTGGAACAAGCTCACACACGGACCACCAAAAATCAATATTTCTTATAAACAACCAAACGGACCATAACACTATTCCTGACCCAAAAATTTGGCCTGCTACTATTCACAAGCCCAACTCACTTTTTATAATTTCTTATATACAAATCGACTGAACATACAAAGCTTTACCTCGATATCTTTTAATTTTGACACATAACATATACAAGTTTTTATACATCTCAGTTCTCCATACTACAATTAATCAAGTTCAACCAATCTCATTTCCTAATTCGAAAATTTGATCTATGAACAAGACGCAAAGTAAAATGCACCCGAGACATATACAAGTTCGACTAACATTTGTCCAATTTAACTAAACTCGACAAAACAAATTTTAACCTTAGTCTTTTATTGTTTCCACTCGAATTTGAGTTCATATCATTGTTTTCTCATCTTCCTACACGTTTAGTCACGTTAGAAAATCATTTTGGACCCTTTCAAAGGTCATACGATACATATATATTCACTTTGATCATAAACCGAACCCAACAAGCAAACCCTCCCCTTAACTCCATAGTACTTGAGTTCTAACCCATCTTATCTTCTTAGAATCTCAAATTTCTGCCAAAAAGGAATATATTCCCACAACTTGATCAATATAAAACTATATAACTTCATATGTGCATGTATATGTACTCGACATACATACACTCCCTCTCCTTCACTCTTAAACATAGTTTCTCACCTTATGTGCTACTGTCGAGACTCTCAAAACCCCGAAAAAATTTTCCATAATCATTTGAGCTCAAATCCAAGTAGAAATCTTAGTTCTTGAAGCCTTTGTGATCATACTCGCAATCCATACGTGTTCTTGATCATTTTAACGCATAACATCCCACCATTTTGGTGTTGTAAGCTTCCTTAAACTCTTTTCATACTCCTTTCGTTGATCTTAACACATCATGCATCGTACTATATTTCTTTCAAACGTTTATTCATTTCTATACATGTATTTTGATTTCTATTTATTTAGTTTTCGTACATAATCATTGACCTCCTTCATGGATGGCTAGATATAAGATATACACCTCTATTCGACACTTACATAACTATTTTATTCCTTATCAAACTTACTTCTGATCATATATTTATATCACATATTCACATCACCTTATATATGTCATTTTATTCTTTTTGTACCATGTTTCGATCGGCCTATAAAAGACCTAAATATAATCGAATTTAAACATACACCATATTTATTTTATTGTTCGAACTATTTATTTACAAGACCATCTAACTAATTGATGTTATGAGTTTCCCTTGATAAGCTCATATAAGCCCTTTTCAAAGCACAAACTAAACGCTACTCGATCAGGATAAAAACTCACTTTAGAATCCGGTTGGGCCTTTAATCAAATAAGTGACCCAATAAGCACTTGCAATAAGCAGTGCTTATAAGATGTTTGAACATATTTTTAAGTCTATTAAATAAGCCCAAAATCAGGCCCAAAACACCCGAACACCCTATAGATCGTTATCTCTTATTGGGCTTTGTTATGTCTCGTTAAAAGCCCAATAAGCAGAAATTAAGCACTTTCAGCCAATAAGAAGTTTAATAAGACTCCAATAAGCTTTTTTAAACTTCTAAAACTTTTAGAAAAATTTATTGTTCTATTTTCGTGAAATATGGACTAAGTTTGCAAAATATTTCAACTTTAAGGGTTCAAACTGCCAACATCACAAAACTGTGTTCAAAACTGTAAATTCAGTAAGTTGAGGGTAGAACATGAACATCCAGTAAACTTGAAGCTTAAAAGGTCATTTTGGAACCTTTTTTGGACTAAAAATGTAAGCAAGGACTAACGGTGCAAAACTAACACCGTTAGGGTATAAAGAGTAAATTTTGTGAAAATACAAGGACTGAATAGTAACATTTTTTTATATTCATTTCTAATTCATGTTTTACTCATTTCCATTTAAACATGTGCATTTTAATATTCGTTTCAGTATATTACTTACGTCACGGTTATATATATATAACGAACTTTTAACGATTTACTTAACGTACTATTCAACGACTTTCGAGGAAAAGATAATTATGGAATCAACAACATAAAAACAAGATAATATTATCTAGAATATTACTTTTGAACTTTAAGCATTTTAAGCATATCAAACTCACATATCTCAAAACAAATCGTTATCCGTTGCTCATTTTCACACTCATTATTCATGTTGAGCCAAAACTGTAAAAAATCTCAGGCTTCACTATTATTCAGGTCGTGTTTTGGAGCCGTTCCCATAACTTACTTGATTTCACATTTCACCTTGCCAGTTATACTCAAGGTGAGTCATAACCCCACTTTTACTATTATTACTTGCTTTACATTAGGGTGAGAAACATGCAAAACACTTCTTAAGGAACGACACTATACTCATGCTTTATCAAACTATTACGCAACGATTAGGCCTAAGCATTGTATCCCCCCTGATGTGTCGTAAGTGAGTACAAGTTTTAAATTTATAAAGGTCGAATTACCGAATCTAGAAACAACACATACGAGCAAGTGAACTCGTCCGTTATAGCAAGATTATGATGGTAAGTCGGGATCGTTCGCATTGATTTGTGTAGTGAATCGAATTGTAAGCTACTAGAAGTAAATCAAGTAATGAAAAATAGAATAATTCAGATGATTAAAACTACACTTGCTTAGACTAGTATACTACTTTTTGATAAGCATGATTGTGATGACTCTGGACAACATGTTGGTTATGATAATTAGTTTGGTGAACTAATCTATTGTTTCTACAAATTAAACCTTCGTCAAGATTTTAGTTCATAAAAACAAGCATTACGTTTAACCACTCAATTCAAGATCAATTCAAGGTTCATAAGTTGGTGTACCTTAAACACAAAAATCTTCTTTTGCTAGCTTAGAAAATGGTCAATACAAAAGATAACCGATCATAGACAAAAGGTCACAATCGATAGTAAACTATTAATCTTTTGACCCTTGAAATGGTTTACTATCAATCCTATTTTTGATAGACAAAAGCATTCTCATTACAACCACAATTAACTTTCTTTGTTTAATCAAGAATAATGGGTAAAAACAATCATTCATAGACAAATGATTATAACTAGTTGAATAACAATAGTTCTTTCAACCCTTAAAATTATTAGCAACTAGTTAAACTTGATTCAACAAATGTCACTACAAAACTTAATCATGATTGGATCTTAGAATCAAATTGAAATTGAATTAAAACATGTCATCACAATCATACGCAAATCAATTAGTAATACTCATCTTCTAAGCAAGTGCACAAAGGCACTAGCCACTCATAGCAAACATGAACATAATCTCAGCACTTTGAACATTAGAAACCATAATTGAAAGTCTTACAATGATTGGAAATTGATTACAAATGACAAAGTAATGATACCCAAAGGATTGGTATTGATTTCTTGATGTTTTGACCTCCAAATAATGACTTCTTGATCCTCCAAAGTTTCCTGGACTTCAAAGGACGAATTTGAGAGTATTTTGATGAGTGGTTGATGATTACAAGTTTATTGGTTAAGAAAAGCACACTTAATACTCCACAAATGATCCTATTAATACTCCTCCCAAGGGTCTTGGTTCATTAATGCTTCACTTGTCTTCCAAGTAGATTAGAAGAGCCTAGAATCCTTATTAGAAGGCCTTAGAACCGGATATATGAAAAGACAAAACTTAATGATGAAGTTTTGGTAAATCAGCAAGCTTCCAACCAATCGGTAATATGGCTAACCGATCGGTTGGTCTTCGGGATTGCCTCCATCCGATTCGGTTGCGGGCGGCGACTGATCGGAGGGATGGTTGCTGTTTGGGACTTTTTGAACTTTTGTCGACTTGGCTTGTTTCTTTCCTTTTTGGGTCTTTGGTTCTTCATCCAAACTTGATCTTTTCAACATCTTTGAAGCTAATCAACATGAATACTTGGACCTTCATTCTTTGAAATGCCTTTTTGATTGGGTCTTGGCATAAGAATCTTCGCACTTTCATAAATATTTCGTTCTTTCTCATTTTTCTCATCTTTTTCTTCCTTTTTCCTGTTTTTGGTCACATATACTTTGCAAACACACTTTGGTACGATTTAGTAACAAAAGCATATAAATATAACCAAATAACGTACATAAAAACACGAATAAAGCTACTAAAAACATGCACAATTTGAGCGTTATCACATTCCCCCACACTTAAACTTTGCTTGCCCTCAAGCAAATCTAGAAATAAAAACAATTATCCACATGGTATACAGATATGTTTAAAAAGATGTGATGCAAATCTACCAAGTACAAGTACAAGTTAGATTCATCAATTTAAGCTTTTATGATTGAAGCATCGAGATGTTTGACAATACCCAAATGATTTTCTTGCTTGATATACATTACTAAACACCTCACGAAAGGAAATGAAATATAATTCACTCAAAACACTCATTTGATGGTTGGTGGAGTATATAAGAGAAATCACACTCATTTGCTCGGTCATGATTTAAATATTACCATAAGCTTGTACAAGAAACAATACTACACCGAAATGGCGTAAGCACCAAGTATAGATATCAAAGAGGCTGTTATTCGGGTTTAAGGTTTCAAGGGTTAAGCAAGACTGATGTGCAACTACCTTATGCAAAACATAATAGATCGCTAACAACGAATTCTCGCATCACCAAATAACGGATGGTCACTAGGGTATATCTTAGATCGCTGACGCGCTATTCTCATAACGGATGGTCACTAAAATACACACTAGATCGCTAGAAACGTTATCTAATTCCTCAAGAAATCGGATGGTCACTTCATGTCCATATACTTGATAATTTCACAAAGTCAAAAGGGTAGGGATAAGGCATGGGATATTTAAATTTTTTTTAGAAAAGGTTGAAAGTAATGAATATACAAACTAGTCAAAGTCTACTGCCCAGATGTTACTAGTTATTTCGAACCGCTATCATGCATTCTTGAAAAACTCCACACTTGATTGCACTTTACATTATTTCATAGATCATTGGCTATTTTTGTCACCTTTATTGTTGCGATGACTTATTCTTTTCTTTTTTTTGAACTTGTCATCTTATACTTGCGATGATTTCATTTGGATAACTACTTTTGGAGTTTACAACTTTCTTCGTACTTTCATGATTTCCCACATAACATCCATCTTGCCAAATAGCTAGCAACCAACCAAGACTTGACTAAAGGTAAGGCTAGGCTAAAGTGTAAAATCTTTTTGTAATTTTCTGGATTTTATCAAAAGAAAAAGATAGGCTCAGAGGGTGTAACTAGGAGTATCTAGCGCTAAAGATAAACGCTAACAAAAGGGGTTATACGGGTGGTTAACTAGTCAATGCAACTAGCTAAATATCAATTTGGAAGGCTTATTTGGGTTAAATCCGAAGGTTGCCTCTTATCACGCATATATACTTAAATCACAAATGAAAAAGTGATCTTACAACGGTCTCGTAATGATTTACAAGCACAAGTTCTAGAATAATTAAAATCACCGGCACACTCATAGCATAAGAATCAAAGCATAAAAGATGTATGCTTAATACGAAACAGGCTTAAATTCCTCACAATGTAGTGGAAAGGGTTATAATATGTGCTAGCTAATGTTATCGATTCTAGAATGGATTGCAATATTAATCGGGACACATCTCAATTTTTCAAAAGTTACAGGTTTAACCAGTGGATAGATCCAGTTACTCTAATATATAATCTTTAAAATGACAAATAACTAGATCACAAGGGCAAACAAAATTTAAAATTTAGCTCAGAATTTATAATTTATCCTTATTTTCCTATTCATCCCCCACACTTAAGTTAAGCATTGTCCTCAATGTCATAAACGAAAAGAATGAAAATATGGAAATTAGAGATTAAACCATATTTTCTTGCTCCATAAGATTCTTTGATCCAAGTGTCCATACTTTGTAATCATTACCTGCAGTAATCTTAAAAAAAAACACGAAATATGTCTACGTTTTATTTAAAAGTTAGTGATACACCCCCACACTTAAGTTCAACTAAGGGATTAGATTAACTTTGGGATATAACCACTTTTGAAAAATAAACTAAGAAGTAAAATTGCAAATAGAAAACACACGGGTTGCCTCTCGAGGAGCGCTTGTTTTATTAACGAGTCATCAGCCGAAGTCAAACTTCCTTCTTGCTACGTTGGTGTAATTTTTGGCTTCTTCTTTGAGACTTTTGGAACATACACCACGTTTCCTATCACTATTCCTTCTCCAGTTTCATCTATGTCTTCCAATTTGATTCTTTCCCAAGGTCTAGGAAGAACATCATAGATATAACCAGATTCTTCGGCCCAAGGAGTGTTTTTCTTGAAATCGGCCGGAAAGGGTGCCATGAATGTTATTGCTTCATAGTCTGATTCATGCGGAATCTCTTTGATAGAAATCTCGTTCATTTGCTCCTTATCATAATATAATTTAATTCGGTGACCATTAACAATGAAACTTCCACCTTGTTTGTCATGTAATTCAACATACCCAGATGGAAATCCATGTTTCACTATATATGGGCCGAACCATTTTGGTTTTAGCTTAGGTGCTTTGAACTTGTATTTCATATTAAAAAGCAGAACTTTGTCTCCAGCTTTGAATTCTTTCTGGATTCTAAGCTTTCTGTCATGATACGCTTTGGTTCTAGCTTTGTAGAGCTTGGAGTTCTCGTAATCTTGGAGTCTTAGTTCATCGAGTTCATGCAATTGCAAAAATCTCTTCTCTCCAGCTATTTTGAGATCAGGGTTACAGCTTCTGAGTGCCCAGTAAGCGCGATGTTCGATTTTGAACGACAAATGACAGGTTTTTCCATACAAAAGTCTATATGGTGTTGTACCAATTGGAGTTTTATAAGCCGTACGAAATGCCCACAGAGCACCATCGAGTTTTCTTGACCAAACAGCAGGATTATCTTTGACCGTTTTTTCAAGTATTCTTTTTAAGGCTCTGTTGGTATTTTCGACTTGACCACTGGTCTGAGGGTGATAAGCTGTGGCGAAACGATGATGTACTCCATATCATTTCATAATTTTCTCCATTTGTTTGTTACAGAAATGGGCTCCTCGATCACTTATTAAAGCTTTGGGAATTCCATAACGAGCGAAAAGCTTTTTGAGAAAATTGACAATAACTCGTGCATCATTTGTGGGTAGAGCTTCTGCTTCAGCCCATTTGGAAACGTAATCAATAGCAACGAGAATATATTCGTATTTATGCGATTTAGGAAAGGGTCCCATAAAATCGATTCATATTTGGACGAGAAGTTTCCTGATGATGCTCTTTTGAGGCATTTCATCTCTACGAGAAAGACTACCGGATTTTTGACAAGCATCACAGTTTTGAACAAGAGTATGAGCTTCTTTGAAAATAGTTGGCCAATAGAATCCAGCATCAAAAACTTTTTTAGCTGTGGTGGAAGGACCATAGTGTCCCCCAGTCGGGCCATGATGGCATTCATCAAGAATTCTTCTTGTTTCAGGACCAGAAACACATCTTCTTATCATTCCATCGGGACACATCTTGAAAAGATAGGGCTCTTCCCAATAGTAGTGTTTTAGTTCTGAAAAGAATTTACTTCGTTGGGCATGAGTTAATCCTTTTTTTAGAATTCTTCCAACGAGCTAATTTGCATAATCAGTAAACCATGGAATCTCTTCCTCATCGGCTGTATCAACAGTCATGAGGGTTTCATCAGGAAAATAATCGTCAATCTCGTCCTCCTTTAACTCTTCCAATTTTGGATTCTCAAGACGAGACAAATGATCAGCAGCTAGATTTTCTGCTCCTTTCTTATCTTTGATTTCGATGTCAAATTCTTGGAGTAGCAAAATCCATCGGATAAGATGCGGTTTTGCATCTTGTTTTGCAAACAGATATTTGAGCGTTGAATGATCAGTGAACACAATTGTTTTCCAAAGCACAAGATAAGATCTGAATTTGTCGAAAGCAAAAACAACGGCTAACAATTCTTTCTCCGTAACCGTATAGTTTTGTTGCGCATTATTGAGTGTTTTGTTGGCGAAGTATATAGGACGAAATTTTTTTCCTTCATGTTGTCCTAATACAGCTCCAACCGCAAAATCGCTTGCGTCGCACATGAGCTCGAATGGTAGTGACCAATTAGGTGAAACCATAATGGGTGCACTAGTCAGTTGGGTTTCAATGTTTTGAACGCCTTCATACAATCTGCATTGAAGTAAAAAACATAATCTTTTTCTAGAAGTTTCGTCATTGGACGAGATATTTTAGAAAAATCCTTAATGAAACGACGGTAAAACCGGCATGTCCTAGAAAACTTCTAACGGCTTTAACGTTTGTCGGAGGTGGTAATTTGGTGATAACATCTATTTTTGCTTTGTCAATCTCCATTCCTGCACTGGAAATTTTGTGTCCTAGCACAATTCCTTCAGTTACCATGAAATGGCATTTTTCCCAGTTAAGAACAAGATGTGCAGCTTCGCATCTTTCGAGCATTTTGTCGAGATTAGAAAGACAAGCTTCAAATGAGCTACCAAAAACTGAAAAGTCATCCATGAAAACTTCCATCGATGTTTCAAGCATGTCTTGGAATATAGCAATCATACATCTCTGAAAAGTCGCGGGTGCATTACACAAACCAAAAGGCATACGCCGATAAGCGTAAGTTCCAAAGGGACATGTGAATGTAGTCTTTTCTTGATCAACAGGATCAATGGGAATTTGGAAATATCCTGAAAAACCATCAAGGAAACAAAAGTACTCGTTCCCAGCTAATCTCTCAAGCATTTGATCCATGAACGGTAAAGGAAAATGATCTTTTCTGGTGGCTTTGTTTAATTTTTTGTAATCAATACATACTCGCCATCCTGTGACAGTTCTAGTAGGAACTAATTCATTCCGTTCGTTGGTCACAACAGTCATTCCTCCTTTTTTTGGAGGACAGTGAACTGGACTCACCCAAGGACTATCCTCGATGGGGTAAATGATACCGGCATCAAGAAGTTTGATGATTTTTTTAACAACTTCTTTCATGTTGGGATTGAGTCAACGTTGTCTTTCTACAACGGGTTTTGCATCTTCTTCGAAATTGATTTTGTGTCTACAAAAATCAGGACTGATTCCTGGGATGTCAGATGTTTTCCATGCAAAAGCTCTTTTATTCTTCTTGAGAACAGAAATGAGGCAATCTTTTTCCTTATCTTTGAGCAACGATGATATGACCACTAGAAGAAGTGAATTATCCTCTAGGTAAGCATACTCAAGATTTTTGGGAAGTGGTTTCAGCTCAAGATCAGTTGGTGGTTCTTGAAGAGATGTTTTGATTCTCAATTGATCATTAAAAGTGATTTCCTCAAAATCTTCTTCTATTTCTCCTTCTTCAGCTTCTGTTTCTTCCTATTCTTCACACTTTACTTCCATAAAATCAGCGAATTCCTTATCAAAGTTTGTGTGGAGATCGTTATGCTCGAGGTTAGTTAGACCTCATATCTAGGATTACACCAATAACAATGAACAAGAACAATGTGCAGCGGAATAAACATAAGCTTCATTATTATTAATCAAGGTTTTTCGAATGATTACAAACCCTAACCCTAACCCTAGGCGTCTAAACAAAGACTCACGCCTAGGTACACACACACTTTTCTGGACTACATTGTGGAAGACCTGTATAAAATAAACCACGCCCCCATCTCTTTATAAACTAGAGATTAGGGTTACAAAGACATTTAAATAATACATAATAAGTCCCTTATCTTTGTCTTCATAAGTCTTCTCCATCTTTCATGTTTTTGTCAATATCAACTTATATTTAATTCCTAACAGTTTGTTTCACTAATTTTTTCTAAAGTAGTCATGAATGGATCCGAATCGTCAAGTAATGCATCCAATTCCTCCTCAGTGACTTCAATTACATCAATGTTGAAATAAGTGTCATCACTAGAATATGGATATTGCATTGCTTTATCGATTAAAAAGGTAATTCTATCATCTCCAACTCCAAGATTGAGTTCTTTTCCTTTTACTTTGATGATTGCATCAGCGGTGTTTAGGAAAGGTCTTCCTAAAATAAGAGGTACTCTACTATCTTCCTCCATTTCTAAGATCACAAAATCCACAGGAAAAATGAATTTACCAACTTGGACAAGCATATTCTCAGCAATTCCAACAGGATATTGGTAAGAATGATTTGCTAATCGAATACTCATCCTTGTAGGTTTCAAGGTATTGATGGAAAGTTTAGAATACAACGAATAGGGCATCAAATTGATACTTGCACCTAGATCGGCTAAAGCATCGCATGTGATGTTGTTTCCTAACGTGCATGGAATCAGAAAACTTCCGGGATCTCCGAGTTTCGGTGGAATTTTGTTTTGAACAATAGCTGAACATTCTTCATTCAGAAAGGTAGCGGATATTTGCTCCAACTTGTTTTTGTTATTAAGAAGTTCTTTCAAAAATTTCCCATAATTGAGTCTAACTTCTTTGATTATTTCAACAAACTTCTTGTAACGTTCTTCCATTTTTTCTTTCTTAAGGCTTTGAGGATATGGAATTTTTGGTGTATACGCCTTAACTGGTGGGATGGGTTTGGGTGGTGTTTTTGTGGTATTTTCCTTTTTGGCTTCTTCTTCCTCCTCACTATCATCATCGATGATCGTGGTATCATTTGGATTGGGTGGTGGATCATAAGAAAGACCACTTCTTATGAATACAGCATTGATATGCTCATTTCGAGTCTGTGGTGGACGATAAGTTTTATCGTTCGATCCAGATGATGTTGGCTTAGGGTTGGTTTGGGTATTACTTGGAAACGAACCAGATGGTTGGGAAGAAATTTGATCAGAAAGTCTACCAAATTTGTTTTCAAGATCTTGAATAGATGCTTGATGATTTTTCTGACCTTGCTCAACTTTGGTTTTGAGATTGAAAAATTGGTTCTTGACGAACTCATTGGTTGATTTTTGAGCAGTTACGAATTCTCTCATCATTTTCTCAAAATCGGATTCTTTCATTTTTTTTCCAGAGGTTTGTGTGGTTTGATTGTCTACTCGTGGTTGAGAATCACGGTTGTTATCCCTTTGTTGACGATCTTGCCAATTTACAGAATTTCGTCCGTAATAATTTCCACGATAACCGCCTCCACGGTATCCTCCTTGGACATAATTGGCTTCTCCTTCTTTGGGTTGGTCCATTGGTTGGTCGTCACATTCTGATGATGGGTGATTTCCTCCACAGTTGTTGCAACCATCTTGCATTTCTTTCATTTCTCCTTTAAGATCTTTGTATTGTGAGTCGATTTTGGAAGTCAATGTTTCCATTTTCTCTAGGAGTTTAGAGGTATCAGAACTTTCAGCAAAAGCAACGGTTTTTCGTAAGAGTTTGGTTTTGGCATCTTTTGACCAGTCGAGTTTGAGAAGAACTCGGTCTTCTAGCAATTGGTATGCCTGGTTTGGAGTCTTATAAAGAAAAATTCCTCCAGCATCAAGAATTCCTTGAGATGCTTCATCTAGTCCATGGTAGAAGATTTGGATAATGGTTCCTCGTCCTAAACCATGTCCATGACAACTACGAAGCAAATCTTTCATACGAAGCCAGGCTTCGACGAGTGATTTGTTAGGGTTTTGTGTGAAAGCACGAATTTCTCCCATGAGTCGATCAAACATGGCAGGTGGAAAGAATCGGATAACAAAAGCTTGCCTCATCTCCTCCCAAGTATTGATAGTTCCTGGGGTTAATTCATTATACCACACTTTTGCGTCTCCAGCAAGTGATGATGGAAAAAGTTTGAGTTTAATGGCATCCACATTGGTGTCGCTATATCGGAACATGCCACAAATTTTGATGAATTCGGCAATGTGCTTGTGAGGATTGGCCCTCGAACGTCCATCGAATTGACGGTCTTTGATCATAGAAAGCTGGTGACCTTTCACGGTGAAATTGTCACCTAGGTTGACGGTAACAATAGCAGCTCCAGGAGTGGGTGCTATGGTTCGGTTGACTTCCCACATGGGTTTATCATCAGCCATGGGAAAAGGTTACTCAGTGAATGGGTTATAAACGACTTTGGCTTCACAAAGGTTTTCAAACGGTGGGTTTTGTACTCTTGGTACACGGTTGGCTAATGGAACAAATGGTTTTCTTTTTCTTCTTGGTCTTCGGACTAAACGTTCGGGATCTGAACAAGGTGAAATTGGTTCTATTCCGGTTGATCGAGTGTTCATACAATTCCCAAGAGAATCGAGGCAATGTCTAAACACACGAGCGAAGAATGGAAACAATTTGAAAAATCAAGGCTAAGGATCCGATCGGATGGAATGGAATACCGATCGGATAGAACTCTCGGTAAATTAAGTTTGGGGTGATCCGATCGGATGGATGCTACTACTGATCGGATGAAGCTCTCGGTAAATTTGAAAAATGGGCAACCGATCGGATGGTCAGCTCGGAAAACTTTTTTTTTTTAATGAAAACGAACTATGAACTTCTAAAACCTACAGAAACACGATCAAAATCCCCGGCAACGGCGCCAAAAACTTGATGTGTCGTAAGTGAGTACAAGTTTTAAATTTATAAAGGTCGAATTACCGAATCTAGAAACAACACATACGAGCAAGTGAACTCGTCCGTTATAGCAAGATTATGATGGTAAGTCGGGATCGTTCGCAGGGATTTGTGTAGTGAATCGAATTGTAAGCTACTAGAAGTAAATCAAGTAATGAAAAATAGAATAATTCAGATGATTAAAACTACACATGCTTAGACTAGTATACAACTTTTTGATAAGCATGATTGTGATGACTTTGGACAACATGTTGGTTATGATAATTAGTTTGGTGAACTAATCTATTGTTTCTACAAATTAAACCTTCGTCAAGATTTTAGTTCATAAAAACAAGCATTACGATTAACCACTCAATTCAAGATCAATTCAAGGTTCATAAGTTGGTGTACCTTAAACACAAAAATCTACTTTTGCTTAATCAAATAGCTTAGGAAATGGTCAATACAAAAGGTAACCGATCATAGACAAAAGGTCACAATCGATAGTAAACTATTAATCTTTCGACCCTTGAAATTGTTTACCATCAATCCTATTTTTGATAGACAAAAGCATTCTCATTACAACCATAATTAACTTTCTTTGTTTAATCAAGAATAATGGGTAAAAACAATCATTCATAGACAAATGATTATAACTAGTTGAATAACGATAGTTCTTTCAACCCTTAAAATTATTAGCGACTAGTTAAACTTGATTCAACAAATGTCACTACAAAACTTAATCACGATTGGATCTTAGAATCAACTTGAAATTGAATTAAAACATGTCATCACAATCATACGCAAATCAATTAGTAATACTCATCATCTAAGCAAGTGCACAAAGGCACTAGCCACTCATAGCAAACATGAACATAATGTTAGCACTTTGAACATTAGAAACCATAATTGAAAGTCTTACAATGATTGGAAATTGATTACAAATGACAAGGTAATGATACCCAAAGGATTGGTGTTGATTTCTTGATGTTTTGACCTCCAAATAATGACTTCTTGATCCTCCAAAGTTTCCTGGACTTCAAAAGACGAATTTGAGAGTATTTTGATGAGTGGTTGATGATTACAAGTTTATTGGTTAAGAAAAGCACATTTAATACTCCACAAATGATCCTATTAATACTCCTCCCAAGGGTCTTGGTTCATTAATGCTTCACTTGTCTTCCAAGTAGTTTAGAAGAGCCTAAAATCCTTATTAGAAGGCCTTAGAACCGGATATATGAAAAGACAAAACTTAATGATGAAGTTTTGGTAAATCAGCAAGCTTCCAACCGATCGGTAATATGGCCAACCGATCGGTTGGTCTTCGGGATTGCCTCCATCCGATTCGGTTGCGGGCGGCGACTGATCAGACGGATGGTTGCTGTTTGGGACTTTTTGAACTTTTGCCGACTTGGCTTGTTTCTTTCCTTTTTGGGTCTTTGGTTCTTCATCCAAACTTGATCTTTTCAACATCTTTGAAGCTAATCAACATGAATACTTGGACCTTCATTCTTTGAAATGCCTTTTTGATTGGATCTTGGCAGAAGAATGTTCGCACTTTCATAAATATTTCCTTCTTTCTCATTTTTCTCATATTTTTCTTCCTTTTTCCTGTTTTTGGTCACATATACTTTGCAAACACACTTTGGTACGATTTAGTAACAAAAGAATATAAATATAACCAAATAATGTACATAAAAACACTAATAACGCTACTAAAAACATGCACAATTTGAGCGTTATCACCCCCTCATGCCTAAACTCATGAACCGTCAATTCCACTTGGGAAGCGCGAATGCTATAAATAGATCTATTGGGGATTACACCCCCGTTCGGTTTGGTCAGGTCGACCAAATGCGAGCGTATAACATGTCGAAACACGAGTGTCTCGGGATAGACACTTACACAGGCCTTTATTTAACGTGCTTCTAGAGTATGCACATTGTCAAGCTTCAGTTGCATGAACTTAGTGCTCGCGTAATAGACATTTATACGGATGTGGCATCATATTTGTTGTGATGGTCACATGCTGTACTTATGATACAACTTTACTGTTTTATACAAACCTATGAACTCACCAACCTTTGTGTTGACACTTTTTAGCATGTTCTTATCAGGTCTATAATGAGCGAGGATGGCACGGAGGAGCACGGATACATCAAGAAGACTATAAATTTTATTATCATTTGAAAACTTATTTAGTAAATCTTACAACTGCTAGGACCTCATTTTCTAAACTCTGATATTCGAAATGTAAATCTTTTAAAATGACTCAACTAAAGATCGTTTTCTATCATTATAACTATTACGCCATGAAGTAACACCCAGTTTGAATTCCGCTGCGTATCACGAAATTGGGGGTGTTACACCATATCATCATCAGGTTCAAATACTTATCCTCATCAAACTCACCAAACTCACAAAACTCCTCAAGAGACGAATCAGGTTTTCTAGACCAAATACCAGTCTTCCTGGGTATCGTCTTGGAATGAGCCTCCACCTTCTTCTAAGCATCATCAACCAAGTCATTCACATTTTCAAGCACTTCATAATCATTTTCATGATTATGACCTTTGCTATCCTTCTTTTTATTCGTTTCAAATACAATTTCACTATCCAACTTAGTACTTCCAATGACATCATTAGACGTCCCAACAGTATTACCAAAATCAAAAATATTATCTTCATTCATTAAAAAATTAAAGGAATTCCTTAAGGATACAAGATTAATATCATCTTGTTGTTGTACCTTGCTTCAATCAGAATGCTGTTTTTCCTTCTCATTATTATCATGCGAAGTTGAGGCCTTAGATGAAGAAGGGTCCATTTGCTCCTTAGAATTCAATGTAGAAGCAATACCATTCCCATTTTTCGGTTTGGTAACAGGGCGGTAGTAGTAGGTCGCCTTAGGTTTATTCAACCGGATCCCATCACTACGTTTAGCTTTAGACGGTAGGTTAGCTTTCCCATATTTACCTGTAACCTCAACAAATCCGTCATCATTGACAACCTTCTACTCTATAACCTTAACCTTCTTTGGACATCGATCCTCAATGTAATAAAAAATCTTGCAAGCATCACATCAAGGAGGTTGCCACTCATATTCACCCCTTATAGATTACAAAGAATGTCCTGACTCATTTTGATATGGGATAGCCACAATAACAGATTCCATAGGTGCCTTAGTATCCGAAATCTCAATAAGTGCCCTAGGATACGAAATACGCCCGCAAGGATTAAGACACATGGTGCTCATATAAGCATCAATCATTATAGGACGACCAATCTGAGTAGTGATTAAACTAAGCCTAATTTCATAAAAAAAATAAAAAATAAAAAATAAAAAAGAGCAAATATAGGAACATTGTGAAGCTTGACCCAAACAGGAACCGTAGTGATTTCATCCTTTATAAGTCTAGAATTTGGAGTCCAAATGTTTAGGATTATTGGAACCAAATGAATAAGCCAAGGGCCGTTTTCAATAACTTGTTCCATACCCTCCTTTGTCGCAAATTGGAATAAAAAGAACCCATTTTTCAGCATAACAATAGGAAACGCAAGCCGTTTTCCAACAAAGTACCCATATAGTGTATTACCAAAACGATTACGAACCTCATTTACAGCGTCCAAAGGAAGAGCCACACTCGCACCATCTACAGTCTCCCCATTACGTAATTCAGAGATTCGGATAATATTTTTTGGAGGGGAAGTAGTTGTTTTAAACATGGAAGCATAGGATGTAGTCTGAATACCTTCGTTACTCAATTTGGCAGCCTCGTTATCCATGCAAGTTTCACTTCTAACTACATTAATGGGATCTTTTACCAACAAATGAAACACATCACTTAAAGTTGTTCCTGAATTCAAACCTGGACCAACAGTTATGTTAGGTCACCATATTGTTGTAAACACACAAGTATTTAGAGAGAGAAAGTAGAGAGAGATGGTATGGAACTTCTATGGAGATAATAATGAAATAGTTAAATGCATAAAATAACCAACACTCTCAACTGAGAGTTACATGTGTTTATATACGTGTGCAAGACTAGGGCAACACCTTAGTAATCTTCACTAGGCCACTGCCCATGGGCCATCTTCATAGGCCGACCTATAAAACAAACATAAAGGCCTTAAATAGTAATCAACCTATTACATTATACAATGACCAACACTTTATACTAAAATGTGTTTCCAACAAGTTGTATTCATGGTGACGTCTATAGTAGTAGACCTCCCACCAACATCATCACCACGATGGCAGTCAACCCCAGGATTATCCATAACCGAGTTTAGTTTATCTTTTACACCCTTTCCTCTCCCTCTCCCTTTTGTACTCAAAAAACCCTTCTCCATCATCAAGGCATATGCAAAACCCTAACCGTAATCCAAACATTGACTAGAAACACTCAACACAACACGAAACCTACCAAGCAAACAAAACAGTGAGCAAGAATGAAACAAACCCTAATCGACTAGATATCGATCAGTTTATCCTAAAGCACACACCCTCGCATGCCAATCGTTATCACAAAACACACCAGGAAGATAAAGAATTGATCGATCAGTACAGTTTTATAACCCGTTAAGCGATATGTGAAAAAAAAAAGAAAATAAAAAAAAATAAATAAAAAAAAACAATGAAACTGAAACTTACAAATGATCTCGTACGAATAATGATTAATCACTAGTGAAAATCAGAATCCAAAAAAGAACGGATGCAGGTTAGGAGTTTAATTGATCAGGTTATGAGTTGGTTTTGGGGTTTTTTTTGTTTGGTCGCCAAAGTCGCCCACAGGGGAGAGAGAGAGGTTTTATTTTTTTTCACACTTACCTTGTTAAAGTGCTTAAAGAACGATTTTAAGTCTTATGCTCTTATAGTGGTTACCATTTTGTTATGGTCATCAATCAATAATCATTTAAGAAATGGCCTTGGTATTATCTAGTACAATCAATTCATGACACTAAAAAAGTATACATAATTTTTATGGGTCAATAAGTCAACTATCAAATAGGCTGGGTCGAGTTGGGTCGGATACAAGAGAACTTATGATTATAAGAGCATCTCCAATCCATTCAATGATTTTGAGTATAATGCAATGTCACATGCATACTATAATTTTACATTAATCCTCCACAACCCATTGAACCCACTAAAGCCTTTTTTAAAGATTTATAGAGAGATACATATGAAGGTTTTCATAGAAAACTAATGGGTATGAAATAAAAGGGCCCACCATTGAAGTTTATATATAGTGCAAAACTGCAAACAGAGAAGAACTCATTTTACATCTATTATCCCCACAATGGAATTGAATGATGAGTTGTCATCTAAACCATTTCATTTAAGTATGCCACATCACTCTATTGTGGATGGCCTAAACCATTCTCAAAAAAGATAAAAAATAGGAAAGAAAATAAAAAAGCTTTTGACCCTACCTTATGTCATAAGACTAATTGTCACGTGAACCATTCTCAAAAGAGATTAAAAAAAAATATGAAAGAAAAGAAAAAATCTTTTGATCCTACCTTATGTCATAAGACTAACTGTCACATGAACTTTTTCCAGCCATACAAAAGACCCTAAAATAACCTTTTTTTAAAGTCAATAAACTTCATCTTCTTGGTTACAATCTCCTGTGACAATATGTGGTGATTTCTCAGTCATTTTTTTTTCTTAATTAACTTTCTTCCTTTCCTTCTTCTTTTTCTGGATCTAAGTTAGTTCTCGGTATAATTCTAAGGTAGGTCCTAAAATTATTCTCTACGTCACTTCTAAACAAATTTTGTGTGCAAGGTTGTTCCCGGGCACCACCTGGAATGCCTTAGGTCCGCCTCTAACAAGTATCCAATTCTTTAGCTATTATCATGTGGCATGTATATGCCATTTTGTTGTGAATGTTCGCAAAATTAGAGTTCTTTATAGTCAGGCGGAGAAGTGGAGAAAAAATCAATGAGTCACACTGAACATATTTCAATTTGGCTAAATGTAAAAAGCCGTTTTCTAGTATCCCAAATTGTTCAATCACTAAAGTCTTGGACGAATACTTGAAATTTGTAAATTAGAAACTATAGAACATCTGGTGATATTATAAGAGCCATGATGGTTTAGTGTGAAAGGATGCTTGAAGTCACCATCTAATAGAAGAGATGGTGGAACAAGAGGCTTGCACTCAGTTCTCGAGTTAAAATGTGAGAGGAAGGGAAATCAAATGAAAAGTTTTTTGTGTTGTTGAGTTTTTTTTAAGAGGGGAAAGGGAAACGGAAAGGAAAATGGGAGGAAGTTTTGTTAAGAAAATCTTCCTCCCATTTTTGGGAGGAAAGGGAAACATATGTTGTATAAAGACTAATATACCCTTTTTAAAAGATTTGACAGTAACAACTAAAAGGCATACATGTAATTTGAACAAGCCGATAGAAGTATGTATTCTGTGAAAATGAATCGATTTTTGACACCCTAATTTGATCAATATGAATTCGAGCAAAAAAAAGGGTCATCTAAGAGGCAAGTGAAGTTTTCGGTGAAGTATAAGGATCATGTAGCGACTAATATGAGTCAAAAGAGTAAAAGTGATGATGCTATTATTGATAAGGAAAATGGGGAAAAAAGTGATAATGTCATCAATGGTAGGATAACTGATGGAGTGAGTAAAAGGGACAAGGAAAGTTTAGTTAAAGTTGATTGCCAAAACTGGAATGTAAGTAACTCTACTAAAGTGCATATTGTTAATAGTGATTCTACGTCTTTGAATAATAATGTAGATACTACTAACAATGAATGCATGAATAGCAATGTTGATAATTGTGGAAAAGATGATGGTAATAAGGAAACTGTTGAATGTAGTAGTAATAAGGATAGAAATGAAATTATGGATAAGAATAAGCCAGAGAACCTTCCAAATAGTTATGCCACTATAGTTAAAAGCAATAGTAATGTTGATGATAATAAATTGGAATTCATACCCCCTGAACTAGCTGATAATGATAGTGAATGGTGATTTTTGAAAAAGAACTAGTTGTTGAAGGGTGTAAGAAGTAGGATTTTACTATGTGGTTAATTTGTGGGAACTAAAATGACTTTGAATGAGGTTAAATATAGTGTTAGAAGGATGTGGGGCAAACATGGACCGATGAAGGTGTTCATGAATGGAAATGGGTTCTACATGTTCAAATTAAGGAGTGAAGAGGGTGTGCAACTTATGGTTGAAAATTGCCAGTGGATCATCAATAACAAGCCTATGATTGTTCAAGTTTGGAATCCTGAGTTAGATATTGAGAAGAAAGAACCTGAGGTTTTACCCATTTGGGTAAAAGTGATGAATATGCCAACGGAAGGGTGGACCAAAAAGGGTATAAGCACTATAGCTAGTTGTTTGGGCAAGCTAATCATCATAGATGCTGTGACCACTCAAATGTGTAATTAGGGGGTTGAAAGGGTAGGTTTTACAAGAGTTCTAGTTGAAGTCAATGCTGCAAAGGATGCCCAAATCATGTTGAGATACGCTATGTTGATAAGAATAGAGTTAAACTAAGGACTAAGAAGGTGTTTATTGAGTGTGCTTGGAAGCCTGTGAGTTGTGAACACTGCAAAGTGTTTGGTCATAGTCTGTTGGAATGCAAGAAAAGGCCTAGAACTAAAGCCGAGATAAACTTAGATCAAAGAAGAAATGAAGGAAACAAAAATGAGGGAGGATTTGTGAATGCAAAGACCGGAAAGAAAGCTGGAATGAATGAAAGAGTGAATAAAAAACCAATTGAAATGATGTATAAATGTGTAGGATCGTGTTAAAATGTTGATTATTGTAAATCGGGAGGTCGGGGATGATGAAAGATTATGACATCCATAGTTAGAGAGAGAGAGTAGAGAGAGAAAGGAAAACTTGGTTTATTATTGATAATGAAAGTGAAATACAAAACACTAAGTCTCACCCCTCCATGGAGGTATGGAGGGGTATATATAGCCTCACACACATTAAACTATCACAATATTACATAACTAGTCCATGTGTTTGGCTTAACAAGATAACTAATGTAATCCCGTAAATGTTGTTCCATTTACGTATTAGGAGCGATCCCAACAATCTTCCCCCAATGGGACTACATAAGGGATTACTTACAACATTTCCTACAAGTACAAATATAAGTAAAATAAAGTCTTCATAAGCACTTCAAATGCTGAGGATGACTGCAGTTTATGCTCTTTGTCTTCATCTTGTACCTTGGCTTGAAAACTTTTCATCACTTATAGGAAAATGATGTAATATGCATGAACTAGATTAACTTCCCCCCAATTCATGCTGCATGTCTTTAGCAGCTTCTTCGTATGCTTCTTTTTGGCGAAGTTTCTGAATAAACTTCCCCCCAAACTGACAACCGTCTTCAGCAGATTCTAAACTTTGATATAGTTAACATGTCTTCTAACTTTTGAAGTTTTAAGTACGCAGCGGAATTCTTAGACAACACAGTAAACCACACCAAGAAAATCTGACTAGTCACTTAATCACAATTATACTCAATGCAGAAAACTCCGTTCAGGGGTAACATGCAAGAAATCAACAAGTTCTTTTCACATATGTAGATGCTTCCCACCAAACAAACCACGAAAGACGAATTAATACTTCTTCTCCCTGATTGTTGCGGTCTATCGGAATAATAATCACCTGTGTATATATGAATACTCGATAATATGGTCGTGTGTGAGGCATCATAATGCGGTTAACACATCATATGTAGGTAACTTTACACAAAATAACCCGTGAGAGTTGAAACGATAACACCAAAGTAAGACGTTTGAACCAGTGACCGTCTCATTTCTTCCCCCTGATTGCAGAAACTCATGGAGGAAAAGGGTTTTCGCAAAGAAGTCAAAGAAAGTCAAAGAACATCCACTCTCTTCCCCCACGATGTCTTCGCAGAATCGGAAGCATACACACTATGTTTACGATGGAAACGGAGGCAGCGTAACCCTGTATGTCCAATTAGTCGAATATGTGTGAAGTATCATAAATAGCCCGTGAGAATCAACTGCTGATAACATCTCTACTCTTTTATACTCCTCTCAGCTAACTTTTTACCGACCCCATTATCATTTTGTCGGCTCTTTGTAGTGACTGCCGATGGAGAAAACCCATTATGACGAACTTGAGACTGAAGTAAAATAACCCGAACTTGTGACTTAAGCTTGCACTAATGTCTGACTAAGAACCAATACTAAGAATTTCAATAAAGGTAGAATCATATACACATCCAACCATCCTTAACTGTATATGAATTTCTCTCGAATTATCCACAGCTTTTTATGACACTTGAGCACTACAACGTAACTCCTTTAAAGTGATAGCTATACTCTGTGAGCATAACAACGTAACTCCTTACATCAGGTATAACTAGACAACTCAATTCTCCGTCATTCGTATGGATAAAAGCTCAAACAAGGATCTCGAAGAATCATGCATCCAACCAACCCCGATATCTTCAGATACTAAGTACACGCACTCGTGAAATCCTACTTCAACCTCAAATAAATAATAATGAATTAACTCCGTAGTCACATCTTGTGGTTAAATGCCCAAAACTAGCCTTTTTGACGGTTTAATGAATTTGATAATGGTCTTCCCGATCTTGTCAAAATGTGCACAACCAAAATACCACTTTAATACTAAAATTATTAAAGACTAACAACAACAAATTTTGCATATCCAAAAAAAATCCGGATAACACTTTTGTGTGTTATAATTTTAGCAGCTCATTTTAAGCCCAAATCTAACACTCCAACATACCCAGTCCATCATACAGCCCAAGAGAAAGTGAGTACGAGATATTAGGCCCGATATGCAAATGAAAATAATCAGCCCATCATTAACCCTAAACTCTCGGGTATTTAATAACCAACGAAACCCTAATATTCATTTCATTTTACCCTAATCATATTATACTCATCTGCCCCCACACACACTTATGCAGACAAACTCAAACTCATCCATCCCCCATCTATCTCTTTTCTCTACTATTGGCCAAGCACCATACAAACAATAGATCAAAACCTTTTAACCATTGTTGTGACTTTCGAACCACATACAACAACACCTTCTTGTCTTCATTAAACGGCTTCAAGATCTTTTGATAAAGGTATAAGGTAGGGTTCTCCTTTTGTTTTCGTTTGTTGTTTTGTTTATGAACGAACAAAGAAAAGTGGATAACATAATTGTTATCTTACTTCTCTTAAAGTTTCAGATAATTAATTGAAGCATCAGCTTCAAATATGAATCTGTGATGAAGTAGTCTCTTCGTGTATTGATCTTTGAGGTCTAAGGCTTTTGTTAGCACACGAGAGAAAAGAATCTGAGATCTATTTTGTTATCATTTCAATTCTCAGATAACGAAACAAAGAAGGGGTATAACACAATTGTTATTTACCCTTCTTTTATGTTCGGATAGTAAATCAATAGGTGTATTCTTCATATCGATCTTTGATGATTTGTCTTTCATTTGTTTGACCTGTAAAGGTCTTAATAAATTTTTGAATACCATGAAAGACTTAACTGAGATCGAATATTATTTCTTTTTAATTTCTTACGATTGTTTTAATAGATCTGTGATGATGTGTTGTATACGTGAGATTTGGTGAGGTTTGGGATAAATGTTGGATTTGATGTTGGTTATAGCTCGTTGTTGACTGATGTTCTCGATCTTTTCTTTTTTTTTCTTTTCCTTTTGATTAATTATCTTGGACCGATGAGGGTTTGGAACTGAGGTCCATCCGAGTCTTGGTATTCTGGTTGTGGTCAAGGTCTTGGTCAACTTCATCTTCTCTTCTTCTTCATCTTCTTTGTCTTGGTCTTATTCGTAAACCATCTTCTTAAACCTTATTCATAAAGACCTTAGTCGTAAATGTCCTTAGTCGTAAACTCTGGTCTTATGCGTAAACTCAAGCCTTTCTCGTAAACTTCGGTCTTACTCGTAAACTATGGTCTTACGTATAAATCTTGGCGTTACTCGTAAGATTAGGTTCTTACGCGTAAGATTATGGTCCTTAGTCGTAAGACTTAGAAAAAAAAACCAAATAAACCTTTCAAACTTATCCAAGCTTGAAAGATATCACAAGTCGAAGTATTCCACAAGCTTATCCAAGCTAGGGAAGTACTGAGTAACCTTTGCTTGTCGACGAAACTGAAGATTCACGCTTACTCGTAAACCACACTCTTACGTGTAAATAGGAGGCTTAGTCGTAAACTTTGCTGCTTATGCGTAAAGTAAGGGTTTTGACTAAGGTTATTCATAAACTAAGGGTTTTGACTTTTTGACCCAATATTCCGACCATCTTTTCGACCTGTTTTCTCCGGCCATATTTCCGACTATAATTTCTGACCAGTTTTTTTCCTTCATTTTGACCACAAAGTTTAACGGTTTGGAACAAAAAAAAAAGTCACAAAATGATGAGTGTTGACACAAACTGATAACTTGGACTTAAGAGGCAAGAAACAGATATGTGAAAAACTGCAAATGAAAGTTTCAGACTTTGACCACTTTTGATACCAAAAAGTCTTAAAAATTATTAGTAACTAGAAACTATGTTAACAGTAAAGGTTTTGTTTAAAAAAACAAATTAAAAGATACGTTTTTGGTAAGAAAAATATCACAAATCAACCAATAAATAAAACCTAGCTCTGATACTACTTGTAGGATCGTGTTAAAATGTTGATTATTGTGAATCGGGAGGTCGAGGATGATGAAAGATTATGACATCCATAGTTAGAGAGAGAGAGTAGAGAGAGAAAGAAAAACTTGGTTTATTATTGATAATGAAAGTGAAATACAAAATACTAAGTCTCACCCCTCCATGGAAGTATGGAGGGGTATATATAGCCTCACACACATTAAACTATCACAATATTTCATAACTACTCCATGTGTTTGGCTTAACAAGATAACTAATGTAATCCCGTAAATGTCGTTCTATTTACGTATTAGGAGCGATCCCAACAAAACGTAAAGAAAAGAAAAGTAATACTGATGGTAACAAGGAAACAATACAAGAACAGGGGAATAAGGAAAATAAGGGAAAGGATCAAGTTCATGAAGCCAAAAGTTCTCAAAGTGGAAGCAATAATAAGAGAATACTGAATATTGGCCAAAGTAATATGGAAGCATTAACTGTGAGTAAAAATAAGTTTGCTATTTTGTAGGATGACTATGAAGCTGAATTCCCCACAATCATAACTCCTGAAAAACAATTGGTTGTGGACAAGTTTCTAAGAGAGAAAAAATATCCAGTAGAGAAGAAAGCGGCAGTTGGAATGAAGGCATGTTGGGTTAGTTTAAGGACAAATGATGATGTTACTGAGTCTAATGGAATTCTAGAAGATGCGTTTGATGATTACTCAGATATAGCAAATTTCATTAGTAAAAATGAATTGGGACAATGCGGTAAGAGATTTTTTGAAGGGAATTGGATGGGGGATTGTTTAATGCATAAGATTGTGAATGGATTGCAAAATTGCTACTTGGAATGTAAGAGGCCAATGTAAGAAAACTAGGTAGAGAGAGGTAAGTAAGTTTATAAGGAATGAATGTTTGAATGTATGTGTAGTTATTGAAAAACACTTAAAGAATGAGAAGGTAAGTGATATAGGTACAAAGGTATTTGGAAGCTGGCAGTGGACTAGTAATTCTCACCTTAGTTCTAGAGGTTGCAGAATTATGGTTGGATGGGATCATTGTATGATAAATGTTATGGTGGTTCATACCACTAACGAAGCTATCCTGCTATTAGTTAAAGATATTAATGCATCAATCTAAAGTCTATTATTCCATCATTTATGCAAGCAACAATGCAAGAGTTAGAAGACAGCTTTGGAAAGATCTTTGTGTTCATAATCATTTTACCAATGGTCATAACTAATGAGCATAGTAAAGGGATGTTATGTTCGAATGCTGATATGGTGGAATTCCAAGAGTGCATAGCAAAGATTGAGGTGGAAGATCTGAACAGTACTGGCCTACATTATACTTGGACAAAAAGTCTGGTAAACCCCTCTGCGAGTGTATTGAAAAAGCTGGATAGAGTGATGGGAATGGAAATTTCATAATGAGCTACCCTCAATCCTATGCTGTCTTTTTACCCTTTATGGTTTCTGATCATAGCCTTGCAATATTGATATTTCCCAAAAGTATTTCAAAAAAGAGTGAGTCTTTTAGGTTCTCTAATTTCATTGCTGACAAAACTGAATTCATTTCCTTGGTGCAAAAGGAATGGCAGACTGATCATGTAGGGTGTAAAATGTTCATTCTGGTCAAGAATTTGAAGAATATGAAGTACCACTTAAAACAGCTGAGTTGGAAGAATGGTAGTGTATTTGAAAGGGTAAATAATTTGAGGAAAAAGTTGCAGGATATATAGACAAGAGTTAAAGCTAATCCTCATGATAAAGACCTAAGGGAAGAAGCTAGTAATACTGTTATTGAATACAATGATGCTTTTATAGATGAGGAAAAATTGTTATATCAACAAGCTAAAGTTGAATGGCTGATAGAAGGGGATAAAAAATCAGCATACTTTCATCAAGTTATTAAGGGGAGGAAGCACAAAAATAACATTGTAAATGTATGTGATGAGTAGGGGATTGTGTATACTGTAAAGAATGTTCCTGATCAGTTTGTGGCCCATTTTCAAAACTTCCTTGGAATCTGCTGTGATGTCCAAAAAATTGAGAATGATGAGACCCTTTTCAGAGAAAAAGTACCACATGATGAGGCTAACATTATGTGCAGGGATGTTTATGAAGAAGAAATTAAGAATGCTCTCAAAGGTATTGATGATAATAACGCTCCAGATCCCGATGGATATACAGCTAAATATTTTAAGAGAGCTTGGAACATTGTGGGAAGGATGTGTGTGAGGCTATAGGAATTTTTCAAAAAGATCAGATTACTTAGGTAGGTAAATGTCACTTTAATAACCCTTGTTACTAAAGTAATAAACCCTTTAAAAGTTTCTGATTATAGACCAATTGCATGCTACAATGTGGTCTATAAGATCATAAGCAAAATTTTAACAAACAGACTCAAGAATGTTCTGTGCAAAATTGTTTCCAAAAATCAGTGTGCTTTCATTCCTGGTAGAAGTATTACTGACAATACTACTAACACAAGAGTTGTTGAAAGGTTATGATTGTATGAGTGGGAAAAGGAGATGTTCATTCAAGATAGATATTATGAAGCATATGAAACTGTGAGTTGGGCATTCTTAGAGACAGTGTTAACAGGTTTTGAGTTCCCTATAAAGTTCATCAAGTGGATAATGACATGTGTTACAACTACTTTTTTCTATTGCTGTGAATAGGGAAAGATTCGGCTACTTTAGGGGTGGAAGAGGTTTCAGACAAGGTGATCCTATATGTTGGAATATTAATATCATGACAATCATAATTAAAACAATAAACATCAAAGAACACATGTGGAAGCGTAGGAACAGTAACACATAATTAATTAACCGCATTTAAACGTATACGTACCTTAATGATTCTAGCAAAACAAGAATCAATCCAAGCAACAATAATGATTAACCCTAATTAGGGTTTATAAGGCTTACACGAATTGCCCCTTACGGATTTTGCAATTCAATCCAAGAATCAAACAATAGTGTGTTTGATTCACGTTCTTGTACACACGTACTAATACCAAGTAAATGTTTATGCAAGTAAATAACACAAAACGATTTTTGTTTATAAAACCAAAAAGTCAAAACCCTTTGGAGGGGGTATTCGGCCGATTATTGAACAAGAGAAAGAAAACACAAAGTTAGGGTTTTAGTATGTGTACAAGAGATGCAAAAACTAAGAACCCTTAATGTGTTATATAGTGTAGTTATCTTGGAGCTCAAGTTAGATTTGGGTTGGGTTTCCCCTCCCCAAACCGATCGGCTTATACCCTCTAAGGGTGTTCCGGAAGCTTCTTGACTTACCAAATATCTATACATATTTCTTTCCTTTTATCGTTTAACGGTCGTTAGTCATTATCCATTAAATACTAACGATCATTTTGTGTTTTGAGTATATAATAATTAAATATAACTTTTTATAAATAACTATTATTAATTTACTCTTCATACGTAAAGTGTGCAATCCCGTGATCTCGAGTTTGATCCTAACATACAACAATTATTTTATGTCTACAAAACTAATAACTCCCACTTAGACATATCTTAATAGTGTGATCACATCGGTTAGCGTCTTGCAACACGCCGATGCCTCAAGTACAACTCGAGTAGGTCTCCTGGAAAAACCTTTAATTATTCATCATTATCATTATCCTTTTGTTACTAATACTACATTAAATAAAGATATGGATTAAAGTCATTCTTTATTCAAATATTCTGTTTCTTGTTGTTTGTGATTGAACAAGATTACCAAATCTTCTGAACATATTCAGGGGAGATCTTGGGCGTGGCCACGCAAACATCTTGTCAACCCTACGAGGGGCCCAGCAGTATTAAACTCCAAAATAAATTTGAAGGAACAAATTCTATCTTGACAACAAGCATAACCTATGAATTTTGCAACAATTCCGAAAACAATCCTTATGACTACCAGTTATGTTACACCCCGTGCCCGCTTAGACCAAAAACTAAAACTTTTTGAGCGGAAACGCTTGACTTTTACGGACATCCTGTTACTCTTTTGACCATTTATAAAAATCCATGAACATTCAGACCTTGAGACTATTTTTAAATGAAACTAGACTCAATTACCTTCAAAATGTTGGGTGGCACGACCCTTGACAACTTACGGATCAAAAGTTATGATTTTTCGAAATATGCAAAAAATCTGACAGAGGCCGCCCAACCGATCGGTTGGAGGTTCTGTCCTCCCGACTGCCTTTCAAAATCACGTCTTGAAAATTCGACCTCCCGAACTCGATAATTAACGAAACTTTCCAGATTTACTTAGTATACCATTGGGCTCATTTTCATCCAAAAACATTTACCGTTTGACTCTCGGAAACGTAATTTACAATTTGACGGGTTTTGCACCAAAACCCGTTTTGACCCATTTCATGACATATGTCACATACTACTTCCACAACACCTCAAACTTATCCAAAGTCATTAACTAAACATATCAAACGTTTTCCATACACACTTGACCCATGAACAACCCAAAATGGGTATTTTTACACTTAATCCAAACGCCCCTTTAACTTTGACTATAAACACATATAACATACTTTGACACAACGGTCGACCACTAAATCGTTAGGACAACCTTATCATACAACTTGCCACTCGGCTACACTTTACCAACCCATAAAAGACCAACGGGGGTACAAAATTTACTCTTGAGCTCGGTATTCTACCTAAGATCCTAAACGCATACTACCTTTGATCTTGCATATCCAAATCCTTAATCCCTATATCCAAGTCATCCATAAAAGCTTGCCACCCTACAAAACGGTTAGACAACTAAACCGTAAGCACAAAGGCTTAGTAAGTAAAACGATCATAACATACCATTAAACTTCAATCAACACATAAGCATCATATACATTAAACACTTACTTTACGGGCTTACTACTCCACATCTCATCTAACACATCACATCAACTTATACAATAACATCAACTCATCACATAGGCCATATTCATCACATCACTTAAGCATATCTCAAGTCCATATTGCTTGACATAAAACATACATAACACATATATGTTAGAAATCCATATAACACATATATGTTAGAAATCCATATAACACATGTCATCATCATTTTACTTACCTTAATCCAAGCTAAATAATTATCAAAGACATCATCATCACCACTATCTTCCATCATCATCATCCTCTACAATTTACCAAGACCTAATAACATAATAATCAATAACATAAACAAGGGTTAACATAACCCATTAAACATACTCATCTTTCTTACCAAATCATCATATGATCATACCTAGATCATATGATGACATCGCACTTTCCTTACAATTCATAACTTCATTAAATCAAGACAAAAGATTACTTACTTGTAGGGGAATCATAGCTAGGGCTCTATCTTCTTGATTAGCACCTTAAACCCTTCATAACTTTGCCCTCCAAACTTGATCTTCTTCCCTCCATTTCTTCTCTAAAAACCGGACCATACAAAGACCCAAGAATGAAATGGATTTCTCTAGAAATCCCTAGATAAACTTATCTAGGCACAAGTTTGGCTTATGGCAAGAATAGCCCCTCAAGTCTCCTTGCTTTTATTTTGGCCACACTAAATATTATAACTCTTTACTACTAGGCAACATTAGTCCCATAAGTTATGCATCATAACTTCCAAAACTATATTTCACTTTCGCTAACTATTAGATTGACCATCGGGTTTGACCACTATGCCACATTCGTTGACTGGCCAACCACGTAAAATCCTTAATCCATTTTCATCTAGGGTGGGGTACAAGTACCAGGGAAACGGGTCTAACAATTCTACCCCCTTATTTAGATTTCATCCTCGAAGTCTCTCGTCTAATGCTATCCAAAACTAAATCACAACGTATACATGTCCATATTCTCATGCTTTCTAAGCCATTACTTTGCAACGATCTAAGTGATCTTGCAAATTCTAAACTCACTATACATAATCATAACTCCTAATCCACTAAAAACACACTTCTCATCACAAACTTTTTAAAATTTCCCACAATTGACGACTAGTCATATGGAAAATTTTACTATTTTGACTTTATATAAGCCAAACTTCAACACTATTTCCACTTTATTCACCAATGTACTAACATGACTCAAGGCCATTTAACCCGTCAATATCGCATTTGTTCAATACCCAATTCATATCTACTTCAAAATCGATAAATTATTTCAAATTTATATCAAGTACCATCTAAATGGCAATTTCAAATTCCTTTCTTTGCATTACTTAAGCAATCTTCTTGTTAAATTTTGGGAATACTACCCATCATCTTCTTAACTTAGGCATCTATATTAAGGTTTCACACATTAATTTAACGCCGCTATAATTTTTTTTTTATGTCTATCTTTCTTATGACGTCTGACCTGTTTTAGTTTTCACTTTCTCATATCACTATCCGTACTCATGTCATATCGGCTACACATAAGCCCACTCATTTATAATTCTTTATTTACATAAAAAGGCGTCCCAGTCTATGTAAGTAAGGAATTATAAACTTATGGTTCGACGATTTACAATTTCTTCATTTAAACGAAAAGGCGTCCCAATCCATTTAAATAAGGAGATTATAAATCATCCTACTTACGTACTTCTGACACAACAATCATACTTACTTTAATTTCCATCTTTTCTAGCCTTGGATCCAATCTCACTAACTTTCCATCCATGCCATAAAGGCAAGCTAATCACCATGCCATAAAGGAAAGCTAACCATCCATGCCATAAATGGCAAACTATCATCCATGCCATAAAGGCAAGCTAGGCAGTCTCAAAGGATGCCAAACGCATGCCATGAAGGCAAGCTAACAACCATGCCGTGAAGGCAAGCTAACCAACAT
The DNA here is from genome assembly GCA_021014915.2 of Artemisia tridentata subsp. tridentata. NCBI lineage: Eukaryota > Viridiplantae > Streptophyta > Magnoliopsida > Asterales > Asteraceae > Artemisia > Artemisia tridentata. The sequence continues at coordinate 337,899,314 of CP139508.1, forward strand.
GCCATAAAGGCAAGCTAACAACCATGCCATGAAGGCAAGCTAGGCTATCTCGAAGGATACCAAAACACATGCCATAAACGCAAGCTAGGCTATCCCGAAGGATACCAAAACTAGAGCATTGGATCCAAGCTACGTTTACTTTAACATCTTTACTCATTTTATCTTTCATGTACTTTTATCATTAACTACATACTATCATTTCCTCAATTCTCATTGCCTTAAGCAATTTCAAAATTCTCTATCACGCTTACTTTCATCTAGACAAGTTTCTATATAACACTTGCCCATTTATTATATTTGCATTTTAAGAATGCAACTTACCATTCATTCGTCAACCCCAAGTTGACTCACACACTCACTATGTGCCATCTTTATTTTAGACAAGTCTTGTATGATGCTTGTCCATTACAATTTACACATTTTCTATGTGTTCTTACAACTCACTTTTACTATTACCCGTCAACCCTTTGTTGACCATATTCTCAACTTATACTATCACTTCATTTAGTCAACTCAACTTTTACGCATATAAACCTTACATAGGTTTATTCTATAACACTCTCATTAATCTCATCATACACATTCTGATATATTAGCATGATTATATTCATGTTTTACAATTCTTTCTAGCGCACTTCATATCACTTATGACTTCTAGCGCAATCTACATCTCATTCATTACTTCTACTCATCACGCTTAGCCATTTGTTACCAACACATTTTACTTATCATGTGTTATGTGTAACATGATCTCATCACGTTTTACTATACACTTTAACTTTCTCATTTTAGTTACTCATATATGAATTCGTGCCTTCAAGCATCTAATCGTTATTATATCAATCGTGTCTTTCTAATCATCAAACTACAAACATACTTCATTATTCATTTCTTACTTTATCTCAAGCTTTCAAAGCGTCTATGCTTTATCAAACACTTACCATACTTATCTTTTCACATGTCATTATGTTCTTTCAACTTTCTTTCATCACTAGATCATCACATATAATGTGACATTTATACATTACATTGGAGTTAATATGTGCTTTCTAAGCAACTTTTGTTATCAATCATAAAATAAACATTATTCGCACATAACGATCAAGTCTCACATAATATGCATTCCAATGCATCTATCTCAACTCATACACTTCTATGTACTCATGCTATCAAGCACAATCTCATTCTACTTAGACATATAACCAACTACCATAGACTTAACATCGCATAAACGATAACACTTAACATTTAACACTTGTCCAAAAAGTGTTCTAACATTCATAATTATAAACAACTCACATAGTCTATGGTTCATACATCACATTGCACAATCAATCTATGTCTAAGCATCAACATTATAATTAGCCGCAAGCAATAGGCTACCTTATAACTAAGGCATACAACTTTTAATTCACTTACTAGCCCATCTCTAATACCACTTAGCATTCCTACTTGCATTCCATCACCATGACTCTATCATACATTCACATAATCGCAATACAATCACCGGCAACAACCGAGGTGCTTGGCCAAATAATCATTTAAGCATTTCAAGTCCTCCACGGACTTATATTTCATGCACATCAACACTATAACACACATTCATCACTTATCATCATTAAGCTCAACTAGCATAAAACATAATCCATCTCATACTTAACAACTACTTCCCGCATCAATAGCACTTACGTTAAACGCTTCTACGAGTGGTTTAAGACTAGGCAACCTATAGTGGAAACCTAATTCACTTAAACCGAAGCTATGATACCAAGTTGTTACACCCCGTGCCCGCTTAGACAAAAAACTAAAACTTTTTTAGCGGAAACGCTTGACTTTTACGGACATCCTGTTACTCTTTTGACCATTTATAAAAATTCATGAACATTCAGACCTTGAGACTATTTTTAAATGAAACTAGACTCAATTACCTTCAAAACATTGGGTGGCACAACCCTTGACGACTTACGGATCAAAAGTTATGATTTTACAAAAATTGCAAAAAATCTGACAGAGGCCGCCCAACCGATCGGTTGGAGGTTCTGTCGTCCCGACTGCCTTTCAAAATCCCGTCTTGAAAGTCCGACCTCCCGAACTCGATAATTAACCAAACTTTCGGGATTTACTTAGTATACCATTGGGCTCATTTTTATCCAAAAAAATTTACCGTTTGACTCTCGGAAACGTACTTTACAATTTTACCAGTTTTGCACCAAAACCCGTTTTGACCCATTTCATGATATATGTCACATACTACTTCCACAACACCTCAAACTTATCCAAAGTCATTAACTAAACATATCAAACGTGTTCCATACACACTTGACCCATGAACAACCCAAAATGGGTATTTTTACACTTAATCCAAACGCCCCTTTAACTTTGACTATCAACACATATAACATACTTTGACACAACGGTCGACCACCAAATCGTTAGGACAACCTTATCATACAACTTGCCACTCGGCTACACTTTACCAACCCATAAAAGACCAACGGGGGTACAAAATTTACTCTTGAGCTCGGTATTCTACCTAAGATCCTAAACGCATACTACCTTTGATCTTGCATATCCAAATCCTTAATCCCTATATCCAAGCCATCCATAAAAGCTTGCCACCCTACAAAACGGTTAGACAACTAAACCATAAGCACAAAGGCTTATTAAGTAAAACGATCATAACATACCATTATACTTCAATCAACACATAAGCATCATAAACATTAAACACTTACTTTACGGGCTTACTACTCCACATCTCATCTAACACATAACATCAACTTATACAATAACATCAACTCATCACATAGGCCATATTCATCACATCACTTAAGCATATCTCAAGTCCATATTGCTTGACATAAAACATACATAACACATATATGTTAGAAATCCATATAACACATATATGTTAGAATTCCATATAACACATGTCATCATCATTTTACTTACCTTAAACCAAGCTAAATAATTATCAAAGACATCATCATCACCACTATCTTCCATCATCATCATCCTTTAAAATTTACCAAGACCTAATAACATAATAATCAATAACATAAACAAGGGTTAACATAACCCATTAAACATACTCATCTTTCTTACCAAATCATCATATGATCATACCTAGGTCATATGATGACATCCTACTTTCCTTACAATTCATAACTTCATTAAATAAAGACAAAAGATTACTTACTTGTAGGGGAATCATAGCTAGGGCTCTATCTTCTTGATTAGCACCTTAAACCCTTCATAACTTTGCCCTCCAAACTTGATCTTCTTCCCTCCATTTCTTCTCTAAAAACCGGACCATACAAAGACCCAAGAATGATATGAATTTCTCTAGAAATCCCTAGATAAACTTATCTAGGCATAAGTTTGGCTTATGGCAAGAATAGCCCCTCAAGTCTCCTTGCTTATATTTTGGCCACACTAAATATTATAACTCTTTACTACTAGGCAACATTTGTCCCTTAAGTTATGCATCATAACTTCCAAAACTATATTTCACTTTCGCTAACTATTAGATTGACCATCGGGTTTGACCACTATGCCACATTCGTTGACTGGCCAACCACGTAAAATCCTTAATCCATTTTCATCTAGGGTGGGGTACAAGCACCTGGGAAACGGTTCTAACAATTCTACCCCCTTATTTAGATTTCATCCCCGAAGTCTCTCGTCTAATGCTATCCAAAACTAAATCAAAATGTATACATGTCCTTATTCTCATGCTTTCTAAGCCATTACTTTGCAATGATCTAAGTGATCTTGCAAATTCTAAACTCAATATACATAATCATAATTCCTAATCCACTAAAAACACACTTCTCATCACAAACTTTTTAAAATTTCCCACAATTGACGACTAGTCATATGGAAAATTTTACTATTTTGACTTTATATAAGCCAAACTTCATCACTATTTCCACTTTATTCACCAATGTACTAACATGACTCAAGGCCATTTACCCGTCAATATCTCATTTGTTCAATACCCAATTCATATCTACTTCAAAATCGATAATTTATTTCAAATTTATATCAAGTACCATCTAAATGGCACTTTCAAATTCCTTTCTTTGCATTACATAAGCAATCTTCTTGTTAAATTTTGGGAATACTACCCATCATCTTCTTAACTTAGGCGTCTATATTAAGGTTTCACACATTACTTTAACGCCGCTATAATTTTTTTTATGTCTATCTTTCTTATGACGTCTAACCTGTTTTAGTTTTCACTTTCTCATATTACTATCCGTACTCATGTCATATCGGCTACACATAAGCCCACTCATTTATAATTCTTTATTTACATAAAAAGGCGTCCCAATCTATTTAAGTAAGGAATTATAAGCTTATGGTTCGACGATTTACAATTTCTTCATTTAAACGAAAAGGCGTCCCAATCCATTTAAATAAGGAGATTATAAATCATCCTACTTACGTACTTCCGACACAACAATCATACTTGCTTTACTTTCCATCTTTTCTAGCCTTGGATCCAATCTCACTAACTTTCCATCCATGCCATAAAGGCAAGCTAATCACCATGCCATAAAGGCAAGCTAAACATCCATGCCATAAATGGCAAACTATCATCCATGCCATAAAGGCAAGCTAGGCCATCTCAAAGGATGCCAAACGCATGCCATGAAGGTAAGCTAACAACCATGCCGTGAAGGCAAGCTAACCACCATGCCATAAAGGCAAGCTAACAACCATGCCGTGAAGGCAAGCTAGGCTATCCCAAAGGATACCAAAACACATGCCATAAAGGCAAGCTGGGCTATCCCGAAGGATACCAAAACTAGAGCATTGGATCCAAGCTACGTTTACTTTAACATCTTTACTCACTTTATCTTTCATGTACTTTTATCATTAAGTACATACTATCATTTCCTCAATTCTCATTGCCTTAAGCAATTTCAAAATTCGCTATCACTCTTACTTTCATCTAGACAAGTTTCTATATAACACTTGCCCATTTATTATATTTGCATTTTAAGAATGCAACTTACCATTCATTCGTCAACCCCAAGTTGACTCACACACTCACTATGTGCCATCTTTATTTTAGACAAGTCCTGTATGATGCTTGTCCATTACAATTTACACATTTTCTATGTGCTCTTACAACGCACTTTTACTATTACCCGTCAACCCTTTGTTGACCATATTCTCAACTTATACTATCACTTCATTTGGTCAACTCAACTTTTACGCATAAAAACCTTACATAGGTTTATTCTATAACACTCTCATTAATCTCATCATACACATTCCGATATATTAGCATGATTATATTCATGTTTTACTATTCTTTCTAGCGCACTTCATATCACTTATGACTTCTAGCGCAATCTACATCTCATTCATTACTTCTACTCATCACGCTTAGCCATTTATTACCAACACATTTTACTTATCATGTGTTATGTGTAACATGATCTCATCACGTTTTACTATACACTTTAACTTTCTCATTTTAGTTACTTATATACGAATTCGTGCCTTCAAGCATCTAATCGTTATTATATCAATCGTGTCTTTCTAATCATCAAACTACAAACATACTTCATTATTCATTTCATACTTTATCTCAAGCTTTCAAAGCGTCTATGCTTTATCAAACACTTACCATACTTATCTTTTCACATGTCATTATGTTCTTTCAACTTTCTTTCATCACTAGATCATCACATATAATGTGACATTTATACATTACATTGGAGTTAATATGTGCTTTCTAAGCAACTTTTGTTATCAATCATAAAATAAACATTATTCGCACATAACGATCAAGTCTCACATAATATGCATTCCAATGCATCTATCTCAACTCATACACTTCTATGTACTCATGCTATCAAGCACAATCTCATTCTACTTAGACATATAACCAACTACCATAGACTTAACATCGCATAAACGATAACACTTAACATTTAACACTTGTCCAAAAAGTGTTCTAACATTCATAATCATAAACAAATCACATAGTCTATGGTTCATACATCACATTGCACAATCAATCTATGTCTAAGCATCAACATTATAATTAGCCGCAAGCAATAGGCTACCTTATAACTAAGGCATACAACTTTTAATTCACTTACAAGCCCATCTCTAATACCACTTAGCATTCCTACTTGCATTCCATCACCATGACTCTATCATACATTCACATAATCGCAATACAATCACCGGCACCAACCGAGGTGCTCGGCCAAATAATCATTTAAGCATTTCAAGTCCTCCACGGACTTATATCTCATGCACATCAACACTATAACACACATTCATCACTTATCATCATTAAGCTCAACTAGCATAAAACATAATCCATCTCATACTTAACAACTACTTCCCGCATCACTAGCACTTACGTTAAACGCTTCTACGAGTGGTTTAAGACTAGGCAACCTATAGTGTAAACCTAATTCACTTAAACCGAAGCTATGATACCAAGTTGTTACACCCCGTGCCCGCTTAGACCAAAAACTAAAACTTTTTGAGCGGAAACGCTTGACTTTTACGGACATCCTGTTACCCTTTTGACCATTTATAAAAATTCATGAACATTCAGACCTTGAGACTATTTTTAAATGAAACTAGACTCAATTACCTTCAAAACGTTGGGTGGCACAACCCTTGACGACTTACGGATCAAAAGTTATGATTTTTCAAAAATTGCAAAAAATCTGACAGAGGCCGCCCAACCGATCGGTTGGAGGTTCTGTCCTCCCGACTGCCTTTCAAAATCCCGTCTTGAAAGTCCGACCTCCCGAACTCGATAATTAACCAAACTTTCGGGATTTACTTAGTATACCATTGGGCTCATTTTTATCCAAAAAAATTTACCGTTTGACTCTCGAAAATGTACTTTACAATTTGACGAGTTTTGCACCAAAACCCGTTTTGACCCATTTCATGACATATGTCACATACTACTTCCACAACACCTCAAACTTATCCAAAGTCATTAACTAAACATATCAAACGTGTTCCATACACACTTGACCCATGAACAACCCAAAATGGGTATTTTTACACTTAATCCAAACGCCCCTTTAACTTTGACTATAAACACATATAACATACTTTGACACAACGGTTGACCACCAAATCGTTAGGACAACCTTATCATACAACTTGCCACTCGGCTACACTTTACCAACCCATAAAAGACCAACGTGGGTACAAACTTTACTCTTGAGCTCGGTATTCTACCTAAGCTCCTAAACGCATACTACCTTTGATCTTGCATATCCAAATCCTTAATCCCTATATCCAAGCCATCCATAAAAGCTTGCCACCCTGTAAAACCCTCATTTCCCATTCAGTTGAAATCCTTAAATTACTCCTCTAATTTGAATTTTACAAGAACTAAGTAAGTTAATATAGGAATTATGAAATTTCCTAACCTAAGTTATAATAAACTAATTAAATGAATATAAACTTACCTTATAATTAAAACTACATAATCCCTAAGCTAATATAAATAAAAACGACACAACATATGTATCAAATTTCACACGTTAAAAAGTTACATAAGGACCGAATTTAATTTAAAACCTATTCATAATATTTTGGTACACATAAAGGTCTAAATACACTTGTGAATTGAAAATCAAGTTGGGCTTTGGTCACCCCCTAAAATCCGGCCCAAACCCATCCCCCCTTAATCTCCCTAGCTCATTCTTTTCTTTTCCCCAACCGAATATTGCACACAATTTAACACTAAACCCTAGTTCAAAGTGGCGACAATCTTGTGGTCCTTGATTCCTATTTTCCTTCCATTCGATCACACAAGGGGTAAACGTATCATCCTTGTTCTTGTTCTTTTCCTTTTGATCTCTATGTAAACATATAATATGTCACCTAAAAGCTATATGAATCGGCTAAATATATACATGTGCATGAAAAATAATTATCACATAAAATGATGAACATGAAATCATAAAACGTATAATCTTGAATTGGTGTGTGTTGTATGGAATTAACGGGTTTTAATCTTGAATGATTCGTATGAGGTGTTTGAATATGTGTTTTTGATGAATTATATCTGTTGATACAAAAGTTGGGCGTTCCTTGATTCCGTACCAATCAGATCTTAATGCTTGAGACCTGCGAACTAAGAAAACAAAAAGACACCGTTAGGCTTATCGTGGGATTGTCTCCCACGATTATCCTCCAACGTGAGAGTAAGTAATCGGTTTTTTGGGTTTAGTTGAAGAGTTAGGGTTTTGTAGATCGTACCTTTAATGAGAGTCGAAGGACTCTTTATATACATACGAAACCCTAGTTGGTTTCGTGTTCCTCACTCCTCAGCGTATCCGCCTAAGTCGGTTTTTGATACATATCCCATAAATAAGAGAGATCCTATCAAGACCATAAATAACTTTGGGTTTGGGCCAACGTAAGCCCAAACCGTTATCGTAATAGCCCATTCGTGATGGACTGGAGTCTATTCGTGATGGACTTGAGTATCGATCGGGTTCGTGACCCGAATGCGGACTATACGTCATCATGTCCCCCCAGTCTAGTGTGCGCAATGCGAAATTGCGGACGCTAGACTAACAATTGTAGCTAAAAATATTCCTCGATGCGTAGCGGGGAAGTTTCAAGTATTTCCCGCCTAAAAAAGCAAATTAATCTAGTCCAAGTACATCCGTATCTCCTTCGAAAATCGTGAGGGTTGGGTGAAAAAGTGCTTTACCTTTTTGCGTCCCAGCCACACGATTGAGGCAAGTGGGGCACACGTGTCATCCATCCACCAATATGTGTAACCCTATATAAAGGTTAGCCGTCTTTTCACTGTGGCCACCATAGTAAAAATCATCATTTTCCACCATTGTTAAACCTTCGAACAGCGATCAAAAAATCAACAAAAGCTAAGGTAATAGCGCGTGCGCTTATAAGAGTTATTGAAGGTTAATCATGGTTCTTCAATTGTCCGATATTAATTCCGATATATCAGAGGATGAACTTCGTCAGTTCACCTCAGATTATTACATCCCTCTCGCATTGCATCCGGTAGTTCCGGCCGCAAATGCGTCAATAGCGAACTTCCCGCAAGGGAAAGTAGGGGTATACACGCGTTTTTTCGAATTCGCTAACCAGCGTGCGCCCATTTCCCTCTTTTTGTGCGATATTCTAAACCACTATCGTCTTCATATTTCCCAGCTGCACTGCATAGGTGCAACAAAAATAACCAATTCTGAAGTAAATTGTCGCCTGTTGGCGATTGAACCCACAATTCATCTATTCCGCGCGTTTTACCACACGTCGTGGTCAAACGGGTGGGTGTCTTTCTCCAAGCGCGCAGGGCCACTGCAGTGCTATACGGAGAAGTTAGACGCACTGAGGGTTTGGAGGGAAAAGTTCTTCTGGATTGATAGTGCATTTTTTCCATGGATTTTTGAGTTCTATACTCAAGAATCATTACCGAGAGATGAGCGCCCAGACCCCGGATTGTATAATGTAGCTGATGCGGATACGATAAATACCAATCGCATACCTATCAAAGCGTATCCTGAAGAGTTTTTGGTGCACATGGGCATCAGTCGCAATTACTTAGGTAGTCCGGAAGAAGTGCCAACTTTTTTGGACGAAAATAGCCGGGGTGGGTGCTTGTCTCTCCCTTCCTCTTCGCTTATTAGTTGTAAGCGTTCTTCCCTTTGTAGCTTATCTAACTCATTTTGTGTTTGTTTCTTGTTTGTTGCGCAGAGATGGATCTATTCAGCGTTGTTCGCTTGGAGAAGCCGAAGCAAGTGATCGTAGGGTTGCGTCCTTTGAGAGATGGCGAGGAGCCAATTCTACAGGCTACTGCGGGGTGCACGATGGTGATCGCGCAGGAGGAGACAGAGGAGACAGAGGGGGTCCCCACAGGTGTCACTATGGCTACTCCTCTGCGTAGCTTTCCCGCTCCTGGGTCGCAAATCCCTGTGGAGTTATTGCATATAGACTCGTCGGGGAGTGCTATGGATGAGTCTGAGGAGGAGGGCCAAGGGTTAAAGCGCAAGAGATAGTCTGATGATGATGGCGCAGGTACATCAAGTAAGCGCCCTGCTATTTTTGTCGGGCAATCATCTGAGGAGGATGCGTCGCTGTTCAAAGCTCCTTCCCCCCGGTAAGCAATGAAACTTCTATCTTTAGACTTTTATTCCGCGTTTAATACTATAGAGTAACTTTGTTATTTGCGTGTAGTGCTGAAACTGTTGTTGATGATGATGCGCATGTCGGGAATTCGCCACCCAAGACTGGTTCTGCATGTGCTGGTGAGTTTGTGCCTGAGAGTCCAGTGGATGAGGAAAAATCTCCTGAAGATGCGCCAACAGATCGCCTTATAGAGGAGTTGGCGTTAGCTTCTGCACACCAGGCTTCATTGGTTGCGCGGCTACAGGCTCAATATGGTGGTGAGGGTAGCCAGGTTGCGCAGAAGGACAAGGAGATTGACATTCTGAAGGCGCAGTTGGCTGATGCGCAGGCTGAAGTAAGGGCATCTGCTATGTACGCCCAGAAAATTGCTGATGAGAAGATGTCGCTCCTGGCCGAACTGAATCAAGAGCGCACTGGAGCAAAAGAATACAAGGCCTCCTGCCTTTGGGCCTTGAAATATATGGAGCTGTAACACCCCCAATTTCGAATAGCAACAGCGGAAGACTTAATTAGGTGTTACGTAGAGGATCTTTAGCCATAATCATAGAAAACGACTTTTAAAAAGGCGTTTTAAGTTTATCATTCAAAATACAAGTATTTTAAAATACAAGGATGTTTCATAGTAAACATGTTTATTTAGATTTGAATGATAAAACATTTATTTAAACCACCCGTACAGGGTTTAATGCCCACTCCGTGCCTTGAGTTCCAGCCTCTAGTTACCTGAGATAACATGCTAAAAGTCAACAAAAGTTGAGTGATATTCATAGGTTTAAGTTTAAAAGTTTGAACACAAGTATAGGTGTTAATTGCATCGATTACAATTAAACAAGTTAAAATCAAGTTATTATTGCATTAAGCTCATGACACGCAACGCTTAACGGGCATCAATTATGATGTAAAGTATATAGGCCCTCGTGATAGGTATTTGCCAATAACCCATAAGTTTGTTCAAATAAAGTGCGCCTGGGTGGCTCATCTTAGCAGACCCAAACGGGGATTGTCAGTCCCTAATAGATCTATTCACAATTATTTACGTTCACTCGTAAGTGATTAAGGTTCATGATTGAGGGACTTTCGGCAATAGCTACTTAAGCAATAATAATAACCGTCATAGCATACGAAAAGTTTGTGTTCATGTTTTGTAGCATGTATCTCCCCACAAAAGATTTAAAGTTTAAGTGTGGGTTGTGAACTCACCTTGTAGTACAGTAGTGGCAGTAGTATTGTTATTCAAACGATGAAAGGAAACGGCTTCAACACACGACCTAAATAATATATAGCAAGTTTTAGTGGTTTGATAGTCTAAGTTTGGTTTATCGCGAACCATAACGTTTAGGGTTTTATTGATTTGATGATTAATTCGTAACATTTAAAACATATGTGTTTAAATGTTTAAAGTTCAAAACTAAAGTTATATATATGTATATATAACTCTTGAGTAAGTTTTCGTTTGTCGGGAGTATATAAGATCGATGAGGAAATCGTCGTTGATGAATCAAAGTTTGGTTAAGTTACGTTATATGTTTAACGTTTTGTTAAGCGGTTATGTTTATATATATTATATATATATATATATATATATATATATATTATATATATATATATATATATATATATATATATATATATATAAGTTATATAATATATATATATATATTATATATGCGTATAATTATAGTGAAATTATAGTGTATAACGTCGTTACGTAGTTTACTAAAAAATAATTATATAAACTTATAAATATTTCTGAAATAACCTTTAAGTTTCACAAAGTTATACTTTTGACCCTAACGGCATAATATTTGCACCGTTAGTCATCGGTTAAGTTTTATTACACTTTTAGTCCAAAACATTTAATATTTACATTTTATACCCAAAAGTTTCTGAATTTACAGTTTCCATCACAATATTATCAAAATGGCAGTTTTTGCCGTAAGTTTCCAAACTTGGCATTTTTAGTCCTTCGGTTAGCAATTCTTTGCAAATCGAGTCCAAATTTTATAAAAATCAAAGTTTATCATTTTTATTTCATAACTAAGTTTAAAATAGCTTTTATAACTTATAGAAACTGCTTATGTTGGCCAGCAGCTTATTTTTAAGCTTATGGGCTTTTAACGAGCTAAGGTTATGGCCCAATATGGGTTTGCGATCCAATGGGTTTAGTGGGGGTTTGGGCTTGGTTACGGGCTCACAGTAGGGTTGTAAAAATATATCAAATGAGCTTATAAAGTCAGCTTATACGATAAGCTTGAATATAGCTTATTGGGCTTATTAGCCCATCGCTAATACTTATTTATTTTCTAAAGCCGTTGCTCGATCGATTACTTTGGGGTTTAATAAAGTTCAAGTTGAGTTTTATAGGATGAAAGAAATACGTGACTCGTTAGTTTGGTAGCTCGTCTATTAGGTCGAGTTATACAGTGTACGAGTTGTATGTCGAGTTAAGAAAATATAAGACCAAAGCTAACGTGACTTAGATAGTTGAAAACAGTTTTAAGAACTTGAAAATATTCGAAGTGTTTTATAGAATCCGAAAGTTGTCAACATGACTTAGAAACGTGTGATGTTTATGATTTATACGTTTATATGGAGTTCGAATATTTGTTGTTCTCGATAGTTAATATGACAAATATTTGGAGTGTCGAGTAAAATATATAGGTTGTTTATAGAGTTTACGAAATATCGAATCTAAATGAGCGTGGCATGCAATTTATATAACTTAACGTAATAAATTTGGAAATAAGAGAATGGCTTACTTCACCTCAAAAGGTGGGGCGTAATCACCAAGTCGAACTGAGTTAGGCCAAGAAGATGGTGTGGCTCGACTCTCGGTACACCAAAGACACAGGAATGCGTAAAGAATATCCCTTAACTCGATTCGAATTCCTCCAATTCTTGCCAAGGCTAGACGTGGTCAGGGACTGAAAAGACTTAGAATTATCTTTGAGTTGGATTTGTTTGTGGGTGTGAATGCCGAGTGTTTTGAGGTTGATTTTATAGGCAATTCATTGAGTGTTATTTTAGATGAAATGATGAAGAATGATGAGAGTTGTAAGTGTGTCATTGTATAGTCACAGCTTGAGTATGGAAGTAAGCAAAATGATGGTTGTTTGTGGTATCATTTGCCGCCGGTATATACCAAAAGAAAGGTGACAAAAGAGGTTTAAGGGTTAGTTCTTGTGGTATGTTCGATTACCTCATGTGTTTAATACATTCTTGGCGTGAGTAAAAATAATTGTAGGGTTCGTTTGTTAGCTTGTATACTTGATAAAAGCATGTTCGAATTTAGTCAAAGTGTTCGGTCCTTAAGTAGCCAAACCGAATGTTTTATAATCAAAACTTTGGGCCTTGTTTTGTTGTTGGGCTCGTTCGGTGGATTGGGCCAAATGAAGAAAGAATGAAAATAATAAGGTCCGGTTGTGGTGTGTTTAGTTTGTAGAAATATTGGGTCGAGGCCCAATGGGTTTAGCAGTCCGTTCGGTATTGGGTTGAGACCCAATATAGTTACTGAGTATTCGTGATAATTTTCGTGAGTTCGGGAATGAATTTGATCGCGTTCAGTTAATTAACGAAACGTATAAATGTTAAGTATTAACGTTAATGGTTTTAAGTAATTCGCGATTTTTAGACTATCAAGGCTCGTGTGTAAGCATCATTTCTAGGAAATCGGTAATCACAAGTATCGTTGTGATTAAGATAGTGTAGCATAAGTAACAACAACAAAATTTAATACCAGTAGAAATGGTTATTAAGTAACGTAATGATTTATTAATCCTTTATTAGCATTTACTATTCATAGGGGAAAATTACGAGAGGTTACAGTACCTACCACTTACACTGAATTCCGTCCCGGAATTCTAGTTTAAGATAGGTAATAGAAGTGTCTACGAGAATAGGTGTGGGTATTTGGCTCGAATTTGGTCTTCGCGTTCCCAAGTATATTCCGGTCCTCGTTTAGAGTTCCATCGGACTTTGACAATGGGAATGTGGTTCTGTTTTAGTTGTTTGACCTCTCTGTCCATGATTTCCACGGGTTCTTCTGTAAAGAAGAGTTTGTCGTCGAGTCGAATCTCTTTCAAAGGAATTACAAGAGATTCATCTGACAAACATTTCTTAAGATTTGATACGTGAAAGGTGTCGTGAACTCGGCTAAGTTCTTCCGGTAGTTCGAGTTTGTAAGCCACTGGTCCTATCCTCTCTAGGATTTTGAATGGACCAATGTATCTCGGGTTAAGTTTTCCATGATTTCCGAAACGTACCATTCCCTTCGAGGGAGATACTTTCAACATGACCTTGTCTCCAATCTGGAATTCTATAGGTTTTCTCCTCACGTCGGCATAGCTCTTCTGTCTATCTCTTGCCGCTTGCAGTCGTTGCTTAATCTTAACTATCTTTTCTGTTGTCTCATGAATGAGATCGGGTCCGGTGAGTTGTATATCTCCAACTTCGGTCCAACAAACAGGCGATCTGCACTTTCGACCGTAGAGTGCTTCGAATGGTGCTGCCTTAATGCTGGCGTGATAACTGTTGTTGTAGGAGAACTCGGCTAGAGGTAAGTGTTTGTCCCAACCTTTTCCGAAGTCAACAACACATGCTCGGAGCATATCTTCTAAGGTTTGGATTGTCCTCTCGCTTTGTCCATCGGTTTGTGGATGATATGCAGTGCTCATATCCAATTTGGTTCCTAAGGCTTTTTGCAAAGACTTCCAAAAATGAGATGTGAAACGACTGTCACAATCCGAGATGATTGAGATCGGCACTCCATGTCGCGAAACTATTTCTTTTAGATATAGCGTTGCGAGTGTGTCCATCTCGTCAGTTTCTTTGATTGCTAAGAAGTGAGCGGATTTTGTGAGACAATCAACGATAACCCAGATGGTGTCAAGTCCAGTTGATGTCTTAGGAAGCTTAGTGATAAAGTCCATTGTAATACGTTCCCATTTCCATACAGGAATTTCGGGTTGTATGAGTAATCCTGATGGCTTTTGATATTCTGCTTTTACTCTTGAACAAGTCAAACATTTTCCGACATACTCGGCTATGTCGGCCTTCATGTTTGGCCACCAGTAAAGTTTCTTGAGATCTTGGTACATTTTGTCAGAACCTGGATGAATGGAGTATTTGGATTTATGAGACTCATTCATAATGAGATCACGTATACCTCCGTATAGAGGAATCCAACTTCTTTCTTTGAAACAGAGCATCCCGTTTGCTTTTTGCACAAAGCCATTCTTGTTTTCTGGCATACCGTGAATCTTTTCACTAGGTCGGTTCTCTTCCTTAAGAGCTTCGGATTGAGCGGTGAGTATTTGTGAGGGCAGGGGTGAATGAATGGTTATTCCTAATGATCTGACTCTAAGAGGTTTCAGTCATTCCTTCCGACTTAATGCATCTGCCACAACGTTGGCTTTTCCTGGGTGATAACGGATTTCACAATCATAATCGCTAAGTAACTCTAACCAGCGACGTTGTCTCATGTTTAGTTCTTTCTGATCTAAGATGTGCTGAAGACTTTTGTGGTCTGTGAATACTGTACACTTAGTACCATACAAGTAGTGTCTCCATAACTTAAGGGCGAATACTACTGCTCCTAATTCCAAATCATGAGTCGTGTAGTTCGCTTCATGCGATTTGAGTTGTCGTGAGGCATAAGCTATCACTTTGTTTTGTTGCATCAGCACGGCTCCCAAACCATGATATGAGGCATCACAATACACTACGAAGTCTTCACTTCCTTCGGGTAGTGCTAATATTGGTGCTTCACAAAGCTTTTTCTTTAATAGCTGAAAAGCTGATTCTTCCTCTTTTCCCCAGATAAACTTCTTGTTCTTCTGAGTTAATTCGGTCAAAGGCTTTGAGATTTTTGAAAATCCTTCAATAAATCTTCTGTACTAACCCGCTAGACCCAAAAATTAGCGTATCTCTGTGGGGTTTGTAGGAGATGTCCAACCTTTGACGGCCTCAATCTTTGCAGGATCTACGTGAATGCCTTTACTGTTGATAACATGCCCAAAGAATTGTACAGTTCGAATCCAAAAGTCGCATTTAGGGGACTTGGCATACAACTGTTCCTTTTTGAGTAACTCTAAAATAATCTTTAGATGTTTGGCATTGATGCGTGGGTTTTGCAACCTTACAACAGGTTTTACCTCTCGAGGGATCTCAAGAGGCTTACAACCCCACCAGGCAGTGTACATGACCGATGTAGTATAGTGTAGTGGTAAGTACGGGGGATTGATCGTTCTCCACAGGGAATAGTGTTCGTTAGGTGTGAAAGACTACTCTAATTAGGTCTAAGGGTTGAGGAAGATTCTTTTTATGTTTTTATATTTTTATGAAAGCAAGTAAAATCTCGGTTTTGAAAGAGTGGGCGGAATTAGTTGCTAGTCAACTAACCCAAAATTACTACGGATGCAAATAAAATAAAATAACAAAAATGAAAATGTGGTGAGAAACTTATGTGTAGAGAAATGTGTTTACTTAGATTTCCTTACTCCCTAACTATCTTTTACCGGTTAATTAGTGTGTATTAGTCGCGTGGATGACGGGTGTATTCCTTAATACCATTCGTGGGGTGGCGTACTTACTTCCCCAACTCTACAAGCTCCTACTTCACTCCTATGTCGAGCCGGCTAGGAAGCTCCTAACATGGGATCACTAGAATTCGCTTGTGCATTAAATACAACCATAAAAACCTTTAGTACGCATTTGGTTCATGTTTCTTAAGACGTTCAAGCAAGTTACCGAATAGGAAGTTAGCCAGTTTTCTTAAGCCTAACATAGATAAACAATCATCCAATACAACTAACAACACACTAATAACCAATAATCAATAGCTAGGTTTCATTAGATCTAAGCAAACACAAGATAAATTTAGCCTAACATGTTAATCAAAAGACAAGAATAAGATAAAATCAAACAACACATAGACATATTGAATGATTAATTGATAACTTATCTTCAATGTAACATGGAAGATCTCAAGGCAAAAAGCCTTGAAAAAGAAGCTGAATTCGTCTTAGGGTTTTCTCCCAAAATTCCACACACTAAGCTCTCTTTAATGACAAAAAATTAGAAAACTATATATAGACTTTTGGATCTGACGGCGTCACCTTATGGATTGTGACGCCGTCACCTCGCCGCTTCTAGGGTTCCCGGATGACCTTCTTGACGCCGTCCCTCTTTAGCTCTTCAAAAATCCATTCTGGCTTATCAAGGCTTGACGCCGTCGAACCTTGAACGTGACGCCGTCCCCTTTTGATTTAAGCCGTGACGCCCTTGATCAAGTTAAAGCGTGACGCCGTCAGAATTCACATGCTATTTTCACTGGCCTATCATGAGTAAATTTCACGTCCACTTTTTCTTGCCAAGGCATGACGCCGTCTGGGGTTAAATGTGACGCCGTCAAGAGTAACTTTTAGCCGATTCTTGAGACTTTGTCGTTTTCTTCACTTTTATGCTCCAAAAACGTCCAAAATGCCTCCTTTTCCAGATTTCTCCTCAAAAGTACCTAAAATGACAAAAGGAACGATTTAGGGCAATATTTGATCAAATAAATACGATTTAAGGCTTAAATGACCCCTTAAAAGCGGTACACTTTTCGCTTCATCAAATACCCTTACACTTGAGATTTGCTTGTCCTCAAGCAAATGCGCTTTTATTCTAATCAAAATACAAGTTAGGGGTCATTTAATGCTAACATAAAAGTAATTACAACAAATAATCGTTCCACTTCAATCATAATAAGCACGGAGATTACAAACTAGCACCTCACAAGTAGTGTTTAGATACTCACATCTCTCAAGTGTCATCAAAATAAATCTCATAAATGAAAACGGATAATATCTCTCACTACCTGTCATAGCAAATAGATTACCATAGGCTTGGGAAAGGATCGAAAAACCTCCTCCACTAGGCGTAAGCACCTAAGATAAACTATCAAAGAGGGCTTTTTCATGGGTTATAACGTTAGGTGTAGGGAAAAGGAAAACACGGTTTTGTTGGATAAAGGATGTTTTACTGGTGGCTAGTTAAAGATCTTGATCAATTACATGTACTATACAATGTTGCTAAGCCAAGACTAGACTCGATCTTAAGCTAGAAATGAAATAACAAAATAACAAAAACATAAAACAAACATAAAATGAAACGGGATGGTAGTCCGTATGTTTTTTCTATTTTTCTTTTTCTCATTTTTTTGTATTTTTCTTGATTTTTCGATTTTTTTTTTTTTTTTTTTTTTTTTTTTTTTTTTTTTTTGCATACACTTTTGCCCTACCATCCAAAATAATACATCAAAGGGGCATTGCATCCCCCTTACACTTGAACTTTTACATAACTTTACAAATACTAATCTAACGACTCGAATTAAGATAATTGAAAAACTTGGAGTACTTTTAAAACATTTAGCACATATGGGGGTAATAAATGATGTTCTTCCCCATTACTCCATTACACTAGTACTTTACCCATGAGTCCCAATCGTCCCAAAACAATATGTACAAGGATATGACTCGACTTAGCAACCATGTAATCAACTAGATAATTAACTTGGGTTTAAACAAATGTTGTAACAATAATGCACTAAAAATGAGTGCATACAAGGTAGGCTAAGGCGATTTGGGTGTACATTTTAGTGGGGTGTAACAAATTCTTCCTTTAAGTAAAATGCTTAAAGGTCAAAACGAAAAGATAGGCTCTGAGGGGTGTACTAGGGGTATCGTGTACTAAGAATGAGTACAACGCAAAGGGTGTGGGAGAATTACTTGACCAATGTAGCCAAAGTAATTATAACAAAAACACAGGTGTAAAACAATGGGTTAATCCTAATGCCTCTTATCATGTAGTAAATCTAACTACACGAATGTAGTCTCACTTGTGGCCTCGGAATGGTCCTAACGCAAGTTCTAGAGTCTAAGTGCTACCGGTACACACATCATAGCAAAATGCTTTTCCTACCAATTCTAGGGGCGAACCTCACATTTTTGGGGGTGGAAAATTTTTTAGTGGTACGGTTTTTGTGCTATTCATATAACTCCTATCCGTGAGACGCTCATTAAGATCAAAGCTTCACTCCTATATGTTGTAAAAAATTTTAAATTTGGCACTAAAATTGCCCTAACAGGTATTTATCTCAGTTTTATTACACATCTACCATTAAACAAACAAAAATCAAGCGTAATAGCATTCTCTAAAATCGTACTTTTACCCCCCTACACTTAAGATGAACATTGTCCCCAATGTTCAAATAACAAGATGTAAAAGTAAATAAGGTAAAAAAATGAAATCAAATACTCCCCTGATTCGTTCGGTGGATAAAGAGGTAACATGGTTAGATCTTCTTCCAAGAGAATGTAGAAGCTTCAAGACTAATGCATCGCCAAAAGCTAGATTCCACATACATCTCCTTGTCCAAAATAACCTGTTAATCCTGAGAAAATAAACAAGAAAAACCAAAGCATCAAACCGAACAAAGACAACTCACAACTAGGTGTAATTCCAGACTTAGAAATAAAACAATAAAAGATATAATGCTTGCGGAATGAATGTTTTGCAGGTTCCTGGAGTTTATAAGTTAGAGATTTAATAAAAACTTTTTATGAAAACAAAACTTTCAAAAATTTCAGAAAATTAAAACCTGACGCCGTCAGGTTGTAATTCCTGACGCCGTCAGAAATGATCTGACAGAATTCTCATGTTAAGTTTCCGAAAAATTTCTGGAAAAACCTATACCTCATTTCCTGGAAATCCTGCAAAATATCATTATGACTCGATACAAGCATTTGACTCAAACAAATACTAATATGTATGTTAATTTAATATTATTATGATTCATGTTCATTTGTTCTAATAAACCGATTTGACTTTCCCTTACACTTATCTTTTGCAAAATACCTTTAAATGTAGTTAAGACGAAGTTAAAAACAAAATAAAGCATTTTTACAATTTTAGTTTTGAACATGAATCAATAATAATAAAAATTAAACATACATACGGAAGCAAATAAAATCAAACAAACAAATAAATAAACACACAAAGCAAATAAAGCTTGGGTTGCCTCCCAAGAAGCGCTTGTTTTTGTTCGAGTCACGAGCCTGACTCTACCCTTATTTAACAAAAATAGGGGAGGTTTTCCCTACACTTAGGATTAAGTGCGGGTGAAAGTAGCGATACACACCCTTAGGGTGTGAATATGCCACGTGAGGTGAAGGGGGTGAGTGAATGGCTTCCTTCATCCTAAAACTACCCGGATAATATTGGTTGATGGGTGGGTCGGTTCCTCTTTTTTCTCCTAGATGTAAATCTAAGGATGAAAAGTTGTGTAAAGGTTGAGGTTCCAATTCATCAACACTAGGAAATCCCCTAGAACTATGAGTAAGGTCATCACTAAAAGTGTGCAAACCTATATCCTCTAGTTGTGCTTGGTCCAAGGGTTCTACCTCCATCGGGATTCCTAAAGTCTCTTCTACTTCTTTCGGGTAAGTCACGGGCGGTGCGGGTGCCTCAAATGATGGTTGAGTATTTTGTGGGCTTATGGTGTTTACCTCATTATTCCATGTGTCAAGATCACCTATATCCTCGTCAATTATTTTCTTAGGTAGTGATAATAACAAACCTAGTGCTTCATCCAACTTATGGTTTATTGATACGGCTCTATCCACAATTCCTTGGCAAACTAGGTCGCTTTTCCTATTAGCCTCACTAAAACAAGATCCTAAACATGGAGGTTGTTCATAAGAATCTATCCTAGGTGAAGGCTCATATGATTCATAAGTGTCTCTAAATGAGGTATTTTGAACTTCTTGGTGTTCTAGCCACTCAACCATATCTTGCAATCTTAGAAATCTAAGTGAAAAGTCCATTTGAAGCAAATTACAAACAAAATCACAAAAAAAAGATAGACTACGAGAAAGCTACAAAATAAAAAGAAAATATCTCACTTGATAGGAATCTTGTGAGTAGACCTAATAAAAATAAAATTTCAACCTAAGCAATAACTACTCCCCGGCAGCGGCGCCAAAAACTTGATGCGTGGGTTTTGCAACCTTACAACAGGTTTTACCTCTCGAGGGATCTCAAGAGGCTTACAACCCCACCAGGCAGTGTACCTGACCGATGTAGTATAGTGTAGTGGTAAGTACGGGGGATTGATCGTTCTCCACAGGGAATAGTGTTCGTTAGGTGTGAAAGACTACTCTAATTAGGTCTAAGGGTTGAGGAAGATTCTTTTTATGTTTTTATATTTTTATGAAAGCAAGTAAAATCTCGGTTTTGAAAGAGTGGGCGGAATTAGTTGCTAGTCAACTAACCCAAAATTACTACGGATGCAAATAAAATAAAATAACAAAAATGAAAATGTGGTGAGAAACTTATGTGTAGAGAAATGTGTTTACTTAGATTTCCTTACTCCCTAACTATCTTTTACCGGTTAATTAGTGTGTATTAGTCGCGTGGATGACGGGTGTATTCCTTAATACCATTCGTGGGGTGGCGTACTTACTTCCCCAACTCTACAAGCTCCTACTTCACTCCTATGTCGAGCCGGCTAGGAAGCTCCTAACATGGGATCACTAGAATTCGCTTGTGCATTAAATACAACCATAAAAACCTTTAGTACGCATTTGGTTCATGTTTCTTAAGACGTTCAAGCAAGTTACCGAATAGGAAGTTAGCCAGTTTTCTTAAGCCTAACATAGATAAACAATCATCCAATACAACTAACAACACACTAATAACCAATAATCAATAGCTAGGTTTCATTAGATCTAAGCAAACACAAGATAAATTTAGCCTAACATGTTAATCAAAAGACAAGAATAAGATAAAATCAAACAACACATAGACATATTGAATGATTAATTGATAACTTATCTTCAATGTAACATGGAAGATCTCAAGGCAAAAAGCCTTGAAAAAGAAGCTGAATTCGTCTTAGGGTTTTCTCCCAAAATTCCACACACTAAGCTCTCTTTAATGACAAAAAATTAGAAAACTATATATAGACTTTTGGATCTGACGGCGTCACCTTATGGATTGTGACGCCGTCACCTCGCCGCTTCTAGGGTTCCCGGATGACCTTCTTGACGCCGTCCCTCTTTAGCTCTTCAAAAATCCATTCTGGCTTATCAAGGCTTGACGCCGTCGAACCTTGAATGTGACGCCGTCCCCTTTTGATTTAAGCCGTGACGCCCTTGATCAAGTTAAAGCGTGACGCCGTCAGAATTCACATGCTATTTTCACTGGCCTATCATGAGTAAATTTCACGTCCACTTTTTCTTGCCAAGGCATGACGCCGTCTGGGGTTAAATGTGACGCCGTCAAGAGTAACTTTTAGCCGATTCTTGAGACTTTGTCGTTTTCTTCACTTTTATGCTCCAAAAACGTCCAAAATGCTTCCTTTTCCAGATTTCTTCTCCAAAGTACCTAAAATGACAAAAGGAACGATTTAGGGCAATATTTGATCAAATAAATACGATTTAGGGCTTAAATGACCCCCTAAAAGCGGTACACTTTTCGCTTCATCAGGCATACAATTGTTCCTGTTCGTTGCGGGAGTAGATTAGGATATCGTCTATGAATACAATCACGAACTTATCCAGATATGGTTTGCACACTCGGTTCATTAGGTCCATGAACACTGCAGGTGCATTGGTTAAACCAAATGGCATTACTTGGAATTCGTAATGTCCGTAACGTGTCCTAAAAGCTGTTTTGGGAATATCCTCCTCTCGTACTCTTAACTGATGGTACCCTGACCTTAGGTCGATCTTCGAGTATACACTCGATCCTTGTAATTGATCAAACAAGTCATCGATCCTAGGTAGTGGGTAACGATTCTTGACAGTGAGTTTGTTAAATTCCCGGTAATCAATACACATTCGGAAAGATCCGTCCTTCTTCTTAACGAATAGAATCGGAGCTCCCCAAGGTGATGAGCTGGGTCGGATAAAGCCTTTATCAGACAATTCTTTCAATTTTTCTGACAATTCCTTCATTTCAGACGGCGCTAACCTATAAGGTGCTTTCGCCACAGGTGCCGCTCCAAGCACTAGTTCAATCTGAAATTCTACTTGACGTGGAGGTGGAAGACCAGGTAGATCTTCGGGAAATACTTCTGGGAACTCTTTAATGATCGGAACGTCTTCAACTCGTTTATCTTTTGATTTGTTTTCCGTTACATGAACCATGAATGCTTGGCATCCTTCTTTCATATATTTCACCAATCTGATATATGAGATGATGCCGTATCGTGTTTTATTCTTGTCACCATGGACAATAAGAGTTTCACCATTACATGGAATATGCACGGCTTTCTCGTCACAGAGTATTCTAGCGCGGTGTTTGGATAACCAATCTATACCAATGACTATGTCAAAACTACCGAGCTGAATAGGCATGAGGTCGATGGGAAAAGGGTTGTCTTGTAGGATTATGGTACAACCACGAATTACGGAGTCGGTGCCAATTAGGTTTCCGTCTGCCATTTCAATTTCGAAAGTGGTGTTTAGTTTGGAAGGGGTAATGTTAAGCAAAGAAGCAAACGTAGTTGACACAAAACTTCTATCTGCTCCAGAATCAAATAATACTCTAGCATTATGTTGATTGAGTAAGAACGTACCCGTGACGACGTCAGAGTTCAGTGGGGCATCTTCCTCTTTTAACACATATGCTCTTCCTCGAGCATTGTTTGGCTGACCGTTTCCTTTCGGACAGTGGCTCTTGAAGTGACCTACTTCTCCGCAGGAGTAGCAAGTCGGAGTTACAGGCTGTAGGTTGCTACCAGTAGCGGGATTCCTGCAATCCTTTGTCTGATGACCCACTTTCTGGCATTTCAGACATTTGATTGTGCAAGGTCCACTGTGGTGTAGTTTGCATCTGTTACACTGGGATTTCTGACCTTGGTATCCCTTGCCTTCAGTAGCAACATAGGCCTTGGCGGTTTCTTGTCTTTGGTTTAGATGATGGTGACGATTGTTTCGGTTTTGATGGTACGGGTTATTGTTTCTATGGTTGTTGTTATTGAAGTTGTTGTTGCGGTGGTTATTGTTACTGTGGTGGTGAGTGGTTCTTTTGTCATCGAGCTTCCTCTTGAGCTCATTGTTGTACTTGAGCTCTCGGTCCAGTAGTTTTTGAGCAAGTTCGATGGCTGCCTCTAGAGTTGGTGGGTTTGATGAAGTGACATTTCCCTCAATACTACGGGGAAGTCCTTTGATATACTTTTCCAGTTCTTTTTCGAAAGTTGGTACAACAGTAGGGCATAGTATTTTAAGCTCTTGGAATCTCCTGTTGTATGTTTTAAGATCAATTCCTTTTACTACTAGTAGATGGAATTCATCTTCCAATTTTCTTAGTTCAGAACGGGGACAGTATTTCTTTAGCATCTTGGTCTTAAACTCAGTCCAAGTGAGCTGATAGGCTGCTGTCATTCCCATGGCTTTAACTGTAGCATTCCACCATGACAAAGCATCTTGCATGAGAGTTCCAGTAGCGAAAATGATTTTGTTGTCCTCGGTACAACCGCTTCTCTGAAAAACAGTTTCAGATCGTTCGAACCAGTGAGCAAGTTCAGTTATTCCTTCAGTACCTTTGTAGAAAGTTGGTTGACAACTCATGAAATCTTAGTAGGTACACTTGCGGTTTGCAGCAGTTACACTTTCTCCTGTCGGTAGACTAGTGCCACTGTTGCGAGCATTTGCCGACGCCTGTTCTGTCAAGACTGCATTTACACCGTCAGCGATTGCTTTTCGGATAGCTTCTGGAGTCATAGTAGGCGTAGCAGTTGAAGTTTCATGATTTGCGGCGGAGGTTGCCTTCCTTGTACGTACCATAGTTCTATCAATATTGCAAAAGCATATTTTTAGAAATCTCATAATGATCACGTTAGGTTAGAATACTTTGGGAGGTAATTGAATATGGACTATAATAATATAATTTTAACCATATCAATTGAGTTTAATAATTCTGGTTTATCTCTGTAGGTACAACAAATATCATATCATAACTTCATTCACAATATGTCTGAATCAATTCACAACACACATGAGAACATAAATGATTGAATTGTACTGTATGAACCAAAATTTCGCGAGACAATATATGGCAAATCATAACGCATATGCAAGAAACAACCATGGAATACATAAATCAACATCAATAAAATACATCTACACAACATAGGATTAATAACTTGTTCGATTTGTTTTACAAAACATAAAGATACAAGATTATTTATTAATACAACATTGGTAGACTAAGACATCTCTTAGTTATATTGACACATCTCTGATCTATGGTCCTCCTGGTGCACCATCTAAGCAGCGCTGAAGATCTGCAATCGCTGCCATCAAGGTCTTCACGGTCTGGTCTCGAGCTCTTCCCCTAGCCTGGGAATCCTCAACCATAAGTCTAAGAATCAGAACCTGAGAACTAACTCGGTCAAGCTCAGAGTCTAATGTCTCAATCACTGTCTGCATCGAAGTAGTGGCCTCTCCTAGTATAGAAATAGTCTCAATGGCTTCTTCTAAACTAGTACCTACTTGATCAAAGACTGTCTCCATCGCCAACTGACCAATCACAAGGTTCTCCACTTCTTCCCCAAGTGTGTCAATCTGCTCGAGTGGTAAGTCATCAAGAATCTCTGCAATGTCATCCAGACGATCCTCATGTCGGACTAATCTGGCTGCCAGTAGAGGTATGGTGTGATGGATGGGTTCTCCGGTAACCGGAAGAATCCTCGAAGTAGCTGTAGCCGAACTCTCTCCTAGTTCCATCGCTCTCGGTGCTCCTTCATGGGATCTCCAGTGACGGATGATAGGTAGCAAGTAAGACCATCGGCGTGCATCGACCCTCCTGTGGGTCCCGGTGCGAACTGTAGTCTCATCTCTAACCTGGGCATAGGGGTCCGATAAAGATGGAACCAAGCGGTATGTCCTCTTGCAAGGTGGCAGAGGCTCGCTGAGAGTAGCTGAGGGTGGAGAAGCAAGGGGTGGAATAGAAGATGGTAATGGAACAGTGGTGGTCTGATGATAGAAGATAGTAGGTGGTGGAGCTGAAGATAGTGGTGTAAGCGGTGGTGTCCTGGAATGCTCAGGAGCTGGGGGTGGTGATATTACGGGAGTCGAAGTTGGTATGAGTGAGACTGGTG
Source organism: Artemisia tridentata subsp. tridentata (assembly GCA_021014915.2). Taxonomy (NCBI): domain Eukaryota; kingdom Viridiplantae; phylum Streptophyta; class Magnoliopsida; order Asterales; family Asteraceae; genus Artemisia; species Artemisia tridentata. Next base: position 337,925,628 of record CP139508.1, read on the forward strand.
GTGGTAAAATCAGTGCTGGTGGTGTACGTACTCGTTTTCGGGGAATGTGTTTGCGAACATAACTTTCTCCGGGGCGTCGGTAAAGTTGGTCAAAGGGTTCGGGTTCATATGGCTGGAGTTGTCGTACTCGTCCATGCCGGCGAATCGGGTCAGGTGATGGTATGGGTGATGCTGGAGGGGAAATCTCCAAGTCGGATGCCGGTAGAAATTGCTGGCTTTCCATGTACCGGTCAGTAGCAGGTGACATCGGTATAGCTGCCCTAGCAAAGTCTGAGGTAAATGGCATAGGATCCTCATTCTCTGAATCAGATGATACAGCGATGGGATGGGGTTTCGAAGACATAGTACTGTAATAATCCCAAATAGTAAATGTAAGCTATTAACATAATCATAAATATGTTAAACTTTGTTAAGAAATCGTATAGCAAGCAACATCTAAAAATGTTGTAAGTGTGTAGGCACGGAGGGCATAAGGTGGTTTTTCTTTACAATGGTCCGTTTTAAAAATGTAGTTATAGTCCAATGTTTAAAATACATCTGGTTCTCTATAACCATGAGCTCTGATGCCAATCTGTAACACCCTCAATTTCGGATAGCAACAGCGGAAGACTTAATTAGGTGTTACGTTGAGGATCTTTAGCCATAATCATAGAAAACGACTTTTAAAAAGGCGTTTTAAGTTTATCATTCAAAATACAAGTATTTTAAAATACAAGGATGTTTCATAGTAAACATGTTTATTTAGATTTGAATGATAAAACATTTATTTAAACCACCCGTACAGGGTTTAATGCCCACTCCGTGCCTTGAGTTCCAGCCTCTAGTTACCTGAGATAACATGCTAAAAGTCAACAAAAGTTGAGTGATATTCATAGGTTTAAGTTTAACAGTTTGAACACAAGTATAGGTGTTAATTGCATCGATTACAATTAAACAAGTTAAAATCAAGTTATTATTGCATTAAGCTCATGACACGCAACGCTTAACGGGCATCAATTATGATGTAAAGTATATAGGCCCTCGTGATGGGTTGATGAAGCGAAAAGTGTACCGCTTTTAGGGGGTCATTTAAGCCCTAAATCGTATTTATTTGATCAACTATTGCCCTAAATCATTCCTTTTGTCATTTTAGGTACTTTGGAGAAGAAATCTGGAAAAGGAAGCATTTTGGACGTTTTTGGAGCATAAAAGTGAAGAAAACGACAAAGTCTCAAAAATATGCTGGAAAGTACATGTGACGGCGTCAAGTTCTATTGTGACGCCGTCAGCCCTTGATAAGCCAGAGAAATTTTGGAAGATTAAAGGGGGACGGCGTCAAGAAGGTCGTCAAGCCTTGATAAGCCAGGGATGATTTTGGAGGATTAAAGAGGGACGGCGTCAGGAAGACCATCCGGGAACCCTAGCCACGGCGAGGTGACGGCGTCAAGATCTATAACGTGACGCCGTCAGCCACTAAGTTCTATATATAGTTTTGCAATTTTTTGTCATTAGTGTGCAACTTTGTGAGGAGAAACCCTAAGACGAATTTCTGCCATTTTTAAGGGTTTTCATACCCTTGGATCTCCCATGTTTAATTGAAGATAAGTAATCATTTAATCATTCAATATGTCTATGTGTTGTTTGATTATATCTTGTTCTTGTCTTTTAATTAACATGCTAGGCTAGATTTATCTTGTGTTTGCTTAGATCTAATGAAACCTAACTATTGATTATTGGTTATTAGTGTGTTATTAATTGTATTGGATGATTGTTTATCGATGTTAGGCTTAAGAAAACTGGCTAACCTCCTATACGGTAACTTGCTTGAACGTCTTAAGAAACATGAACCAATGCGTACTAAGGTTTTTATGGTTGTATTTAATGCATGAGCGAATTCTAGTGATCCCATGTTAGGAGCTTCTTAGCCGGCTCGACATAGGAGTGAAGTAGGAGCTTGTAGAGTTGGGGAAGTACGTACGCTACCCCACGATTGGTATTAAGGAATACACCCGTCATCCACGCAATTAATACATACTAATCAACCGGTAAAAGATAGTTAGGGAGTAAGGAAATCTAAGTAAACACATTTCTCCCCATATAAGTTACACAACCTTTTCATTTTCAGTTATTTTATTTTATTTGCAATTGTAGTTATTTGGGTTAGTTGACTAGCAACTAATTCCACCCACTCCTTCAAACCCGAGATTTTACTTGCTTTTATAAAAAAATATAAAAAAATTACAAAAAGAATCTTCCCTCACCCTTAGACCTATTAGAGTAGTTTTTCAATCCTAACGACACTATTCCCCTAGAGAACGATCAATCCCCCGGTACTTGCCACTTCACTATACTACATCGGTCAGGTACACTGCCTGGTGGGGATTGCAAGCTTCTCGAGATCCCTCGAGAGGTAAAACCTGTTGTAAGGTCGCAAAACCACGCATCAAGTTTTTGGCGCCGCTGCCGGGGAATAGTTATTGTTTAGGCTGAATTTTTATTTTATTAGGTCTACTCACTTGATTCCTATCGAGTGAGATATTTATTTTCTTTTTATTAGATTTCTTTAGTCTATCTTTTTCTTTGTGCCCTTTGTTTGTAAAACCATTTTCATTTGTCACCATGGCGGATGAAATTCCATTTAGATCATTAACAATAGAGGAACAATTACTTTACACGGATAGATTTGCTTCCTGTTGTTCCAATGAATTTTTAAGTGATCTGAGATATATACAAGAGGAGATGGGTGTAAAGTTTGATAGGTTTGATGAATTATGTGCATGTGCGGCTTCTATTAAACAATCATTGTTATGATCAACTCCTTTTAGTGAAACCCTTTGGAAAAAATTTGAGGAAAGCTTCCTAACCGTGAACCATAAGTTGAATGAATTGATGGGTTTATATACATCACAACTTGAGGAAACAAATGAGGAGGATTTATCCGACTATAGGTACCATGAGCAAGAAGACCTAGTTTTTAAGAACATAGACCTTGAATTGGACCAAGATTGTGAGATGGTTAGTGTTGAACTACCTAGTTGCATGAGTGGGATAGATTTCACCAAAACATATGACACGCATGAGGAATCCTTTAGGCAATTGGAACATAGTAATCAAGTTGAATATTACTATGAATCGGACTTAGAATTTCAAATGGCTAGAGAAGGATTTGAGATACTTAGGAATGTGTTTGGGTTAGATCCTACCAAAACACATGATGAACATATAGGTGATTTAGATACTATGGAGAACGAGGATAGAAATGCAAGACCACTAAATACCCCACAAATCCTACCATCATTTGAGGTTAACACACCGCCCGTAACTTACCCGGAAAAAGTAGAAGAGACTATAGGAACCCCAATAGAGGTAGAGCCCTTGGACCAAACACAACTAGAAGAAATAGGTTTGAATACTCGTAGTCACAACCTTTCTTTTAGTTCTATGGAAGTTCCTAGTTTTGATGAACCGGAGCCTCAACCGAGACTCTTACCCAATTTTCCATCCTTGGATGAAAAGTTAGGAATTAAAATAGGTCCCGATCCACCCATCAAACCATATAGTCCGGGTAGTTTTACGATAAAGGTAGTAGACTCTAAGCCTTGTAGAGAGGAAGCCAATATAGGAGTGAACCATGACCTTACATACTTACATCACCCATTTATGGTTGATCATAAGAAACATTATGGGTTTAAACCGGGTTTATTAGGTCAAAGTGAATTCTTAACTAGGAATCTCTCGAAGTTGATAGAAGATGATCCCTTTCTAGGAAAAAATCTTAATCCGCCCATTAGCCCAATTGAATTAGGTAAGGTTATGATGATAGGAGCACACATCTTTGAGCATATAATTCATCCACCACTTTTTCCTCATGTGGCATACTCCTACCAAGTTGGTGTGTATCACTACTATCACTCACACTTAATCCTAAGTGTAGGAAAAACATCTCCTTTATCCGTTAAATAAGGGTAGAGTCAGGCTCGTGACTCGAACAAAAACAAGCGCTTCTTGGGAGGCAACCCAAGCTTTATTTGCTTTGTGTGTTTATTTGTTTGGTTGTTTGATTTTATTTGCTTCCGTATGTGTGTTTAATTTTTATTATTATTGATTCATGTTCAAAACTAAATTGTGAAAATGCTTTATCTTGTTTTTTAACTTCATCTTAACTACATATAAAGGTATTTTGCAAAAGATAAGTGTAAGGGAAATCCAAATCGGTTTATTAGAACAATTGAACATGAATCATAACAATATTAAATTAACATACATATTAGTAATTGTTTGAGTCAAATGCTTGTATCGAGTCATAATGATATTTTGCAGGATTTCCAGGAAGTAAGGTATAGGTTTTTCCAAAAAAATTCCGGAAACTTAACATGAGAATTCTGTCAGATCATTTCTGACGGCGTCAGGCATTACAACCTGACGGCGTCAGGTTTTAATTTTCTGAAATTTTTGAAAGTTTTTTTTTCATAAAAAGTTTTTATTAAATCTCTAACTTATAAACTCCAGGAATCTGCAAAATTATCATTCCACAAGCATTATATCCTTATATAGAATTTATCCCGCCGATGTTATGCAGGTTTTCGTGTTTGTTTTCTCAGGTTTAACAGGTTATTTTGGACAAGGAGATGTATGTGGAATCAAGCTTTTGGCGATGCTTTAGTCTTGGAGCTTCTACATTCTCTTGGAAGAAGATCTAACCATGTTACCTCTTTATCCACCGATCGAATCAGGGGAGTATTTGATTTCATTCTTTTACCTTATTTACTTTTACATCTTGTTATTTGAACATTGGGGACAATGTTCATCTTAAGGGTAAGGGGGGGTAAAGTACGATACTTTAGAGAATGCTATTACGCTTGATTTTTGTTTGTTTAATGGTAGATGTGTAATAAAACTGAGATAAATACCTGTTAGGGCAATTTTAGTGCCAAATTTAAATTTTTTTACAACATATAGGAGTGAAACTTTGATCTTAATGAGCGTCTCATGGATAGGAGTTATATGACTAGCACAAAACCGTACCACTAAAAAAATTTTCCACCCCCAAATATGTGAGGTTCGCCCCTAGAATTGGTAGGAAAAGCATTTATGCTATGATGTGTGTACCGGTAGCACTTAGATTCTAGAACTTGCGTTAGGACCATTCCGAGGCCACAAGTGAGACTACATTCGTGTAGTTAGATTTACTACATGATAAGAGGCATTAGGATTAACCCATTGTTTTACACCTGTGTTTTTGTTATAATTACGTTGGCTACATTGGTCAAGTAATTCTCCCACACCCTTTGCGTTGTACTCATTTTTAGTATACGATACCCCTAGTACACCCCTCAGAGCCTAGCTTTTCGTTTCTAACTTTAAGCATTTTACTTAAAGGAAGAATTTGTTACACCCCACTTAAATGTACACCCAAATCGCCTTAGCCTACCTTGTATGCACTCATCTTTAGTGCATTATTGTGACAACATTTGTTTAAACCCTTAGTTAATTATCTAATTGATTACATGGTTGCTAAGTCGAGTCATATCCTTGTACATATTGTTTTGGGACGATTGGGACTCATGGGTAAAGTACTAGTGTAATGGAGTAATGGGGAAGAACAACATTATTACCCCCATATGTGCTAAATATTTTAAAAAGTACTCCAAGTGTTTCGATTATCTTAATTCGAGTCATTAGAATAGTTATTTGTAAAGTTATGTAAAAGTTCAAGTGTAAGGGGAATGCAACGCCCCTATGATGTATTATTTTGGATGGTAGGGCAAAAGTGTAATAAAAAAAAATAAAAAAAAAATCAAGAAAAATACAAAAAAAAAAAAAAAAAAAAAAAAGAGAAAAAAAAAGTAGAAAAAAACATACGGACTACCATCCCGTTTCATTTTATGTTTATTTTATTTTTTTGTTATTTTGTTTTTAGCTTAAGTCGAGTCTAGTCTTGGCTTAGTAACACCATATTGTACATGTAATTAATCAAGATCTTTAACTCGCCACCAGTAAAATATCCTTTATCCAACAAATCCGTGTTTATCATATCCCTACACCTAACGTTATAACCCGTTTAAAAGCCCTCTTTGATAGTTTATCTTAGGTGCTTACGCCTAGTGGAGAAGGTTTTTGATCCTTTCCCAAACCTATGGTAATCTATTTGCTATGACAGGTAGTGAGAGATATTATCCGTTTTCATTTATGAGATATACTTTTATGACACCTGAGAGATGTGAGTATCTAAACACTACTTCTGAGGTGCTAGTTTGTAATCTACGTGCTTATTATGATTAAAGTGGAATGACTATTTGTTGTAATTACTTTTATATTAGCATTAAATGACCCCTAACTTGTATTTTGATTAGAATAAAAGCGCATTTGCTTGAGGACAAGCAAATCTCAATTGTAAGGGTATATGATGAAGCGAAAAGTGTACCACTTTTAGGGGGTCATTTAAGCCCTAAATCGTATTTATTTGATCAAATATTGCCCTAAATCGTTCCTTTTGTCATTTTAGGTACTTTGGAGAAGAAATCTGGAAAAGGAAGCATTTTGGACGTTTTTGGAGCATAAAAGTGAAGAAAACGACAAAGTCTCAAAAATATGCTGGAAAGTACATGTGACGGCGTCAAGTTCTATTGTGACGCCGTCAGCCCTTGATAAGCCAGAGAAATTTTGGAAGATTAAAGGGGGACGGCGTCAAGAAGTTCGTCAAGCTTTGATAAGCCAGGGATGATTTTGGAGGATTAAAGAGGGACGGCGTCAGGAAGACCATCCAGGAACCCTAGTCACGGCGAGGTGACGGCGTCAAGATCTATAACGTGACGCCGTCAGCTACTAAGTTCTATATATAGTTTTGCAATTTTTAGTCATTAGTGTGCAACTTTGTGAGGAGAAACCCTAAGACAAATTTCTGCCATTTTTAAGGGTTTTCATACCCTTGGATCTCCCATGTTTAATTGAAGATAAGTAATCATTTAATCATTCAATATGTCTATGTGTTGTTTGATTATATCTTGTTCTTGTCTTTTAATTAACATGCTAGGCTAGATTTATCTTGTGTTTGCTTAGATCTAATGAAACCTAACTATTGATTATTGGTTATTAGTATGTTATTAATTGTATTGGATGATTGTTTATCGATGTTAGGCTTAAGAAAACTGGCTAACCTCCTATACGGTAACTTACTTGAACGTCTTAAGAAACATGAACCAATGCGTACTAAGGTTTTTATGGTTGTATTTAATGCATGAGCGAATTCTAGTGATCTCATGTTAGGAGCTTCTTAGCCGGCTCAACATAGGACTGAAGTAGGAGCTTGTAGAGTTGGGGAAGTACGTACGCCACCCCACGATTGGTATTAAGGAATACACCCGTCATCCACGCAATTAATACATACTAATCAACCGGTAAAAGATAGTTAGGGAGTAAGGAAATCTAAGTAAACACATTTCTCCCCATATAAGTTACACAACCTTTTCATTTTCAGTTATTTTATTTTATTTGCAATTGTAGTTATTTGGGTTAGTTGACTAGCAACTAATTCCACCCACTCCTTCAAACCCGTGATTTTACTTGCTTTTATAAAAAAATATAAAAAAAATACAAAAAGAATCTTCCCTCACCCTTAGACCTATTAGAGTAGTTTTTCAATCCTAACGACACTATTCCCCTAGAGAACGATCAATCCCCCAGTACTTGCCACTTCACTATACTACATCGGTCAGGTACACTGCCTGGTGGGGATTGCAAGCTTCTCGAGATCCCTCGAGAGGTAAAACCTGTTGTAAGGTCGCAAAACCACGCATCATGGGTATTTGCCAATAACCCATAAGTTTGTTCAAATAAAGTGCGCCTGGGTGGCTCATCCTAGCAGACCCAAACGGGGATTGTCAGTCCCTAACAGATCTATTCACAATTATTTACGTTCACTCGTATGTGATTAAGGTTCATGATTGAGGGACTTTCGGCAATAGCTACTTAAGCAATAATAATAACCGTCATAGCATACGAAAAGTTTGTGTTCATGTTTTGTAGCATGTATCTCCCCACAAAAGATTTAAAGTTTAAGTGTGGGCTATGAACTCACCTTGTAGTACAGTAGTGGCAGTAGTATCGTTATTCAAACGATGAAAGGAAACGGCTTCAACACACGACCTAAATAATATATGGCAAGTTTTAGTGGTTTGATAGTCTAAGTTTGGTTTATCACGAACCATAACGTTTAAGGTTTTATTGATTTGATGATTAATTCGTAACATTTAAAACATATGTGTTTAAATGTTTAAAGTTCAAAACTAAAGTTATATATATGTATATATACTCTTGAGTAAGTTTTCGTTTGTCAGGAGTATATAAGATCGATGAGGAAATCGTCGTTGATGAATCAAAGTTTGGTTAAGTTACGTTATATGTTTAACGTTTTGTTAAGCGGTTATGTTTATATATATATATATATATATATATATATAAAATATTTATAAGTTATAAATATATATATATATATGCGTATAATTATAGTGAAAATAACGTCGTTAACGTTGATTTACGAGTTTATAAAATAATTATATAAACTTATAATTATTTCTGAAATAACCTTTAAGTTTCACAAAGTTATACTTTTGACCCTAACGGCATAATATTTGCACCGTTAGTCCTCGGTTAAGTTTTATTACACTTTTAGTCCAAAACATTTAATATTTACATTTTATACCCAAAAGTTTCTGAATTTACAGTTTTCATCACAATATTATCAAAATGGCAGTTTTTGCCGTAAGTTTCCAAACTTGGCATTTTTAGTCCTTCGGTTAGCAATTCTTTGCAAATCGAGTCCAAATTTTATAAAAATCAAAGTTTATCATTTTTATTTCATAACTAAGTTTAAAATAGCTTTTATAACTTATAGAAACTGCTTATGTTGGCCAGCAGCTTATTTTTAAGCTTATGGGCTTTTAACGAGCTAAGATTATGGCCCAATATGGGTTTGCGATCCAATGGGTTTAGTGGGGGTTTGGGCTTGGTTACGGGCTCACAGTAGGGTTGTAAAAATATATCAAATGAGCTTATAAAGTCAGCTTATACGATAAGCTTGAATATAGCTTATTGGGCTTATTAGCCCATCGCTAATACTTATTTATTTTCTAAAGCCGTTGCTCGATCGATTACTTTGGGGTTTAATAAAGTTCAAGTTAAGTTTTATAGGATGAAAGAAATACGTGACTCGTTAGTTTGGTAGCTCGTCTATTAGGTCGAGTTATACAGTGTACGAGTTGTATGTCGAGTTAAGAAAATATAAGACCAAAGCTAACGTGACTTAGATAGTTGAAAACAGTTTTAAGAACTTGAAAATATTCGAAGTGTTTTATAGAATCCGAAAGTTGTCAACATGACTTAGAAACGTGTGATGTTTATGATTTATACGTTTATATGGAGTTCGAATATTTGTTGTTCTCGATAGTTAATATGACAAATATTTGGAGTGTCGAGTAAAATATATAGGTTGTTTATAGAGTTTACGAAATATCGAATCTAAATGAGCGTGGCATGCAATTTATATAACTTAACGTAATAAATTTGGAAATAAGAGAATGGCTTACTTCACCTCAAAAGGTGGGGCGTAATCACCAAGTCGAACTGAGTTAGGCCAAGAAGATGGTGTGGCTCGACTCTCGGTACACCAAAGACACAGGAATGCGTAAAGAATATCCCTTAACTCGATTCGAATTCCTCCAATTCTTGCCAAGGCTAGACGTGGTCAGGGACTGAAAAGACTTAGAATTATCTTTGAGTTGGATTTGTTTGTGGGTGTGAATGCCGAGTGTTTTGAGGTTGATTTTATAGGCAATTCATTGAGTGTTATTTTAGATGAAATGATGAAGAATGATGAGAGTTGTAAGTGTGTCATTGTATAGTCACAGCTTGAGTATGGAAGTAAGCAAAATGATGGTTGTTTGTGGTAACATTTGCCGCCGGTAAACACCAAAAGAAAGGTGACAAAAGAGGTTTAAGAGTTAGTTCTTGTGGTATGTTCGATTACCTCATGTGTTTAATACATTCTTGGCGTGAGTAAAAATAATTGTAGGGTTCGTTTGTTAGCTTGTATACTTGATAAAAGCATGTTCGAATTTATTGGTTAGCCAGATATATTTTTGGTTCGAGTTGGAAGTGATACGAGACAACACTAGGCTAAAATGTGAAATTTTGGTCGTGTTTATCATATTTCGAGTACATTGAGCTTTGGAGATTTTTAAGTAAGTAAATAGTCGAGTTAGGATGTGAGGTTTGTTGCACTCGATTCTTTGCTAGGTCGGGAATTGGGTTGTATAAAGTATTGATATGTTTGTTAAGCCAATTTGCTCGTAATTTAGTCAAAGTGTTCGGTCCTTGAGTAGCCAAACCGAATGTTTTATAATCAAAACTTTGGGCCTTGTTTTGTTGTTGGGCTCGTTCGGTGGATTGGGCCAAATGAAGAAAGAATGAAAATAGTAAGGTCCGGTTGTGGTGTGTTTAGTTTGTAGAAATATTGGGTCGAGGCCCAATGGGTTTAGCAGTCCGTTCGGTATTGGGTTGAGACCCAATATAGTTACTGAGTATTCGTGATAATTTTTGTGAGTTCGGGAATGTATTTGATGACGTTCGGTTAATTAACGAAACGTATAAATGTTAAGTATTAACGTTAATGGTTTTAAGTAATTCGCGATTTTTAGACAATCAAGGCTCGTGTGTAAGCATCGTTTCTAGGAAATCGGTAATCACAAGTATCATTGTGATTAAGATAGTGTAGCATAAGTAACAACAAAAAAATTTAATACCAGTAGAAATGGTTATTAAGTAACGTAATGATTTATTAATCCTTTTTAGCATTTACTATTCATAGGGGAAAATTACGAGAGGTTACAGGAGCTAAACAAGGGGAGACTCTTCTCTAACTTGGATGAATTCCGCAAGACTGTAGAGAGTTTGCTGGAGAATCAGGAGAGCAAGCTGCGCAAGCTCAGCATCGAATATGATGAGGAGTTGTATCCTCATTTGGTGTCAACTATTGCTGAGCGCAGGTGGCTTATCAGCTATGGCTTGCGTCTTGCTGCCTTGACGACGCTGGAGTCTCAAGAGGTCAAGGACTCCTTTGGGGATGTGGTTCAATGTGCACTGGCACGCGGTAAGGCAGAAGCTGTAGAGGAGCTGTGTGCGTCCAAGGTTTTGACTATGTCTCCCTCCGAAGTACCTGGTTATAACGAGAATGCTTATGGTGAACTTGTTGCGGCTATGGAGAAGTTGAAACTTTTAGAGCTTCCTCATATTGCTCAGCTGGAGCGTGACCAGGATTACCCCATAGGCGTGATCATGCAGGGTTTAACCTTGGCTAGGCACTCATCCGAGGATGCTGAGGCACAGCTTGACTACTTTCTGAAGCCGGATGTGTCGCAGCTACATGTGCCTATTTTTGCTCGCCCCCGTGACATCCTCAACCCTTTTGCCCTTGAGAAGGAAATTCCATTGAGGGAGTCCTTAGAAGCCCATGAGATGAGACTTGCCAGGAAGAAGGGCGTGAAGGGGAAAGCCATTCTTTGTGGTCTTGGTGCGGCTCACATCCCCAGATCTGATGGAGTGCCTGTTAGCGTGCCAACGGTAGCACCCAAGGATGTTGACCTGTTGCGTAGGCTTGAAGATGCTGGTATTGTGGCGCGCCGAGCGGGTAGCTCAGGGCTCAAACGTACTCATAGTATATAGGCTGTTTGGAGGTAGTGATGTATTGTGATATGTCCACTTTTTGTTGCACGTATGCATGTTGAATATGTACTTTATATGAACTTGTTATCCATAATAAAGTGTTGATTTGAAAAATACGATTGTACGCATATTGTATCAAATTTGATTGTGGTTATAACGTTTGTACTTAGTTATTTTGTCTTTACATAAAAGATGTCTAAGAATCAAACCGTTTGTATAAACACATTTACAAAAGATTACAAGAATTTATATCATAATCGTGTATGAAATTCATGACTTAGTCGTGTATGACATGATCGTGTATAACATAATTGTGTATGAGATGCACAAGTTGTTGTGTATCCATCGTGGGATGCACAAGTGTATGGATTGCAGCGTGCTGCTAATACCATATTAAGGGGTTAATTGTCTTAACTCCTAATTTGTTAAACGCGCACAGTGTGCATTGATGTGTATCCGTCGTGGGGTACGCATCGAACTTACTCCAACGTCTTGAGAGTAAGGTGTTTAACAAGGATGCGTGATCCGATGTTGATGGGTTTGCAACCCTCTTACTCAACGAGTCATTTAGTAGGTTTACTCATCCTTTTACCATCGTGGGTTTTTAATTAGTGCATGCACGCCATGTAGGCAAAAGATAATGTAACAAACCATATTGAGACATAAATAATATGTAGACAATAAAGTAAAGTGTGTCGCGGAGTTAGCTAGAAACCGCAACATTTTATTAATACTTGCAAGTTTTTGTAAAAAGAAAAACATTTGTCTAAGTGAAACAAAAATGTAAATACACGGATATTTATTGAGCACTTACTAAAGTGCGGAAGTGTTCGTGTGTTGGGTCCTAACCTTTCCTAAAGATAACATCTCTTGAGATTGCAAATATTCCATGTGCGTTGTAGCTCACGGCCATCCATGTCACGCAGCTTGTACACGCCTTGTCCTAGTGCTACGATGACCTCATAGGGTCCTTCCCACTTTGGTCCAAGTTTACCTGTGTCTTCTGCGTGGCTTGCATCATTAGCGCGATACACAAAGTCGCCTGGTCTGAATGAGGTTCTTCGAACCTTAGCATCGTAGTATCCCTTCATCTTTGACTTGGCTTTTGCTTCACGTATAGCTGCGCGTTCACGCCTTTCTTCCAATAGGTCCAAGTCTATACGCCTCTCGTCGTCATTGGTTGCGACATTAACTTCTAGGGTGCAAATAGTTGGCATCCCAATCTCAGCTGGTATGACAGCTTCTGTCCCATAGACGAGAGAAAAAGGAGTGTCTCCATTGCTAACTTTGATTGTCGTTCGGTGCGCCCATAAGACATGCGACAATTCATCCACCCATCTTCCTTTATGTTTGTCCAGGCGCGCTTTGATTCCTTCGCCTAGACTACGATTTGCGCGCTCAACTAAACCATTGGTTTGTGGGTGTTTAACTGACGCGAAGTGTTGTGTGATATTTAGTTCTGCGCACCATTCTTTGAACGGGTTATCACGGAATTGTTTTCCGTTGTCCGAAACGATTTCCCCATGTAATCCAAAGCGGCATACAATGTTTTCCCAAATGAATCGTTTTACTTGATTACCTGTGATTGTCGCAACTGCTTTTGCCTCAATCCACTTAGTGAAGTAGTCTATTGCTACAATAAGGAATTTCAGTCCCCCCGCTGCAATAGGAAAGGGGCCCGCAATGTCGATACCCCACTTATAGAATGGCCATGGAGAAGTGATAGGCGTTAGCTCTTGTTGTGGTCTGCGCGGGATGGGTCTATGAACTTGGCAGTCGTTGCATCTCTTTATCACATCGCGCGCATCACGGTGCATAGTGGGCCAGTAGTATCCTGAGCGCAATGCTCGTGCTACGACGGACCGTCGTCCTGAATGCATACTGCATGAACCAGCGTGGATCTCTCAGAGTACGTAATCTGCCTGAAGAGGTCCAACGCACCGAAGCCATGGTTGTAGGAATGAGCGCCGATATAGGATACCCTCTCTAAGTTCGAACCTCTGCGCTGTGCGCCGTATCCGTCGAGCGTCCTTCTGCTCATCGGGCAATTTGCCCTTGCTTATAAATTCGATAATAGGGGTCATCCACGTAGGATTCTCTTCCTCTATTACCGTGGATATCTCCATCTCCGAGATGGATTTATTTTTTAGAATCTCCACCAATACTTTTCTTGACAGGTGCACGAAGCTTGTAGATGCGATCTTGCTTAGTGTGTCCGCCTTTTTGTTTTCCCCTCTAGGAACTTGTTTAATGGTAAACCTGTCAAAACTTTTGATTAGTGACTTGGTCTTGTCGAGGTATTGAACCATGTTATCCTCTTTAGCCACATATTCGCCCAACACATGGTTGGCTACTAATCTGGAGTCCACATTTGCTTCTAGGTTGCGTACACCCATTCGAGTTGCAATGCGTAATCCGGCGATTAGGGCTTCATACTCTGCCTCGTTATTTGTGGCTGTGAATTCAAAGCGCAGTGCGTAAGTGAATTCCATTCCTTCTGGATTGGTGAGGATAAGGCCTGCCCTCGACCCATCCACGCATGAAGATCCATCCGTGAACAGGACCCATGGCTCTTGTAGTTCTACCTCGCCTTGTGGGGGTGCAGCATCGGTGTCTGGTTTTTCGATGATGAATTCTACTAGTATTAACCCCTTGACCGCAGTGCGTGGTCTATAAGAGATGTTATACTCGCCTAGCAGTACACTCCATTTTTGTAATCGCCCCGATGCGTCAGGTTTAGAGATAACTTGCTTGATTGGCTGATCTGTGATCACCGCTATTGGGTGCGCTTGAAAGTACCTGCGCAGTCTTTTTGCGGCGAATACTAATGCCAAGACCAATTTTTCCATTGGGCTATAGTTAATCTCTGTCTTCTTGAGCGCCTTGCTTACGAAATATACCGGTGTTTGTACAGAGTTCCTCTCTGTCAGTAGCACTGCGCTAACTGCTCCATGAGTCGCAGACAAGTAGACGATTAACTCCTCCCCTGGTCAGGGTGCGACTAGCTTAGGAAGCGCTGCTATATGTTGCTTAAGCTGTGTGAAAGCTTCTTCCGCTTCCGTAGTCCAACGAAAGTCTCCCTTTTTTGTACACTTCTTGAGTGTTTTAAAGAGAGGAAGTGACTTATCCGCTGATTTGGATAGGAATCTGTTCAAACCGGCTAGTTTCCCATTTAGAGACTGAACTTCTTTCAACATGCGTGGTGAAGGGAGTTGGATGACAGCCTCTGTTTTTTCTGGGCATGGCTTAATGCCATCTGGTTCTATCAAGTATCCCAGGAACATGCCTTCTGTAGCGCCAAAGGTGCATTTCTTAGGATTTAACTTCATGTTGATCTTTCGTAGTGTTCTAAATGTTTCTTCAATGTCGCGCACCACTTCGTCTTCAGTATGGCTTTTATGACAAGATCATCCACATAGACCTCTAAGTTGCGGCCCACTTGCTTTTCAAATGCATTATCTACCAATCGCTGGTAGGTGACGCCCGCATTCTTCAGGCCAAAAGGCATCTTTGTGTAACAATAGACACCTTGGCTTGTGTGGAAAGTTGTTTTTTCCTCGTCTTCCTTGGCCATTTGGATTTGGTGGTATCCTTTGTATGCGTCTAAGAAACATTTAAAGGGATATTCGCACAGAGATTCTACCTTCCAGTCTATCTCTGGCAGCGGATAGCAGTCCTGTGGACATGCTTTGTTGAGATCAGTGAAATCCACGCACATCCGCCAACTGCCATCACCCTTCTTGACCATGACTGGATTGGAGAGCCAGTCATGGTAATAGACTTCTCGCATGATGCCTGCGTCCACAAGTTTGTGTACTTCCTCCAGAATGGCTTTTGCGCGCTCTGGAGCCTGGCCACGCTTTTTCTGCTGCACTGGGGAATATCCTTGTCGGATTTTCAGCTTGTGTTCTGCAATCGAGTGTGGCACACCAGTCATGTGCTTTGGTTCCCATGCGAAGATATCCAGATTCCTTTGCAAGAGCGCGCACACGGCCGCTCTGCCTTTGTCAGACAACGATCCTCCGATCGATACTTCTTGCTCCGGATAATCAGGATGAATTGCGACCTTCAGGTTTGGTACTTTAGCTGGGCTCTGTTCTGGGGTGTGCGTCGTCTCATGTGTAATCGTGTTACACTCTCTTGGTGGCGCAACATTATTGTAGATGGTGACAATACCGCCTTTTACCGGGAATTTGAGCATTCCGTGCACTGTGGACGGTACTGTGCGCATTGCCGAAATTCCTGGTCTTCCAATAATGCCATTGTATGGCGAAGAATATCTGATCACCATAAAACTCATCCACGCTGTCGTGGAATGTTCCTTATTACCAACAACGACTAGTAGTCGTAGTTGCCCCGTAGGCCATATCTTTTCTCCCGTGAAGCCAGTCAACAGTGTCGTGGCCGGGCTTAACTGTCTTTGTATCTCAGGTCGCAACCTTTTGAAACAATGCTCATACATTATGTCTGCGGATGCCCCTCCATCAACATACATGCGGTGGATATCGTGACCCCCCGTATTTATCTCGATGGTAAGTGGTTCCGCCACTGCGTTGTCCGCAGCCAAGGTGGGAAAAGAAATTTCGCTTCCATGAGAAAACTTCTGGCTGACCTTTTGCCTAGTCTTTCGCTGCCATGATTGTATCATGTAGATAGTATCAGCCTTTTCCTTAGGTTCTTCTTTCTTGTTCTCGGTCTTTTGTTTGTTTTTCCCCTCCTTGATTTTCTTAACCAGATGATCCAATTTGCCTTCTTTTACTAACTTTTCAATTAGTTGGCGCAATTAGACACACTCATTGGTGGTATGGCCCTTCTGTCCGTGATACTCGCAGTACCCGTTCCCTACGCGCTGCCCTTTTGGGGTGCGCATTGGTGGGGGTCTCGGGAAGTTCGCACCTTCCGTTGCGAATATCTCCCTTGGAGTCTTCGTTAGTGGGGTATACTTATCATTTCCCCGTCCGCCCCCTTGACTGCGATAGCTTTTGTTGCGATTGCTACTCTAGTCATTGGATTGTCTCCTTGGCTCTTCTTGTGACCTATAGTTTGAGTAGCCCTTCTTACTGTCCGCAGCGACGGCTTCTCTTTGGATGAAGGACCTCGTACGCTTCATAAGTTCGTCAAAGGTTTGGGGAACCCGATCGTTTAACTTTTTTATCAGATCTGGGTTATTGATTCCATTCATAAACCCTGAGATCTTTAGTATTTCTGGGCATGCCTTGACGTGTATGCATTCATCCTTATAGCGCTCCATGAAAGCGCTTGTGGATTCCCCTTGGCGCTGTTTTACCCTAGCGAGTTCGATAGGGTTTTTGGTGCACTTCTTCCTCTGAGTAAAGTTCAAACGAAACGCCTTCCGCAACTCTTCAAACCTATCGATGCTTCCGCGTGGAAGCTTACTGAACCAGTTACGTGCATTCCCTACTAATGTAGAGTTAAACATGTGGCACCACACAGGTTGTGGCCAATTTTCGATAGTGGCTGCTGATTCGAAAATTTTTAGGTGATCACCAGGATTACCTGTCCCATCATATGTTATGACATTAGCGGGCATGCGCCTTCTCTTATTTTTCAAAAAATCGCTGATGCGCCGAGTGAACGCATCAACTTTTTGGCGTCGCCAGGGACGAGACATGTCTTCGTCTTCCTGGTCGCGGTATCTTCCCCTTGATTTCCAGTGTCCTGTTTTTTTATCCTCGTTGTCCGAGGAGTCACTTGAGGATGAGCTTACTCTTTTGCGACGCTTGCGCCGACTAACCTCGGAATCCTAGCTTGCTCCTCTGCGGCGCTTGCGCCGACTATCCTCGGAATCAGAGCTTGAAGGGCTTTCGCTTGGGGAGCACCGTCGCCCAAGCCTATCATGAACCCTGCGACTACCAAGCCTAGTGTGGACATTGGTGCGCCGTTCCCCATCTTCATGCTCTTCCAGATACTGAAAGTCGATTGTTTCGTCATCCACAACCTTCCTTCCAATCCTAGTAAACACTGGGTGTTTGCGGCTATCCTTCTCCCGTCTTTCCTTTCGGTAACGCGGTGGGGATGCTTCATGTTCAGGGTCGAAGTTGAGCCTGGCGTGCAGACTTTGACTTGACCTCTTTTTCGCCTCCTCTCGCATGAGCGCAACCAAGGTTTCGTAGTTTTGAGACACGAAATCGCTTGGCGCAAGTTCAGGGGTGACCCCTTCTAGGGCGAGGGTGCCTGTTTCCAAAACAAGATCCTTGTTTCGGATGGGCGCATTTGGCGGCTCAGTGAAGTTTACTTCTGGCATGGTGAGAGGAGTGCGCTGTAGGTCTACCGCGCTAGTACTTGTTGTAGTAGCATTGGTAGTCTTGGTGAGCGGTTCTAATGGAGTAAAGACCAGATCTGAGTATGATCCTAGGCTTTTGGGCGCACTGGTTGTTCCAGAGGCCTGCTTAGAGGTTGCATCAGTTTGCTGCTTCTTCCCCAGTAGGTCGTCATGCGTTTTCTTCATCTGCGGAGTCCGCAGGTTTGGGTTTCCGTGCTTTGTCATTCTAGTTCTTAGTAAAGTTCTTAGTGTAGGGTCCCACGGATGGCGCCACTTGTTGATACAAAAGTTGGGCGTTCCTTGATTCCGTACCAATCAGATCTTAATGCTTGAGACCTGCGCACTAAGAAAACAAAAAGACACCGTTAGGCTTATCGTGGGATTGTCTCCCACGATTATCCTCTAGCGTGAGAGTAAGTAATCGGTTTTTAGGGTTTAGTTGAAGAGTTAGGGTTTTGTAGATCGTACCTTTAATGAGAGTCGAAGGACTCTTTATATACACACGAAACCCTAGTTGGTTTCGTGTTCGTCACTCCTCAGCGTATCCGCCTAAGTCGGTTTTTGATACATATCCCATAAATAAGAGATATCCTATCAAGACCATAAATAACTTTGGGTTTGGGCCAACGTAAGCCCAAACCGTTATCGTAATAGCCCATTCGTGATGGATTGGAGTCCATTCGTGATGGACTTTAGTATGGATCAGGTTCATGACCCGAATGCGGACTATACGTCATCAATATCCGTAAATAATATGTATATTGATCACATAATTAATTGGATTAAAAAGGGATAAAGAAATTAGGGTTTATGTGGTTGTTTGATCAGGACAGTTTTGATAGTCGAATTTGTATTCATCATACAACGAGTTTAATTAATGTTTAATTCAGGATTTTTTTTGTAAACTCAGTTTAGGGTCCTAGGAAAGTATTCCAATTGGTTTGAACGAATTTGAGTTTGATTTGGTTATTTTTCTGAATTTAATGTGATGATATGTTAAACTGTGTTAGCAGAATTGTATTTCAGTCTGGTTCTATGATTTTTCATTTCCAAACTATAGCAAATTATAGGCCACAAATTTACAAAAATCATATTTCATATCTTTACTATCTCCTGGATTTTTTGTAGAATTTTATGAAGTCATATGGTTAGGTTTTTAAGTGCATACTTTTGAAGTGTATCTGCAAATCCGAATCTGAACATGTTAGCTTATACGATTTTAAAAAGGGGTGTACAGTTGATAATAAAATATGTAAAAATTCCAGTAGACTCCTAAGACATATGGGATTCTGTAAAAAAATTTATGAATTTTATTTTGGGCTTCTGATACATTTTTAAAATTCATTTAGTGGGCTTAATTTTGTGATAAAATCAGTTAATGTGTATATATATGTATTACCTAAGTGTTAAAGGTGTTCTTTTGATGTTTGGTGCCCAAATACTTGTTTCTATTTCGGGTGTGACTTGTTAATGTCGTGTTGACTTGTGTGTGAGTATGTTAAACATAATTGATAATCCCGAACCCAAAAACCGAATTTAACTAAATTGGGGAGTCGTGTTAAAAGTTACTAAACATGGAAAGTTACTAAATATGGAAACTTACTAAATATGGAAAATTACTAAATATGGAAACTTGCTAAATATGGAAAGTTACTAAAAATGGAAGGTTACTAATTATGGAAAGTTACTTAATCTGGAAGGTTACTAAAAATAGAAAGTTTCTAAAAATAGAAAGAAACCTAAATCATGAAATCCGATTAAAACGGACTTATAAGTAACACGTGATCATTAAATTGTATAGGTTCGGTGAAGAAGGAGTGATTTCCCTGTTTCGGTATTCTTTCTTATTTTGGTTGCTTGTATAAGGTACAGATATTCTACCCTTTCTCAGTAAGGGTGTTTCTTCTCATGACTTTATCCTTGACCTTGATTCGTTGATTTGATATGCTATAATCCTTTGATATGATTCCTTTTCTATAATCCTTTGATATGATCCCTTTGATATGAGCTTTGATATGATCCCTTTGATATGAGCTTTGCTATGATCTCAGTTATATGATCCTTTGTGATGATTCAGTTGATATATGCCATTGCTATGATTCCCTTTGATGTGATACTATGATATGATATGCTTTGTTCTGTTTTGTCGCCCGAGCTAACTAGCCATGGAGGTACCATGGCCATGTCATTGAGGCACCGATGGCATGACACTTTCTGTGGAGGTGTGATTGATCCACGGCGTCCCCTTCTGTTATGATATGATATTTGTGCACATTGGCTATTATGTATATGTATGTACAGTCTCAAACTGGCATATGTATTTTGTTTTGCAGGGGGCGTATGGATGCATCCTAGGCTTACATGATATGATATGTGATATGATTTGTTTGGTGACTGGCTGTGTGTGCCCTACACCCCACTCACCATTTGGTACTTAGAGGCCTTCCCTCTCCATACACTTTGGATATGATATGTTTATGTGATTATGTGGTCTATTCGAGTGGCTCGTTTAGACAGGCTCGTGGCTATCTTTTAGGTATCTTTGGTCCGTTCGAGTGGCTCGTTTGGACACGTTCGTTGCCGTATTTATTACTTGACTCTTAGAGCTATTCTTATTCATGATATTATGTATTTGGTTCTGTAACACCCCCAAAATCTTGATTTAGCGGAAGCATACATGTTTGGGTGCTACTAAATTGGTATCACAACACAAAGTATAAAGAATGGTTTTATCTCAACCATTTAAAATAGATTTCATATTCAAAAGTGATTTGTTTACAACATTTCAAAAATGGTGCGAAAAAATATAAGCCCATAAAAGATTTCAAGTGGTCCCAAATTTATCAGAGTCTTCTATGACCATGCCATGCCCTGCCAAAAGTATTCGCCATTAAATTATCGCTTTAAACCTGAAAATACATGCTAAAGTGTCAACACGAGGTTGGTGAGTTCATAGGTTTGATTAAAACAGTAACGATGATATAAATTTGATTATGTTACACAGAATGTCATGATCATAAAGTTTAGTATTAAGGTTTGGTTAATCGGTGCGCTCGCCATGACCAGTACGCCTGGTAATGTAACCGTTTCACCCGGTAATGTGACCGTTACGCCCGGTCCAGTCCAGTACACCTGGTCTATGAATATTTCATGTAAATAATGCAAGTAAACCACCCTTGTATATGTCTGACCAGTACCCCTTGTCCATGTATATGCCATGTAAATAATGCATTCAAGTAAACCACCCTTGTATATGCCTGACCAGTACCCCTGGTCCATGTATATGCCATGTAAATAATGCATTCAAGTAAACAGTCTAGCATATAACACCAATCTCATTTCAAGTAAAACAATCAATTCTAGATTTCATATTCCAAATAAACAGTCATTGACTTTAGTTAAAAACAAGCATGTATTCTCCCCCAAAACAGTTATAAAACCAGTAAAAGTAGGGGCCATGAACTCACCTTAAAACAATAGCAACCTGCTAATCAATCAACAAAAATAGTGCAACCGCGCCGACACGCAACCTAAATCAGTACGGTAAGTCTTAGCGAAATGTTCATGTCTCTTATGTCTTTACTTTATTTGAAAAGTTTACGTATAACTAGTGCTCGTGTATTTCTTGCTTGCTGTGTGGTAAAGTATATTTCAAAATGATTTATCGTATGTATCTCTTGGTGGTGGCTCATGGTGAAAGTGTATGGTGAGAATGCGTAACGGAACATCCGTGCTAGTATTCATCGTTAAATTTCGTAAGTAATATATATATTATCAGGTAAAGTGTAGTAATTATGTATTTAATTAATTAGGGTTATAATTAATTAAATAGATTTTGAGAAATTAATAAAATAATGGTGTTAGTGGAGGAATATTATATTATAATTATTGTTTATTATTTATAATATAAGTTTAATTATAAGAAATTTGAAATAAATGTTAAGTGTTTAAAATTTAAACAAGTATAAGTATTTTTATCAGGGGCTGTTTGACAAAATAATATGATTTAGCACTGAGTGAATAATGGTGTTGAATGAATCAAAGACGCTGAATGAAATATGTTTCTGAATGAAAATGATTGTTTGATCAGCATTCTGAATACAAAAAATATATTAAGATATTATATTTAGCTATCAAACAAACTATTTTGATCAAACTATCTTGATCGATATTTGTAATAATATCAGTTTCAAAATTATTACTGTAGACAAAAATCAAGAAACGTTTAACGAAAAAATTAAGAGGATTATAGTCTATTTGTAAGAAAATAACGTAAGCTTCTATGTAAATTTAGTTTGAGATCAAATATAACAAAATGTTAGTATAAGACTATAAACTATCATAAGTATTGCATAGCATCATAATAAAAAATTAATATAAAGTAAAAAGAGAAAAGCAAATTGTGGTGCCATTATGTCACGTGTGTATGATTCTGAATGGCAGAGCTACATGTCCTTTCCTGTCTCATTCAGTAGTAAGTTGCACAGGTCAGCGTCACTTTTTTCTCTATCAAACAACTTTGCCTCTGACCGACTAGGTGTTAAGTGCTGAGTCACTTCATTAAGCTACTATCAAACACCCCCTGATATACTCTATGTGTTGAAAATTTAGGAAAATCGGGTATGACCCATTTGTTTATTCAAACGTTTCAATTTTCCCCAAGTATTGCAATTTCCTCAAATAACTCGTTTCGTTAACTATATTTGCAAAGTTAGTTCGTAACATACACATTAGTCGTTATAAGTATATTTATCGTCATAAGTATAGTTATCGTTACGTTGCCCATATATTATAAGTTTCGACACAAAAGTCAACGCTTGGTCAATATACTTTCAAAAGTCAACATTTATAAAGATTTGGCCAAAATTCCATTCATTACTCTTTATGAGACTAACGCGTCCAAAACAAGTCCAAAATAGTTTTAATTTTATACATATCGTATCGTTGAGTAAAAATATTTATAGTGGGTCAAAATATGTTTCAAAACTCATTTTTGTCACCCGACATGTTTATTGGGCCGAAATCCATTTTAAGCCCAATTGTCCAATTTTTAGCCCAAAAACTATTTAGCCTTTTCACTACAAAAAATGGGAATGTTTGGCACTACAATGTCGACCCAAAGAATGAAGAAAAGTCGAGACAAACACTTTGGGTCGACAATATCGACCCTTTTTGGTCGTACCATAACTTTCGTACCAAGTTGATTTGTCTCGACATTTTTACAAAGCGTTGGGACGACATTACAAGGGGACCCACAAACCAGTCAAACTTTAGAATTGCAGTTTGGGTCGACATATTATTTGAATTTTGGCACGATAATATCGTGCCAAACCTTTTTATCTTTTTTATTTTTTCTTAAATCGTTTATTTAATTTCTTAAAATCGTTTTCAGAAATTAACTTTGGCACGATATTGTCGTGCCAAAGATTTATTTATTTTTGTTAAATCATTTATTTAATCTCGTAAAATTCATTAGAAAATAACCTTTGGCACGATATTGTCGTGCCATATTTTTAAAATATTAAAAAATTCTTCATATTTGGTACGATAATGTCGTGCCAATGAGAATAAACAAACCAATGTTCATGTGCAATTTCAGCAAAGTGGGACGATGCTTTCTTTTGTGCTTTGGGTCGACAATGTCGACCCAAAATGTCAAGTATGCAAATAAAAATGCAGCAGCAGCCTGCATTTCCAGGTTTTTTCCGGAATTTTTTCGAGAAAAAACCTACCATTACACCTGTAAATCAACCAATATCCGCAATACCAATTCGGCAATATGATACAATGCCAAATTACTCATCTATGACTTAAATTCGACAAATACGATACTAATTAAACTAACAAATACGAACTTTATACAAAAACAAACCAAAATTCGGCAATAGATTCTTGTATTACATAACTAATAACAAATATGATACAAATTAAAGTACGCCTACTCATACATACTCCTCCTCCTCCTCCTCCTCCTCCCCATCCTCCTCACCCTCCTCCTTCTCACCACCACTAGCATTAAAATTATCGGGAATGTGGCTCAAATGAGGATTCATTTGTCTTATGAATTGGTTAAGGTTGGGTGTCGGCTCGACATAATTACGACTAGGATCCGGGTTAGAACTTTCACCCGGGCATGTAGAAGAGTCGGGAAAGACAGGACGATAACAATTGTCAAAGGAATTAGGGCCGGGATTAGGGTTGGGAAATGGGGGAATTGGGGGCATTGGGGGAAATGTGGGAAAGTTAATGGGAAACGGATTACCTGGGTGGTTGTAGTATTGGCTCACAAACTGCCCTAAGAAAGATTCGAAGCCCATTTGTCGAGAGTGCATCTGTTGCTGCTGAAGTAGGAGCATTTCATTTTGCCTCCTCAACAAGTCATTCTCTTGTTGCTTTTGCCTTAACACCGCCGAAATATCCTCCTAAGTAGCAAAGTTTGGTGCAAGCGGCTGACGTGCGGACCTCGATGAAGCTTTGCCGCCGCCCGACATTAGCCTGCCAACGCCCTTAAAATTTTGCCGGTTGTCACTATGGGTTGTCTTATCGAGTACTTGCTTCTCGCTCATCATCGGGGCCGTACCAGCTTTAACTTTATCCCACAGATCCTTCATCGCCAACTGTGTAAGTCAAAAAAAAAAAAGTATGTTAAAAAGAGGTTAGTTTAAAAAAACAAGTAACTTGATATTAATGACGCATGTTAAGAGATAAATTACTTACATAATTCGTCTCGTTTTCTTTACTTTTAAAGACGCCCCCTTTTGTTGCATGGTACCTCCTCCATGTCTCGACGAGTTCTTCATTCTGCCCTCCATTCCTAACCCGCTATACATACAACATAAAATAAATTAATAACGAGTTATATATAAACATTATATAGACATTTGAAAATCAAAAAATTATAATGAGTCTTACGTGCTCGGTTCGTCCTTGTACGAACGACTTCCTCCCTTGGTGGGTTATAGCCTTGTTCTTTCCCCGGTTTTCTGCATTTTTTGCGGATCTCTCCATTCGTTCCGGAGTCGACCACCAGTCGACCAACGAATCCCACTCCTCTCGACTTCTGGTGCCCCAATCTTTCGACGACGACGACGGCGGATTTTGCCTTGCCGTCTCGGGTTCCGGTTGTGTGTCAAAGTAACTTTTCTTCAACTTGTATTTATGTTTGCGCCATAGTATCCGTAGATGAAGTTGAATCCCAAGAGTTACCCGTTCCCCCACCGTGTACACATTTTGCCCACTCGTCACTTGGTTCTGGTTGTTTAACCAAGGCGCGAGCTGGAAATAAGTCTGCAAATAAATATACGCATTTAAATAAACAAACAATATAAATATAACACGCATATCTAAACTGTCGATAAGGATAAGAATACAAATAAAATAAACAATTAATACCTCAAGAACAGGAAGTATGTGAGCCTTAAAAGGCGACGGAATCTCGTGCCACTCGCAGTCAAAGGGAAGTGGACTAACTACTTCCCCCAAAAACTACTGAAATGCATGGCATACGTGCCCACAGGCAAAAAGGTACCTAGATCATTAGTGTCAAAGTTGATCGGCAAAGGACGATTACCATTCGCTTTAAACGCCTTCCTTAAGGCCTTATTTGAGGTATTACTCGGCATCGAACCTACAAACATAAGTTATTGAGTCGTGAAAATACAAGTAAAAAAATTTAGTTTTATCAATAAAAAACTTAAAAATAAACATCACAATTTCTTACCTGCACAGTAGCCCGGCGTAGTAAAATAGGGCCGGCGTGGTGGATCACCACCGGCATCCCCGCCGTGTGATTGGGGAGCTACACACGCTATCTGTAAAATTACAAGTACAAGAACACACAATTTCGTGATTAATACTAATCCACACATTCATATAAATATACACATTTAAACATAACATAACATGCAATTTCATTCAAATAAAAGGAACACGTTTAAACATATACTAACAATTTCATTCAAATTACAAATTAAGAACAATTGTCATCATCCGAATCATCGCTAGATAAAACTTCTTCAACAACAATCGTTGGGTTCACTTCATCATCATCAGACACATCAACATCATCATCATCAAGGACATGAGCAACGGCATCATCTTCATTATTAACAAAATTAGCATCTTCTTCAGCATCATTTGGTGGGGCATCCACTTCTGTTGATTCATGATTTACACTTAAATTCGTAGACTCCAAACAAGGCAAACCAACAGACAATGCAACATCTGATGAACTGCTGCCATGTATAACATCTTGATCAGAATCTACCACATCCCGATCCCAGATCTTCCGATGATGAACATCTTCGACGACCTTCCAATGAGGTGGTCGTCTAGCAGGGTCTTCAAGGTAGAAGACTTGTGTTGCTTGTGTCGCAAGAATGTATTGTTGATTTCTATAAGCATCCTTATCAGTCAAAATATGACGTATGCCACGTTCAATGTAAGAACGCCTAGAGTGTGCCGTAAGGTTATTATTAGGGTTACGGGTGTCGAACCATAAAACCGGGAACAACACAACCTTTCGGTCGCCCAAATAAGTGAGCTCCAGAATTTCCTCTAGTTGATCATAATACATTTCTCCATCAGGCCCAGGTGTTGAAACTCCACTGCATTGAGTGGTATGAAGTTTATCGCCCTCATGCACCAAAAACTTCAAACCGTTAACTATGCAAGCAGGGTATGTAAATGCACGCGATGAAGGTCCACATGCCAAAGAGAATAACTCGGGACTACAGCTTGGGTCTTTTGCCATGCTCTTTTCACGGATCAACGAAAGAGATACAAACAGATTCAGATGAGCAAAAACTCTGGACTACAAGGTAATATATCTAATGTGTTTACCTTGTGATTGAACCAGGGAGGAAAACTTGTTTCCACGGTCTTGTTAGGAAATTCACTGCAAAAGTTCATGATATTAGAATAAGTCATCGAAAACAAATAACTTAGCAAAAAAAAGGGTTCTTCAAAATATAAAAAAGAAGAAACATACTCTTTGTACGCCTGGATGTCTGTGTCGATTTCAGGACTGATTTTAAGTACAAACCATACAACTGCATGCATAACATCTGGCTTCATCCGAGTATCTACAAATCTACCCACCGGTTTGCATACTGACTAGAACACCTGGAATTTATCTGGTTGTTCAGGTGCACCGTCGTCATTTCTGTCAGGACGATTAAATCTCATCTCGACATCCTTAAGATAATGCGAGCAGAAAGTTAATGCTTCTTCTGCAACATAACCCTCCGCTATGGAACCTTCAGGCCTGGCTTTATTTCGGATATAATTTTTCAGCTTCTTCATGTATCTTTCAAATGGATACATCCACTTGTAGTAAACAGGGCCACCTAGAATAGCCTCATCGGGTAAATGCATAACCAAATGAATCATTATGTCAAAAAAAGCAGGGGGAAATATTTGCTCTAATTTAATCATAACATCGAGCATTTGTTTTTTAGCTTTCTCCATGTCCTGCTGCGTCAAATTTCGAGCACAAATCTACTTAAAGAATAAGCAGAGCTCGATTAACGGGGGTGAAATGTCTTTGGGTAAGTATTGGTGAACTCCATAAGGAAGTAACCGCTGCATCATAATATGACAGTCATGAGATTTTAGGCCCGTTATGTTGTTATCGTCAGCGGTCACTTTTTTCTTGAAGTTGGATCCAAACCCATCGGGTAGTCTAACTCCTTTGATGAATTGACAAAACCGTTTTCTGTTTTCTGGTGTGAAAGTGTACTTTGGATGAGGCTTATCGAACTTCCCGTTTCCTTTATCAATGAGCCACAACTCTTTTCGAACTCCCAGAATTTTCAAGTCTTGCCTTGCCTTTAGCGTGTCTTTGGATTTGTCGTTCATTAACAAGGTATTAAGCACACTCTCAAACACGTTCTTTTCAATGTGCATGACATCGAGATTGTGCTTTAGTTGAAGAACGGGACAATACTCCAGTTCGTAGAAGACAGAACGCTTACTCCAATTCAATTCAATTTCTCGATTAGATTTAGGGTTAGTTTTAACAATACGTGGATGTTTACCCGAGACACGTTTAAAGACTTTACTAATTTGAATCATGATTTCTTCATTGGTAAAGTTTCTAGGAGGACGCTTATTTTCAGGTTTACCATGGAATTCGTTATGTTTCCTCCTCATTGGATGATTTACGCTTAAGTGATAACGCTCAAATTATGCATGTTTTTAGTAGCGTTATTCGTGTTTTTATGTATGTTATTTGGTTATATTTATATGCTTTTGTTACTAAATCGTACCAAAGTGTGTTTGCAACGTATATATGGCCAAAACAGAAAAAATGAAGAAAAAGATGAGAAAAATGAGAAAGAAGGAAATATTTATGAAAGTGTGAAGATTTTTATGCCAAGACCCAATCAAAAAGGCATTTCAAAGAATGAAGGTCCAAGTATTCATGTGATAAGCTTCAAAGATGTTGAAAAGATCAAGTTTGGATGAAGATCCAAGAACTAAAAAGGAAAAAATCAAGCCAAGACGACAAAAGTCCAAAAAGTCCCAAACAGCAGCCATCCATCCGATCAGTCGCCGCCCGCAACCGAATCGGATGGAGGCAATCCCGAAGACCAACCGATCGGTTGGCCATGTTACCGATCGGTTGGAAGCTTGCTGATTTACTAAAACTTCATCATTAAGTTTTGTCTTTTCATATATCCGGTTCTAAGGCCTTCTAATAAGGATTCTAGGCTCTTCTAAACTACTTGGAGGACAAGAGAAGCATTAATGAACCAAGACCCTTGGGAGGAGTATTAATAGGATCATTTGTGGAGTATTAAGTGTGCTTTTCTTAATCAATAAACTTGTAATCATCAACCACTCATCAAAATACTCTCAAATTCGTCCTTTGAAGTCCAGGAAACTTTGGAGGATCAAGAAGTCATTATTTGGAGGTCAAAACATCAAGAAATCAACACCAATCCTTTGGGTATCATTACTTTATCATTTGTAATCTATTTCCAATCATTGTAAGACTTTCAATTATGGTTTCTAATGTTCAAAGTGCTGAGATTATGTTCATGTTTGCTATGAGTGGCTAGTGCATTTGTGCACTCGCTTAGATGATGTGTATTACTTATTGATTTACGTATGATTGTGATGACATGTTTTAATTCAATTTCAAGTTGATTCTAAGATCCAATCGTGATTAAGTTTTGTAGTGACATTTGTTGAATCAAGTTTAACTAGTTGCTTATAATTTTAAAGTTCGAAAGAACTATTGTTATTCAACTAGTTATAATCATTTGTCTATGAATGATTGTTTTTACCCATTATTCTTGATTAAACAAAGAAAGTTAATTGTGTTTATAATGAGAATGCTTTTGTCTATCAAAAATAGGATTGATGGTAAACCATTTCAAGGGTCGAAAGATTAATAGTTTACTATCGATTGTGACCTTTTGTCTATGATCGGTTACCTTTTGTATAGACCATTTCCTAAGCTATTTGATTAAAGAAAAGTAGATTTTTGTGTTTAAGGTACACCAACTTATGAATCTTGAATTGATCTTGAATTGAGTGGTTAAACGTAATGCTTGTTTTTATGAACTAAAATCTTGACGAAGGTTTAATTTGTAGAAACAATGGATTAGTTCACTAAACTAATTATCATAACCAACATGTTGTCCAAAGTTATCACAATCATGCTAATCAAAAAGTAGTATACTAGTCTAAGCAAGTGTAATTTTAATCATCTGAATTATTCTAATTTTCATTACTTGTTAAGGAATTTACTTCTAGTAGCTTACAATTCGATTCACTACACAAATCCCTGTGAACGATCCCGACTTACCATCATAATCTTGCTATAACGGACGAGTTCACTTGCTCGTATGTGTTGTTTCTAGATTCGGTAATTCGACCTTTATAAATTTAAAACTTGTACTCACTTACGACACATCAGTAAGAATCTTCTATAACCAACATAAGCGATTTTATTCTTCACAGGAAGCGATGGAGTATCCTGATTACATGTTGGGCATGCATAGTAGCCTTGTCCAGTCCACCCAGACAAACTACTTCGAGCTGGAAAGTCATTTATGGTCCATAAAACCGCCGCTTTCATGTTGAAATGAGTACCCGTAGCAGCGCCTAAAGTCGGCACACCTTTCCATAATTCTTGGAGTTCTTTGATCAAAGGTTGCAAGAAAACATCAATGTCCTTTGTAGGTGATTTAGGTCCGGGAATTAACATCGTCAACATTAAAGAAGTCTCTTTCATACACATCCACGGGGGTGTGCTGTATGCTGTCAATATGACCGGCCACATGCTGTAAGTTTGACTCATGTTGCCAAACGGATTGAAACCGTCGGTAGCCAACCCTAATTGGACGTTTCTAGGGTCATAAGAAAACTGAGGTTTCATTATGTCAAAATCTTTCCATGCTTTACCATCACACGGGTGATTCATCTTACCGTTTTCCTTAGACTGTCCAGTAGCATGCCAAGTCATCCACTTTCCAATGTGTTTTGTGTTGAACATACGTTGTAGTCTAGGTGTTAACGGAAAGTAACGCAACACCTTGTTGGCAACTTTCTTCCCCTTTTTCTTTAAGTTTTTCCATCTACTCGCGTTGCAGTTTGGACAATTTTTCAGACTTTTGTTCTCATCTGATCGACAAAATAAAAAACAATCATTTATACAAGCATGGATCGATTCGTATCCTAACCCGATATCTTTGTATGTCTTCTTGATTTCATAGTATGACGGTGGGAAGTTGAATCCATTCTTAGGGGGACATGCCTTTTGCAAAAGATCTAGAATCATGTTAAATCCTTTATCAGGTATTTTACATAAGACCTTGATGTGCGAAAGCTCTGACGTAAAGTTCAGTGCAGTCATTTCACAATTTGGACCCAACATTTGGGCGGACCTAGCAAGTAACTCTTTGTACTTGTTATTAATGTTAGGACCCGTTGTTTGAGCTGGTTGAGAACCTGTTGTTTGTGCTGATTGAGAACCTGTTGTTTGAGATGGTGGAGTTGGGTCATTATTTGCAGAAATATCTTGGAAGAATGCATCCATGTCAATGTGTTCAGGTGAAAGTGGTTGTGGTGTGTTGTTTACTACGGGTGGAGGAAGCAGTTCACCGTGATATTTCCAAGTGGTATAACTTTTGTCAAACCCGTATTGTGAAATGTGTGACTCAAGAGTTTTGAGAGTATGCGCTTTATTCCAAGCGTTACCACAACGAACACATGGGAAAAGAATCTTTTTTGTGATGGGGTGTAACAATGGCTCACAATGCGCGATGAATGCAAAAAGACCATCTAAAAACTCAGGGGAATTACGGTTGGCTATAGTGGTCCAAGTCTTATCAATTGTCATGACTGCGTTGCAAAAAAGCAGTTTCAAATAAATGAACATATATATATATACATATGCAAATAAACACATTCAAACATGAAAAGGCGTAATTATGAACTGTTTTGATTACCTAGTGCAACTATGGAAGGCAATCCTAACCCACTCTTTGAATGCCTCGTCTCATATATGAATGCGTATAACCGATTTACTATTTGAAAAAAATTCGGCAGCATTTCCCCTCAACTCCCCAAATATGTGCCTTAAAGACATATTCGTAGGAGTGAAAGGGAAATACTGTCGAATTTCTCTCAAATAGTAAAACAGTTATACGCATCCATATCCTAAATGAGACAAAACATTCAAAAATCAGTCCCAAACAGGGGACTTTCCGAAATTAATTTCTAATAAATTAATTTCGGACGGGTTTTCTATAGGATGATTAATTCCAGATGGGGGTTGTCCGAAATTAATCACTAAAATCCTAGAAAAAGTCACATAAGTCTAACAATCACAATATCATACTAACTAAACGACATATTCACAATACAATAATACATGACTAAATGATACTATGTCAATCAATGAATGACATAAACATATATAATAACAAGGAAATTAATTTGACAATTCAATTTGACGCAGTGCTCATTACTTCATATCTCCCTGTGTGTTGACCCAAAAACTAGCATAAAAGCACAAAGACCATGCTAAAGTCCAACAATTCTATAAGTTACCTGCTTTCAAAACTATAACTAGAAGTGCATCATACAAGGTCAGAAATTCACAGCTTAATGGGTTTAACATCATCAACATCACAAAGTTTTCTAGGTGATTCCTCGATCCTAACATAACTACACTTATTAACTGATAGAAACAAGAACGTGCAAAAAAGCATGTATCTCACATTCACATATAACCAAACACACTCCAATTACTAACCAAACGCATTTTACTAAAAAAACGCAACCATCAAAGGAATTAAATTATATACCTAGTTCACGGCTGAAATAAAGGAAGAGAAGAAAAGAGAAAAAGAGGAAAGGCTGCTGTCCCGACCCGGCTGTGGTGCTACTGCTATCCCGACTCTTCCGGCTGTCCTGCGACAATCTCGTAAAATAAACAACCAAACTTAAATTAACCAAATTAATTAATAAAAACTTTTGGAGACGACATTGTCGTCCCAAAATACATTAACACAATAAAAAATAACACCTTTAAACTACCTATACGTGGGGCGGATGTGGTGGTGGAGCTCCTGCGATGATGGTTCACGGCGGTGGTGCCATCTACACCAAAACAATGTTTCGGCCAGTCACTACACCAAAACAAACATATTTACTTAACAAACCAAAATAATCTAAAGCAAATTTAGACACAAAAATAAAAATAAAACATAAGTTTTAAAAAAAACAAAAATTAAAAAAAATATATATATACGGTAAAAAAAAATTATATATACGGTAAAAAAAACATACCTTTTAATTGAAGAAGAAGAAGAATGTGGTGTTGAAGGTGGTTGTGGTGGTGTCCAATGTGGTGTCGAAGAAGATGGTGTTTGCCCCTTTTTTTTTTTTTTTTTCTTTGTTAAAGTTTGGAGAAGATGAAGAATGTGGTGATGTTGAAGGTGGATCAAGAAGAGTTGGATCGAATAGTTTGCCTGGTATTTTTTATTTATTTTTTGTGTTTTGGTAAAGTGTGAGAGAGAAAGTCTGGGGTTAATAATTGAGCAAATTTGGCACGACAATGTCGTGCCATATTGCTCCCTTTTATTTATTTTTATTTTTTTTCTTTTGGCGGGTTCTTTTAATTTTCTTGAAATATTTTCGTAAATATGAGCAAAATTGGTACGACAATGTCGTGCCATATTTCTTCCTTTTATTTATTTATTTTATTTTTTTCTTTTGGCGGGTTGTTTTAATTTTCGGGAAAATATTTTGGTGGTAAAATATGGCACGACATTGTCGTGCCATATTGCTACCTGTATATATATATATATATTTTTTTTAATTCTTTTCCCTTTATCTTATATATATGTATATATATAATATATATATATATATATATATATATATATATATATATATATATATATATATATATATATATATATATATATATATAATATTAATTTATTATTAAATTGATTTGAATATTTAAATTAATATTGAATAAATTAAAAATAATTTAAATTAATTATAAATGAATACATTAAAAATTATTTAAATTAATTCATAATAGTCGAGATCACGGCTAGCATTTGTTCCTCAGTCCGATCAACATCCATTTCATCAATATTCAAATCTAAAACGTCTTTAAATACAGGTTTAGAACCGTTATACATGAGATGTTTAACGAACGGGATAGCATAAACCAAACGGCCCTTGTGGACTGCTGTTAACCAAAAAGCATAAACCAAAAGGATCGTTGAAAAGTGTTCAGTGCATAAACCAAACGGCCCTGTTTGGACAACAACATTTTATTAAACAAACAACAACAACAACAACAACAACAACAACAACAAACACAACAACAACAACAACAACAACAACATTACATATGAAGATTGTCCATGTCATCTAACAGC
The DNA here is from genome assembly GCA_021014915.2 of Artemisia tridentata subsp. tridentata. Lineage (NCBI taxonomy): Eukaryota > Viridiplantae > Streptophyta > Magnoliopsida > Asterales > Asteraceae > Artemisia > Artemisia tridentata. Next base: position 337,959,522 of record CP139508.1, read on the forward strand.
TCACGGAGTAAAGCAGTTTATTAACTCGCTTGTTTCGTTTGAGTCTGTATGAAATGAGCCGAGATGTTTAACGAATGAGCCGAGATGATATGGTTATACACGAGATGTTAAACGAATGAGCCGAGATTGTAAAACCCTAAATTTTTGTTCATTTGAAATTCCCATTTTTGCCCCTCAAAATTTTTGAAGTTATACGAACATAAAATTTATTATACAAGGACAAGTATATTTATTTTAACTTAAGCTTTAACCATACGTTGTGATACGATATGAAATGAAAACATAAACCATGAGCCGCAAATGAACATCACAAGTTAAGTATATTACTAAGGACCCAACTTTCATTTGAGATGGACACAACTTGTATTACACAATAGCATTAAGGAAATAAATATCATTTGAATATTCACAACTTATATTACAAAATAAATGGCACACAAAGCTAAAAAAAAAAAATATCATTCGGATATTCAAAGGAAGGAAGCAGTCAACCAAAACTCAAGGCGTAAATCATGGCATTTAACCCAAAATTTCGGGCAATCACTTTGATATTTACCTCATATACCTCCCAATTCCCTCCTCAATTCACGACCCTCTTCTGTTGACTACTATACCTTTCAAACCATTTTATTAAAAGGCATATGTCTCCTTCTCTCCTCCATTTTGGTGCGAGACTGGGAACACACACACCAAATTAAAACATCAAACTAAGTATCTTGTTCTTTCTTTCATTATGACATGCTCATTCCTTGGACTATCCCAATCTATTTCTTCCATTCGAAAATTTAACAACAAAAACAAACCCACACCATCATCAACACCGATCCATCATACTCGACCAGAAGTTTGGAAGAAGGTTGGATCGTGGGACGTATTGTTCGAAGGGTATTCGCGTGCTTGATTCGCGATAAGTCTTTTGTTCTTGTTTAACACGTACATCCGACTCGAAGGTACCTAAACTCGTTTTGATGTTCTCCTTGTTTTGTATAAACGATTGCTTCGTATGATATTTTATATATATATATATATATATATATATATATATATATATTAAAATATATATATATATATATTATATATATATATATATATATATATAGAAAAGACATAGCCAGGTCACGTTAACATGTCACACGACTCATATATTTTGATCACCTGCTTGTTTGCTTTCGTTAATGGAAGGCTTCACACGAATGAGATGTATAACTAAAACCATGTTTCGTTTGATACAAGAAATACGAAAGTAAACAGGCCATGTCACGCTAAAAGTCACCAACTCATAATATATGATTGTTTATTTTCCACGTTAAAATGATCGCATGAAATGGGAACGTATAGGTGTCGACCTTGAACTTTGGGCGTGAGTTAATGGTCTGTCACGTTTGAAACTGTGTGGGTCTAATAAAACCTGTGCAAAACATGCACGCTGAATGAGATTTAAAGCCTATAAAAGAAAGCATATTATCAGTTTTGAATATGGTTTAGTGTGGTTTGTTTTAACCCAGTTATTTCATGGGTGTCGAGTGTGTTTGTTTGCTCGTGCGTGTGGTTGTGAAATGGGGCGAATGCATGGGAAGAGTAGGGTTTGTTCGAGTGACTTGGTGTGTGGGAAATATGTGTGCTTGCATGTGTGTATATCGAGAGTGTGTTTGTATGAACGTAAAGATCATAAAATTCTGCATGGAATCAGTGTCTAATGGTGTCGGCAGGGTGAATTTTAGAACTGTAAATGTGTGTATATGTGTGTGTCAACCAAAGGGCTAGTAACATGCATTCATGTCATATAATAAACAAAAGAAGAAAGTGTGTAAACTGTTTTGAAAACTAGGCGTGTAAACTGTTTTGAAGAAAGGTAGCGCACGTGAGTTTATGCTGTCATGATGGTTGTCTAATGAGGTGCTTGTGGGTGAGTTGTGTTGTAAAAGTGTGTATGTGATTTAATAACGTAAATAAATTTATATAAAGGACGCATGCATGGTAGTCATTTAAATCATAAGCATGCATGGCAGTAGAGCATGGCATGCTTTTCTTCTTTCTTCTTGGTCCTACCTTTGATACATCAATTCATAGTACATTGTGTGTAGTTGTCTTTTGGCAGTTAAAAGGGTAGACACACTACAAGAAAGTATAATAGACTAAAGTTTCATTTATGTTCATATTCCACCCTACACCTTACAAGCTATACACATTAAAACCCCATACCTACTTCATATTCATAATAAGTCCCAACTCATGTATGGTGTCAGTAACTTAACTAAATATTATTATTAACAATAAAGGACTAATTTTGCTAACTTTGCTAACGTCTAAAAACGGAGAATTACTGAAGTAAGAAAATTATAAAAAAATGGAAAGTATACTAAAATTAAATTGAACGGGACGTAATATTTGATATTTAATCCGTATGGGTTCCGTGAAGTGGGAGTGATCATCTCGTGACTTTTCTTTTCCGTTTGCTTGCTTTAATGTGACCCTGACCTTTGCTATGAACCTTTGACATTTGAACCTTTGGCATATGAACCTTTTGATATGAACCCTGTGATTTGAACCTTTATATTTGGACTATGATTATATGAACCTTTGCTTTGATATGAACCTTTGACCTTTGACCCCAGTTTGATACCCGAGCCAAGTTCGTTTCCTAGCCATGAAGGTAACATGGCCGTGCCTGTGATGCACCACTGGCATGACTAGCGTGTAGCCCTAGTGATTTGGTTACACCGTCCCCATTTTGATTATGATATGCTAGCACACTATGATATGTTTTGTTATGGCCAATATGATTTGTTCGGGAGGCGAATGGATGCATCCTAGGTTCGAGTCCGTGTTCGTGGATAGTTCGTTTTGATATGATATGGTGACTGAGGATGGGTGCAATCCACTGCTTTCACAAAGTTCGGAAGCTGATCACTCCAACTGGTACATGAGGACACCCCTCATATTATCGGCTTATTTGAGAGGCATCCCCTCTACATGATTATGATATGATTATGATATGATATGTGATTTGTTTGGGCTCGTGGTGGATGACTGTCCTAAACCTTTACTCTTTACACCTTTACTTATATCTTATTCATTATGCTACTTCTGTTCATTTCCGTTTACTGTCGTTTCCATTTATTATATATCTGTTCACTGAGCTTTTTAAGCTCAGCCGCGTTTCTTTTCCCACGGCAGGTTTTAGTTGGAAGCTGGGTAAGAGTGAAGAGACTTTTGGACTTAGAAGACCTTGATAGTTATTCTGAAATAGGAGTCATTAGAAGGATTGCATTTGCAGACTTAATATTTAGCTTTTGTTTCCTTTGTATCCTTGTGTATTCAGTATTTCATTTGTAACCTTTGAGAATCTTTGTATTACTATTGAATGTATGCTTTGTTTGATCTGATATGAAGCCATTAATGTGATACTTCTACCCTTGCTGGGTTGGGGTGTTACAATTATGGTATCAGAGCAACAGGCTGCGATTCGTAATACATTTACCTTTGGCCTGTGTAAGTTAGGACCACTAAGTTTTCCCTGTAGGCGCTCGTAAGACAACCTTTGAAAATTTGCTTAGGATCTCCCCATAGGAACCTAAGTTTTGACCGGTGAGGAATGGGTAGACTATAAGGCATTTGCTTAAATATCTTTGCTTCCGCATCACTCTGATTCGTGCCTTGCTTTTGGCTAGATCCTGTTGATACCACTTTTGGAAATCGAAAGCTTATACTTTGCACCACCTAAGTTTTGAACCTGATCTAAATCGTGAAGGCATTGAAAATGCAAAATGATTGCCGACACTGTTTGATCTTTATCTTCAGATTCCTTTTGTTAATCTTTTGATAAAGACCCGCGTTTCACTCTGATCCTTTTGTTAATCACTTTGATGCCTATTCGAGCATTCTGAGAATCTCCATGGCGATGACATACTTGATACATTTCGTTAATTGTCTTTTGCTTTGATAAATGTCTAGTTGATTTCGTCTTACCCATCTCTGTCCCTACGAGAAGTCTTGTGGTGTTTAACCACGAGTATAAGAATGTTTACCTCTCACTTTTGAACGATGAGTTTTGCTATGCTGATCTGTCTTTCTTCGGATAGTTAAACTTCGATTTTATTCCTACAAGGAATCGGTTGATTGATCACTCAAATATTGACGACTACCCTTCTATGTCTCACCCTTAGCGTTTGAAAACTATTTTGAACTCCCTACTACGATTACCGATTTGTTAAACCCTTTGCTATCACTATTAATCTGGAGACTCGTGTGTTACCTTCGCGGTTATGAAATTTTCCTAGAACCCATTTCGTACACCAATGAATGAATCTCATCTTGAGAACTATTTGGCACCCTGAGTTTTCTGAATATGACTCCTGTTTGAACCACCAAGTTTTCCATCGGAGCGTGAAGTAGAATTTGACATGATACCGAGAGATTGTCGAGTCTCTAAGCGAAGATGTCTTTCGGATCATACCAATTGATGTGAGCGACCGGGAAGAGCAGCAACCGAAGACCAGGAAGTGAGTTTAATTAAGTGTATTTTCTGGGCGTGTTTTAGTTTCGTTCGCGATAAAGAAGGATGGTGACTGGAGATATGTATGGATTACAGGAAGCTGAACCGTATTACCGTTAAGAGCCATCATCCTCCCTGAAACGACTATGTATCTGTTCTATTTCAGAGCGCGAAGTTTCCTTCAGATGGAAGTATGAATTGGGGTTATTCTTGAAATCGCCTTTCGTATTCGTAACGACTACTATGACGGTTAGTGACGCTAATAGTATTAGCTAAAGCTCTGACTGTTTCGTGAATTTGATAAATAATGTTTTCTCGTGAGTACTTGGACAAATGGTCATTGTATGACTTAATAGTACGTTCGGAGACGAGGAAGAGCATGAAAAATCATCTTTGCACTTTGTTAGGAAATTCGTCGATCATTTGTGCATTCTGAGAGATTGATATTGTTGAGACAACGATGTTCTTAATTGAGGATATCTCTTTAAATCCCGCCAGTTTTAAGATCTATCACCAATTGGCCAAGACCGATAACAGAATGGAGAACTGAAACCTTTTTGAACCTTGCAGAAGAATTCTGGATGATGTTCACGAGTTGCGATACCATTGAGAAATTTCGTGAACCGAGAGAAACAACTTAGTTTGATTGAGAATCGAGTTTTGGAAAAGCTGAAATAGAAATCAGCTTCCTTACCCTCGGGCGGAACAATGTTGGGATACTTCAGAAAGAGACTCGATGATACTCCCATGCTGCACAGAAAGTTTTTCGTATGCATCAAGACAACTAGAAGCGAATCAAGACAACAACGGCGGCTACCCTGAAGAGTGAAGACGTTCCTTGTAAGGCAGAAGTGTTGACGATACAGAAGAAGACAACCCAGTCAAGACGGCGAACCCGGAGCTAATGGAGACGTACAGTCTCACTTCCCTATTCATCTTGGTTGTACTAAGATGAATTGAGAGCGGAAGCAGACTGGATGATGAAGAGATTTAAAGATCGTGCCAGAAATTCACATGACTCCATCACATTCCAAGAAGAACTGCAGGAGGCTTGACGAACCAGACACAAGTTCTCGATTTTGGTTTCACTTTTCGATTGATGGACAACGAAGACAGATTAACCGGACTTGAAGAGATTTGACTTGTTGAATGAACGAAAATTTGAAACAGGCCCTTTATGTTTGGAAGAATTGATTCTATGAAGGCCGAAGTTATTGGCGACTAACTTTTATTTCCATCGACCCTCTTAAGTTTCGTTATAAAGTAATAAGATCCTCTTATGATTTAAGTTCCCTAGAAGTATTTTAGTTCGTATTTATTTTCGTATGTTCGGTGATGGCTTTGTTTTGAGAGATTTTGGTAAATTGTGGAAGATATGATGCTTGTGACGGCGTACCTCACTTCTGTTAGGCAATCTGGAGCTTTGATACTCTTGCGAATAGTTTCGTTTTTCCCTCTTGACTATGGCATTCGATTTTGGTTGACGTCTGAGGCTGTAGAAGTACTAGGTGGATTAAGATAGGTGGTTTTGATTACGACTTTGAGATAAAGTATGACCATCATGAGGGTATATTTATATGATGCCAGTATTATGACGTCTGGCCAACGTGATAATACTTACATCATATAACGTGCACTTGTTGTGGGCATAGGATATCTTGGGGAGTACCTAAGAAGTTTAGAATTTGATCTCCGTTAGATTATCAGTGATTAGTGAGACTTTAGGTTCATCCTATCTATGCGTATACTATGCTTTCGTTCATTAGATATCTGATTGAGTTTGAACTCTCGATTTGCATTCCGTTGACCTCAGTTATGAATCTTGAACTCCTTCTAGAACTTCCCTGTAGATGAAATTAATTTGATTTGAAATCTTGATCGTATTCCATATGAACTTTTGAAGACTCATCTATTGTCCATTTTATGTTGCATGGACCTCTTGATCCGAATCAACCTATTTTGTCTCCTTCTGAGGAAATTGAACTCACCTTGTTTTGATTTGAGTCATGAGAAACTATTTGGTCTGAAGACATTTTTGGAAGGACCACCCCGGACGTGAGAATATTTGTGACGACCTTTTGCGACTTGCTACGACTCCGTTTAGCTTTGCGAATTCAATTTTCGAGGACGAAAATTTTTTTTTAGAGGGGAAGAGTTGTAAAACCCTAAATTTTTGTTCATTTGAAATTCCCATTTTTGCCCCTCAAAATTTTTGAAGTTATACGAACATAAAATTTATTATACAAGGACAAGTATATTTATTTTAACTTAAGCTTTAACCATACGTTGTGATACGATATGAAATGAAAACATAAACCATGAGCCGCAAATGAACATCACAAGTTAAGTATATTACTAAGGACCCAACTTTCATTTGAGATGGACACAACTTGTATTACACAATAGCATTAAGGAAATAAATATCATTTGAATATTCACAACTTATATTACAAAATAAATGGCACACAAAGCTAAAAAAAAAATATCATTCGGATATTCAAAGGAAGGAAGCAGTCAACCAAAAATCAAGGCGTAAATCATGGCATTTAACCCAAAATTTCGGGCAATCACTTTGATATTTACCTCATATACCTCCCAATTCCCTCCTCAATTCACGACCCTCTTCTGTTGACTACTATACCTTTCAAACCATTTTATTAAAAGGCATATGTCTCCTTCTCTCCTCCATTTTGGTGCGAGACTGGGAACACACACACCAAATTAAAACATCAAACTAAGTATCTTGTTCTTTCTCTTCATTATGACATGCTCATTCCTTGGACTATCCCAATCTATTTCTTCCATTCGAAAATTTAACAACAAAAACAAACCCACACCATCATCAACACCGATCCATCATACTCGACCAGAAGTTTGGAAGAAGGTTGGATCGTGGGACGTATTGTTCGAAGGGTATTCGCGTGCTTGATTCGCGATAAGTCTTTTGTTCTTGTTTCACACGTACATCCGACTCGAAGGTACCTAAACTCGTTTTGATGTTCTCCTTGTTTTGTATAAACGATTGCTTCGTATGATATATATATATATATATATATATATATATATATATATATATATATATATATATATATATATATATATATATATATATATATATATATATATGAAAAGACATAGCCAGGTCACGTTAACATATCACACGACTCATATATTTTGATCACCTGCTTGTTTTGTTTCGTTAATGGAAGGGTTCACACGAATGAGATGTATAACTAAAACCATGTTTCGTTTGATACAAGAAATACGAAAGTAAACAGGCCATGTCACGCTAAAAGTCACCAACTCATAATATATGATTGTTTATTTTCCACGTTAAAATGATCGCATGAAATGGGAACGTATAGGTGTCGACCTTGAACTTTGGGCGTGAGTTAATGGTCTGTCACATTTGAAACTGTGTGGGTCTAATAAAACCTGTGCAAAACATGCACGCTGAATGAGATTTAAAGCCTATAAAAGAAAGCATATTATCAGTTTTGAATATGGTTTAGTGTGGTTTGTTTTGGCCCAGTTATTTCATGGGTGTCGAGTGTGTTTGTTTGGTCGTGCGTGTGGTTGTGAAATGGGGCGAATGCATGGGAAGAGTAGGGTTTGTTCGAGTGACTTGGTGTGTGGGAAATATGTGTGCTTGCATGTGTGTATATCAAGAGTGTGTTTGTATGAACGTAAAGATCATAAAATTCTGCATGGAATCAGTGTCTAATGGTGTTGGCTGGGTGAATTTTAGAACTGTAAATGTGTGTATATGTGTGTGTCAACCAAAGGGCTAGTAACATGCATTCATGGCATATAATAAACAAAAGAAGAAAGTGTGTAAACTGTTTTGAAAACTAGGCGTGTAAACTGTTTTGAAGAAAGGTAGCGCACGTGAGTTTATGCTGTCATGATGGTTGTCTAATGAGGTGCTTGTGGGTGAGTTGTGTTGTAAAAGTGTGTATGTGATTTAATAACGTAAATAAATTTATATAAAGGACGCATGCATGGTATTCATTTAAATCATAAGCATGCATGGCAGTAGAGCATGGCATGCTTTTCTTCTTTCTTCTTGGTCCTACCTTTGATACATCAATTCATAGTACATTGTGTGTAGTTGTCTTTTGGCAGTTAAAAGGGTAGACACACTACAAGAAAGTATAATAGACTAAAGTTCCATTTATGTTCATATTCCACCCTACACCTTACAAGCTATACACATTAAAACCCCATACCTACTTCATATTCATAATAAGTCCCAACTCATGTATGGTGTCATTAACTTAACTAAATATTATTATTAACAATAAAGGACTAATTTTGCTAACTTTACTAACGTTTAAAAACGGGGAATTACTGAAGTAAGAAAATTATAAAAAAAATGGAAAGTATACTAAAATTAAATTGAACGGGTGATGCATGCGGTGTCATAGTATAGTTTTAGCACGTTTAGATGCCTACTCAAGTTTTAAATTTATATTTAGCCGACTTATCAATAACACACACACTTAACGAGCAGTGTACCCGGTCAGTATGAATATAATGGTAAGTAGAGTGTCGATCACTAAGAGTGGAACGTATTATCTAGTTATTCTAATCAGTATTTTAATATCCTAACGCAAGGGGGTTTCAGCCTGAGAGACTGGCACGATTTTTTTGCAATTAAATAATAAAATAAACCAATAGGCACGAATCAGCAAGTAGCACACACGTACACAGATAAATACTCGAGACAATAAGAGGGCTGTCCTTATGATTAAGTAGATTGTCACTTGTTTTATTGATAGCTTTATATGAAGTGTATGTAGTTAACCCTTTCTCGTTGGTCCTATTCTTATCGGCGAGTAAACCCTTAATGATTACTTATGTCTAAAAGTTATTCCTAAGTGATCAATTTAGTAATAACCGTGGGAGCCACATTATTTTCCGCAGTCAAATGCCCACAAGCCACTAATAAACACAGAGGTTATCAATGCACTAATAAGTAGTAACCAAAGACATCAACATATAAACTTTAATTGATGGGAAAGCAAGTATTAAAGGGAGTGCAATCTTTCGTTGTCACATTACACAAGCCACCAATCCTGATGAATTAAAGTTTGCTAATCACAATAAAACAAAACTACTTAATGAATTAAACACATGCAGCACCTTCTTACAGCTCTTGTATCTTTGATTTGGGTGTGTCTTGTGCTGCCTCCTTGACTGAATTCGTCCTTGGTTTCTGGTCTTCGGTCTTAGGTTAAAACTTTGGAACTCCGAACTCGTCTGGTCTTTGGGGTATTTATAGTTTCTGTCTGAGGGAAGATGCGGCGCATCTAGTAATTAGATGCGGCGCATTGACTTAACTTCGCGTGGGGTCCAAGATTATAATATTCAGGAATATTCGTACACCGCCAGAAGATGCGGCGTAACTCCATGATTAGATGCGGCGCATGTCCTCTTGTATCTTGGATTGTATCTGGTGATATCTTGATAGAGATGCGGCGCATGTCATGAATGAGATGCGGCGCATCTGGAGCAGATTAGTCTTGATCTTCTTCATTTCAGTAGACTCTTAACTTCTTGCATGTTTTGCTCCATAATCAGTCCAAAATCGCTAAGTTTCACCAAATGCTTGTTTTTACCTGAGAATTACAAAAGTAAACGATTAAGTATCAATCCTCATACATAATATAGTAAAACAAGTCAAATTAATAGGATAAATGATAGTAATAAAATGTACTTATTTGAGTTCATCAAATATCCCCCCACTTGAACTTTACTTGTCCCTAAGTAAACCTTAGAATTTCTCTTATGAAAATGTATCCTAAAAGATGTTAGGATTTATTTTTATATTTAAGCATGTATTCGTTTATTTCATAATCACACAACTAAACACTTAACGAATTAGAAGTAAAATAAAATAAGTCGATAAAAGCAAATCTAATCATTTAACTGTCCAGTCGTGACGAATATTCTATCATAAGCTTGGCAAGTATACACATCTCCACCACTAAAGCCAAGGAATAACAAGTCTAAAGCGGTAAAAAGGGTTTTTAGGCTTAAGGGTTAATTATTCTCTTTCACTATCGATCTCAAATTCCAGAAAAGGCGACAAAATCACAAATACATGATCGAATCCACGAACACGATACTTGCAATTGCTCAAATCCTTAACTCGAATAGGCTAAAGATAGGTCCAAACTTTACCAATAATAATATATCAAAAAGGGCGACAAAATCATAAATACATAGCCGAATCCACGACTACGATACTTAAGATTGCTCAAATCCCTAATCTCAATAAATCAAAGGTTTGGTTGGATAAAGAATAGGGTATGGATAACATTTGGGATATAAATTGGTGTAAAAAATAAAAAATAAACAAAACAAATAAATTAAAATCCTAAGTGTGGTTAATCACTATCCCAACCATCCCATGAATAAGACTCATATCATCGAATAACTCACGCTTTAACACTTGAAACACACGCTTTAGGTAGACACGAATTATACTCAACAAGATCTTAATCAAAGAATAAACCTTAATTGGCGTTCCCATAACGGCCAATTCCCATTCAATCCATAAATATAATACAACAAATAGTGGCCATATGAACCACTTACATAACTTTACATCGTTGGTTTAAAACTAACTTCCAACTTTTCTTTCTTTCTTTTTCTTTTCTTATTTTTTCGATTTTTTTTTTTTTTTTTTTTTTTTTTTTTTTTTTTTTTTTTTTTTTTTTTTTTTTTAAACATAAACATAGATGTGTAAAATTTCACCACATCACTATAATGATAATTCTGGATAATTTTTCTATACTTTTCATACTTCAGAAATAACGGTAATAGTGAAAGTAGTAAACACACGAAAAATAAACTCAAAGATATACAATATTTACTTTCACTCCAATTGCATTGTGCAATTTCCCGACCTAACCATAGATAATGAATTACGCACGCGAACACAGGTAATGTAAGGAAACACACTTTGCCTATAGCAATTAACCAACCACGGATTCTAATCTACAGGGTAGGCTAAGGTGTAAGGGTGTAACGAAACATTTTAAACATAGGTGTAAGAAACGAAAGGAATGACTCTGAGGGTTTTTCTAGGGGTATCTTACTCTAAAAATGAGAGTAACAAAAGGGTTTATACGGGGGTTAACTAACCAGTGTAGTTAGTTAATAACACATAACATATAAAGGCTATTTGGGTGTAATCCTAGAATTTTACCAATTTAGACAAGTCATTCCAATTATATAAATAATACTCATTATGGTGGTCTCGAATAGTATACAAGCCAAGTTCTAAAGTTTACAAGTCACCGGCACACTCATAGATTTGTGAATTTTGAAAAATCACAATTTTTGAAAATAACGCCATGTGTGCAGCTATGCAACTTAGATCTTAAACAAAATCATGCTAAAAAAAAATTTTAAGTTTGATATATTAAGCACATTTTAAGCATAATTTTTGAAAAAGTTTAGGACAAGTAATTGTTAAGTGTTCTAATTCTCCAATCCCCCCACTTAAGTTAAACAACGTCCTCGTTGTTTGTATAAAAGGTTAAAAACTGGAAAATAAAAGAATTAGAACAGAAAAACTCCCCTGAGATTTGCTCGGTATGATCCTCCATTAGTATAAGAGCAAAAATCATCTTTCTTGTGGATGAGAACGTTAAAGCTTCATACTTGATGTATCCACAGGAAATCCAGGAAACTATAATACCACCAACACTTTAAAACACACCTAAGATAAGAAAGGTTCAAACTTGCATAATACATTAGTAGTTAGGAAAAATAAAACTTAAAAAATTAAAACTGAAAATCATCAGGTCAGTCGATGCGCCGTATCTTATGGAAGAAGATACGCCGTATCGAGCCTGGAATTAATACGGATCAGAATAAAGATGCGCCGCATCCTTAACCAGGGATGCGCCGCATTAAAATAAACTGATAAATAGTTTTAAAGTCAAAAATAAAAATGCAGAAAAATTAAAATAAGATATGACCATTGCAGGAGATGCGTCGCATCTCAGGATGGAGATGCGCCGTATCCTCATGCGGGCCTGACTGACTCGACACAGAAAACAGAATAATAAAAAATTTCCGGGTTGTCTCCCGGTAAGCACTTGTCTTTATTCCAGAGTCTTCAAGTTAGACTCACGTTCAGCTCAGCAATAAGTCCTTGTCACGGTCCATCCTTCTTCCTTCATCCGAAAGATTTTCCCGTATATCTCTGCGATGTTTTCTTCCGTACGACTTAATCTAGTATAACTCTTTGTCTTCACCGCAGTATATTCTTCATCAGGACCCAAAGAATATTTGATGATTTTAAATTTTTCAGAAATAATCATGGGTGGCTCATTGTAAGGAATCCCAAGTAGTTGACACTTTCTTTTGGTGAATTCTTCCTCGTCTTTATCAACAAACTTAAAATAAGGATCCTTAATCAAATAATCATCTAGTTCTTCAATCAACGACTTATTATTATTATCATCTTGAATCGCCTCCCATTCTCTTTCCAAATCATATTGTAACCGTCGACTAAGCTTTGTGAAATCATCAAACTGTTTATGCACCCATTCCCAGAAAGTAGTATCCGATGTCCCCTTAAGTCCTTTCAAGCGTTCAATTCTCCCCTTTTCTTGTAAAGCCTCCGCTTTTTGTGGGCAGTCTTCAACATTATCGTACCACTCATAATCTTCAAAGGTTACATCGTTTCCAACCCGTCTCATCCCAATTATACTTCCCCCATTACAGGTTCCGTCACTTTTATAATCACAGGTCGGCCAAACACTACTCCCGTCCTTGAAAACGAAGGGTGTACAAGTGTGATTAATGTGCGCAAATTCCCATGGTTTATCCCAAACCCATGGTACTTGGTCATTCCATTCATAGTACCAGGTGTTTTTGAAATCATCATAAGTCTTAAATCCTGGTAGATCTCCAGTAAGCACATCATCGTCGACTTGAAGAAGGTAGTTAAATTCTTTGAACTGCTTGCACAAGGGTGTCTCATAATCGAACACATCAATGTCAATCCTGAAAAGTTCTTCAATGCCCTCATTGATTGTTGAATCATGAAGTGACGACCCATAATTGCTTTCTACTTCTTCGTCTTCTCCTCTCATCCAATATACCCATAATGCATCCTTAGTAGCACGATCCATGCTCTTATGGTTATTAAACTTACTAGCCAACCATTCTGAAAAATCAACATCGTTAGGATCGTGGTTAACGTCAAAGCAAGCCTTTCCAATCATATTCTTTTTTATCTCCATGAACTCGTTAAATTGCTTCTTAAAACTCCGAGTCAACCATGAAGTCATAATCTCCTTGACTTCATTTGTAGGGGCAAATTCCGGACTACCATATTTGAGTTCTAGCCAATCATTGAGGGAGAGGTCTATCAATCTTACCAATCTGCCATGAAATAGTAACTCCGCCAAAGCATAATTCATGTCATTATCCAGATAGTTCTCATTTAATCCCCAGTACTGTTCGGAATAAGGCATGTAAGAGTTTTGGGTATTGCCTCCACCACAGCTGTTGTTGTTTGAGTCCATGTATGCAAGATAGAATTTCCCATCATCTTCTTCGATAGTAGTCCAGTTCAATCCTTCGGCTTCAATGATAGGCCATAAGAGCGACAATTCTTCTCCAGTGTACCTCACAAATACATCATAAGAGAATACCTCTTTGTCAATGTTGCATAAACGCATGAATTCCTTAAAAGCAGCTTCAAGAGGAGTCTCCCAAGAGAATAAATCTGCATCGATCATGAGTACATTGAATGAATCTGAAAACAAGCATTCCTTAGCAAGATATCCGTTAACTGACATGTCTTCCATAGCAAAATCTGTCATCCAAGGTAAAATCATCAGTAGGATTTGTTCGCTAGAAGAGAAATTAATGAATATAGAAACGGATATATGAATACAAATAGCTAATATCTGCAGACGATGCGCCGTATCCAAAAAGTTGGATACGCCGTATCTTATAATCGTTAAAATTTAATCAGACTTTATTCAGAAAATAGATACGCCGCTATAGAATTTATGAATGCGCCGTATCGAATTAATTAATCAAAAATCAGCTTATCTAATTAAAATTAAATGCGTCGTATTAACGAAAGTTAATGCGCCGTATTTTCGTTACGTTTAAAAATAAATATCGATTTTTGATTCAGTAAGATGCGCCGTATCGATATAGATCGATGCGTTGTATCTGTTTAATAATTCGCAAACTGTTTTTAATTAAAATAATAGATACGCCGTATCTGCCAAAGCAGATGCGTCGTATGGCGTTAACGTTTAGAAAATTTTTTTTATCAAAAACAGATACGCCGTATCTGCAAAAGCAGATGCGTCGTATTACTTTATCGCTTTTTAAAAAAAATTGGTATTAAAAACAGATACGCCGTATCTTGGGGAAAAGATGCGTCGTATCGAATTAATTAAACGCGTTGTATTTTAAAAAAAAATTAAACACAATACGCCGTATCTGAGAGATCAGATGCGCCGTATCGTTTGATTTAGCACAGTACAACGATAGCAGAACAGAAAAAATACGAAAAATAAAAACAAAAATTAAACACACAAACAAAAATAAACACACAAAAATAAAAGAAAACAATTAACACACAATACAACAAATATGCAAAATAATACAATGATGCAATTAATCTAATAAAAAGAAAAACCTAATTAAAATACTAATCAAATTAACAGATAATAACAATTCACTCCCCGGCAGCGGCGCCAAAAACTTGATGCGTGCGGTGTCGTAGTATAGTTTTAGCACGTTTAGATGCCTACTCAAGTTTTAAATTTATATTTAGCCGACTTATCAATAACACACACACTTAATGAGCAGTGTACCCGGTCAGTATGAATATAATGGTAAGTAGAGTGTCGATCACTAAGAGTGGAACGTATTATCTAGTTATTCTAATCAGTATTTTAATATCCTAACGCAAGGGGGTTTCAGCCTGAGAGACTGGCACGATTTTTTTGCAATTAAATAATAAAATAAACCAATAGGCATGAATCAGCAAGTAGCACACACGTACACAGATAAATACTCGAGACAATAAGAGGGCTGTCCTTATGATTAAGTAGATTGTCACTTGTTTTATTGATAGCTTTATATGAAGTGTATGTAGTTAACCCTTTCTCGTTGGTCCTATTCTTATCGGCGAGTAAACCCTTAATGATTACTTATGTCTAAAAGTTATTCCTAAGTGATCAATTTAGTAATAACCGTGGGAGCCACATTATTTTCCGCAGTCAAATGCCCGCAAGCCACTAATAAACACAGAGGTTATCAATGCACTAATAAGTAGTAACCAAAGACATCAACATATAAACTTTAATTGATGGGAAAGCAAGTATTAAAGGGAGTGCAATCTTTCGTTGTCACATTATACAAGCCACCAATCCTGATGAATTAAAGTTTGCTAATCACAATAAAACAAAACTACTTAATGAATTAAACACATGCAGCACCTTCTTACAGCTCTTGTATCTTTGATTTGGGTGTGTCTTGTGCTGCCTCCTTGACTGAATTCGTCCTTGGTTTCTGGTCTTCGGTCTTAGGTTAAAACTTTGGAACTCCGAACTCGTCTGGTCTTTGGGGTATTTATAGTTTCTGTCTGAGGGAAGATGCGGCGCATCTAGTAATTAGATGCGGCGCATTGACTTAACTTCGCGTGGGGTCCAAGATTATAATATTCAGGAATATTCCTACACCGCCAGAAGATGCGGCGTAACTCCATGATTAGATGCGGCGCATGTCCTCTTGTATCTTGGATTGTATCTGGTGATATCTTGATAGAGATGCGGCGCATGTCGTGAATGAGATGCGGCGCATCTGGAGCAGATTAGTCTTGATCTTCTTCATTTCAGTAGACTCTTAACTTCTTGCATGTTTTGCTCCATAATCAGTCCAAAATCGCTAAGTTTCACCAAATGCTTGTTTTTACCTGAGAATTACAAAAGTAAACGATTAAGTATCAATCCTCAAACATAATATAGTAAAACAAGTCAAATTAATAGGATAAATAATAGTAATAAAATGTACTTATTTGAGTTCATCAACGGGACGTAATATTTGATATTTAATCCGTATAGGTTCCGTGAAGTGGGAGTGATCATCTCGTGACTTTTCTTTTCCGTTTGCTTGCTTTGAATAAGGTACAGATATTCTGCCCTTTTTAATAAGGTGCCTTCAGTCTCTTGAACTCTGATTTGATGTGACCCTGACCTTTGCTATGAACCTTTGACATTTGAACCTTTGGCATATGAACCTTTTGATATGAACCCTGTGATTTGAACCTTGATATTTGGACTATGATTATATGAACCTTTGCTTTGATATGAACCTTTGACCTTTGACCCCAGTTTGATACCCGAGCCAAGTTCGTTTCCTAGCCATGAAGGTAACATGGCCGTGCCTGTGATGCACCACTGGCATGACTAGCGTGTAGCCCTAGTGATTTGGTTACACCGTCCCCATTTTGATTATGATATGCTAGCACACTATGATATGTTTTGTTATGGCCAATATGATTTTTTCGGGGGGCGAATGGATGCATCCTAGGTTCGAGTCCGTGTTCGTGGACAGTTCGTTTTGATATGATATGGTGACTGAGGATGGGTGCAATCCACTTTTTTCACAAAGTTCGGGAGCTGATCACTCCAACTGGTACATGAGGACACCCCTCATATTATCAGCTTATTTGAGAGGCATCCCCTCTACATGATTATGATATGATTATGATATGATATGTGATTTGTTTGGGCTCGTGGTGGATGACTGTCCTAAACCTTTACTCTTTACACCTTTACTTATATCTTATTCATTATGCTACTTCTGTTCATTTCCGTTTACTGTCGTTTCCGTTTATTATATATCTGTTCACTGGGCTTTTTAAGCTCAGCCGCGTTTCTTTTCCCGCGGCAGGTTTTAGTTGGAAGCTGGGTAAGAGTGAAGAGACTTTTGGACTTAGAAGACCTTGATAGTTATTCTGAAATAGGAGTCATTAGAAGGATTGCATTTGCAGACTTAATATTTAGCTTTTGTTTCCTTTGTATCCTTGTGTATTCAATATTTCATTTGTAACCTTTGAGAATCTTTGTATTACTATTGAATGTATGCTTTGTTTGATCTGATATGAAGCCATTAATGTGATACTTCTACCCTTGCTGGGTTGGGGTGTTACAGAGATGACTATAGAGCTCTATACAATGCTAACGACATCAACAACGCACATCAGATGCAATTCCTAACTATGGGCCAAGTGTTAACCACAATGTCTCACCAGGCGTAAAGCAGTTTATTAACTCGCTTGTTTCATTTGAGTCTGTATGAAATGAGCCGAGATGTTAAACGAATGAGCCAAGATGATATGGTTATACACGAGATGTTAAACGAATGATCCGAGATGACTATAGAGCTCTATACAATGCTAACGACATCAACAACGCACATCAGATGCAATTCCTAACTATGGGCCAAGTGTTAACCACAATGTCTCACCAGGCGTAAAGCAGTTTATTAACTCGCTTGTTTCGTTTGAGTCTGTATGAAATGAGCCGAGATGTTTAACGAATGAGCCGAGATGATATGGTTATACACGAGATGTTAAACGAATGATCCGAGATGACTATAGAGCTCTATACAATGCTAACGACATCAACAACGCACATCAGATGAAATTCCTAACTATGGGCCAAGTGTTAACCACAATGTCTCACCAGGCGTAAAGCAGTTTATTAACTCGCTTGTTTCGTTTGAGTCTGTATGAAATGAGCCGAGATGTTTAACGAATGAGCTGAGATGATATGGTTATACACGAGATGTTAAACGAATGAGCCGAGATGACTATAGAGCTCTATACAATGCTAACGACATAAACAACGTACATCAGATGCAATTCCTAACTATGGGCCAAGTGTTAACCACAATGTCTCGCCAGGCGTAAAGCAGTTTATTAACTCGCTTGTTTCGTTTAAGTCTGTATGAAATGAGCCGAGACGTTTAACGAATGAGCCGAGTTGATATGGTTATACCCGAGATGTTAAACGAATGAGCCGAGACGGCTATAGAGCTCTATACAAAGCTAATGACATCAACAACGCACATCAGATGCAATTCCTAACTATAGGCCAAGTGTTAACCACAATGTCTCACCAGGCCTAAAGCAGTTTATTAACTCGCTTGTTTCGTTTGACTCTGTATGAAATGAGCCGAGATGTTTAACGAATGAGCCGAGATGATTGGTTATACACGAGATGTTAAACGAATGAGCCGAGATGACTATAGAGCTCTATACAATGCTAACGACATCAACAATGCACATCGGATAAGCAATTCCTAACTATGGGCCAAGTGTTAACCACAATGTCTCACCAGGCATAACGCAGTTTATTAACTCGCTTGTTTCGTTTGACTCTGTATGAAATGAGCCAAGATGTTTAACGAATGAGCCGAGATGATATGGTTATACATGAGATGTTAAACGAATGATCCGAGATGACTATAGAGCTCTATACAATGCTAACGACATCAACAACGCACATCAGATGAAATTCCTAACTATGGGCCAAGTGTTAACCACAATGTCTCACCAGGCGTAAAGCAGTTTATTAACTCGCTTGTTTCGTTTGAGTCTGTATGAAATGAGCCGAGATGTTTAACGAATAAGCCGAGATGATATGGTTATACACGAGATGTTAATCGAATGAGCCGAGATGACTATAGAGCTCTATACAATGCTAACGACATCAACAACGCACATCAGATGTAATTCCAAACTATGGGCCAAGTGTTAACCACAATGTCCCACCAGGCGTAAAGCAGTTTATTAACTCGCTTGTTTCGTTTGACTCTTGATGAACTCAAATAAGTACATTTTATTATCAACATTTATCCTATTTATTTGACTTGTTTTGTTTTATTATATTATATATGAGAATCGATACATTAATGTTTACTTTAGTAATTCTCAGGTAAAAACAAGCATTATGTGAAACTTGGCGATTTTGGACTAATTATGGAGCAAAACAAGCGAGATGTCAAAAGTCTACTGAAATCCAGAAGATGCGCCGTATCTCACTCAACACATACGACACAATATCATACTTAGATGAATTCGAAGACCATTGCCTGACTTTGAAGAATGCGCCGCATGCAATTCTGTCATGCGCCGCATATGAAACTTTGGTCAAAGAAGAAGATCAAGCTCGTTCTACTCCAGATACGCCGCAATATACTTCTAACATACGGCGTATCACTATCAAGATTTCACCAGTTACAATCCAAGACAGCTAGAGTACATGCGCCGCATACAAAGATCAAGTTACGCCGCATCTAAAGATGGTGTACGAATATTCCAGAATATATTAATCTTGGACCCCACGCGAAGTCAAGTCAATGCGTCGCGTCTATCAACTCAATGCGCCGCATCGATCCCTCAGACAGAAACTATAAATACCCCAAGGTCAGACGAATTTAAGAGACCTTTTGTATAACCCTAGAGCCGAATCCAGACGACCAAGCAGCACAAGACACACCTCAAACAAAGATACAAGAGCTGTAAGAAGGTCATGCATGTATTCAATTCATTAAGTAGTTTTGTTTTATTGTTTTAGTACGCTTTAATTCATCAGGATTGATGGGCTTGTGTCATGTGACTACGGAATATCATGCACTCCCCTTAATATTGCTTTCCCATTAATTAAATTTTATATGTTGATGTCTTTGGTGACTTTTATTAGTGCATTGATAACCTCTGTTTCTAGCTGAGTCTTGCTTGGGTCGCCATGCCCCTTCCTCGCCTATTTATTCTAGCGTCTCTAGAAAAGTAGGATAGACATAAGTAATCATTAAGGGTTTACTCGCCGATAAGATTAGAGCCATCGAGAAAAGTTTAATTATATACACTTCTTATAAAACTAGCAATAAAACAAGTGACAAGCTATTTAATTATCAGGACAGGTCTTCTTATTGTCTCGAGTATCTATCTTTGTACGTGTGTGCTAATCGCCGATTCGTGCTCATTAGTTTAGTTTTCTATTTAATTATAACCAAACTGTGCCAGTCTCTCAGGCTGAACCCCCTTGCGTTAGATTAGGTTGTATAACTAACTTAGGATATTAAAATACTGATTAGAATAACTAGATAATACGTTCCACTCTTAGTGATCGACACTCTGCTTACCATTATATTCATACTGACCGGGTATACTGCTCGTTAAGTGTGTGGGTTATTGATAAGTCGGCTAAATATAAATTTAAAACTTGAGTAGGCATTAATACTACTAAACCGCAACGACACATCACGCGCATCAAGTTTTTGGCGCCGCTGCCGGGGAGTGAATTGTTATTATCTGTTAATTTGATTAAGTATTTTAATTAGGTTTTTCTTTTTAGTTTTTTGTTTTAGATTCTAACCACTAACCCTGTTGTATATTAGATAGATTGCATTCATTGTATAATTTGCATATTTAATGTTTTTGTGTGTTTTTGTTTTCTGTAATTTTTGTTTCTTTTTGTTTGTTTTTATTTTTGTTTTTCTTTTTTCTGTATTTTTCTGCATTCTGCTGTCGTTGTATTGTGCTGATACAAACGATACGGCGCATCTGTTTTCACAGATACGGCGCATCTGTTTTCACAGATACGGCGTATTGCGTTTAATTTTTATAAAATACAACGCATTTAATAAATTCGAGTACGACGCATCTTTCCCCAAGATACGGCGTATTCTGTTTTTAATAAGAAATTTTTCTAAACGCTAACGCCATACGACGCATCTGTTTTAACAGATACGGCGTATTTTCTATTTAAATTAAAAACAGTTTTTCGAATTATTAAACAGAAGCGACGCATCAATCTTTATCTATACGGTGCATCTACTAAATCAAAAATCTTGTATTTTGAAACGTAACGAAAATACGGCGCATTAGCTTTTGTTAATACGACGCATTTAATTTAATAAATATAATTGATTTTTGATATTCACTTTGATCGTTTCACTACTCTCGTGCACAAGTTAGTTTACTTTCAGAATAAATGATGGCTTAAGCATCACTATGGAAGATTACATTCTGAACCTAACCAAGAGATGCCAGCTGGAGTGATCAAACCTTCGATGACTGGAAGGTTGTAATAAGACGACAAGAGTAGAGGAAAACTCAGTACTGGTAACATTGAGTACCTTAAATTCTTGAAATAGAATTCCAGGTATCCTTTACAATAATTCACCTAGCCTTAAGGAGAGTTCTCTACGAAACCTCTCCTGAATATTTGACGATAAAAGAAAATTTCCTTTACTTTAATCTAACTATTACATGTTCATGTCTGAAAAGAAATTTTTTAAGAAACAAGTTACTAAAAAGTGAAAATTGCATGCTAAACACTGATATAAACCTCTCTTCTTATAAATTACCTAAATGCAAAAACACCGAATTCCACAACGAAAGTTGTGATTTCCGTAAGAGTTCTTCAGAAATTGATCTATGTAATACATCAGGTTCAAATTATAATCTCAATTTTGTAAGCTTAAAACGATATTTGCTCCTAACCTTGGAATAAATCATTATCCACTAAACAATAAGATTATAATCATTAATAAAACGGATATGCCTATTTCTCTTATCTTGAATTTATATATATCATATGGTATACCGTTTTACCCCAATTTGATGTATAAGGAAATGTGTTGCGGAGGCCAAGGTACGTTCCCTATTTAAATTTTGTTCACTGGCACAACAATACGGCGGATCTTAGTATTCTAAGCGCCGTATCTCTGACTAATTAACACTTATTGACCAGTCAACGAATTTAGATAAATACGGCGCATGATAATTATGCGATACAGCGCATCGTATTTTCCCTATAAATATGAAAGAGATGCGCCGGATTTTTACTTTTTACCCAAAATTTACACACAGTTAAAAAAAACGCACACCACTTATCTCGAATCAAACCCTTTAATCTGAGTTCTTGACCGAATCCTAAGCGTGGTATAAGGTAATAATCCTATTTAATTTTGTTTAAATTTAAAAATTAGGGTTTATGCAATATATCGATTTTGATGGAAAATTTAGGGGATTTGATTAGAACTTGGACTAGATGATTTCCCCTATATTAATTTTGGATAGATCATTGAATTTTAAACCGATT
This sequence comes from Artemisia tridentata subsp. tridentata, assembly GCA_021014915.2. NCBI lineage: Eukaryota > Viridiplantae > Streptophyta > Magnoliopsida > Asterales > Asteraceae > Artemisia > Artemisia tridentata. The sequence goes on from CP139508.1 coordinate 337,982,187, forward strand.
TGATTTGAATAAAAATTAGGGTTCGGGGAGATTGTTTTTGAATTTTGGCGGGAAAATGAAATCGTTGTGGTAAAAGGAACTTTTAGATTTTGATATATGGGTAAATGGAACCGTGATGTTGAGTGGGAGTTTAGGTCACGGGGCCGGATTCTTGGAAAACGTGCCTGACCCCTTTTTTTTATACTGATACATTGCTAGATGCGGCGCATCTAAGTTACTTGATACGGCGTAACAACCTATTTTTAATTTAAATATTTCCACTATTGTTGCGACGTATTACGTAATTTAGATACGACGCATCCTCCATACGCCGTATTTTATTTATTGGATACGCCGTATTAGTAATTGTTATTGCGTGCTCCGCATCTCTTTTATTTTGTGCAACTAAGATACGCCGCATTGCTTCATCAAATGCGCCGTATCGACCATATTTCAGAACTGTTCTCTAACCTTAAAATTTATTTCAGATGGCATTACCAGTTGTTGAACGCAGACATTTGTGGCTCCGTTTTGAAACCATGGGACTTACACCAGAAACTGAGGCTGACTATGAAAGGAGACTAAGGGTGATTTTCTTTAGGAAAATCTTTAGGGTTTCGGTTTTGGATTTTGAGGGTGTTGGTATGATTAACGGAGGGAATGCTGCTGGTAGTCTTCGTGATAGGTTAGAGATGGTGGTGAGGAATGAGGATGACGATGTTGTGTTTAGATCGTATGCATGGGAGAGGTTGTTTGGTATTGATGAGCCTCTGATTAAGGAGCTCATGCTAGAGTTCTTTAGTACGGTTTATTACAGGGAGACTGATGTGGAGTTAGATACAACTGATGCTCTGGTGTTTAGGTTAGGTGGGGTACACAGGCAGATGTCGATGCAGCAGTTCATTTTGGCCATGGGATTACATACTGAGGAGGAGATAGGATCTGCTGGGTTTGCTAGATACTGGACTGAGAGCTTACGGGTAGTTCCAGATAGGATGTTGCTCGGTGATTACTGGGAGAGGATATCCTCTGGGGGTGATTCCACCACTACCACCCCATCCTACACACTCATCAGAGAGCCTTTGAGGAGATTGTGCCACCGGATGATTGCGTTGACCATTGCTGGGAGAGGTCAGTCACCTGAGAAGGTGACCACTCTTGATCTCTTCCTTCTCAGGAGCATGGATGAGGGATTGGTGGTGAACATCCCTCACTTTTTGGCACATTTCCTTCATAGAGGCGCTTTAGGGAGAGACAGGAGGAGCCAGATGACCGGGGGACATTTTGTGTCTAGATTGGCCTGACATTTTGGTGTGATTGGTGATGAGATCCCTGCTGGTTTAGAGATTGAGGTGACCAGTTTGCCGGTTATTGGTCAGGATTATCTGGTTAGGTTGGGGATTTGTGAGATGATCATGGGGGGATGCTATTGGGTAGCATTGGGTCCCGTTAGACCAGTAGAGGTAGAGCCGGAGCAGGGAGATCCCCAGGGAGCTCCAGCTGCTGCTCCAGCTCAGGAGGAGCCACAGGTACCCCCGCCACCAGTTGTACGTACTGTCGGTCAGAGAGTAGAGCGAGCTGAGGAGGAGGTGAGAGCTTTGAGGGGTATAGTTGATGGTATGAGGGCTGACGTTGCTGTAGTCAGGAGGGATATAGGTTGGCTAGTTGGGAGTGTGAGTCAGATTCTGGAGCATCAGGGCACGAACCATACTCGCCCAGATGGTACTTATGTTAGAGGCATGATCAGATACTCCCGGCTCCCTTCACATGGCACACGCAGAGTCCGACCTAGGACCGATGATGCTAGCACCTCAGAGACTCGCTCGGCTGAAGGAGACGACTCCCCACATCCTTGATTTCATGTGTTTGAATTTATAGACATCGTTCCTCGTACATTTTTACTCTTTTGCGATTGCACTAAATACTATTATCATGTGTTTATTTAATGTTTCAGTTTATGTTTCTTATTATGTTTGATGGAGATTGGCATTAAGTTCAGCATGAGTGAACGAGAGAACCCGAGAGGTAAACCGTGAAACGTGCCAATTTTACAACAGACTGTTAACAGTCTGTTTGGTAACTACATGCGCCGCATTTAGTGAAACAGATGCGACGCATCCTATCCTTTATTTTATTTTATTTCGTACTTATTCCAGGCTTGATACGGCGTATCTTCTTCCATAAGATACGGCGTATCGACTGACCTGATGATTTACAGTTTAATTTTTTTAGGTTTTATTTTTACTAACTACTAATGTATTATGCAAGTTTGAACCTTCTTAACTCAGGTGTGTTAAAATCTAAATGGTATTATAGATTCCTGCATTTTTGTGGATACATCATTTATGAAGCTTAAACGTTCTCATCCACAAGAAAGTTGATTTTTGCTCTTATACGAATAATGGAGGATCATACCGAGCAAATCTCAAGGGAGTTTTTCTGTTCTAATTCTTTTATTTTCCAGTTTTTAACCTTTGACACAAACAACGAGGACGTTGTTTAACTTAAGTGGGGGGGGGGATGGAGAATTAGAACACTTACTTGTCCTAAACTTTTTCAAAATATGCTTAAAATGCGCTTAATATATCAAAATTTAAAATTTTTTAGCATGTTTTTGTTTAAAGTCTAAATTACATAACCGCACACACAACTCTATTCTTTCAAAAATATTAAAACTTTAGTGTGCCGGTGACTTGTAAACTTTAGAACTTGGCTTGTATACTATTCGAGACTACCATAATGAGTATTATCTATATAATTGGAGTGACTTGTCTAAATTGGTAAATTTCTAGGATTACACCCAAATAGCCTTTATATGTTATGTGATATTAACTAACTACATTGGTTAGTTAACCCCCGTATAAACCCTTTGTTTACTCTCACTTTTAGAGTAAGATACCCCTAGAAAAACCCTCAGAGCCATTCCTTTCGTTTCTTACACCTTTGTTATAATGTTTCGATACACCCTTACACCTTAGCCTACCCTGTAGATTAAAATCCGTGGTTAATTGCTTTAGGCAAAGTGTGTTTCCTTACATTACCTGTGTTCGCGTGCGTAATTCATTATCTTTGGTTAGGTCGGGAAATTGCACAATGCAATTGGTATGAAAGTAAATATTGTATAACTTTTAGTTTATTTTTCGTGTGTTTGCTACTTTCACTATTATAGTTATTTCTGAAAGTATGAAGAGTATGGAAAAATTATCTACAAAAATAGTGATAGAAAAGTTGTGAAATTTTACACATATATGTTGATGTCAAAAAAAAAAAAAAAAAAAAAAAAAAAAAAAAAAAAAAAAGAAAAGAAAAAGAAAAAGGAAAAGTTGGAAGTTTGTTTTAACCAACTTATGTAAAGTTTTGTATTAAGTGGGAGATATCACCACTATTTGTTGTTGTATATTATATTTATGGATTGAATGGGAGTTGGCCGTTATGGGAACGCCAACTAAGGTTATTCTTTGATTGAGATTTTGTTGAGTATAATTCGTGTCTACCTAAAGCGTATGTTTCAAGTGTTAAAGCGTGAGTTATTCAATGATATGAGTCTTATTCATGGGATGGTTGGGAAAGTGATTAACCACACTTAAGATTTTAATTTATCTGTTTTGTTTATTTTTCATTTTACACCAATTTGTATCCCAAATATTATCCATACCCTATATCATTCTTCATCCAAACCTTTGATTTATTGAGATTAGGGATTTGAGCAATCTTAAGTATCGTAGTCGTGGATTCGGCTATGTATTTATGATTTTGTCGCCCTTTTTGATATAATATTATTGGTGAAGATTACTTGGTCCTATCTTTAGCCAATTCGAGTTAAGCAATTGAGCAATTGCAAGTATCGTGGTCGTGGATTCGATCATGTATTTGTAATTTTGTAGCCTTTTCTAGAATATGAGATCGATAGAGATTAAAAAGGATGATCAACCCTTAACCAACAAACCCTTTTTACCGCTTTATACTTGTTACTCCTTGGCTTTAGTGGGGGAGATGCGTATACTTGCCAAGCCTATGATAGAATATTCGTCACGACTAAGCAACTAAACGATTTAGAATTGTTTTACATTAAAAAAATTATTTTGGTTTCTACTTCGTTAAGTGTTTGGTTGTATGATTATGACAAAACGAATACGTGCTTAAATATAAAAATAAATCCTAATATCTTTTAGGATACATTTTCATATGATTAATTCTAAGGTTTACTTGGGGACAAGTAAAGTTCAAGTGGGGGGATATTTGATGAACTCAAATAAGTAAATTTTATTATCTTCATTGATCCTATTTATTTGACTTGTTTTATTATATTATATATGAGAATCGATACATTAATGTTTACTTTAGTAATTCTCAGGTAAAAACAAGCATTATGTGAAACTTGGCGATTTTGGACTAATTATGGAGCAAAACAAGCGAGATGTCAAAAGTCTACTGAAATCCAGAAGATGCGCCGTATCTCACTCAACACATACGACGCAATATCATACTTAGATGAATTCGAAGACCATTGCCTGACTTTGAAGAATGCGCCGCATGCAATTCTGTCATGCGCCGCATATGAAACTTTGGTCAAAGAAGAAGATCAAGCTCGTTCTACTCCAGATACGCCGCAATATACTTCTAACATACGGTGTATCACTATCAAGATTTCACCAGTTACAATCCAAGACAGCTAGAGTACATGCGCCGCATACAAAGATCAAGTTACGCCGCATCTGAAGACGGTGTATGAATATTCCAGAATATATTAATCTTGGACCCCACACGAAGTCAAGTCAATGCGCCGCATCTATCAACTCAATGCGCCGCATCGATCCCTCAGACAGAAACTATAAATACCCCAAGGTCAGACGAATATAAGAGACCTTTTGTATAACCCTAGAGCCGAATCGAGACGACCAAGCAGCACAAGACACACCTCAAACAAAGATACAAGAGCTGTAAGAAGGTCCTACATGTATTCAATTCATTAAGTAGTTTTGTTTTATTGTTTTAGTATGTTTTAATTCATCAGGATTGATGGGCTTGTGTCATGTGACTACGGAAGATCATGCACTCCCCTTAATATTGCTTTCCCATTAATTAAAGTTTATATGTTGATGTCTTTGGTGACTTTTATTAGTGCATTGATAACCTCTGTGTCTAGCTGAGTCTTGCTTGGGTCGCCATGCCCCTTCCTCGCCTATTTATTCTAGCGCCTCTAGAAAAGTAGGATAGACATAAGTAATCATTAAGGGTTTACTCGCCGATAAGATTAGAGCCAACGAGAAAGGTTTAATTATATACACTTCATATAAAACTATTAATAAAACAAGTGACAGGCTATTTAATTATCAGGACAGGTCTTCTTATTGTCTCGAGTATCTATCTGTGTACGTGTGTGCTAATCGCTGATTCGTGCTCATTTGTTTAGTTTTCTATTTAATTATAACCAAACTGTGCCAGTCTCTCAGGCTGAACCCCCTTGCGTTAGATAATGTTGTATAACTAACTTAGGATATTAAAATACTGATTAGAATAACTAGATAATACGTTCCACTCTTAGTGATCGACACTCTGCTTACCATTATATTCATACTGACCGGGTATACTGCTCGTTAAGTGTGTGTGTTATTGATAAGTCGGATAAATATCAATTTAAAACTTGAGTAGGCATTAATACAGCTAAACCGCAACGACACATCACGCGCATCAACTCTGTATGAAATGAGCCGAGATGTTTAACGAATGAGCCGAGATGATATGGTTATACACGAGATGTTAAACGAATGAGCCGAGATGACTATAGAGCTCTATACAATGCTAACGACATCAACAACGCACATCAGATGCAATTCCTAACTATGGGCCAAGTGTTAACCACAATGTCTCACCAGGCGTAAAGCAGTTTATTAACTCGCTTGTTTCGTTTGACTCTGTATGAAATGAGCCGAGATGTTTAACGAATGAGCCGAGATGATATGACATAGTACACTTATCTCAATGTTGAAAGCAACCCTAGAACCAATCACATGGACTTTGAATGTATTTGTCGACTAGAACTTTCAAGAAATTGTTGCAGGTAATACTCTCTCGTCCTAAAATTATTATCCCATTTTTACTTTTTCGGTATTTACTTTTCAACTTTAACTTTAAGTATATATTAAATAAAAGTACTTAAATTAAATATATATTTTTTATTTTATAAAAGTATTTAATTTTAAATCAAAGTATTTAATTTTAAATATAAAGTCTTTAATTTTAATTATATATTAGAAAAGTTTTAATATTTATTTTAAAATAAAAACTAATTTAAAAATTTTTTAAAAAAAAAAAGAAAAAGAAATAGACGCGGTTTGGGTTGACATTGTCGACCCATTCTGCTTATTAAAAATCTTTTAATATTTCTTTTAAAATAAAAAGTTATTTAAAAAGTTTTTAAATAAAAAAAAAACACTCGCAGTTTGGGTCGACATTGTCGACCCATTCTGCTTTTTACAAAGTTTTAGTATTTATTTTAAAATAAAAACTAATTTAAAAAGTTTTTAAATAAAAGAAAAAATGACGCGGTTTGGGTCGACATTGTCGACCCATTCTGCTTATTAAAAACCTTTTACTATTTCTTTTAAGATTAAAAGTTATTTAAATTAAAAAAAAATACTAGCAGTTTGGGTCAACATTGTCGACCGATTCTGCTTTTAAAAACGTTTTAATATTTTTTTAAAAATAAAAACTAATTTAAAAAGTTTTTAAATTAAAAAAAAAAGTAAACGCGCTTTGGGTCGACATTGTCGACCCATTTTGCTCAACGCTTTGACTGAGTTTTTTGTTGAAAGTGGTGTGGGCCATGGTCGAAATTTGGGTCGACAATGTCGACCCAAATATTTTGCTGGTGCCAAATATAAACTTTTGGAGTAGTGTTTTAGGTTACGATATATATATCGTTACGTTTTTAAAAATCAATTTAACATGTTCAATATCGCGTTTGGTCAAAAAGTCAATTTGGTTGGGTTTCGTATTGGGCTCGGCCCAACAGTCCATGAATCACCATCATAGTCCAAAATATAAATTTAAGCCCATTTTTCTTATTAGTGTTTATTAGTTACGTAACGAATTTTAATTAAATCAATTAAGCACTTATAAATAAGTTATTAAGCTAAAAAGTCAAACTTAGTCAAAATTCAATATCTTCAACCCAAATAATACCATTCGACCAAATATTGCGCTTGTACTAGTTAATCACAATTAATTACGGCTAATTCGATAAGTATTCCAAATTAAGTTTTCAAGCATAATTTCCACCATTTCATCACTTGAGCCAAAATTTTATGTTTTTCAAAACCACAATAATCTTGTAATTTTATTCTAGCCGATCCATATATATAACCATAAAAATGTATATATTGCCTTAATCTCGCATAATTAACATTAATCACATTTGTATCATCAAACTAGCACCATATGCAACAAGATTTACCACACAAGCAAGAAATACTCTAATTTGTACAAAAACTTCATATATGTCAAGCACTATATAATAAATAACAAGCTCTAGCTTTTTCCATTTTAACAAAATATATGCTTTTAACAAGTTTTAACATCATTAGACATAGGAAGAACATGTATTTAACAAGATTAGAAAAGTTTGATGATTCCTTACAATGCTTTTGAAGTTAACGTGAGGTAGAGGAGACCAAGAACAACGCAAACTTCACCAAATTTACCCAAACCACGTTCCAAATAACCTGAAGTGCTTGAATATATACTCTAAATTGTTTGAACTTCAAAGAAAATGTGTGGATCTTGGTATTTTTGCTTGAGCCATGAGTTTTGAGATAGGAAATGATCTAGGAAAGTTGGTGGTAGCTTAAAGGATAAGTGTGTTTTGTTTTGATGTCATTTAGGGTAAAATGGAGTAATATTTATAAGATTAAAATGGTTAGTGGGAAAATTTTAGCATGCAGTGGTGAAGTATTCACCTAAGGCCGGATATGGGTGGATGAGAGGAGGGGGAAAAATATTTTTACCTCCCGTTGGTGTATCGTGTGTCGGTTTAAGCTTAAATAGTTACCGTAAAGTCCCGGTTTGACCTTTTTGGACACGTATACGTAAAATAAAGTTTTTATCCACGTTTTTGTCAGAAATGTAATAAAATATTATTACTGACTCAAAAATATATTTATTTGACTGTTACCATGTGTACTGTGTTGTCGGTACGCGCGTGCGGTTGTTTTTCAGAAAAATGCGAGAAAGCTCTCAGTTAATTACGAGACTTGTCAGTAACTATCAGAAATAGGATAATTTATGCTTACTGACAAAAATATACTTTTTTTGCAGTGATTGTAAGCTACAGTATGCGGGACAACTCCCAAAAATGCGCAAAAATACTCAGAAACATGCAAACGCGCATAGAAATGCTTAGCTTAAAATTAATAAATAACCATTTATTATTAAAATACTAGTGGGAAAAGTACCGGTTGTCACATGTTCTTTTGATTCATATTCGTTTGCTTATGCTTATTACCCGTTTCTGCTTTGTATATATATCTGTTCACTGGGCTTTTTAAGCTCAGCCGCATTTCTTTTCCTGCGGCAGGTTTTAAAGTTGGAAGCTGGGTTTGAGTGAGGAGTGCATAGGAGCTTTTAGTGGACCACCCTGGCGATAGATCCCATTTGCATTTGGATTAGACTTGGGAGTTATCTACCATTTAGATTTGATTCAGATTTGTATTTCCAGTTGATAGTCAGTATGATGTAGATTTATTATGTCCTTAGTTTCATTTTGAACCTTTGTAACCATTATGTTTATAAGTCTTCCGCTTGCGTCGTACGTTCTGATTTGTCACCATAATGTAGCATTTTAGCTCTTGTCGGGTTGGGGTGTTACAGTTATGGTATCAGAGCCTAGGCTACAACTTGTAGTACATAAGTTATGGCCTGTGAAGATTTGGACCCTTAGGTTGTACTATAGGAGCTTATGAAATGACCCTTGAAGTTTTGCCTTAGGTTTCCCCTGCAGAAAACTTTAGTATGACCGGTGAGGATTGGGTAGATTATGTAATAAGGCGTTTGTTAGATATCTTTCTTCCGCATCACTCTGATTTATGCCTCTGATTTTTGCTAAGCCTTTATAAGATTATTCGTTCCAGAGATTTAGAAAATTTAGCAAGATACGCAACATGAGTTTAGAATGCTTTGAGACTTTTGTAGTAATGCCTTACAGGTTTCACTTTCTAATGTGACCGCATTCTTTCGAAATTCGATCTCCAATTCGTTTATGATTCGTTTAGATACCTTTTCGTTCGTTCAGAGAATTCGAATATGTATGAATCCGATGTAATCGACACCTTCTGTGGTTTCCCTTACTTTTGCTAAGCGTATTAAGGTTCCCTCTACACTATTAGAATGTGCTATACTCATTTCTATTCCTATGAGAAATCTTGTGATTATCCGTCACGAGCATCAGAATTGTTCAGTACGTTTTGATGATATCTGAAGATAAGTTTCGTTCTGCTAATCTGTTTCCTTTGGGAAAGTTTGATTCGGTATTATTTTGGATATGGATTTGTTGACTGAGCATCGAGATGCTAACAACAGTTATATTAGATTTGTCACCTTTGGCGATTTGAGAAACTCAAAATTTTGTACCATGGTTCCCAACCTGGTAAATAATTATGATCACATCTGCTTTAAAAATTCGTATGTTAATCTGTCGCGGTTATGAAGATATTTCGTTTGATGAACCTCGACTCGAGAGTTATTCGGTTGTTGGAAATTTTGTAATGTACTCCTTAATGAATTATCAAGATTTCCATCTGAGTGTGATCTTGTTTTGATCTGGTCATGAAGTTTGTTTAGTCACGACTCGAGGTAAAATGTGATTACAATAAAGGCATGTGTATATGATGCAAGTATTATGACGACTGGCCAACGTGATAATAGTTACATCATATAACTTGAACTTATTGGGATCATAGGAGATCTTGAGTAGTGCCTGAGATCAGTAAGTTGGTTGATTCAGAAACTCTATCCATATAAGATCAATGTTTTTCCTAATTCTGAAACTCCATATCTTATGACATAGGTGGAATGGAAAGAATTGAAAGACCATCTGCTAGGATCCTGGACACACAATTAAGGTGGTTAAACCTTGTAACTTTGTGTGTATGATATGTTGTGTTAAAATGATTAAGTGCGCGGAATTCACTCAACCAAACTTAGAAGGTTGTGTATGTTATGGAAATGGAATTGTTATGTTTGTTAGTTAGCAATGAACACATAAAGATTATCACCAAACGATTCAATATTATTAAAGATAATAATACGAGTGATCTTGAGATATCACTGGGGTTACAACCTTGAATCTTAAGTTTTTCTAACTTGTGATATTTTTGTGTTTGTTCTAACAGTTATGAGTGTTCTAAAATAACATATGCATGGACACTTGACAACTCTATTCTACTCATACCTAATTTTACAACTAAGATCTCTTTTATAGTCCAAAAGATCTTTACATATTGCTTAAAGTCTTAGCCAACTTACTTTGTTAACTTATCTTTTTGAGGGTCAGTACATAAGATACAACACGTATCTATGTATACAACTTGTTAACTAAGCACATGGGGTAAGATATTATCTACCGTATATTATTGACAAAAATACAATAAATATCTTTTCGATCTTATCCTCTCAGCAGCAGAATGTTCACTATCAGCAGCAACGAGTTATCGCTATCAGCAGGAACAAGTATCATTAGCAGCAGGATCAACATCAGCAGAATGCTAAGCCGAACAGCAGAGTCATTTATCACTAACAGCAGAGTGAAATGTTCTAGCAGCAGGAACAACATTAACAACAGGAACCATTTGCACTAGCAGCAGAATTACACTTAGAGTATTTCTTGGATTAGAACCCGATATTAGACATCTTGAATATTTAATTCCCAACAATCCTCCCCTAAACATGTGAATCTATTCAACATGTTTCTGAATTAAATCATGGATTGAAGATCTTTCAAACAATTATGTTCTTCAAGATTGAATATCTTCTTAGTAATTCATCTGCTTTGCTCTTCTTTGACTTTAACAATATCAAAACATATTGAACCAATCTTGGACTAAAAGATGGTGCAATTTCCTTGGATGGAGGAATTATAAGAGGCAATGATGTTGTGTATCTTGGATGCTTGTTTCAACAAGTGAAATCATCTAACCAGCATGTCTTTGAAGTGAAATTGAAACTTTTCTTCGTTTGATCTAGATAGAACTTTCTCCTTTGGAATGCTTCATCCCTTCTGAATATATATAATACTCCAGAATAAGCTCTATTCTTGTCATTTTCAACCTCCTCATCATCGTGTATGCTCTTGTCTTCTCCTTCCTTTTATTGGATTATCTTCCTTTTCTGGGCCATTATTTCCTCCCCTGAGATTGTTACCTCCCCTAAAGCAAATAAAATTTATTTCCTCCCCTTGTTTGGAAGATCTCACTATATACCTTTAAATCTTTCCTTATCATCTGATCCATCAAATAGAACTTGTTTGTCAGACAATATTGTACATGAAGCCATCAATTCCTTAAGAGTTTAAGTTACTGCCCTCATCACTTCTAGGTGTGTTAACTCCTATGAGAGGTGAATCGGTGGACATTTCAATTCATGATCCATCAATTAAATGGTTTTTGCGAATCCTTGAAAATCCTTTTAAGAAATCATTTGACTTAGTAGTATGTTCATGATTTTAGAATTGAAAAATCATACTACTTTCAACCATTTTGAAGGAATCAAGTGTATAACAGACACTTAATCAGCATTTCGGTTTAAAGCAACCTCTGGTTGTGTAAGAACCAATATTTTTCAGTTATAACTAACTGCCTGTGTAAAGATAAACCTATTCAAAAGGCTTTCTTAACAGGGTTTCCAGCTCATAGTAATTGTTGCCTCTAACACAAGTGTTAGATTCACTTTTACTAGCTGTTCTTTCTATCAGATGTCCTCAGACTTGCACATTATACTTAAAATATAAAATGATAGAAAGTGAGTTGCATCAGTTACTATCTGATCAACTAAGTCATCAATTCAATGTGAAATATCATAACTAGATTTCAAGAAAGAAGTTTTAAATTCCCAAACTCAGTCCATCATAAACCTATTATGGTCAGCAGCTAATATCTCAATTCTGCTGTTTCCATTTCACTTGAAACATCCTTTGTGTTTACATATTCATACCTGAAATTGTTAGTCTAAAACCAAAAGAACAATGTACAAAGTACTTGTCTTGCATTAGTATAATCATAAGACCAACTATATGAATAACACAATTTAAATTTGTACTATTAGCACAAACTTTTGTAATAACAGCAGTATTAGATAAATCAGCAGCAACAACAAAAATTTATTTACAAAAACACATCATATTGAAAATTTAAAGATTAAGCATTCCAATACTTGCTACCAAGTACTGAAACCTTGAAACATCAAAAGCTTTTGTTAGCAGATCTGCAAAATTATGTTCTGAAGCAATTTTAAGAACTTGAATTAATCTTTTCTTATTGCAGTCTCTTATAAAGTGATGTCTAATTTCAATGTGTTTTGTTTTAGAATGTTGTACTGGATTTTTAATAATACAAATTGTACTACTATTATCAATATAAATAACAGTGTTTAAGAAATTGTACCCATAATCAAGGAGTTGGTTTTGAAGCCATAGAACTTGACTAGAGCAACTTGCAACAGCTATATATTCAGCTTCAGTTGTTGAATTTGCCACACTTGTTTGCTTCTTACACTGCCATGAGACAAGTCTACACCCAAGGAATTGACATCCTCCAGTTGTTGACTTTCTGTCCAAGCTAGCACCAGCATAATTACTATCCGAATATGCTACCAAGTCAAAAGGAGATTCCTTTGAATACCATAAACCCAACCTTGGTTGACCCTTGAGATATCTAAAAATTCTCTTGACTGCAGTTAAATGAGAAACCTTTGGAGTAACTTGAAATCTTGCACAAACACAAACAGGAAACATGATATCAGGCCTAGATGATGTAAGGTACATCAATGAGCCTATCATAGATCTGTAAGTGTGTACATCTACACTCTCTCCATCTTCATCTTTCAGAAGGTGCTTCTCAGAGTCCATTGGTGTGCTTGCTATTTTTGAATCAGCAAATTGAAATTTTCTAAGTATCTCTGCAACATATTTGTCTTGACTAATAAATATGCCTTCAGATGATTGCTTAACTTGCAAACCCAAAAAGAATGTAAGTTCTCCCATAGAACTCATCTGAAACTTATCTTTCATAAGCTTCTCAAATTCTAAACACATATCTTTCCTAGTAGATCCAAAGATAATGTCATCCACATACACCTGCACTAACAGAAGATCCTTCTTGTGCTGTTTGATGAACAGTGTCTGATCAATCTTTCCTCTTTGAAATCCATTTTCTAATAAGTAGGAAGCTAGTGTTGCATACCAAGCTCTTGGTGCCTGATGAAGGCCATATAGAGCTTTCACTACTCTGTACACTTTGTTTGGATGTAATGGGTCAATGAAACCTGGAGGTTGTGAAACATACACCTCTGGTTCAATTTTACCATATAAAAATGCACTCTTGACATCCATTTGATAGACTGTGAAGCCTAAAAATGAAGCATAAGCTAGAAACAGTCTAATTGCCTCAATCATTGCTACTGGAGCATAAACCTCATCATAGTCTATTCCTTCTTCTAGTGTGTACCCTTGGGCTACTAATCTAGCCTTATTCTTGATCACTATTCCTCTTTCATCCCTTTTGTTCTTAAAAACCCATCTAGTGCCAATTACCTTCACACCTGTAGGTAAATCAACTAGCACCCAAACCTTTTGAATCTTGAACTGAAGAAGCTCTTCTTGCATAGCCTCTAACCAGCTTGAATCATCTAGGCTGTAAGAATTGTCTTTGGTTCAGTTTGTGAGAGAAAACATACAAACAAGCAAGAGTTTAAAAGCTCATGCTGTTTTGAAGCATAAAGGGCATCAAGAAGCCCTTGTTGGTCTGAAGACATCAATTATTGTCTTGTCTTCACACCTGACTGTATATCACCAATCACATGTTCCAGGGAGTGAACTTTGTGAGTTCTTGTTTGTGGTGTAGAAGGAACTTGATACGATGGTGGAAGATTACCCAAATCCACCTCATTATCTGTGAATTCTGCTTCTTTTGTTTCTGAAGGGCCAGCAGCATAGTCATCTGGCCGAACAGCAGAATCAGTAAGCTTATTAGCAGAGTGCTCTGACTCAGCAGCAGAATGGCCAGCAGGAACAGAGACACTACCAGCAGCAACAAAAATACTACCAGCAGAAACATTTGTTGTTCCTGAGTTCCATATTCTTTACTTTCATCTTCAACACCTTCTTTAGCTTTGCTAGAAGAAGATTCATCAGTTGTCGAATTTGATTCCACAATTGAACTTGACCATATTGGCATTATCACATCATTTTGATCTTTCTCTAACTCTGCCTCATTTGTTATATGAGAACCTGCAAATTCATTAGTTTCTGCAACAAAAGGCACATAATTCATTGAATTGGTTAGATACTCTAGATCAAATAGCCATTTTGGTCCTTGACCTTCTACATTGGATTTGTTTTCTAAAAACTCCACATGTAGATTTTCCTCTACTATTTCTTTTCTTATGTTGTAAACTCTAAATGCTTTGCTATTAAGAGAATAACCAACAAAGAAACCTTCATCTGCCTTACCATCGAATTTTCCTAAATGGTCTAAGGTATTGAGAATTATCACATGACATCCAAAAGGTATAAGAAATCCTATTGCAGGAGTTCTGCCATTAAAAAGTTCATATGATGTCTTATTGTGAGGTTGCACAACTAAAACTCTATTTTGAACATAGCAAGCAGTGTTGACTGCCTCTGCCCAAAAATTTATTGGTAGCTTAGAATCAGCTAACATTGTTCTAGCAGCTTCAATTAGTGTTCTATTCTTTCTTTCAGCTACACCATTCTGTTGTGGTGTTCTAGCAACACTAAATTCTCTCCTAATACCTTTTTCTTTGCAGAAGTCATCCATAACTCTATTCTTAAACTCTGTCCCATTATCACATCTAATGACTTTCACTTTCTTGCTTACTTGGTTTTCTATCTGTGTAATGAAGTCCTTAAGGATGCTTGATGTCTCATCCTTAGTGGCTAAAAAGAAAACCCATGTAAATCTACTATAGTCATCAGTAATAACTAGACAATATCTCTTATGCATTATGCTCATTACAGAAATAGGTCCAAATAAGTCCATATGTAGCATAAACAAAGACTGATTGATAAAGTTAAAAATCTTGGGCTTACAAGTGGCTTTGTGTTGTTTGCCTTTTAGACAAGCAATGCATGTTTAATCATTTTCAAATCTTTTGTGAGGTAAACCTCTTACCAAACCATTCTTAACAATTTTATTTATGGTTTTGAAGTTAATATGACCAAGCCTTCTATGCCATATCATTGATTCATCCAATGAGGCCTTTGCAACAAGACAAGTTAAATTCTTTTTAGGAATAATATTCTTCATGCCTACACTGTACATATTGCCTTTTTCTAGGAATTCTAAGAAGTACTTGACTTTCATCAGGCATCTTAAAATCAGGAGAAAGTACAAGACATTCAGTCTCACAGAAAAGAACATTATTCTTTTTGTCACACATTTGTGAGACACTAAAAAGATTATAATTTAGCTCTTTTACATAGTACACATCTTCAAAATCTAAATTTCCGGTTTTGATTGTACCTTTACCAGAAATTTTGCCACGAACACCCCCTCCAAAGGTAACATATCCTCCATTGAAAGCTTCAAAATCTGAGAGATAAGTCATGTTGCCTGTCATGTGCCTTGAACATCCACTATCTGAGTATCCTTGATCCTCTTGGTTTTAACTTGAATGTTCCTGCACACAAATAAGAGTGTTAGTTTCTTTTAAGGATCCAAGCCATTACTGACTTGGATCTGCCTCTTGCATCAATATAATTGAATATTTTAAGGACAGTTGATGCAACATTGGATTTAAGAATCCAACATGCTGAGGCCTTAACAGCATTTGCCCTTTTTCCCTTAGCAGCAGAGTGAACCACATGCTTAGCAGCAGAGTCTGCTAACTTTGTAGTTGAACTCTTTGGTCTCCAAATTTGTTTATGGACCACTGCCTTTGATTGAATGGGCCTTAGAACAGTTGTAGGTGCATGTTTGAAAAATGATTTTGCACCCTTAGCTGTTAATTTTGGGTTAATAGTCATAAATGGTCGAGCAGCAGGAACAAATTTGCTAGCAGCAGGATCATTTGGTCTATCAGATTTTGAGATAGACTTGTTTTTTACTACTCTGGGGTTTGATTTCTTAGAACTAGAGTGAAAGTGAGATTTAGGAGATTGCCTTTTGTGGTTCACTCTATGGTTTTCATACCCAGTTACCCATTGGTTGCAGAAAGCTGCAAGATGGTCAAAACTACCACATGTGTAACAAGCTTTATTATAAAAAGCAAAGTCATCACCTAATTGGTTAGACTTGAGGTTGTTCCAATTCCTTTGGTTACCTCTGGGCTTGTTAGTGGTTCTATATTGTTCACAATATCTAACTGGTTGCCTAACATGTTTAGTGTTTAATTTAGGCCTATCAGTATTGTGTTTGACTACCTTAGGAACACTTGTTCCTACTTTCTTAACCAAAACAGGTTTAGACATAACCTGATCTTCATCATTATCACTATCAGTTGTACAATCTTCAACAACTATAGTTTCTCCTTTCTTAGCAAAGGACACCTTGTCCTGATAAAGTAAAGTCTTATCTAAACTTTTACTTATCTTTTCTACCTTAAGGCTCTTACTAGCCTTAGAACCATATTCCATGATTGGTTCTTAAACTCAGCTAAACCTGTATGTGCTAGGTCAACACCTGGAGGTGAAGGAACACCTCTATATGGTGGAGGGACAGTTTTGTAACTTACACCTGAATTAGCTTTATCAATTACCTGAGCTTCCTAAATTTTATTCATTCCTTCTGAGGCATGTGCTAAAGTATCTATAGTAACTTTAACATTTTCTTTTTCATTTTTGACTTCAGATAACTGTCTACTTTGATCATTAAGTAATTCATCTCTAAATGCTATTCCTCTTTTTAAAGCATTTAAGTCATCAGTAAACGTAGATTCATTCTTTTTAAAATGTTGAATCTGTTTTTCTAAAACTCCTACACACCTCTTATGATTAGCTAAATTATGAAGGGCATCAATTAACTCTTCTCTAAAAGCATCAAATCTCTTTTTAATGTCTTCATAATTTTTAAGATTAGGACATGAATTAGTACAAGTAGGAATGGTATCTACCTCTGAATCAGAAGAGGCCATTAGAGCAATCTCATCGATAACAAGAGCAGCATTTGGTGGTGCATCCTCTTCAGTAGCCATAGAGCTCCAATCATATCCAATACCATCAATAGCCAGCATAGCCTTTGGCTCTTCCACTAGTACTTCCTTATTCCTCTCTTGCTTATACCAAGTGTTCCTATTATCCTGCTTCCTTGGGCTTCTACATTCTTTAGCAAAGTGTCCTAACCTATGACAGTTAAAACATTCCACTTTCTTCTTATCAAACCCAGCAGTATCATTACCATTTATGGTAATTTGCTTTCCAGTTTTCTGCCAAAACTTCTTAGCCCTCATGCTAAGTAAAGCAACTTGCCACTTAATATCCATCTCTTCCAAATCATCACCATCTACCTGCTCAAGGTCTTCATGATTTAGAGGAGAACCACTAGATTGACTGGTTATAAAGGCATAAAATGTTGGATCTCCAAGTCCAGCAATATCCTTTTGTAAACTAGTAGAAGGACCACCATAAGTAACATTAGAAACACTTTCAACTTCATCTACCTCTTCTGTATGACTAACACTAGGAACTGATAAGAGTGCAGCATTCCTAGAACTATTACCATAATTTCCACCCCTCTTTAGACTTTGTTCAACAATTTTAAAGTTGTTGAACAAATCATTAAGCTTCATTGTTTCAATTTCTGGTTTGTTCATCCAGACAATAACATGAGTATGGAAATCAACAGGTAGACTTTTCAAGAACTTCATGTTGAGATCTTCCTTCTCAGTCTCAACACCCAACACAGCTAACTGACTGACAAGCTTGTGTAGTCTTGAAAATAGTTTATCAAGAGACTCATTACTAAAAGCAGTAAAGTTTTCAAATTGGTGCTTTAGTAAAGTCTTTTGTGTTTTTTTTTGGTAGTTTCATTACCACCAAACCATGCATAAATCTCTTCAAAAAGAGTTTTTGCATCAAGATATTTGTTAAAAGATAGCATTTGCTCACCAGGAATGGTCATAAGCAACAAGTTTCTTGCTTTCTGATCATTTCTCTTCTGTATCTTTTCATCATTGGAAACTGGTCTAGTATTTCGTTTTCTAACTGTTTTCCCTTCAACAAGAACATCTGAATAGCCTAAAGTGAAGGAATCACCATACTGAATTATGTCCCAAAGAGCATAATCTTGAACCATAAAATATTGCTCAACTCTCATCCTCCATAACTCAAACTCATTGGGTTTGATCATGGGCAACTTTGCAGCAACATTGGTTTGAATATCTTGTACGTCCATTTTTGTTTCTTCTAAAAACAACAATATCAACATGTAGCTCTGATACCACTTGCTAGGATCCTGGACACATAATTAAGGTGGTTAAACCTTGTAACTTTGCGTGTATGATATGTTGTGTTAAAATGATTAAGTGCGCGGAATTCACTCAACCAAACTTAGAAGGTTGTGTATGTTATGGAAATGGAATTGTTATGTTTGTTAGTTAGCAATGAACACATAAAGATTATCACCAAACGATTCAATATTATTAAAGATAATAATACGAGTGATCTTGAGATATCACTAGGGTTACAGCCTTGAATCTTAAGTTTTTCTAACTTGTGATATTTTTGTGTTTGTTCTAACAGTTATGAGTGTTCTAAAATAACATATGCATGGACACTTGACAACTCTATTCTACTCACACCTAATATCACAACTAAGATCTCTTTTATAGTCCAAAAGATCTTTACATATTGCTTAAAGTCTTAGCCGACTTACATTGTTAACTTATCCTTTTGAGTGTCAGTACATAAGATACAACATGTATCTATGTATACAACTTGTTAACTAAGCACATGGGGTAAGATATTATCTACCGTATATTGTTGACCAAAATACAATAAATATCTTTTCGATCTTATCCTCTCAGCAGCAGAATGTTCACTATCAGCAGCCACGAGTTATCGCTATCAGCAGGAATGATGCGTGGTTTTGCAACCTTACAACAGGTTTTACCTCTCGAGGGATCTCAAGAGGCTTACAACCCCACCAGGCAGTGTACCTGACCGATGTAGTATAGTGTAGTGGTAAGTACGGGGGATTGATCATTCTCCATAGGGAATAGTGTTCGTTAGGTATGAAAAACTACTCTAATAGGTCTAAGGGTGAGAGAAGATTCTTTTTATGTTTTTATATTTTTTTTTATGAAAGCAAGAAAAATCTCGGGTTTGAAAGAGTGGGCGGAATTAGTTGCTAGTCAACTAACCCAAATTACTACAAACGCAAATAAAATAAAATAACAGAAAATGAAAAGGTGGTAAAACTTATGTGGAGAGAAATGTGTTTACTTAGATTTCCTTACTCCCTAACTATCTTTTACCGGTTGATTAGTGTGTATTAATCGCGTGGATGACGGGTGTATTCCTTAATACCAATCGTGGGGTGGCGTACGTACTTCCCCAACTCTACAAGCTCCTACTTCACTCCTATGTCGAGCCGGCTAGGAAGCTCCTAACATGGGATCACTAGAATTCGCTTGTGCATTAAATACAACCATAAAAACCTTAGTACGCATTGGTTCATGTTTCTTAAGACGTTCAAGCAAGTTACCGAATAGGAAGTTAGCCAGTTTTCTTAAGCCTAACATAGATGAACAATCATCCAATACAACTAATAACACACTAATAACCAATAATCAATAGCTAAGTTTCATTAGATCTAAGCAAACACAAAGAAAACCTAGCCTAGCATGTTAAACAAAAGACAAGAACAAGATAGAATCAAACAACACATAGACATATTGAATGATTAATTGATAACTTATCTTCAATGTAACATAGAAGATCTCAAGGAAAAAAGCCTTGAAAAAGCTGCTAAAATCGTCTTAGGGTTCTTACACACAAAGTTCCACAATAAGTTCCACACTAATGACAAAAAATTGCAAAACTATATATAGACTTTCAGATCTGACGGCGTCACGTTATGGAGTGTGACGCCGTCACCCTCGCCGCTTTTAGGGTTCCCGGATGGCCTTCTTGACGTCGTCCCTCTTTAGCTCTCCAAAATCCGTTCTGGCTTATCAAGGCTTGACGCCGTCAGAATTAGGCGTGACGCCGTCCCGCTTTAACTTATACCGTGACGACCTTGATCATATTAAAGGGTGACGCCGTCAGAATTCCCATGCAAATTTCTCTGGCTTATCATGAGTAAATTTCACATCCACCACTTTTGCCATGCCATGACGCCGTCTGGGGATAATCCTGATGCCGTCAAAGGTAACTTCCAGCATAATTTTAAGACTTTGTCGTTTTCTTCACTTTTATGCTCCAAAAACGTCCAAAATGCTTCCTTTTCCAGATTTCTTCTCCAAAGTAACTAAAATGACAAAAGGAATGATTTAGGGCGATATTTGATCAAATAAATACGATTTAGGGCTTAAATGACCCCCTAAAAGCGGTACATTTTTCGCTTCATCAAATACCCTTACACTTGAGATTTGCTTGTCCTCAAGCAAATGCACTTTTATTCTAATCAAAATACAAGTTAGGGGTCATTTAATGCTAACATAAAAGTAATTGCAACAAATATTCATTCCACTTTAATCATAATAAGCACGGAGATTACATACTAGCACCTCACAAGTAGTGTTTAGATACTCACATCTCTCAAGTGTCATCAAAATAAATCTCATAAATGAAAACGGATAATATCTCTCACTACCTGTCATAGCAAATAGATTACCATAGGCTTGGGAAAGGATCAAAAACCTCCTCCACTAGGCGTAAGCACCTAAGATAAACTATCAAAGAGGGCTTTTACATGGGTTATAACGTTAGGTGTAGGGAAAAGGAAAACACGGTTTTGTTGGATAAGGGATATTTTACTGGTGGCGAGTTAAAGATCTTGATTAATTACATGTACTATACAATGTTGCTAAGCCAAGACTCGACTCAATCTTAAGCTAAAAACAAAATAACAAAAACATAAGATAAACATAAAAGGAAACGGGATGGTAGTCCGTATGTTTTTCTATTTTTCTTTCTCTCATTTTTTTGTATTTTTCTTGGATTTTTTTTTTTTTTTTTTTTTTTTTTTTTGACATACACTCTTGCCCTACCATCCAAAATAATACATCATAGGGGCGTTGCATTCCCCTTACACTTGAACTTTTACATAACTTTACAATTACTATTCTATCGACTCGAATTAAGATAATCGAAAAACTTGGAGTACTTTTAAAATATTTAGCACATATGGGGGTAATAAATGATGTTCTTCCCCATTACTCCATTATACTAGTACTTTACCCACGAGTCCCAATCGTCCCAAAATAATATGTACAAGGATATGACTCGACTTAGAAACCATGTAATCAACTAGATAATTAACTTGGGTTTAAACAAATGTTGTCACAATAATGCACTAAAAATGAGTGCATACAAGGTAGGCTAAGGCGATTTGGGTGTACATTTAAGTGGGGTGTAAACAAATTCTTCCTTTAAGTAAAATGCTTAAAGGTCGAAACGAAAAGATAGGCTCTGAAGGGTGTACTAGGGGTATCGTGTACCAAAAATGAGTACAACGCAAAGGGTGTGGGAGAATTACTTGACCAATGTAGCCAAAGTAATTATAACAAAAACACAGGTGTAAAACAATGGGTTAATCCTAATGACTCTTATCATGTAGTAAATCTAACTACACGAATGTAGTCTCACTTGTGGCCTCGGAATGGTCCTAACGCAAGTTCTAGAATCTAAGTGCTACCGGTACACACATCATAGCATAAATGCTTTTCCTACCAATTCTAGGGGCGAACCTCACATATTTGGGGGTGGAAAATTTTTTTTAGTGGTACGGTTTTTTGTGCTAGTCATATAACTCCTATCCATGAGACGCTCATTAAGATCAAAGTTTCACTCCTAAATGTTGTAAAAAATTTTAAATTTGGCGCTAAAATTACCCTAACAGGTGTTTCTCTCAGTTTTATTACACATCTACTCTCAAACAAACAAAAATCAAGCGTAAAAGCATTCTCTAATCGTATTTTAACCCCCCCCCCCCCTTACACTTAAGATGAACATTGTCCCCAATGTTCAAATAACAAGATGTAAAAGCATAAAGTAAAAGAATGAAATCAAATACTCCCCTGATTCGCTCGGTGGATAATGAAGTAACACGGTTAGATCTTCTTCCAAAGTAATGTTGAAGCTCCATGACTAATGCATCGCCAAAAGCTTGATCCAAAACATTTCCTTGTCCAAAATAACCTGTTAAACTTGAGAAAACAAACACGAAAACCTGCATAACATCGGCGGGATAAACTCTATATATAAGGATATAATGCTTGTGGAATGGTAATTTTGCAGATTCCTGGAGATTATAAGTTATTGATTTAATAAAAACTTTTATGAAAACACAACTTTCAAAATTTTCAGAAAATTAAACCTGACGCCGTCAGGTTGTAAATCCTGACGCCGTCAGAAATGATCTGACAGAATTCTCATGTTACGTTTCCGGAAAAATTTTGGAAAAACCTATACCTTACTTCCTGGAAATCCTGCAAAACATCATTATGACTCGATACAAGCATTTGACTCACACAAATACTAATATGTATGTTCATTTATTATTATTATGATTCATGTTCATTTGTGTTCTAATAAACCGATTTAGATTTCCCTTACACTTAACTTTTGCAAAATACCTTTATATGTAGTTAAGACGAAGTTAAAAACAAAATAAAGCATTTTCACAATTTAGTTTTGAACATGAATCAATAATAATAAAATTCAAACACACATACGGAAACAAATAAAATCAAACAAACAAATAAATAAATACACAAAGCAAATAAAGCTTGGGTTGCCTCCCAAGAAGCGCTTTTCTTTATTAACGAGTCTTGTAGCTAGACTCAAAGTCACGTACATTACGTGATTCCATCATTCATAATGACGTATCCCTGATAGATATAATCCTTGTTATCAGGGTGATGGTGTCTCAATCGCTCGACATTTGCAGTCACTTCACCTCCTCCCTTGCTGGTCAAGCTTACTACCCCATCTTGGTGTAGACTTTTAATTGTGAATGGTCCGTACCACCAGGGACTTGGTTCATCGGTAGGTGCTTTTGTTTCTGAATGCCTTAGGAGCACTGAGTCTCCCTTTGTAAATTCAACGGGGTTATTGGTCGTCTCATCAGTCTCAATATAATCGTTATTTCCGCCCTTACATTCTCTAATCTCATGATCATTGTAACTCTTAATCCTCGCCTCCCATGCAAGGATTTTCTCTCGAACATTACCGCGGATTATATTGGGGTTCGCCTCCATCTTCTTTTGTAGAGCAACATCTCGTATATGACGTGGAATCGTTGGGAAGTTTATTGTTTTCTTCCCCTTCTTCATTAGGATGGCACCATTTTCGTAATCGATTTGTGCCCTAGTGGTCGCGAGAAAGGGTGCCCCAAGGATTATTGGCATATTCATATCATTTCTTTCAATAATCATGAAGTCGACCGGATACAGGAATCCGGCAACGTTGACCAACACATCTTCTTCAATTCCTAACGGGTACTCATAAGAGTGTTTTGCAAAGGAGAGTTTAGTACGGGTGATGGATGGCAATTTGTCGGTTAACTGGACATAAACGGATAAAGGCATCAAATTTACGTCGGAACCTTGGTCAGCTACCGCATCCAGATACTTGAGTTTTCCAATGCTGCATGGTATTTCGAAGACCCCGTAGAATTCCTGCTTTTCCACTAACTTTTGTCTTATGAGGCACTCATACAATTGCCCTCCGGGTAATGTGTCGGATTCATCATCTGGTTCCATCCTCTTGGACTCCTTGTTAGGTAGATGAGTACGTCGATAGTTTCTCACCCAATCGTTTATGGTCTCCTTGTTCATTTCGTGCTTCAAGTAATGCCTCACTTGTTGTGAATTTGGCGGTTCTACCAATTGGCGTTCCTCAGAGGGCGCCTCCTTTCCTTTGTCTGAATCGCAATTGCAGGTATTGGTGTTTCCATCATTAAGTGGGACGAGGTCAATTTTGTTAACTTCCATAGTTAGGGATTTCCCTCTTCCCTCACTTTCGCCCTCTTGGATGACGGAGATAGCCTTGACGAATTTAGTGTTGGGAATTCCAACGTCATTCCTTACCAACACTTTTTCAGGGGCTTTTGTATTTGTGTATTCTTTCAAAAGGTTCATCATCTCCACCATCTTCTCTTCCATTTCCTCCTTCTGTTTGTAGACGGCTTCCTCAAATTTTGCCAACCGTTCGGAGTGTTTTGACATGTATTCTCTCATTCGAGCTTCGAATGTTGGACTAAGTTCCTGAGGTGGTGAGTTGGGTTGAGCGTGCTTATGGAAGGGTTTAGTATTTTCCCTAAGGGGTGATTCGGACAATGGTATTTGCTTAACGCTTGAGACCGAGTTAATTGTTGCTTTTTGTGGACTTAAGGGTCTCTTTTGCTTTTCCATAAGATATGCAACCCTTTTCTCAAGTTCACTAACGCTTTCCTCAGTGATTTGATTGGCTGTATAGGGCGATGAATATGTCTTGACCGCCGAGCGTACGTCGTGGGAAACTTGTCACAATTCATCATCGTCGGATGCAAGCTCCTCAATGATTTCCCATAATTCCTCGGCGCTTTTTCCGTGCAATCTGCCCCCGGCGGCTAGATCGATGGCACGCTTGGTGTGGTAATCAACATGGTCATAGAAGATTTGGATTTGAAGCCAGAGATTTATGCCATGATGAGGGACTTTTTGAAGTAAGTCCTTGAATCGAATCCATGCCCCGTAGAGGGTTTCGCCTCGACGTTGTTCAAACATCAAGATATCCTTCCTTAGCTTGGTAGTTCTTCCCGGTGGGAGAAACTGAGCAAGGAAAAGAGTGGTGAGATCATCCCAAGAGGTGATGGATCCTGCGGGTAGACGCTCTAGCCACTGACTAGCTTGGTCCCGCAAAGAGAATTGAAAGAGACGCAGTCGGGTCGTCTCTCGAGTGGCAACATCAAGGTCTATAGAATCAACGATTTTGAGAAAGTCCTTGAGATGTTGATTAGGATCTTCAGAATGAAGTCCATGGAATGCGCATCCGCTTTGCACCAACCGGATGGTGTCGGATCGCAGGGGAGTGACATTGGCTCCTTGAGTGAGCTCAATGGTGTTTCGATAGCCATGGTGGCTAGGACGGGAATACTCTCTTAAAGTACGGGCTCTAGGAGGTGGTGGTTGTTGTGGTGGGTTGTTGGGATCGAGGATATTACCACCTTCCATGATGTCGGATGGTAATGGTTACGAACAAAGAAACGAAGCAAAAAGATAGACTAAAGAAAACCTAGAAAAAAAAATAAAAAAAAAATCTCACTAGAAAAGAATCTAGTGAGTAGACCTATAAAAATAAAGATTCAACCTAAACAATAACTATTCCCCGGCAACGGCGCCAAAAACTTGATGCGTGGTTTTGCAACCTTACAACAGGTTTTACTTCTCGAGGGATCTCAAGAGGCTTACAACCCCACCAGGCAGTGTACCTGACCGATGTAGTATAGTGTAGTGGTATGTACGGGGGATTGATCGTTCTCCACATGGAATAGTGTTCGTTAGGTATGAAAAACTACTCTAATAGGTCTAAGGGTGAGAGAAGATTCTTTTTATGTTTTTATATTTTTTTTTATGAAAGCAAGTAAAATCTCGGGTTTGAAAGAGTGGGCGGAATTAGTTGCTAGTCAACTAACCCAAATTACTACGAATGCAAATAAAATAAAATAACAGAAAATGAAAAGGTGGTAAAACTTATGTGGAGAGAAATGTGTTTACTTATATTTCCTTACTCCCTAACTATCTTTTACCGGTTGATTAGTGTGTATTAATCGCGTGGATGACGGGTGTATTC
Source organism: Artemisia tridentata subsp. tridentata (assembly GCA_021014915.2). Classification (NCBI taxonomy): domain Eukaryota; kingdom Viridiplantae; phylum Streptophyta; class Magnoliopsida; order Asterales; family Asteraceae; genus Artemisia; species Artemisia tridentata. Next base: position 338,008,390 of record CP139508.1, read on the forward strand.
CTTAATACCAATCGTGGGGTGGCGTACGTACTTCCCCAACTCTAAAAGCTCCTACTTCACTCCTATGTCGAGCCGGCTAGGAAGCTCCTAACATGGGATCACTAGAATTCGCTTGTGCATTAAATAC